>OZ004644.1:8217056-8965496 GCA_963924495.1 Nemapogon koenigi | reverse complement strand
AGAAATTACTGCATCAGTGGATACCTAAGCATTTATAAAAATACATGTAGTTTTGTAATTTTATTTTCATTTACCCACCTCAAAGTAATGTGTTTAATACAGACATAGCTACAATATTGGCTATAATATATATAGCTCTTTTCTTCTTTAGCTCAGTTCTGCACGACCTATTGAACTAACCTATAACTCCTATGAGACATGACTAACATCAGGACATTTACTTTTCAAAAAAAAATAAGTACCATATGCAAATGTTTTGAATGTAAATTATCTTACCTTCTTTGGCAATCAGGGACCATCATCAGAGATTCCTGGAGTACCTCTTCCTGTTTTCTGATGTTATGCTCGTCCTGGCCTTCGTCTTTTATTCTTTGTATTCTATTCTTCTGTTGTTCCGCTTCCTTTTCATATACGATCTTCTCTTTTGCTATCCGTTTAACAACGCCGGTCTTTATTTTAATTTGACGAATGCGTGGATCTGCCATTTTGCATGAACTTTTATTTTCCACAAACGGAAAAAGTAAAAGCCTGACTCAACTCAACTGACTCAGAGTGACTCACTCCACAGATAACTATACTCACTCTCACTCAATATCAATCACTCAACGTGACAGTCAGTCAGTTGTTTTCTTTTTTAATGGCTTAGAATCAAGTCAAGTGATCCGTCGGAGAAAAAGTCAAAACCTTCACTTCTTTCCCGCGGTATACAAACCGGTTTTATAACTCGATCCTTCGGTAAAGTTATACATCGTAGGTACCTTCCATTTAGTGATTTCCTTTTTTAGTCGAAAGATAAATGTTCCTAAAGTAGGCCACACATTCGTCCGGCATCGCACCGAAAATGTCCCATTCCGGCCGCCATACGATTTAGGCGGACCGTTTGTTATAAGAATTGGACGAATCTGTGGTCAGTTTCGGTGGACCGTACGGCGGCGCGCCGGTGATTGGACGAATGGGTGGGCACCTTAATTGGTCCTGTTTTTCTTGAAAAGTTTTTCAGGAATTTTGAAAAACTGATGTTTATCATCTTAGGTAAGTAGGTACTTACCTACTTATTACTTTATAATATCTCGAGTATTAGGTATGTGTTGAACTACCAATTTTGATCATTTCTTTTTGTTTGAAATAAGTTATTCTAATTAGGTACAGACCTACCTACTTAAGTACTTAATTAATTAATATTTCGAGATTATTATTTAACAGGCAAAATATGTTCATGGAAAATGGTTCAGTTTCCAAGGAACTTTGAAATAGAGGTAGGTACCTACATCAGTTTAAAGTTAGTGTACGTTCAGTAGGAGGTACCTAATCAATAGGCTAGGAATAATAATGACGCGTGCAAGCGTTTTGCGGTTGCATATCTTGCTCATCATCATAATAAAAACAATTGTTGAATTCTTCTGAAAATCAAAACTTCCTAATATTACGCCTAAAATGTGAAAATTCGGATTCCAGCTCCAATAGCGTATACCTACTAAAAATTTAAGTACTACTTTTTTATAAATATTTACTAATTTAATACTTTTAAAATTGTTGCGGTTAAAAAGCTCGTAGTTTGCATATCGTCGGTGAGCCGCCGGTGAGCCGGTCAAACGGCACGACGGTTCAATATCAAAGTATATTCCTTGATCAAAATCCTATCGCGGTGCTCTCCAGTGAGTGCCGAGGTGGGCCGACAATTTTGGAGGACAAATAGTTGTCATGGAGTACCTACTTAGAAATTTGAAGCTACCTTAAAATAAGGAATCACTTTTCCGGGATGGGGGACGGGTTTGAAATAATTATATAGGGTACAAGCCCTGGGTGGGGAATATATTTCTATTCGTTGTTCTATATGAAACCGCAGGCATATCGGCGACCTTTGAGGTAACAAAATAATAGGTAGGTACTCATTCGTCCGCGCCGCCATACGGTCCGCTGAAATCGACCTCGAACGGTCAACCATTCGTTTTCAAATCGTTTTATTTGTGGTTGATTTCGATAGCCGGAACGATCTGTCACACATACACGGATGTTTGACACTTTGTTTAATCGAATCTTGTGTGTCTGTGTGAGTGAGTGAATTGCATGTGATCCAAATCGCATGATTTACATCGCTAAAGTGTGGCCTGTGTTCAATCTCGATCAAACGGCTGGCCGGACCGAAAATTTTCGGTGAGATACCGGACCAGTGTAGGTCCACCTCGGTTCGGTCCACCGACATCGAGCACAGACTCGTCTAATTCTTGTAACGAATGGTTCGCCTAGATCGTGTGGCGGCCGGAATGGGAAATTTTCGGTGCGATGCCGGACCAAAGTTGTGGCCTACGTACGTAAGAGTTAAGTCGGTTATATTACTCATCGCCTTAATCTGCACCGAAACGTGTCGTTTCAATAATTGACTCATCGAGCCTGAAAAAACAATCAGACGCGATTCTACGGTCAGTCAAGAAAATGTCAGCGACCTCTTCAGATCATGATAAAATTCCACTTTTCTTATTTACTTTCGTGTATGTAGACCTACCTAAATTTTGCATTTTTTTAATCTTGATATTACTTACCTGATATTTTTATCGAAACGTCTCATTTTATCTTTCAATGTCAATGATTTTTACACGTACTTATATAACTGCAGAGGAGGTCAACTTGCAATCTCTGAAACATTAAATTTTCTGCCCGCCATTCTATTGAAAAATATCTGTCAAGATTTAAAATATTATTATCCTAACTAAACTCACTAAATAAATAATCTAGAGTTATGTACCTTTGTTATCACTAATTTTACAAAAATTAAAGGCACTCTGTCCTAAATCAACAAAGTAAAAGTTGGCGGGGCTATTCGTCACTTGACACCAGGTTCTGTATAACATTATTAGACCACCTACCAAGAGTTAAATAATTATAAATTACTATAATACCTACCTACTTAGCTTTCCACCCCGAAAACAACGTTCCATCATTCAGTCTTTCAATATCCCCTTTTTCTTTTTATTTTGTAAGGTTTATCTTTGTTCCATTTCCACGCGAGTGAAACCGCGGGCAAAATGTAGTGACAATAACAAACCCTCCCTAACTTATAATCTCCCTCAGTGATCGAGTGATAGAGCACTGAAGTAGCTCGAAAACACGATGGAAGATAGACGTCAAGGGTTACTGGAGACCTAAAATGGGTCACAGAAGTGTCGGCAGACCACCAGCGAGATGGAGTGACGACATTGTGAAAAGAGAGGAAAATAGAGCGTGGAGTAGAACTACGGAGGGTAGGGAAAAGTGGCGCAATGCTGCGAAGGCCTACGTCCAGCAGTGGACGAATACCTACAGGCTGAGGAAGAAGAAGAAGGACTTATAATAATATCTATTCCCAGTAAATATTTTTGTTATCAGATTAATCAGAATGGTCTCCAAGTTTGAATCCTAAATTAATAATGTAGGTAAAGTATCCAAAATAAATAACCGATTTTGATTTCTTTTCTTTTTTTAAGACCTAAGTCTTTGAACATGTACTATTTATTTGGTGATAGTTAAAATCATATCCATAATAAATTACTTAAGTATTTTTTTATTAGACCAACTGCGGCATATGATACCTACATTACATGAGTCGGTAAACGATGATCCAACTAATGCAGTCAAAATTAAAAAAACAAAAACCTCTTGATAATATTATAATAAAATTTAAAGGCTGTGTTATCTTGAAGTTTGGACATTCGTGAGTAGGTATACCAAAGAGATTAAACTATATATAATTAAATGTCTTTGAGGTATACCTATATTTATTTTGTGTTAAATATTATCGATGTTTACGGATTTCTAATTTTGATAACAAAACCTTCCTAGCATAATGTAACAAGAAATCTTATGCCTATGAAAATAAAGTCGATTTCTGCAAGCAAAGTTGAGTAGATAATAAAAGGATCGCGTACCAATACCATGATGTGAAATATACCAAATATCAATAGATTATCATGTGATAGGAGATTGTACCAAATATCAAGTAAAAAAGTTTTTAGACTTGATTCGTTGTAGTTCGTGGGTAGACACGATTTTTACGATAATGGGTGTTTGGCGAACTGTTGTCAGTGAGTTGCTATTTATTTATTTTTATGCTATATAAGTTAAGAGTGTAGTGTACCGCGTCCATGTCCATACAAACGGAGAAAACGTTTTACTACCCCTAAATATCATTTAATTTTAACGATTTTGTAATATGTTACTGACATAATGAAAAACTACGTACGTATTTTTTCCTTTTTTCAAAATTCGTAATAGGTCAAAAGTTATAAGCACCTCAAATCTCGGTTTTTTTGGTTCATAACTTGCTCGTAATAAACCGTCTGTATTTGAGAAACAAAGCAAAATTTCAAAAAAAGCAAAACGTACGTACGTAGATTATAATCTGCTAAAACGTTTGACACCAAAATTATAAGGTTTCGTTATAGTTTAGTAGGTGTAAATCGTTTTCCCCCAAAACGCAATTTTCAACGAAGAACATACCTACGAACACTCACGAGCTGCAGTGTTCTCTGTCGCACTGATGCCCGTGGGAAGAGCGCGCTTGAGACAGAATATGATTTTCTAAATACCTATTTCGCTGCGTACGCTGAGCTACACGATCCTCTTAACAACTCTATACATTTTGATATAAGTAATTTGCGTAATGAATTTGGTAAAATCATCTAAATTATTTACCTAGTTCATTCATCCCATAATTAAAGTGAACCACACTGCCCTCTAAAAAAAATAATTTCTAAGCTCTAGATTATACCTAACTACCTAAAATGTTCCTGTTGTTTGTAATGCCTTTTGCGATTTTGTACTAAAAACCCTCCTAGACCCTCACAAAGCCGAGTACTCTGATGCTTTTACTACTTATTCTATCTCCGTAGCCTTCAATAATTAAAGAGTCAGACATGTTTGTCTTACATCATACTTATTTCAGCGGTGTTAACTCTGACTGGAAAGGCCTTTCCTTTCTCTATCCAAACGAGAGCAGCGGATGATGTATTCTTATCTTTAGAATCACAACAGATTGGAGGATTTAACTTAGTAATCACCAAAGGTAAGATATCTGAGTGTAAATACGACAGGTAACATGTTCATGGTCAAACGAAAACGTGCGTAGGTATATTGAACAACACTTCAGTGAATGGTTGTTAGCAATCACATTATGTCTTGGTTTAGATCGCAATCTTTGATAAAACTCATTTTTACAAAGAGATTTTTCGAAATCAGTCTCAGCGTAAAGTAGGCCACACATTGGTCCGGCATCGCACCGAAAATTTCCCATTCCGGCCGCCAGACGATGTAGGCGCCTAGGCGGAACGTACGGCGGCGCGCCGGCGATTGGACGAATAAATAGAATTGAGATTTGCCCGTGGAGCCAGTATATTAACTTTCATCCCCTATTATGGTCTTGAGATAATACCCATATACACATATCCCATAGAAAAAAGCACACTCAGTTGTTGCCGAATTTTCCTTTCTTTCCATAAAAACCTTATTCAGACTATTAAGTAGGTACATAAACAATACAAAAAATAGCCAACTTGATTTTCAAGTGATGCGCTTACCAACGAACAGCATTTCATTACTTGCATTTACGGTTGATAAGTCTTTTACCCACACAGGAGTAAGTAGGTACAATTCTAAGATGTCGATAACATCTAATACATTTTAAATAAATTATCTTTCTACATCCTACAGATGATGAACGAGAAGTTATCGGGCACATCGGAAGAACTCTGTATGGAAGTTTTACATTTGATAACATCGACTCCGTAGTCTCAGTTATGATGGGTAATGTAAACTTGACTGTGACACCATGGATCGAAGAGGATTCTCAAGCTTACGGAGCACGAATAAGCTGGAGTGCTGATACAAATACCAGACTTGAAGATTGCATAGATTTTGGTAAGATAATTAAAACATGCCTAATTAATTAGGTTCTTACAATCCAGAATCCAGATAGATATATTTCCGTCGATTCAGACATAGGTACCTACAGTAGGTACTATTAATATTTTAAAGGGGTTTAAAAAATAAATAAATAAAAAAGTACATTTGTCGACTGATTTTACAAATAATAACTGAGGGACAGTTCCTATCGCTAATCTATACTATAATAATAATAGAGCTAAAGAGTTTGTTTGTCTGTTTGTTTAAACGCGCTAATCTCTGAACTACCAGTCGGAATTATTTTTGTATTTTGATTGTATTGTATGTGGTTTGTTGAGTAAATTAAAGATTTGATAAATTATTATTAATACTTATTTATTGTAACATTATCGGTCTCTGTGCTCTTGAGAATGCCAGCGTGTCTCTCTACATTGATATCCCAATTCTTGAGGAACTCAAAGGAGCGGAGCAGAAACTATTGTCGCGGGTGCAACCGCAATGAATAATATTAATTGATTATTAAATTATTTTAAGGTAATAAACATTGGTATGGCGGTCCAATGCAATTTGAACAAAAATATCCTCTAGAAGAGTCTATACAAACTTATTCAGCTGCAGTAACAAAGGAAGACGACCACGGTTCTATCGCAGAAAGATATTGGCTAAATTCAGCTGGGGAATATTATTACGTACATCCTGAAGTACCATTATTTGTCGACCATGGAAATATATTAAATAACCATATTTGCTTTGCTGCACAAATTGCTCCGCCATATTCCAGCAGCAAAACTCAAAATAATTTAGTGTATGATATATGGTTTCATGATAATGTTAAGACTGCACACCAAGACGCAGTGGAAAGATACTTAGGCAAGCCATCAGGGCTTCCAGATTTTCGGATGGTTCAACACCCAATATGGTCCACTTGGGCCCAATATTCAAGAGATATTGACGAGACAAAATTACTGGACTTCGCATATCAAATTGTTGAAAATGGATTTAATAATTCACAATTTGAAATTGACGACCTTTGGGAAACGTGTTACGGGTCGCTTACTGTGGACGAAGGAAAATTCCCCAATTTTATAAACTTGGTTGACGAGATCAAGGGTCTAGGATTCAGAGTCGCTATGTGGATACATCCTTTCATCAACAGGAACTGTGAACCTTGGTATTCAGAAGCTTTGAACAATGGGTAATTAATTGGTAAACTATTTAAAAGTCCTCCCTTCAATCCCAAAAGAAAAAAGTGACCTTTGTATTGCCCTTAGATTAATGGATAACTCTAAACTTTACAACCAAAACTTTTCCTAATATAACTAATTCTAACACTCAAGATTTTCCTCCATTTAAACTTACCAGATACCTTACCACTTCAAGTTTGATAGAACATTCCAGATAAATATAGAACACCATAAATTTCCAGAAAAAATGTCATTATGATTCATTAATAACTATTGCTATAAACTATCTATCTGTCATCACGTCTTTATCCCAAAAGAGGTAGGCAGAGACAATCGAATGCCATTTGCTACGATGACATACCCCTTTCGCTTCTTTGATATTCATCATACCATTTATACATGCTCGGCGATTGTGTTTACATAATATTTACAGATATCTGGTGTTAAATGAAGAGGGCAGTCCAGATGCTACTTGGTGGAATAATAACGGCTCAGTTCCGGGGTATATAGACTTCACAAACCCACAAGCCACAAACTGGTGGACTAATAGAGTCCGTGATCTGATTAATACATATAACATTGACAGTTTGAAATTTGATGCTGGGGAATCCAGTTGGTCTCCACAGGTAACACTTGCATATTAGGTAATGAAATTACCTAAGTATATAAAAAACAATTCCTGTGACGAAACGTGTTTTTGCTATAATTCGTGGGTAAATCATGGCAATATTAAGTACCTATTTCAAATGTTCAAATAATTGTATATTAATAGGTTCACACTTCTTGCCTCATTATTCTACAATTAATTTATACACTATCCTTTGCCCATCTTTGTTTTCTACGATTCTTCTATTATTGTCTATACTATGTACTAAGTTATGGAAAGAACCGAATTTACTTTTTTCCCATTGATCTCGAGTTTTAGGAGTAGAGCAGACGGACAAATATTACTTAAGGCTTTTATGATTATGATTCCATTGTCATTATTTTATATTAATAGATATATACCCTAGCTAAGTAATACCTACTACTTAATTTTTAGACATTATTATAGATTTTGTACTATTTAATAAATAATTATCTTTATCTATCTTTATCTTCTTTTTCTTTTTACCCTTCTTCTTATTTCCTTCAGTTGTTATATATGTCTCTCTGTCATATGATAACATCCTTATTTTTCAACTAGAAAAGGTAAGTGAATAAAATAACTTAAAATAACGTTGAAGAGCAAGGATGCTCGCTAATTGATGAGAGGGCGAAATAGGAAGCTCTGTCTGGAGTTTAATATTGCTGCCGATATTTAAAAATATTTGGCAAATGATCGGTTGGTAATTGATCCTAGATGGATTCCATGTCATATAGTTCAGTGACTAACTACACGGTAGAGAAGGACACTGCAATGTGGCTAGGAACCCACTCTTGAATTTTACCTGAAACGCCTATAATTATTATATTTCTAGGTACCGCAGTTAGCCATAGGACCCTTAAGTTCACGGTCCTTTATAAGGATTGCGTGGGGACATTGATCAGACAAGTAGAGAGAGAGGCCCTTTAAAGTATTTAATCTAAAGTGTTGTGGTGAGAATCTTTTGGGACATATTTTTAAATACATCACCATCAGAGACAAGATAATGCTCTCACAGTCACTATTGCAGAGATAAAACAAAATTAAAGTTGGGCTATTTGCTTTGGAGTATAGTGGATTGGATATATCTATCGATTGGGACTACGGTCACCTGCCAGTATCACACAACTCATTAAATGTAAAATTGGCAGCACAACTGCAAGCAATGTATATAAGCGGCTGAGGGTGTCGCGATAGAGAAAGACTAGCGATATAGTAACCTGACCTACCCAAATTGTGATATTTATTTTAGGTGCCAGTACAAAACGGCGATGTCGATTTTCACCCACACAATATTGTTGAGAGTTATGTGAGAGCTTGTGCTGAGTTTGGTGACATGATCGAAATACGTACCGGATTTAGGTAAGAATAGCTAATTTAGAAGTAAAAGGAATAACCAGGTGCTAGGAGCTTAAATTATTATTTAGTTAGATTTATCTCAAGAGGTATGGTATTTTAGATAATGGAATTAAAAACCCACTAGGTCATAACCTGTCAAGATTACTACGCGGAAGGTCTTCGTCTTCCAAAACCTATTGAAAAAGTTTCTCTTGAATGATATAAGATTATAACAAGTAGTCTAGTTAGTTGTTTGTGCTTCCACGAACCAGACGGCCTATATTTTGTAACCCAATATTTGAATTATGGAAAAATATCTGAATCCGTAAAATTTATTTCAATCAATTTTGTTTTCCAGAACTCAAGACCTGCCAGTTTTTGTTCGCATGGTAGACAGAGATAGTGTGTGGGGATTAAACAATGGTCTTTCGACTATAATAACAACAACTCTAGAAATGAATTTAAATGGCTATACATTTGTTCTGCCCGACATGATAGGTGGTAATGGCTACGGCACTTCAGTAGATGAGCTTTCGAGTGAATTTTTCATTCGATGGGTACAAGCTAACACGTTCTTACCGACTATGCAATATTCTTTTGTACCTTGGAATTTTGATAATGAAGTAAGTTCAACCATTAAATAAATAGATATTAATTAGAATAAATTATTATCTAACTAAACGCAGTTAGAAATAACTTAGTTAGGCAACTCACCAAGGAATGTAATAAATAAATCAAAGTAAGACATAAGATTTTCCTACCAAGATAAAATAATTATGAAGACAGGTGTTTAAAATATTGTGTTTTTGCCTTTGTTTAGCATTTGCTATAAAAATATGTTCTAGTTTATGCAAATTTCTATTGTATTATTGTCATCATAATTCGTTAAATAAAATAAATAGGTTCTTCCTGCGTTATTCATACTAAATTATACTTATGCATATTATTACTATACATTTTATTGTAACTGCGCATAATGGTTGTTCGAATGAACGATTTAATATCGGTTATGTACAAAAGTGAAATTTTGTTTTATTAGAGAGACGTCATGGGGATCAAATCAAAATAAACGTTAATATGTAAGGAACGTTAACCAATTATCAATATCGTGACATGTGGAGTATTGTGGAGGTTTTTCTCAAGAATATCAAGGGAAATTATATAGAGTCGTTTCTCAAGTAGTTTGAAGTTTTGCTGGATACTGTGACAAATTTTTAAAAAGGTCTTGGTTAGTTTACATAAACCAAGCAAAAAATGGGAGCACCTGTTAAAAAGTCGCAATAGGTCAAGGTTTCCGGAATGAAAATAGAAAGAAAGTAATTGGAATCCAATGGTGGTTTATATTCACGGTTTTCTGTGTTTATATTCATACTTATTATAAATGCGAAAGTAATTCTAACTGTCTGTTACGCTTTCATTTGAAATTTGATAAGCTTGGACATAGACAACTTTTTTAAATCTACCCCCTCCCCCTAAATGGGCATAATAGTATACAAATAAATAAAAATTACAGACTTTCAGATATATGTGTATTATTTTTTAGACTATAGAAATTTGCAAAAAGTACACGGATTTGCACGCAGTTTTTGCTGAAGACATCTATGCTGCGATGAATGCATCCGTCATATATGGCAGTCCCGTCAACGCTCCATTATGGTGGGCTGATCCTAGTGACAATGAGACATACACTATTTGGGATGGTAAGTTTCTGAGAATTTAGCTGCAGAGTACTGCAGAGACAAGCTTGTAACCTGTTCTGTTTATTATGGATAAGTCATCGACGTCTACTCAGTTTACCATAAAACCACATAAAACCGTCTTGGTGAACAGCTCCTTCTCAGTAAGTCCCTCGAACTGACTCTCATTTATCTCCATTATCAGCCTGATTTAAATCTGTGGCTATAGTGGTGTTTCGAGCTGTCTTTTCCCTGCTTGAAGCTTTTCCAAATGTGCCTAAAGTACTGCAGTAAATAGTGGAGATGTACGTTATTGATTGACTTTTAGCTTATTTGTTCAAATTAATGTTTTCAGATGTTCACAAAGCAGTCTTGGCTACGAATGCAGTCAACAAAAAGTCCTTTCCTTTAGAATTAATATTTTGGTAGTTGTCTCGCAATCAGTTTCCTTAATCATAAATATTTTTTTTACAGAATTCCTTGTAGGAGACTACATATTAGTTGCACCAGTTTTAGAGGAAGGTGCTGTTACCCGTGACATTTACCTCCCTGCAGGTATATGGTACCCTGAAGGAGACCTGGAGACACCGTATGATGGTCCTCAATGGCTTCGTAACTACTCAGCACCTTTGGACACTTTACCTTATTTCATTAAAGAAAAGAATTTCGATAACAACTCAAATATTAACTTAGCTAGTTTTGTTTTAATTATTTTGTCTGTAGCCATACATTTGCTGCGGTCATAAATTCCAAAATTACAAAATCCAAAACTTCTTCGTAGAATATGTACCTACCTATTGACATTCATCAATTTATAAAGTAATGCTTAGGTATATCCAAAATTCCAAATTACGTTGATATTGATCCAGAATAGTATTTTATTACAAACAAATTAAGTACATAGGTATGGGAAGACATATTTAATTGTGATACTCATATAAAATATATTTTATAAAAAATACCTGTTGTTTTTTAAAATAACACTTGCACTTTTAATCAATTTCAGAAGTACCACAGACTCGACTATAATTACAGCATTTATATATAGATACTAGCGACCCGCCTCGGCTTCGCCTGTGAAATTTTGATTACCCCTCACATATGGGCAATTATTATTTTTGAGATATCGAAACGAAACCAAAATCAGATTCTGTCTAAGTCAAAATAATCAAAATACTATAATTTTCATTTAAATATAGATAGAAGAATCCCTCCATCTAAGTACCTACTATCAAAATAAAACGTCAACCTATTCTAATAAATGCATGCAGAACAATTATGTCCTTTCATCCAAATCCGTCGATACTTTCACGTGTAATATTTAGTTAGTTTGCCTGACATTGTAATAAGTAAGTAGGTTTGATTATCTGTAGTAAATAGCAATATAATTGCGTCACAAACAATGGAGAACAAAAAAGTGTCCGGCAATCGACTCCCGCGCATCCTCTTTAGATAAATTAACGTCAGAATAATATAGATAGGCTATAAATTATTGTCTAAATGTTATTAAATGATTTTAAAACCGACTTCAGAAAAAGGAGGAGGTTCTCAATTAGTCGGAATCTTTTATTTTTTTTATGTATATTCCCCTTATTACTTGAAGATTGGACCGATTTGAAAGGGTATACTTTCCAGCTGGTCTTTAGGTCAGGATCTGATGATGGGATCCTGGAGAAATTGAGAACTCTTCAAATTTTATAGGCACACTTGAAGCGAGTATTTTAAGTAGAGTAAGTATTTTTTTATAGTGACTTGTGCATTTGCTTTCGGAAAGCACAGAAAGTGCATAATTTTTGAAGTCGGTACATAGATCGGTTTATAGATTCGCAACCCTACGTCCACTTGGATCCCATAAACATCGTTTCATCTTCATCATCACCCTCCCTTTAAGCCCTCCCTCTCCGGCTCAAAGATCAACCAAATATTTCTTTTCGAGTCTGCACAATGGCCAGCTAAGGAATGTCAGACCCGAGAATGTCCGAGTAAAAAAAAATATTGTTTGCACACTTTATTTCTTTACACTAGTACTTACAAAGACTAACGTTAACTTCATAGCGTCTTACTAACTTTTTTCCTTAAAGTCCTAGGTGTTTCATCTCTCCTATGTAGCTATTTAATCTAACCTCGATACGAGAAGATATTATATATCTATTGAAATCATTTCTAATGCGAAAACGAGCGAGCCTTACATCTTACAGAAGTCGCATATAATGTGTAAAATCTGACAGTCACCTTGGTAATAAGCAACATTCCTGAAAACATTAACACTTTATACACAACACTGTAGGTTAAGCGCACAGCTGATGAGTTTTCCTTCTCTATTTCTCTCTCTCTTTCTCGTCACACACACGCACACTCTGTTTGCAGACAGTACCAACTTCTCGGAAAATGGGTTGGTACCATCTGACGGCCAACTCTACCACCGCGCGCGTCCCTGTCTTCCTGTTAGACACTTCCGTCCCTTTTCACGAAATCACTCCCACAGATTGCAGGTAAGCGAGAGGAAAGATGTTACACATCAAAAAGCTACAAAATGACATCACTTTTACTTATTTAAGTGAATATCTCCCTATGATTTCGAGATATGAGGTGAAATGTGAATATTGTTTCAACTCTCCTAGGTATCCCTACTTACTTACGGTTATTTTTACACGCTTTATATTAGTTTCATCTGTAAGATAAACGAATCTTGGAAGTCGAATTTAACCAACTTCTAATTGTCGTATCGATTTGAGACTTTGCAAGTGTATGGTAATTCGGATGACAATACAATAATTTTCTACCATCGATCTGCCGAGTTAGCATACATTTTGACAGCGACACTTTTGTTTCGGTCGAATGGCCTTGAACAGGCCAAAACGTTCATGTCCAACAAGGACCGGCCAGAGATAGCCCGGGGCCGAGAGGTCCGGCCCAACAATGTGCGTGCAAATTTGCTATGCCGGGCAAAGACAAGTACACAGAATTTGCCCGCACATTGTTGGGCCGGACATTCTCGGACCGGGTATGTCCTGCACAAGAATGCCGAGCAATTTGCTTGGCCGGACAAAGACAAGTACACGGAATTTGCCCGCACATTGTTGGGCCGGTCCTCTCGGCCCCGGGCTATCTCTGGCCGGTCCTTGTTGGACATGAACGTTTTGGCCTGTTCAAGGCCATTCGACCGAAACGAAAGTGTCGCTGTCAAAATCTGTGCTAACTCCCCTGATCTGATGATGGAGCCAGGAGGTGGATAGTAGAATTCTGTATCGAAACGACTTTATCCAATCGAGTTTGGGCTCATTTGATTTGCGCAAGTTTTTTAGTTTCTTTATAAGCTACTATCTGATTGCCCGCTACTTCGTACGTGTTGTACTATTCAATTCACCCCCTTGGGTAGGTACCGTGATGAATAACACAACTATTAATATATAATATAATATAAATCAAATATTATTATTAAAATCCACAATTAATGATCATATTATTTTATACTATCGATGACTGTAACGGAAGAACCACAACCTATAATCTCGAGTAGGTATCAACTTATAATTATATTCTCTAATCAAGTAGTTAATGTTGTAAACAAATGGAGTACATCATTATTCTGACACTCAGGTATCCTTATTTTTTTCATTACCCGACTAAATACTTTCCCATGTGAATAATGGAAGATATCTATCACAAACTGTCACAGATGTGACAGATGTTTTAAATACAATTACACCATTTTCCGATATTACCTATTGTTTAAATTAATTGGCCAATTGAGGTTTATGAGTGATGATATGTTTTATAGATTTTTCAACTTGGATAGAAGCAATTTGACCAGAAATAATGACCTAGCATAGATTTCTATAGCAACAGCAGGAGGCATTTTTGGAAACAAATTTAGTATCCATGGTTAATATTTTAGTCTTGAATGCTATGAAAAATGTATTATAATTACCCATCATTTAGTGTCTGTTTTCAAAATTAACACAGCTATCTAATACTGTAGCGTAAATTACGGTTTTTAGAAGTTTTGTCGATCTGTTCAGAACAGGCTCCGAAACGGCTCAATGGATTGTGATGTTTCAGGGATCATAGTGATATAGCCTATAGGTTGCATTGGTTTTTATCTCTGTATAGATATAAAAATACAATTAATTCAGACCTTATGACGTAATTGATTAACAAACAAGAACTAATGTAGGTTTGCCAAAATCTTAATTGACAGCCAAGAGAGTGCTTGTGCAGTGTCAATTCTGTCAACCTCGATCGTAATCAAGCGTCATAATAAATTGCGTTACGTTATGTATGACGGCAGCATTTATTTTCCTGTTTACTCGCTTATTTCCATAAGTAGGTACTTACTGAAATATTATTTATATTACCTACCTAGTTTATTTGTTACTAACTGTTCTGTTCGCCTAGGCTTCCCCCGTGGGCCTATACTAAGTTTCATCATCTATTAGGTATATAGTGGTATTAGTATGAATATTGTAGTTAGTTAAATGAGTAGGTAAATTATTTGGGTGTAGCTCGGGGTAGGGTTTAGGGATTGCAATCAGGAAAACGGATCCGGTAACCCGCCGCGGCGGATCCGGCATCAATATACACTTGCCGGATCCGGTGACCGATACTAGCTTTCCGCTGGGGCTTCGTCCGTGGGTTTCTTTTATGTGTCATAAGAATTTAAATCCCGAAGGAGTTCCGGGATAAAAATAGGGAAGGTGACAGGGTAAACAAAATCCGACATTTAGATTAGGTATCAAAAAATATTGGACACGTATTTTTTCTTTTGTCAATCAAACAAAAAATTTTATAGATAAAGCCCGTCAAAGTTTGAGAGTGGGGGGCCGGTGACGTCACTTCTAGGTCAAAAGTGTACTCAAATGTGACGTCACGTGGAACTTTAGCGAGCTATATCTTCATCATTTTTTGTTTAATTGACAAAAGAAAAAATACGTGTCCAATATTTTCTGATAATGTAACTGACGGACTAATTAGATTTTTTTAGTCATCATGCCTATTAGCATGTCACTCTCAAGCTCACGTCACAAATCACGGCTCTCGATTTGACGTGAAAGATTTAAGTTACAGAACCCTAAAAAGTTGATATTTGATGAAAAATAAGTGGAGATATAAACTATATGTGGATTCGTAAAATAGTGGCTTGCAAAATACGACTTTTCTGAACAAGGAAAGAAAAGCCTTTGAAAATTCCATGTAACAATCGTTTTAATGCACTTAAAAGTTAAGTGTTTCATTATCTTAATAATATCTATGAAGAACATAATAAAATGGACAATGGGACATAATGATGGCAGTGTACAATAGCTTGTGGGACCGACAACATGCAGGCACTTAGCTTAGGGATATGTAAGTTTTCCTTATTAGCAAAGTTAATGCTATTTTAAAGTGCGATTTTTTTTATCTCATATGCTATCTATATATGTGGGTACATATTTATCAATGTTAAAAGAAAGTGACAAGTTCTGTTCAATATGTGCAACTCGCCAAATGTTTACTATAAAATGTGCAGTGATTAATACTGACATATAATATTTTATTAAGACTAGGGGTGTTCCAGCTAATATGCCGTAATGTGTCTGGCCACTCGTTCGATATATTCATACTAATTCTATCGGCTAAATGAGGAAGTCTTTACCTTCTGCTATAGGTACCCTGGGGCGAGAACACGGTTGCAGGAGCCACATGGCAACCCGCGAAAGTAGCCTAAAATAATGTCTTAGTTATATTTTATTAAATGTTTCCTATTTAGTGATAAGCTCATTCGTGGCCTGCGTGAGCAGTATCGACGTCAGTTTACTGAACACTCAGCAGCTATCAGCTCGTCTGGAAAACAACCCTTATGGAGGGTTAAATCTATTACTGCAAAGAAGTAAGTCATTATTTTATAGTATTCACTGCCTCCTTATCACCTCTAATGTAGGTATTTATTAGAATCGATTCAGTAACTCTAGGAGGCGAAATTATCGTAGTGCTACGAAATACATTTCCTTGGCTTGTGATAATAGCTCCAAACTGATATTATAAATACGAAATTGTGTTTGTTTGTTTGTCCTGCTTTCGCATCAAAACAGAGCAACGGATCGACGGATTTTTTGTGCATAGAGTGGTGGAAAGTTCCAGGCGAAAAAAAGGATTCCACATGTCCACATAATTATGTGGGGTATGGACTGCGCCATTCACGCCTCAAAAATTCCCGTACTTGTTTGATATGTATAATTTATCTGGGTATATATCCTATGGATTATAAAGCGTATTGACAGCGTAGTGAAAGATGATATTGTGACTAAAATGAACACGTTGGATACGTTGAAAGAATACCTAGGAATACCTTTATGAGTAGGCCCTTTAACATCCATCACGCCATTTATTTAGATGGAGTAACAGAAGTGATATCAGTTATCGGGCGACGCACAGGAGCTGTTAAAGATGTGGTACAAACTGAGGATGTCGTCATTCAGTTCTCTAACGATACGACTGTACGGATTAGTAGTGACGAAATTAAAGGACGAGGTTATGTCTTCACCATCACTTGGGACGCGCCTAAGAGCATCAGGCTAGAAGATTGCGTTAATCTTGGTAAGAGTAATAATTATCTACTTGACAAAAAATTTAACACTGACTGAGCTGAACCAGTGGATTTGGGAGGAAATATTCCTTGGGTACCCTAAGGGGGTGAAAAGTTTGTATGGAGAAACATTTTTTTAAGGTACGATGATGACACTTAGTAAAATTATCTTCAAAATATAAGGTGAAGTGGGGGTGTAAACTTAGTCGATGGGAAATCCCATCGGGCCTATGTATTTTAATAATTTTATTGGCATCTTAGCATTCGTAGTTCCAAAACGTCTGAACCGATTTTATGATTTTTTCTTTCAAAATTATAAATTTTTTTTTTAAATAATATTCATGGCATTGAAATTGGTGAAGGTTCAGGTTTCATCAATGTCTATGTAGGTAGGAATCTTGGATTACATTACAGCTAAAGATTTTATAAATTTGAACCGTACTAGGTAGACACTTGGAATTTTTCGTTTTTTGCTCGATTTCAATAATGGCAAGACACACAAACGTCTAACTAGTAAAACTATAATGCATAGGTACTCTTAAGTACAAAAACCGGCCAAGTGTGAGTCGGACTCACGCAATTTTTTTTACTATACTATTTTTAAAAATTGTGCGTGCAACACCGTATACGTGATAGAAGTGAAACTTAAAAAATAAATGTCATTAATGATAAAAATCTTCTAGCCCGTGTACTGGAAATAGCCTTGTCTGGTCCATAATGGTCCACTGTGTACAAGAGGCTTTAGATATACAATGTATAGTTCTCTACGTTATATCTTTCTTCTCTCTCATGTAACGAAATGTGCCTAAACGTGACGCGTCCTTGAAATTTGTAGTGTTAAATATTGTACGTTGGTACGGAACCCTTAGTGTCCGTGTCCGAATCGCACTTGGCCGGTTTTTAATTTATCTTTTAGAATAAATTGGTTGTGTATTTCAGGCAGTCGACATTGGTATGGAGGGCCACAACAAAAACGTCAATATTGGCCAATTGAAAAACTAGTTCTACCGGACTACTCGTACATTACTAAGGAGGCAGACAACTGCGCTGTATCCGAACCATACTGGCTAAATTCAGAGGGAATCTTCTATTATTTCGACAAAAAAGTACCATTATTTATCGACCAAAATGACTTAGAAAAAAATGCAGCCTGCTTTATCGCCCAAATAAAACCACCATACTCAAATAAGAGGGAAAGTAACGAATTGAGTTACGCTATTGGAATCTTTGATGATGTTAGGAAAGCTCACGAATATGCTGTTGATAATTATTTAGGAAAACCGAGCGGTTATCCTGATGAACTTATGATAACGCATCCCATATGGTCCACATGGGCGCGATACAAACGCGATATCAACCATGATGTAGTAATGAAATTTGCTGATGAGATTCTTAGTAATAATTTCAAAAATAGTCAATTTGAATTGGATGACCTTTGGGAAGTATGCTACGGATCTCTGACGGTTGATACGGAGAAGTTTCCTGATATGAAATTTACAGTTGATAGTTTGAAAAAGAAAGGTTTTAGAGTTACTGTTTGGGCACATCCATTTATCAACAAAGGATGTGACCCGTGGTACAGTGATGCTAAATCAAAAGGGTATGTAATTTTTTTTTTCACGGGTTGCCTTACAGTCCCGGGAACAGCTGTCGGCCCCAGGGTACCCAGTGGAAGCAAAGTCTTTCTCATTTAGCCAATGATTTTTTGAGGCTATACCCAACGAGTAGCCAGCTCTGTTCATGAAAAGATGTATGAATATTTATACCAGATACTAATACCGGGGTAACAATTATATACAAACTTCACACTAATGTATTTAATTTATTTGCGAGTAACGCCACGCCACCCTTTGATGAGATTGTAAATTTTTGTATAGGATTTATTTTTTTTAGTTTTTGTTTCTTTTTTTTTCTAAAACCATCTTCATAAAATAAAACATCGGGACACATCGGTTAGACGGTTTCAAAGTCTATAACGGAGATAGGTAGAAACATTTTTTGTGTTATATATATATATATATATATATATAGATTAGCATTCCGCCCCCGGCTTCTTCCGTGGCTATTTTCGAACAAAATAAAATATAGCCTATAGCACTTAGTGAAAGATATTTCAGAATCGGATCAGTAGTATCAGAGGTTACCCCTTACATCCAAACTTACAGATTTTACCTCTTTATAATATTAATATAGATGTATGTAGATGTAGTATAGTTTCCCATACCTTGGTATATCCATGGATGGATGCGTATCACAGTTTATATCTGACGCGTTTGCTCTAAATGTACAGCAATTATACTTTTCTCAATCCGTCTTGATTCCTGTTAAATATATGTCACTAATGAAAAAAATGCCATTTACATTGATCTATCTCTATCTATCATCACGCCTTTTATCCCAAGAGGAGTAGGCAGAGACAATCGAATGCCATTTGCTATGGTCCTGACATACCTCTTTCGCTTCTTTTATATTCATCATACCTTTCATACATGCTCGGCGATTGTGTGTACTCTTAATATTGCCATAGATCAATACATTTTTATATGTTCAATAAAAATACACCTAGGTCGTACTCTGCCAGCATATCCTTTCACGTCAGCCATATAAACCTTTTTAGACGGTCTTTCATCCTTCATTCTTTCAACGTGTTCAAACCAGCGTAAACTACTTTCCTCATTTTAGTCACAACATCATCTTTCACTCCGTATTAGTCCGCATTCTTCTCTAATGACATCGTTCCGGATGCGGTCAATACGCTTTATATTTGCATTTATCTTACTTTCATACTTATTTGTCGGATAATATACCTAGGTTTCAATATTGACATTGAATACTTATTCTTGTTTCAGCTACTTAGTATCATCTGAATACGGTTCTGTAGAAACAAGTTGGTGGAACGACAACGAAACTACAACCGCTTACATAGACTTCACACAACCAGAAGCACGTAGTTGGTATTTGGAACGACTGAGGGAAATCCAAAAGTTGTACGGATTTGACAGTTACAAATTTGATGCTGGAGAGACTAGTTGGTCGCCACAGGTGAATATACTTGTAGATAGTGTACCACGCGATCGGGTACCCACTGAAGAGTTTACCTACTACCTGCCAAGAGTTTTAACCGTCTTAGGAGCCTTGAGATTGGCGGTTGGGTCAAGGGCCAGGTCCAGAAGACAAAATGAAAAAGAAAATCAATAAATAAAGAGAATAATAATAATAAAATATACCTACAACCCGCGTAGATAAGAACGTTTTTTAATATGGCGGCTTTTGTATTGCCTATCACTCACACAATATAATATCGAGCCAGAACTCACTGCAGACTCTAGCTACATAATTATCTACTACAGAGGTTTATTTTGAAAATTTCAGATTCCTGTTCTGAAAGGTGATATTCGTGATCAACCTGGTGTGATCACAGCTGACTATGTGCGGGCTGTCGCACAGTTTGGTCCTGTCACTGAAGTACGATCCGGGTATAGGTAACTAGAAGGAATAATTCTTAGTATTGTTTCCCATCCCATCGCATCGCCTATTAGAATATGTTTGTGTTTAGAATTTTGATACCTACATAGATATGAAAAGTCTTCTTCACTTAGTCGAAGATTTTTTTGAGGCTATAGGTAACTAACGAATGACCAGCTCTGTTGAGGTATGTAGATGGAAAAACCTCTTTGTACGGTTTGCCGGATAATGTACCTACATAGTTTTTTTATTATAAAAAACCCATTGGAACGCGAATTCTCAGTTGTGAACCGACGTTTTACCCACTCGACCACCGACGTCCCCATTCGACGTCAAAATAATAGAATAATGATGAAAACTCTATAGATTATATTTATGAACATGATAACACGCGACGATTTTACCTACCAAAAATGTTTAAAGGGAATTTTACGATTGAATTAAATCTCTGTTTGCACCCGAACATATCTAATTTAAGGGTTATTCTGGTATCTTATGTGTAATTCTATATTTCTAGAACTCAAGACTTGCCAATTTTTGTTCGAATGATAGACAAAGACACATACTGGACATTTGAAAACGGCCTTCCCACCTTAGTAACAACTTTACTCCAAATGAATATGAACGGATATCCTCTAGTTTTACCTGATATGATTGGAGGCAACGGTTATAACGAAGACCCGAGTAAGGAGCTGTTCATTAGATGGCTTCAAGCAAACGTATTTATGCCGAGTCTTCAGTATTCTTATGTGCCATGGGACTTTGATAATGAGGTAGGTATGGGATACATTTTAAATATTAATATATAATATAAATTTGAAACTGTGTTCGTATGTCCTTCTCTCACGTCAAGCAGAACAACGAATCGACTTGATTGTTTTGCACAGAGAAAGTTGGAAAGTGTGTCACTTTTTATTCCGGAAATACATCGGGATAAAATGAGCCATTTAAAAAAATCCAGCTGGAGAAAATTTCCGAGCGAAGCTATTTCAAAATATTTTAAGCAATATAAAATACTAGTACGTGGCTTTTGCCTGCGGTTTCACCCGCGTGGAAATGAAACAAAGAAAATAATCCAGCGGCTGTATCCAATATATCTTATGAAAGAAACTTCATTGATATCCTAAATATCAACATAATTATCAAGCATCTAATCTCATCTTGTTTTCTGGGATAAAATTGCCCTTACAGCTCTAACCGTGTTACGGTCCCAAGATGCGGATGACCAGTCTCCCTCGTTTAGCCGATAGTATTTGTGACGCTATACCTAACGAATGCCCAGTTCTGTTGAGGTATATTTAGATGGAAAAGCCTCTAGGTGTGGTTTGTCGGATTATGTACATAAGTTTCCCGTGGTCTGCCTAGTTAATACCAGACGTCTTAACCACTCGGCCACCGACGCACAAAAGTACTTTTACGTCACAAAAAGATCACGTTGATCCGATGCTCTGTTTATCGTGAAAGAAGGAGAAACAAACGAACCACTTACGCATTTATAATTTTAATTAGGATTAGTAAACCGGGTAACAAGACGGCGGGAACCCCGTGAAGTTAATAAAAAAAATTGTCATATTTTTGAGCTAACTCAAGACATAATATTAAACAATATCTACAAAGAAAATATTTATGCTTTTAGACAATCCAACTTAGCCAACGATTTACGGATTTGCACGCAAAATATGCTCCAGATATAATAGCAGCTTGTAAGAAAGCTGTGAGCGACGGCTCGCCTGTCAACCCGCCGATATGGTGGATAGCCCCTAATGATGTCACTGCGCATGATATTTGGGATGGTAAGTAAGAAACCAGTGAAGTCTGACCCATCTTGTTAATTTACTTCTGTTTTCCCTTTGCATTCATTATAATTAGATGATGATATCTTCTACGTGAGACATACAATAATTATCTATATAGCACATTTTATTCATTTGAATGTCACATTTTACTGTATAGTACAATATTTCCTTCACAATTTTTTTCTTCGCGGGTTGTCTTATCGCACGACGATAATTGTGACATCGCCACCGACTGAATTTATTAGTCAAAGCAAATGTGGCAACATAATAACAACATTTAAAATGTCTACCTATCTACATTTCTCTGACACGAATTGTGTCAGTCAAAGATTTCAACACAGTTTTTTGTTAATCAGAATAATTTTACGAACACAACGATTTAGGTAATTAAACTTTTAATTACCGATAGATAAAAAGGCTCCCAGAGGAAAACGTTGTTGTATGGTGCTTCACTAAACTACATATTTGATTTTGTGATTAATAAAGTAAGAAAATCTTTTACAGAATATCTACTCGGAGAAAATATATTAGTGGCCCCTGTACTAGAGAAAGGTGCGAAAACTCGGGACATATATTTACCGGAAGGAAAATGGTTAGCACAAGGCGATCCAGCCAAAGTAATGGACGGCGGTGATTGGTACAAAAACTACCCAGCACCTTTAGACACTTTGCCTTACTTCATAAAAATTTAGTTAATTGTATGTGACTTTTGTCAATTTTAGAGCAATTAGGAAAAAGTATTAGGTATAACAAAAAAAGAAAAATTTAGTTTATGAATATGATCGATTCACACATTATGATATAAGGTAGACAATAAAAGTAAATAACTAAATTTGAAGTTTTAAAGCTAATTGTGTGAGGATGGCCATTGTTATCAGGTTGTATGTATATAAAAATATGTCACCTACGTCTATTTATTAAAATAAATAATTTAATTCAATTAATAATTTAATTTCATTTCCTATGCGGAACAGTATTTGCATAAGTCAAATAGATAAATCATACGCCGTTTTAACTAAACCGCTCAAGCTCATCTGCAGTTTTCATAACACCGCCTACCTACCCAAGTTTGTTTTATCATTGACAAAAACAGCTAGCACTTCGATAGTACCTACCGAAACCTATTGAAAAAAAACCTAGGTTAGAAGCTTTCCCATCTAAATATACCTCATGATTGGTCATTAGCTGGGTACCCTGGGACCGATAACACGGTTTCGGGAGCTGTAAGGCAACCCGTTAATAAAAAAAAGGTTAATTAAGGTCACCGCCCAGATATGTATGTAAAGATCTGGGCGGTGACCTTAACTAACCTTATAAAATATAAGCGTTAACAAAATACATTATTTATTAAAAATCATAATTATATCTTACATTTTATACATGGTCAGTTTACAGTAACATTTTTCACTAACCCATCACCGATTATCTTAAAATCTTCTATGATGGCTTTTAAGTTTATCTTGTACTGAGTTTCACCATCTATGTTTACCGGCTTGAGAGCATGCGCATTGGAAATCTGAAATTAAATTGTTTATGATTATTGTATGCCTATGGATGGCCTTCATTTATGATTATATATATTTTACAATACACTAGCTCAGCCATACTCAAAGTATGATCCGCGGAGCCCTAGCGCTCCGAAAAGCCTCTGTGGGGGCTTCGCGAAAGTACTGCTCATAATGAAAAATACTATAGATTGCAAAAGAAAATAAAATCTATCTAAATATTCCAACATAAACTAAAAAAATTACTGGTGGAATGCTTAATAAGAGAGCGCCCATTAGATATTTTATAATTAATAAAGAATATGTACACATAAACCAGTTTTTTATTATTTTAGGGCTCCGTCAAATATGCTTTCCAAAAGGGTTCCGTCGCCAAAAAGTTTGAGACCCGCTGCACTAGCTCGTTTGTGGCTGTTTTATATCCCCTCCGGCCGCCATGGCAACTGAGTTTCGCAACCAGTTGTCAAAAAAGAACAAACATCACCTGTTTCTGACAGACAAAGTAACATTACTGCCCTTGTGCTTTTTTCAATACAGTTTAGTATTACTCAGTACTCAGCTTAACTACCGGTTGAACAACAATAAAAATATAGTTACTTACTTGAAACTCTTTAGTGTCCTTGACGTCGGGCCTCCACAACACGGCTATCACGTCACCCCCATACGTATCATGGAAAAATAAGGCGAATATTCCATATGCATTCTGAAATATTTTAATAGTTTTTCATTTCTTTCACAATCTAACATCATAGTTTATACAATTTAATACGTACATTTAAAAAGTTCTAATTACTTAATGAAAATTATTTGGATCATCCAAAATGGGGAACAAAACTCTAGGCGACGGTCCTCGGATAACTTTCAATTTTGTAGTTATTTTAAATCGTGTGGAGGTTTGTTTTGGTATTCCATGATGACGATATTATATACAACTAAAAAATTTACTAAAGAAACGAAATTCTCATATGAATGGTAAAAAGGCTGTGTTATTAGATAAAATATTTTAATATTTATATTTATTTACTTGATCTTTAGGAAATCAATGTAAATTTATGTTTTTCCAATAATATGCAGCACACCTAGTCATAGTATTATTAAAAACTTTAAAAACTCGCATTAAGTATTGAAGCATATATTATTTGTAAATAGGGGAACAAAACTCAAATCTAATTGTAGATGGCGCTCTAGGCGACGGTCCACGGATAACTGTAAATTTTGTAGTTATTTTAAATCGTGTGGAGGTTTGTTTTGGTATTCCATGATGACGATATTATAGACAACTAAAAAATTTACTAAAGAAGCGAAATTCTCATATGAATGGTAAAAAGGCTGTGTTATTAGATAAAATATTTTAATATTTATATTTATTTACTAGATCTTTAGGAAATCAATGTAAATTTATGTTTTTTCCAATAATATGCAGCACACCTAGTCATAGTATTATTAAAAACTTTTAAAACTCGCAATAAGTATTGAAGTATATATTATTTGTAAATATAAGCGCCCTCTCTTGGGATAAAAATGCACTTTTCTACCCCATTATCCTCGTCATGCCGCGCCGCTCAGTTTGATACCTCACTATGTGTAAATGTATCCTAACTTTTTTTATACTGCGACTGCGACTCCCTTTACAGGCTGTAATTTTTTTGCGACGCCCTTCTAAAAGAAGATACATTTACTCCAAAAATTATAGAATCTTAATCATTATTATTTATTATAAAATATAACAGTACAATCAATAAAGAAGGGATAAGCTTGTTTTTTAACACATTTTACTAAAATTATTTTAGAATAAAGTTATCAATGTTACGATGACCTGTGTATCCCCAGAGCATCGCGACGCACAGTTGGGGAACCCCTGTCTTAACTAATATAATAAACGAGAAAGTGTGTTTGTTTGTAAATCCTTCTTTCACGTTACGAAAGAGCAACGAATTACACATGAATATATCTGGAGGGCTGGAGAGTGGCATAGGCTACTTTACATCCCTGAAATTCTTCAGGAAAAATTCTTATGTCACACTTCAAAAGCCGGGTCGGAGAGCTTGTATACTATATATTCAATAGTTGCATATATGCAATTATCATGAGATCACGTCTACTATTTTTCAAACTTAGCTTGGTTCTAGGTTGTATCAGAAATAGTTAAGTCTACTTTTATCTAGAAAAACAGAACGAGGAATATTTTTAAAATTATTCTACTAATTTTTTTTCTTCACGGGTTGTTTTACAGCTCCCGAAACCGTGTTACGGTCCCAGGGTATCCAGCAGAAGATCAAGTCTCCCTCTTTTAGCCGATGTATTTGTGAAGGCTAACGAGTGGCCAGTTCTGTTGAGGTATATCAAGATAAAAATCTTATAAAATTTGCTTTTCTCAGGCACACAATATACTACAGCCACGGAATTGTTTCCTATTTCCGCGCCCGTAATACAGCGGTCAAAAAATAAATGAATAAAAACTCACTCTTAACTCTTCCAAATATTTACTGACTGGATTAAACTCGACAACAGGAATCAGGGCATCGAGTCCGTCCTTGACTGGCGGCAACGACCTTAGCGCAGGTTTCTTGTCTACCCTCTCTCCATAGTACGGCACCAAATGTGATCGCAAATGTATGAGGACATCGTAACCAGCTAGTGACGGCACAAACACTCCCTGTAAGTGAGTTAAAGTAGCGTTAAAAAAGTCCCAACACCGGCCATCTTCTTTTAATCAATGACAAATTGAGACTACCGACACCACGAATGGTTCAAAGATCTCTTATTACAAAGAGTTAACCATTCTTAATCTGACCTTGCCGCGTAACCACTGTTACTGGTCTCGAACAATCCTAGCCTAACCAATATTATAAACGAAAAAGTGTGTGTGCATGTTTGTTGGTTTGTCCTTCTTTTAAGTCAATACCAAAGAATCAACGTGTTTATTGATACTTTAAAGGCCGGAAAGTGAGATAGGCTACTTTTTATCCCGGAGATCCTTAAGGATAAATTCGTTTCGCATTTAAAAAAAACACATATGTATACTAATAAAATAAAGATGAAGAGTTTGTTTGAACGCGCTAATACAGGGGTATGCCAGTCGGATTTGAAAAAATATTTGATGAGGAAGGTTATAGGCTATATAACATCACGCTACGATCCAAAGAAGCGGAGCAGTAACTATTAACGCGGGTGCAAGTATAAAGTAAAGTTCCCTGCAGCGTCTGTCCGTCTGTGCCCGAATTTGTCCGTAACTACTGCACGTGTATTAAAAATGGCCCTCCATCAACTGAGCACCAACAATATTAGTAAATCAAGTCGGGCAAAAAGTTGTCGCCAGCGCGCCGTCTAATTCGGTATGTTAAGTAAGAGTTAAGGTATGCTAAATCCAAAACCGTTTCGAGATATTGGTTTAATAATCCGTATTTTTCAATTTATAACTCTTAAAATCGTGAGATTGTCTTTATTTTTTTAAAAACAAATAATTTACTTATCCTTTATTGCACCTATGAATGACGTCATTATATCGGCTAAATAAAAAAATATTTACTTGTCAACTTGTCAAGACTGACAAAATTACGTCATCAGTGCCAAAACTTTGATAATTTATTATAAAAAAACTACTTCATAGAAATCAAAAATATTCAAATTAGTTTCTTAAAATAGCTTAATCTTTAAAATAAAAATATAAAAATCGTACCTTAGTTTTTACTTTACATACCGAATTGGTTATACATAATATAAGTAATATGGTGTACAAATTATTGTAAAACTAAAGTGTGCCCGTGCGAAGCTGGACCGGGTCGCTAGTATAGACACACACACACACACACATATTCACGGCTTTTGTACCTTGCGGTGTGGCCAGAAACACCAATAATAATGTCTACTCTTTGCCAGTTGTCCATATTAAACAAAACAGGTGGCAAGCCTGTTGCTGTAGGTACTTAATGGGCCTAGTAGTGTCACGTATTTAACAGACTGCTTTACGCGCCCTGTGAAGCACGGGAAGTTAATTAACTACTTACAAGAACATTATCCTTAGCCTCTCTCATGAGACTTTCCTCTAAATAATTAAAAGTAGATTTAGCCAGTAACTGCACGCGAGCCAGCACGTTGACCGTGGGTGCTTTTCTGGTCCATACACTGTCCAAATCATCATCATAGGGAGTTATTATATACATGGTCGGCATTCCCGGTTCTTTTGCTGCGTACTTTTTCTCGCATTCCATTAGTGCCTCTTCTGTAAAAGAAATAATATAGGGAAAATATCCTGTCTGGCCCATGACACTGTTTGTAATGTATCAATTTTATAATAATTGATATTAAAATTAACAAAATATTGTCAAAATTTACAGCAACTTAACGAGAAAAAACGATGTTCTCTTTATTTTTAGGGTTGCGAACATCTCCGATGAAAAAACGGAAACCTTTATGATCACTTATGTGTCTGTCTGTCACTGCTTATTTTCTCAGAATCCACTTTTGGGGGAAAAATTAAAACGTAAAAGAAAAAAAAATACAAAAATTGACTGTCTCCCCCCCCCCCTCCTCCTCCAAAACTACGGAGTCTAGAATTATGCGAAATTGGTCCTCTTCACATAAAAACGGAGCAACGGATTGTTCTCACAGAGATAGTTAGGAAGGCAAATAGGGAAAATATCAAAATTCAAGGGAAATATGTAACCCTCCGGAAAAAATATCTTCGGTATATTTAAATTAATTAATTTGTCTACCCGTGCGAAGCTAGTATTTTCGGGTTTAGCAAAACATATAATATTCTGAATTAATATCCCGAATTAATATCCCATACTTTAAAAGTAAACTTACTATTTAATCCGTCATTAAAATTGACAACCAGAGGTTCAGAGTTCCAATCTTTGCTTAACAATAGTTGTAAAACTCTCATAAAGGCGCACTGAGGCTGCGTAGGCGCCGACCATGGCTCCGGTCTAAGAAATACTGACGCCACAAGCAGTTCCACTGCTGCATGAGGAAAATGATGCTCGTCCAGTAGATGCGATGATAAAAATCGTTTCACTAGAGACGCCGTGGGACCGTACGCTGGATGTTTTTGGTGTACCCTGAAATTAGACATAAAAAAATATAATACTAACTTTTTGCCCGTGGATTTTTTGGAACATAATAAAATATAGCATATATAACTCAGCGATAATGTAGCTTCCTATTAATGAAAAAAATTTCATATTCGGATCAGTAGTTTCAGAGATTACCCCCTACATCCAAACTTACAAACTTTACCTCTTTGTAATATTAGTATAGATTTTTTTAAAAGATCTGGCCATTGGTTAGGCCACCAACACAATCGGCTAAATGAAGAAAACTTTATTAGATTGGGGCCAGTAGGGGCCGTATATATTTAATTTTTTTTTTCAATATAGATCACGCTCAAATTTCAGAGACGGGCGACGTCCTTTGCTAGCTTTAAGCCACCAACAGTGTTTGTAAACATTTTGAAACCATTTGTAAGGAAATAAAACAAAACAATTAGGCACGTGCTAGTAGATAAGCCTTACCCATTCAAAGCACCTCTAAGTCTCGGCATTATAACAGTACGGCACTGCAATTCCACGCTTTCATCCGTTTCCTTATGTCTTACAACACGCCCCTCCACCTCCTTCTTCAATAAGATTATTTCCTTAGGATGTGCTATCTCCAGTCTAAACACTAAACCAGATTTCAAAACGTTTATATGTGTGGCATGGGCGTGAGTAGGCACGGAAAACTGTTTGGCGAGATTCTCAGCTATTTTCACGTGAAACGCCGCCTTCAAGCATCTAAAAGCATCCAAATCGCCGGGCCATTTGCCGCTGTGTCCTGCATGTTAAAGTGTGAAATTATTTAATGTGATGTAATGAGCACACAAAATCCACTACAGACATTATTCATTTTTATACTAGCTAATTAATTTACCTTGACTATGATCAAAGAAGAGATTAACTACAATAAAATTACTCTACTCTGCTTTTAACTTTATGACGAAAAGCCAATGATTGTTTCCTTGGATTTTCGTCATAATTAATTCAAATATGAAGGTAATCGGATGTCATACGTCCATCGAATAATGATTGAAGTGGAAGGGATATGTTTGCGTATGAGGTATAGTTAATAGCTATATGTCAACGAGAGCAACTTGAGTTTGTTTGTTGGTGGGGGGCATGCAATTTTATCATGGTTTATCTCTACCCTATGTAGTACCTAATTTATGAATCCGTTTAGTAGTTTTGCGTGAAAAGATAAGCAAACAAATATTTCTTCTTGCTCTTTGTTGTTGCTGAAAATTAAGACAAATAAAAACACCACACTTATCCTTACCCAACTCCAAAATAGCTGTGGCAACAGGCGTGTACGGTGGACATTTAATAGCGGATTTATTATGTTTGTCTCTAATTAGACAAACTGACTCTCGTCTCCAATGGTTAGAGCCGCTGACACCGGCCGGCTGCGGGGGAAATGGGTCAGCGTAACTAAATACGGGCGACACCCCTGAAATTATTAATTAGATATTATTTATAATATATAGATTTTGCCCGCGATATTTATCCGCGTGAATATAGAACGAAGAAAATAAATAATCCGTAATATATTTGAAGACCGTTTTCCGGGATAAAGAATAGCCTCCCCAACGGAGTTTATGCAAAAAATCTGGTTGACGATTGCAAGCCCTGTTCTGTTCTCCGGGATAAAAATAACATAATATGTCATTCTACGGCCTGCCAACAATCTATATGCAATAAGTCGTCGATCCGTTGCTTAGTGTGTGACTTAGTTAGAAAACCTTCACCTAGAACAGCTCCAAAGATATTTTTGATGGGATCTTGTTTTATGGACGACACAATAATCTGGTGCTATATATTGACATACATGATCCTCATTGACGATTTGAAAGCCTTGTTTTCTTTATTTTCGCGAATTTCAAAACTAAATAGGATACAAACCATATACAGAGTGTATATCGAGCGGCAAATCAGTGAGTGATCTCAGATCTCGGCGCAGTTCGTCAATCGCATGCAACACACGCACGCTACTTTCCTCTCCCGTGCCGAGAGCGCCATCTTGTGTTGCTATCTCTTTTCTAATCAGTACACTTTCCAGTTGATTGGCGACGTAAAATATCTCTGTGTTTATACCTGTAATTTATATGAGTTTTTAGAAAAAATATCAAATACATACTTTATGTAATTACAAAACGATTTTACAGAACTTGTGTCAGGAGACTCAGGGAACCTAATAGTGCAGTTATATCCTATATTTTTTTTAATTAATTATATAATTATGGATGAATAAGTAGTATTTATTCTGTGTGTCTTACGAAGCACGAGGAGTAAAGCACTTATCTATATTATACTATATTGTTTGTATGTACCTACGTTTGAATTCAGGAACTAAATTACTTTTGCGTTAAATAACTCGTTTATTGAGGAAGTTTATAACATCACGCTACGACCCAAAGAAGCGGAGTAGTAACCATAAACGTCAACCAATCAAAAAGCTCAGAATTTATTGGCTTGTGTGAGGATTGAACTTGGTATCTCCATTTTCAAGTCTAATGCACATAAAAGGTAGAAATTTATATAAACTCACCGAATTTCAATTCCATTAAGTATTCAATTATTTGTTTAGCCACCATTCGCCTCTCTGACAACGTGTCACCTTGCCACACACAAGTTTCTGTTATGGAGCCATCTTGAAAGCGACGCAACTCTGACTTTTCGCCCCAAAACTCTCTGAAATATTATGAGAAAATATGAAATTTTGTTATTTGAGCTACTTAAATACTAATTACTTTAAATTAATCATAATTCCTGTAATTTAACAATAAATGACCTCTATCCATTTAAGGAATACTGTGCTTTAGGGAAAAACTAATTAAAATAAAATAATATTGAATTGTACCTAAATTTCTCAGCTTCGGGCAAATTAGCAGATGGACCTTTATGAACAATCTCCAAAGCATTCTCAGGATTCAATATCAAACCGTAAGCCAAATCTTCCTTAACATTTTTCTTAGCCTTATTATAACTTTGCTTCAATGGCCAAGTATGATCAATGTCAGTCAGGGGAAGTAAAAGATCAACTTTGTTCCCGAGACCTTTAGACAAAATAGAAAACACTGTTTTTGTTACTAATGGTAAGATGTCAGTACCATAGTTCAGTTTGTCTTCAATACTAGCTTTGTTATAAACAGCTTCTTTAAATTGTTCTAAATCTTTTATTCTGAAACGGGAAAATAAAATAAATTTGATTGATGAGTAAAAAGTTGTCTATCAAAAATTCAAATTTTCCCGGGATGAAAAGTAGCTTGTCACTTTCCAACGATCCCTTGCTCCAGCTCCATTTTGGTTTTAAAGAAACAAAGAACACACTTTTGAATTTATAATAATAGGATAAACAGTAAAGGCATGGCATGGAATATAGTCCTCATTAAAAAAAGCCTTGAGTCTAATATGTACTAATTTTAGAAACATAGTCACATGATTAATATTTATTATATTATAATTACAAGGGGACCTAGATATAGAAAGTTCACATGACTAATCTCTTATTTTAGTCAAATAATAAGCATTGCCATCCAACGAGGCAATGCAGCCAGTCTGTTGGGTACTCTCCCAGTAGATCGCGATTTACATGATATTTTTTTTGTAATTTAGTACCTATTTAATACAGCAAACTCAGTTACAAGATTAATAGAAAATCATAGATACCTTAAAATATGATCAAACTGTAAACAAGGTTTAAATGATGTCATAAACAGCGGAATAAAACTGTTAATAGTTGAACTGTCCAACAATTCTACAGCCATGCTACTTTCTCTGCGTAATGTGTTATATGTACCAATTTCCATTTGCCAACAAATATTATAGTATCCACTTCTATCTATGAAAACAACAGGAAAGTGATTCAAAAATTCTTCCAAAGGTGGTGTAGATTCATCTCCTTTGTATGCAGTTACGCCTTTTGTGTCCCATTCTGAAGATTCTGAAATGTAATTTGCAAAAGTTGTTCAGATTGAAAATAGTGATATTTAATATAAACTATTATGTAAATAAAATTCAGTAATAAAAGCATATAAAAGTGAGCAAGGACTCCTATGTGCCATAATGGATCCATCTTCTTTTGAGATTGGCAAAATCATTGTTTATTTGGATGGAATCTATTACCATAAAAATAGAACAGCCTAACCTTGACGAATTCTTCCACAATTATTTTTTCTTTTTGTCACAGTTTGCGGTACCTAGCGGAAGATGAAGTCTCATTAGGTTTAGCCTCACAAATACCATCGGCTAAAAGAGGGAGACATGGGTACCATGGGGCAATTAATTTATTATTTCAAAAAAAAACTTACTAAGTGATATCCAAACATTCCTCACAATTTGGTAGCTACTCATTATATTGTTGATTCTCTTTGTCTGAGCTAAGTATGCAACAAACATGTTTACTATGAACCCAGACACTTTTATGTTCCGCTGTCTGAGCCATATCTTAAGCAAAATAACAGCTTGCTTTAAATTATCTCCTTTTCCCAATATCTCATGTAAATAATCATTATTTGTCGAACTTGTAATGTCAAATAGTACACTAGAATTATAATAAGGTGTTGGAGGTCCCACAACAGAGCCAGATTCAGAATTATCAGTATTAAAAAACCAGGCTTCCCTTAAATTGTTGCGGCTCGGGCTGAATCTGTGATATTTATATGCTTCTCTCTCACAAGACAACTTTATTTTTAGACTTACATGATTACCAAGCTTGCCTTTAGGTTTTAAAATAAGATATGGCTTAGAATCTGAACTATTACTGCAAGAATAATTAACTTCTTCAACATTGTCATAGTTTTTTACAAACGAAGCAATGTAAGCTAAGTATGCAGCTCTCTTTTTATGATATTTGTAATTGATGGAATCATTCTTTGAAAAAGTATCAGATGGGATAACTATTTCTACATCAACACACAGTTTTGAATTTATAGCACATTTCAATGCATATGAGCCCACTAAATTAACTTCACTGAATTTATGAAATTTAAAATTACATTTAGATCTCTTCAACTCGCCTCCAACAGGTAATTTTACTTTCAATTCTTTAAATAATGTTTGCTCAGTTAAATCATATTCTTCATCATTTTCTGGTATTGACAACAGGTGTTTTTTGAAGTTCTCGAACCAAGTTTTAAATTTTTCTACTGTTTTGTCTTTCACTTTAACCTCTTCTAACACCTCTTCTACTTGAAGTCTGAATAAATTTGAATTAAAGAGATTCTCAGTCTCATTGAGTCTATTTAGTTCTCGCACAGTAGGTTGTCGGTAAAGACTTTTAGTTTTAAATCTCTTCTTCTCAGTTTGTTCTGTATTATCTAATGGTCTTTTTCCTAACATACTTGGAGTCTGAAATTGCAAAATGTGCATTTTTAAGTTTAAAATTAATAAATATACAATGATTACTTAAATATAAAACATGCTATTATATTTCGTATCGTACCTTTGTGACCATGTTGTAATTTTTACTGCATATAATTTATTACGAATAAACGAAATAAAATCTTCTTATTTTATTATGGCTCCATTTGAGGTTATAAAATTTATAAACAAAGTAAAATGTCACATGGTCCATGGATATTTTGACAGTTGTTTTTTTAAATGATAGAGCACAATTTTTTTTTTTGTTTCTCATTCTCCATTTTCATGGAAGGCAAAGGGGTTTACCCATACAGCCAAGTCTTCTTGTTATTTATTTTTATGTATTATAGTAATAAGGCATAGCCTAGTCATTGGTTATTTGTTTATTCATAGATTCGTGTAAATTTTTTTTTCTTTCTTTAGCCTATATTTACATAGAGTACTAAGCCTATTGAGGGGCCATACGCAAGAAAAAGAACAACTTATGCATACGACTTGTAAAGAAGGGAGACAGGACGATGTAATTTTTTGTCTCATGTAGCGTGCCGGTTTTTGTTGTTTAGCACTTAGCAAGCACCAAGGAATATAAGGCAAGCACTAAGGCTAGGTGCTAAACAACTTTGAGTTTTGACAGCTAGTCATCCTTTTGACAGCTAGTGATCCTACTATCGTTCTATCTCATGTGGCCACGCCAACTATTGGTTTCTCTGTCTACGGTGAGCAGTAATAAGTTACCTTAGGTTTCGTTGATATCGTTTTGTGTCGCGAGACAGAGCTCCGATCTAGGACGTCAAACTAGGTGTTTCCAATCATTAATTATAATTAGTTTGTATTTTAGCATAATCATCATATAATGTAAAGGCCGATGCGACAATAAAACGACAGAAAAATACAGGACACTCTTCTCTTAAGGGGCCGCCTCATGATTTTTGTCCCATACAAATCAGATGTTTCGTTTTTCCAGTTTTACGCAATAACTGTATGTGCTAGGCTCGAAATAAAAATTGCTTTTCAAAGATAAGTAAATTCTAAAGTTTTTCATGGAAAGAAAATAACCAAAATCAGTTACACCTAAGTTTTATGAAGCCTTGAAAATCCTAAATTTCACGGGTATTTCAGCCAAGTTTGCGACTCGAGTTCTCTTAATATATTCACAATTTTTAAATTTTCTCGACATTAAAAGATAGATAATTTCACATACTTTAAGAATACACTAACTAGAATTTGATAATTTTAATAGTTTTTGTAAAAACATAGAAAAGCCGAAGTCCTTTTCGTGTTTTTCAAAATACCGATTTTGTTGAGAAATCCTACTTTCTCATATTTCTGGTAAGTATGTGAATATTGATCTATCTTATCTTATTCATGGTTACCTACCTTATCAATTTTAATAGTAGTCCATCTCGCTCACATTTTTCTAGAGAGATATGGACAAAATAAGCCGCGCGTAAAACTGAGTTCGTTACGCTGTGATGCGTCGACTTAATCTCCTTGCCAAGATTTTCATTCAAAACTTAAAGAAAAATTTCATCGCCTTTTGTCACGGTTAAAATCAAGGAATATAAGTACTCTCGTTAAAATATTCTACATTGTTATTGTCATATGATATTTTTTTAGATAAATCTATAACTTTCGTCCAAGCCTTTTTCGTCATGTTGACGTATAAATTAAAATAAAACACGAATATAGAGTACGATTCCACGTGACGCCTTTGTGATATACGCACGCGTCCACCAGGACGTCATGGGGAATCCAGCACAGATCCAGTTTAATCCCGCCCGCGCTATAATAGTTGTGATTAGTCAGTGATTAATAGGACATATTACGGCCGGCGGGAGTATTCTACCTACCGATCAATCAATCGGCTTATTGTTACTGTGACGTCTATAATACCTACTTGACATTGGCGGAATCATCAAAACCCTGATGGAGCCATTTTGAAAAAAAAATAGAATAGAATATAGAGTAGGTACGTACGTACTATAACCGCAGCAGCCGCACCGCTAGCAGGATACAGCGGGTAATCGCCCCGATTTCGCTACACACGATGCGATTATGCTCCCTAGCCCGATAATCGCCCCTAAATCGTGGGTTCAAGGTAGCGATCTAGGGCGCTCCCCACCGGACCCCACCACTGCCTCAATATTGCCACCGATTTTAGGGGCGTGTGTAGCCGCTTTTATGTCTTAATAATCGCAGACTAATCACAACCATCACAGCGGCAACGGGATTAAACCGGATTCCACATCACGCCATGACGAAAACGCGAGCGTTTGCCGCCATTTATGTGGGTGGAATCCTAAGAACCACAGAACTTCTATACTAAAGGGATCGAGAAGTGCCATTCGAGCAAGAATGCTACGTAACACGCGTCTCCAATGTACATTCGCTAATTTGAAATACCCGTGCGCTATGACCTATCAGCGTCAAGAATGCTACACGTGGCAAATACTACGGCGAATGTATTGCATTTAGTTGAGATGGGAATTATAGTCGATAACTTATGGCGATAAAATTGGAGTAAGTACTTACATAAGTCATCAATCCCACTAATATTAAAAACGCGAAAGTTTGTGGATGTATCTAAGTTTTACGTACCTAATTCTAAGTAACATTTGTTAGGTAGGTACTAAATCACGCCAGAAAGGCTGAACGGATCTGGATGAAATTTGGCACAGGGATAGATTATAGTCTGGAATAGCACATGTTATCACATGTATGGTTCCCGTGGGATAGATTTGTTTTTGTTTTTCACGGGATCGACATGATTTTTTGCATAGTGGTAGTTTAGGGGTCAGAGAATGACATATTATACTACTTTTTACAGGCGGGGGAGGGGCAAATTACAGCCACGGCATTATTATAACTTTTTGCATAGTGGTAGTTTAGGGGTCAGAGAATGACATATTATACTACTTTTTACAGGCGGGGGAGGGGCAAATTACAGCCACGGCATTATTATAACTTTTTGCATAGTGGTAGTTTAGGGGTCAGAGGATGACATATAATACTTTTTATACCGCGAAAGCGGGCGGGGGAGGGGCATATTACAGCAACGGGATTATTTCTTTTTGAATCTATTTCCACGCGAGTGAAACCGCGGGCAGAAGCTTGTCTGACTATAAATTATGGTTCCTCTGACCGTCTAAGGAAGCATCGGTTGTGGGTACTGAGTAAGTAGTAATTAAAAAAAACATATTTCGACATTTACTATTTACTATTCTAACATTGTTTATTCATAAAATAAAACTACACTAAACACAAACACAGATACATATAAACACACACACATTTAAATTATATCCAATAGTACAGTTTTTTATTAAATTAAATTTAAAATACCGTAAGAATAACATTATCGACATATTGAATATATCGATATTACCGATATATATCGATCTTCTGATATATCGTTGCGTTTCTACTGTCCTGTGAAATGTAAATATTTTTGGTACAGCATTTTTAGTAAGGTAATGTAAATAAATAAACGGCTTTAATAAGTAAAACATGGTGATTATTCAAACTCCCTACCCGTACCATTTATCCAAAGTTCCTTTGTTTTTGGGTCACGTAGAAAACTAAAATAAAACATAATTGATTTAGATTAAAATTTGATTTGTCTGTCTCACTTATCGATATCGGTATATAAAATTAAACGCGTCGCACAGCCCTAACTCTTACGAGCTGCGCAAATCACAACGGGCGATACGATCGTTTAAATATAAAATAATTACAGTAAAACAAACTTTTTGTATACTTACAGGTGTAAGGTGACTCCATCCTCCTTATAAGTCTTTGTTAAACTCCTATTTTTGCAAATCACAATTGAACTAATTCACATTTTAATAAAAAAGACTGGAGAACTTTTCTCTATAAACACTCAAACACGACTGTGAGATTTTTCCCTGTCTGCACGTTTTAAGCATATTGTGGCGACAAGCGTCATGCCCTCTTGCCATATATCCCTTTAGTATAAAAGATCTGTGCTAAGAACAATAACCAAAGACATAGAAGTAGCCATGAAGGTCCAAGCACCTGACATATATCTATCTTTTTTACTCCTATGGTTGTTTTCTTGTTGTCAAAATGAAAGAACACTACTTTTGTCATGATGACATATAGATTGTGCGTTACAAATCTAGGTGATGTGTGTAAAATAAACACGCAAAATATAGATATCGATAAATTAGTTACAAATAAATAAAATAAATTGTCTGTCTATATCTACATTCTACACTAAGTCGCCAGTTTTTAAACTCTCACTTCCGTTTACATTGTATCTTTGTATATAACACTGAAACTACTTGTTATCGCTCCTCGGCCTTTTGGGTGTAGTATGTTCTTTTCAGCTTAATATATTCTGAAAGTTTCCGCACAGCGGGACCAGTATATTAAACTGATTTTTGGAATTAGACGGGATGCTCGGGGCTCGCTCCACTGTCACGGGTTGGCTCGGCATTGCAGTGCCGCCGGGCCAAATAATACTGAAATCTCTACCGTCTGGTGTCACCTGCTACGAGGAAAACCCGGCGAAACAATGAATGGTCAATGATCTGATTTATGAGTTTTGACTGTATGACTAGCTTTCCGCCCCAGCTTCGATAAATATAAAAAAGTACTAAGCAATTATTACGGAATCCTAATTTTATTTAATAAAACATAACCTATGTCCATACCAAATTTCATCAAAATTGGTTAAGCGGTTTAGGCGTGAAAACGTAACAAACAGACATACAGTGTTATTATTAGTACTTATGGATTTATTAACGACTATAATAATTCGCTCGGGGCAACGAGTAAGGAAAGGAATTACTTTTGGAGATTACTATAAATTATTAAATCGCCCGTCAAGACCAAAGTATAGGTCGGTGGTCAAGACACTCATTCGCTGGACGGATCTCAAACAGAATATAAATGTAGGTATTTATAAATATTTTTTTATCAATTCTCCCAAACAGACTTTAGTTAGATTAATTTAAAAACATTTTTTAGGTAAATAATGTATAATATTATAGTTCTTACATCTGGTACGTACAGTTGTATTTTTGGTAACATTGGAGATTGGTAACAAATAAATATCTTTACAATTAGGTATTTCGGCAGATCAATAAAATTTTAACAATTAACAATTTTATTTTCTTATGATACCTACTTAATTATAAGGCACTACAATAATAAATAAGAATCTGTGTGATATTATCTATACAGATATAAAAAATCAATAAATTATTTTTACTTACTTATAGATAATTAAATACGCAACACATAAATGTATTGAAGCCATGTCATTTTACGTTCAGCGATAATTACTACGACAGGGTGGTATTTCTAGTGGATTAATTCACAATATTTTGCCCTACTTTTAATTCATTTTAGCAATGATAGCGCTTGTGTATTCAGAGCACTTAGACTTGCCCCCAATATCGCCTGTGAGTGTTTTTCCTTCACGAAGTACTTCGTAACAGGCATTCTGGATATTGTCAGCATGTTCATTCATGTTAAGATGTCGGAGCATCATGATTGATGACAACAGGAGAGCGGTAGGGTTGGCCAGGTCCTTGCCAGCGATGTCTGGGGCTGTACCGTGAACCTGAAAATGTACATAAAAAAATAATTACAAAGAGATTTGAATGTATTCTTGGTGTAAATAATTGACAGATATGTAATAAATTTTCACTGTACTATTTTTATATAAGAATTAGCGTAGTATTTCTCAAACCTAGGACTAATGCCTGTTTATAGTTTTTTTATTTTTTACGCGAAATGTAATGAATCAAATCAAACGGAATTTACTACAGCGCAGACGATTTACAATGGTAATGTAATTAGTAGGCAAAATAATAAAAACGTGGACAACATACATACATACAAGTAATATACTAATTTACAAATAAAACAATATTGAAATATGATTACAATTATAAATCGCCTACGCTTGGTAATATTTGGCTTGATTCATTAAATTTCGCTAAAAAAACAATAAATGTCGTATTAATGCAATCTATTGGGAGATATCGCCCTGAAATAATATGTACCTATTTTAAAATGATAGGAGACAACAATACAACAACTAAAGCCAACTATGAGTCTTATTTGTGAATGGTAAAGATATTATTTGGAAAAAACCTGACATGTTATTTTTATAATTTCGATCACTTGGATCAGTGGATTGAGGGCTATTTTATGACTTTAGAAGACTTATTCAATAACACAGAATGTTTTCTTGTTGTAGTACTTACCTGAAAAATAAGTAAAAATAGGTAACCATACCAAAAAAAACACAATTTTGCATCAATAAATTTACTTGGTAACTATTTTATATTTTGTATACATATGACAAAATTAAGAACTACACATGCATACTTTGTTATATAGAAAATATTAAATTCGATACGAAATTAACAGTGTTACACAATGTTTTATATTGTAAAAAATCATAATTCAAACACAAAAAAGTATCAGAAAGTTTATAACAATCATAATATCTAACATTATCTACAGGCATTTATTGTCAGATCAAATCTGTAACATTTAAGATTCATTAAAGAGCTAAAAAGCTATGCCATTTACACGAATTTTTCCTTTCAACATTTTTATACGTCATCATCTCAATTCTCGATAACCTTGCCTGACGGCTTGTTTACTAAAGGGTTTCTTGGTATTTCGAAAATTGACATTGGTCAAAATATTAACTACTTTTTAACAAAATCCACAGCACATTGCTACATAGAGGTATATACCTAACAGCCATATACACTTTAGCCAAAAAAGGTTTAATTTATTTAAGTTTAGATATCAAACATTAAAACATTTATATAGTCCCATACATAATATATAATAAATGAAGTTGTTAGACAGATCCAAGTTAAGGATTCCGAATAATTCTGATCTAAGAGGGGAAATATAGAGTTTGGAGCACAGTAACTATAGTAAGTACATACAAACATTCTACTAACATTACCAGTACGTTTATTTCGCCTATCCTACAAAATAAAATAAAATTGCTTAATAAATTTAATCACAAAAAGGAACATAAATAATTGTAAATAATAAATTACTATCGTACATATAGAAATAGCAATTAAAAAATAAGAATATTCCACTAGGAAATACCTAACTTAAAAACGGTAACTTACTTTATTTTTTTTCCTATGATTCACTTTAGAAATAATGAAATAAAAATAAATGGATGTTATTAAAAAACTGATCAAATGCGAGTTCGACTCGCACACGCATAGGTTCCTTAATTTGCTCCTGTATAATTTTTATTTTAAAATGTTAATCAGTGCAAAATATGTGGGTTAATAATGTGTTAATTATATATAATAAATAAATTTTGAGTTTAAATGTCTCAAAGTTTCGAGAAAATCAGACAAACAATGCCCTTGCATTTCGTATTTTCCTTTGGTACAGAACCCTAAAAAGTAAGATAAGCCTGACATAATTACAGTAGAGCATTTATTTATCACAATACTGTACTAATACTTCATTTTAACTTAAATAAATAAATAAAAAACATGGCTATTAATTAAATAATATCCTACCCTACTATGCAATATGGTATGTTTAGTACATCTAGTTTGTTGAAAAAAAAAAAGAAGATTTTTCTAAAGTTATTCACTGATGGCATTCGCCATGTGGCACACATAATAGGTACATACAGATTTTAATTTAATTTTAAATGCATTTAAATTTACTTTATTTTCTAAATTGAACGAAAATCTGAATTTAATGTTTTTCCAGATTTAAATTGAGCTAAATAATAACTTGGTTGATTTGTTCGAATTTCGGTTAACCCTACGACAACTTAGGCAAATATTAAAAAGCTACATGTTTGTATCTAGAATTTATAAAACAACACATACCTACATAGAATGTCTCTTAACGGCATCTCTAATTTTGTATATATTAAAAAAATTAAGTAAAAATACATTAAAACAAGGATTATTCTTAATTTTGCGTGTAAACAATAATTAATAATTTAATTCTACATAGGGGCTATAGCACTAGTTTTATTGCGTTATCGTATCGCCATTGCATCGAGCGATTTTATATAGAATTTTGATAATTCCTATGGTAAACGATCTGTCATCGCTTCTAAATGTTCATACAATACTCGTGTTAGTTTTATGTATTTGTTTACAAAGATGTTCATTTAGAGTAGGGTATCCAACCGAAATTACAAACCTCTCAACAAATAAATTTACAGATTATTAATTATTTCATTCGTATATGCAGTGCATGAGCTATTCCCTCCCAAATCCCCCGTCAGCACTCGGCCCTCCTTCAGTACTTTGAAGCAGGCACATTGTATTTTATCTGCATATTCATTAAGGTGCATATACCTCAACATCATAACGCTGGACAGAAGCAAAGCTGTCGGATTAGCCTTGTCTTGACCGGCGATTGCGGGGGCAGTTCCGTGCACCTAGAAATATAAATTACAATTTGAAAATTTACGCCTAATACGAATAAACATATCGAAAACGTTAAATTGACTTTTACCAATTTATACCAATGATTATAAATGTCACATGCATGGTTAGGTAACATTCTGAAAACGTTTTACAAAACATGAACGATAAGAACAAGACATTAGGGATTCTTAGATGAAATAATGATAAGATAATGCTCCAGCTCTTCCTCATTTAGAAAAAAAATATATTGAGACGAGTGACCATTTCTGTTGAGCATTTTGAGATTAAAAGGGCTCTTAGTACAACTTGTCGGGTTGGGTAGGGTCGATCCCCACACGTCAGACTGAATCAGCACTACGCCCATACAGAACCCACGATTGATTTGGGCGCGGTGCGTGGATACGAATGTGCTGACAGGTGAAGACCAACCCTTGTCGTAAACATGTAAATTCCACGCGCGTTACCACTCAGGTAAACTCAATTAATGATCACATCACGGTGAGAGTCGGCATTGAGTGAGGCATCCGAATATTTTAACATACAAAATGAAATTTGTACCTACTATATTTTTATTTATTAGAGAAATAGAAAATTGACAAAGGTAATGCTAGTAATATTCAATACAACTCCATACAAAAAAATTGGTAAACTTTGTTTGGACTAAAGTACTAAACGGATTTCAAAAATTCTTTCTCTAGTGTAAATATCAATCTCTGAACAAATTGATCATGAATTCAATATAGGCAGCCGGTTGTGTCTGCATTCGGAGATAGCCATACCACTTTTAATTAATATTAAAGCTCATTAAGCTAACTTCACCATCATTTTCCCGAAGACTCGCCGAATGCAGACAACCGGCTGCTTTGTGTACGTGCCCATAATCATGGGGAAAATTCCTTTTCAGGTGGTATTTTATTCTATGTAGCTTCATATTAGTGGCATTGTACTAATGACAGCAGCTTGTTTTTTACTTTTGTAATAAAATGCATAAAGAATAAACTAATCGCAAACACCGTACTAATGTTAAACTTTGCTGTAAATTGTTATATGATAATCCTTTCCTCTGCATGCATATTACATTATATGAAGTGTTAATTTTTTAATATAGTACACAAGAGATTAGAAAACAAGCACATTGGTTAGACAATTAAGTTTCCACATCAAGGGTTAGTACCACACTTAATACAAGTGCAATAATTATAAACTTACATAAAAAGTGTTTTCACTGCACTTTCATATGTTCCATTGTCTTCACTTGGCTTTTACAGTCACTCACTGTTACCATAATGTTGCTATCAATGTTTAAATAATTATAAATAAATAAACTTAAAATATGTGCAAAATTATACGCAGTGAATTGTGCAAGAAGCGACACTAATAATAATAAATCAAAAATAGTAATAAGCAATAAAGGCAAACCTCCCTTTTATTAAAATTATCACAATATATGAAAATAATACCAATAATATAACTTTTGAGATTGACTTGCATGCATTTCTGTACAAAATTATTAACTATGTAGTAGAATTTACTGCACAATAATAGAACTGCTCCTAAAGAAAATGCTAAGGACAGGGAAAACTGTGAGAGCTCACAGCCAACTGAAATAAGTAGAGTTATAAAAAGGGGAGGGGTTATGAGGGGAGCTCTTAAAGGCCGATGTGTATTTATTTCTGGAAGAACCCGCACTGTACAGTGCGCTCCAAAGAAGATGCTCCATATTGAACGCAATACAAATAGTATGGATTCTAACCACGTGATAGTTTTCGCCTCAACTTATTTGGTGCGAGTTACAATTTATTTTCGACTTTGGTACCCAAAATATGTATAGTAAAAACTAAGGCATGTTTTTTAATTCAAAGACTAACCTATTTTAAGAAACTATTTTAAATACTTTTGTTTTCTAAGCAGTAGTACTTTTATAGTGACATCATCACTTAGGTAAAAAGTCCCGTGGCACTATTCGTTTGTGATAAAAGTAGTACCACAGCCATTATCGTGCCCCGTGGTACCACCAGTAAGAAAAATGAGTTAAGAAATAGGACAGAACGGATCTTTTATCTAAATAATGACGTCAATGTGTTATGGAAAACAATTAATTTCTTAAAATAGCTTAAAATTTGAAATAAAAATATAAAACCATACCTTAGATTTTACTTTACATAGATACAGAATTCTAGGTGTGTATACTTACAGACTCGAACAGCGCTCCGTTCTTGCCAATGTTGCCAGAGGCCGTGAGACCAAGCCCGCCTATTAGCCCTGAGCACATGTCAGACATAATGTCACCATATAAGTTGGGCATCACCTGCAATTAGAAAATAAAGGAATTAGCAGGCGCTGCATATAAAACTTTGATTAGTTCGCCACGGCAACGTGTTACGACCTTACTATATTAACGTAGTTAAATTATATTTTGTCATTCTCTAACAAATCTGTAATATGTGGTCATTTCAAACTTGCGATGCTTTCTTACATTTCGCTTAAAGATCTCTAGGCCATCAGCACCTTCATTTGCGTCATGGCTAGATACACCGGTAACAGTGCCAATATTTAGAACAGGTTGTAGAAGATATATAACTTCTCTAATAGATTTATCTATTATTTTCAGAATAAGTGCAGATCATGTCTTCGGAAGCGCGAGAACTTGAGCTATTAGACAAAGGGTAAAATACTAAACATACATACCAAGACGTCAAACTTTGATGGATCCTGCACCATGTTGAGACACACTGTGTCCAAGTAACGCTCCTCAAACTTGATGTCCGGATACTTGGTAGCTAGCTGACGGCAGCAGCGAAGGAAGAGTCCGTCCGACATACGCCTGCAAATATTAGTTGAAAAATATTGTATTGTAAAAGGGGTTGATCCCTCAGGGAAAAGATCAAAACCTTCAATGGATCAAATTTTTCCCGCGGTATAAGAACAGATTTTTTTTTCATTTCAAAATTTCTGTAAAACTACTGAATCAACGATTTACTAACGAAAAATAAATCATAAAAGAAAAAATCAATTAACATTATTAAAAAACATACGCTTCTCAATATTTTTTAAGTGGTTAAAAAGGGCAGTCATAGTCAATGATATACTATATAAACTGAGGTAGATGCGTGATTGACGCTCAAGCTATAGCAAGGCAAATGAGAGGTAAGTGTCCCACTATAAATTTGGTCGCGCACAGTCACGCACAATCCTACGACTAGTGTACATGTCTCTCTTGAGTAGAATAATCCGCAAAAACATCAAGAAAAATTACATTTTGTGTGTTCCGCTTTTGCAGAAATTATACTGCAACTGTAAAGGATAGAAATGATATCTCATTTCATTGGTAAGTACAGAAATTTTATAATTATGGACATAACAATATTTTATTAATAATAATGCGCTGTTGCCAGTTCGCCGCTTGCCTGAGCGAGACGAACGATGCATTTTGTATGAGAGTGATAGAGAAGACAAAACGAAATGGCCGCGACAGACTCAGCGACTGATTATGGGGATGGTTGGTAATATCGGACCTGTCAATAAATTACATGAACCTATTTAAAAAAAATATATTTTATTAAATGTACGGAAAATGTATATACATAATTATATTTACATTATTATAAATTTATATATTATATTATTGTTGTATGTATAGTATTATGATCTTATATATTAATACCTACATATTTATTTTATCTCTTAGTCTCCCTAGAAGCGGATTAATAAGAGAAAAATGGATAGAGATAATCAGAACCCAAAGACGAGAATATGATTGGTTGCCAAGTTTTTACTCTAAGATTTAGACGTATGGTGCAACGATACAACCAGCAGTTTTGCGAAGTGGACATATATTCACATTCTTTGTATATATTTAGGAAAAATATCTGTAACATTCTAAATAGTAGTTAATTGTAGTAAACTTTTTTTTGTATTATTTGTTATTTCTATATTTTTTGGAATTTGCATAAAAATATCCTGTTTTGAATGTATGTATAAACAATACGTTTGTATAAACAAACGTCACTGACTATATGACAGTTATTTTTTTAATATGTATCTATGTTGTAGTAATCTTTGTTGTATAGTTGTTTGTTGTCCAGAATAAAAAAAAAAATAAAAAAAAATTTAAAGACTTATTTTAAATTACACTACATAATACATAAATAAGTAGCATACTAATATCCTATACCAAGCCATAATCTACCTCTATGCTAAATTTCATTTAGAACTGTTCAGCCGTTTGAGCGTGATTGAAAGACAAATGGTCTATTTGTTGTAAAGTCATTGATTATTACATTATATTTATTAGTAAAAGTTTTTTAATTACATATTGTATATTTTATTATTCCAAAAATATTTCTAAGTAAAATATTGAGTGTTCCATTTAGACAATCTTCCCCTAGTTCCTCCGAAGAAGGTCACGCGTCGATGACGTGTCGCAACTTAAAACATATATTTATCTCTTTTTAACAAATGGATTTCGGTATTGAGCTGTGTTTCTCTATCCCTTTCATCGCTTGAATATATAAACGTAAGTAATTAATAGGTAGCTATAGTATTGTTCAAGCTGTTTATTATCTGCATTTAGTATGGGTATAACGTGTCTACTTATAGTACGTCATTGGTCATAGTTAGGTCTTAAGTAGCACAGAGTCAGGCTAAAGTTGGGTGACCTAAATGAGGATGATACTGGGAGTCATTAAGACTGCTAATGGCTAGGCTGATGGCAAAAAACAAAACTGACTGCAGATTCTCATGGAGAAAAGGTGTGAGAAGTAGGTGTTTAATTTCTGCCTACCAAAGTATAATATATTGATTGATTTTACTTGAAGAAAATGGAGGACCAGGTTAAATCCTCCCTCAAGCCAAAAAAATGTAATGCAGCAACAGGCCTGTCACTTGCTTCAATTAACAATGATAACTACCTAAATTGTGTGGACATTGCTACTAGTCTCTGGCCACCACCGCAAGATATAAAGACCATGATAGTAAGCTTTATTGACAGTATTTTGTAAATAAATGGACTAAATGGATGACATCATTCTACATAAAATACCCAATAGTCCTTTAAAGTAGTACAATGCCTAACTGGTTACATTATTAGTATCAATTGACACTTTGTACCTATCTTGTTACAGCTGCTAAAACTTATGTAATATATTGTACTCTCAATTACCTTGCTTATAATCTTAGATAATAATGTACATACTTTGAATTTTCTATCATGTAAGAGTTTATCATTTTATAATATTTTCTCCCCTTTTTAACCGACTTCCAAAAAAAGAAGGAGAAGGTTCTCAATTCGGACCGTATTTTTTTTATTTATTTTTTTATGTGTATGTATGTACATCGATTACTCCGCAAGTTGTAAACCGATTTTGATGATTTCTTTTTTAATCGACAGATAATTCTTCCGGATTGTCCCATTTTTTAATCACAGAAAATTAGTTTTTGAAAAAAAACCGAGTTTAAAAGTCAATTTTTCTTAATATCTCGATGAAATATGTACCGATTTTGACGACTTCTTTTTTTAATGATATAGTAATTTTTCGACATTATCTCACAGACATTATGACAAAAATCGGTTCAGTAGTTTATCATAAATTCAGTAATTTGCCTCTATTTACGGCTGAAAATTATATCAAAGAAAAGCCTTAGCCACGGTTGCTATTGACACGAAGTTGTCAATTTTCGTATCGACGCGGCGACGGTGGTCTAGCGGTGAAACGTATAAGGTGCAGCACAGGATGCACATGGTTCAAATCCCATCCACAGCGATATTTTTTTAATTTTCCATAATTTTTTTTAATTATGTTATTATTTGTTTCTCAGGGCACCAAAATCACTTAAAAGGGAGAAAATACCTTTTAAAAAAAGTGTACAGACTTCAAAAATTTGCACTGAAAAGAAATAATTAAAATTTCGTCGTAGAATTTGGTTGCTGCCAAATTATGTAGGTACTGATGATCGTAGATTCCTAATGAATTGTCTAGATTAGTGAATTTGGGAACTAAGTTGTATCTAATTTGGCACCAACCGTCTTCAAATTCTACGACGAAATTTTAATTATTTCTTACTTTTCAGTGCAAATTTTTGAAGTCGGCACACTTTTTTTTAAAAGGTTTTACAGTATCAAATCATTTGCCTGAGAATGATAAATCACGATTAAGGCAGGGTGCAAACACGAAAGAGGCATTTTTGAACGCTTACTTTGAAGTGTCAGGAATCAATCTCAATCTCAAAAAAATATAGTGGATAGCAAATAATACTACATAAAACTTTAACCGCATAGATTTTTCATAAGTGTTTTCGTCTATTGAAAAAAAATTATGCAAAATACCTCTATAAAAAATCTTTTGAGCGTAAATTCACAATATTTTGCTCGACAATTATATACTTTATTTTAGGAATCAAATAGCTTGAATAATCTATTAAAACTTTAACCGATTACTTTCACTGTTTAATTGTTTTTCTTTAACAAATTTTAAGAAAAAGCTACAAAATGTATATACATAATTATATTTACATTATTATAAATTTATATATTATATTATTGTTGTATGTATAGTATTATGATCTTATATATTAATACCTACATATTTATTTTATCTCTTAGTCTCCCTAGAAGCGGATTAATAAGAGAAAAATGGATAGAGATAATCAGAACCCAAAGACGAGAATATGATTGGTTGCCAAGTTTTTACTCTAAGATTTAGACGTATGGTGCAACGATACAACCAGCAGTTTTGCGAAGTGGACATATATTCACATTCTTTGTATATATTTAGGAAAAATATCTGTAACATTCTAAATAGTAGTTAATTGTAGTAAACTTTTTTTTGTATTATTTGTTATTTCTATATTTTTTGGAATTTGCATAAAAATATCCTGTTTTGAATGTATGTATAAACAATACGTTTGTATAAACAAACGTCACTGACTATATGACAGTTATTTTTTTAATATGTATCTATGTTGTAGTAATCTTTGTTGTATAGTTGTTTGTTGTCCAGAATAAAAAAAAAAATAAAAAAAAATTTAAAGACTTATTTTAAATTACACTACATAATACATAAATAAGTAGCATACTAATATCCTATACCAAGCCATAATCTACCTCTATGCTAAATTTCATTTAGAACTGTTCAGCCGTTTGAGCGTGATTGAAAGACAAATGGTCTATTTGTTGTAAAGTCATTGATTATTACATTATATTTATTAGTAAAAGTTTTTTAATTACATATTGTATATTTTATTATTCCAAAAATATTTCTAAGTAAAATATTGAGTGTTCCATTTAGACAATCTTCCCCTAGTTCCTCCGAAGAAGGTCACGCGTCGATGACGTGTCGCAACTTAAAACATATATTTATCTCTTTTTAACAAATGGATTTCGGTATTGAGCTGTGTTTCTCTATCCCTTTCATCGCTTGAATATATAAACGTAAGTAATTAATAGGTAGCTATAGTATTGTTCAAGCTGTTTATTATCTGCATTTAGTATGGGTATAACGTGTCTACTTATAGTACGTCATTGGTCATAGTTAGGTCTTAAGTAGCACAGAGTCAGGCTAAAGTTGGGTGACCTAAATGAGGATGATACTGGGAGTCATTAAGACTGCTAATGGCTAGGCTGATGGCAAAAAACAAAACTGACTGCAGATTCTCATGGAGAAAAGGTGTGAGAAGTAGGTGTTTAATTTCTGCCTACCAAAGTATAATATATTGATTGATTTTACTTGAAGAAAATGGAGGACCAGGTTAAATCCTCCCTCAAGCCAAAAAAATGTAATGCAGCAACAGGCCTGTCACTTGCTTCAATTAACAATGATAACTACCTAAATTGTGTGGACATTGCTACTAGTCTCTGGCCACCACCGCAAGATATAAAGACCATGATAGTAAGCTTTATTGACAGTATTTTGTAAATAAATGGACTAAATGGATGACATCATTCTACATAAAATACCCAATAGTCCTTTAAAGTAGTACAATGCCTAACTGGTTACATTATTAGTATCAATTGACACTTTGTACCTATCTTGTTACAGCTGCTAAAACTTATGTAATATATTGTACTCTCAATTACCTTGCTTATAATCTTAGATAATAATGTACATACTTTGAATTTTCTATCATGTAAGAGTTTATCATTTTATAATATTTTCTCCCCTTTTTAACCGACTTCCAAAAAAAGAAGGAGAAGGTTCTCAATTCGGACCGTATTTTTTTTATTTATTTTTTTATGTGTATGTATGTACATCGATTACTCCGCAAGTTGTAAACCGATTTTGATGATTTCTTTTTTAATCGACAGATAATTCTTCCGGATTGTCCCATTTTTTAATCACAGAAAATTAGTTTTTGAAAAAAAACCGAGTTTAAAAGTCAATTTTTCTTAATATCTCGATGAAATATGTACCGATTTTGACGACTTCTTTTTTTAATGATATAGTAATTTTTCGACATTATCTCACAGACATTATGACAAAAATCGGTTCAGTAGTTTATCATAAATTCAGTAATTTGCCTCTATTTACGGCTGAAAATTATATCAAAGAAAAGCCTTAGCCACGGTTGCTATTGACACGAAGTTGTCAATTTTCGTATCGACGCGGCGACGGTGGTCTAGCGGTGAAACGTATAAGGTGCAGCACAGGATGCACATGGTTCAAATCCCATCCACAGCGATATTTTTTTAATTTTCCATAATTTTTTTTAATTATGTTATTATTTGTTTCTCAGGGCACCAAAATCACTTAAAAGGGAGAAAATACCTTTTAAAAAAAGTGTACAGACTTCAAAAATTTGCACTGAAAAGAAATAATTAAAATTTCGTCGTAGAATTTGGTTGCTGCCAAATTATGTAGGTACTGATGATCGTAGATTCCTAATGAATTGTCTAGATTAGTGAATTTGGGAACTAAGTTGTATCTAATTTGGCACCAACCGTCTTCAAATTCTACGACGAAATTTTAATTATTTCTTACTTTTCAGTGCAAATTTTTGAAGTCGGCACACTTTTTTTTAAAAGGTTTTACAGTATCAAATCATTTGCCTGAGAATGATAAATCACGATTAAGGCAGGGTGCAAACACGAAAGAGGCATTTTTGAACGCTTACTTTGAAGTGTCAGGAATCAATCTCAATCTCAAAAAAATATAGTGGATAGCAAATAATACTACATAAAACTTTAACCGCATAGATTTTTCATAAGTGTTTTCGTCTATTGAAAAAAAATTATGCAAAATACCTCTATAAAAAATCTTTTGAGCGTAAATTCACAATATTTTGCTCGACAATTATATACTTTATTTTAGGAATCAAATAGCTTGAATAATCTATTAAAACTTTAACCGATTACTTTCACTGTTTAATTGTTTTTCTTTAACAAATTTTAAGAAAAAGCTACAAAATAAGTGAAATTTCAAGTGTAGCTGCATGACCACGTAAAATATGCCAAGCAATATTCAACCTTATATCGTCCTACATAAGAATCCGCCCACCGGAGTGCAAATAGTATTTTTTATTGAGGTTGATCCCTGCCTTAAGCTAATATATAGGGCTAATTCGTGTTTATTAATGAAGATACATGGAGATACATACATAATATTAGCCTTGTGTACAGCCGTGACCTTCTTTCTGCCATTGTCCTTAGCGAACTGGAACGCGAACTCCGCGACTCTCGTGGACGCCTCCTCCGTGATCAACTTGATGGACTGCACGACTCCGTCTACGATCTCGTGCTCGATGCCAGAGTACTCGCCCTCGGTGTTCTCGCGGATCGTCACCACGTCGACGTTGTCGTACAGCGTCTTGATACTGAAAATGTCAGAATGTTGTGTAAGAAGCAGTCGTAAGTTTGGAAATCCGTTTAAAAATAATGCAGTTGAATTGCAAGCCTGCTTATCTGTTAATTTTAATGCTGTGAGTGTCAGTGACAAATGTGACAATAGCGATAGAATGTGTTTTTTTCTAATCTATTAATATTGTAAAGAAGTATAGTTTGTAAGTTTGGATGTAGGGTGTAATCTCTGAAACTACGAAACCTATTTTAAAAATTCTTTCACAAATAGAAAGCTATGATATCCCTGAGTAATATGGCCTATATTTTATTTTGTTCGAAAATATTCACGAGTGAAGCCGGGGCGCGGTAAGCTGGTGATATATATTTTTAATATGTAGGTTTTAATAAATGTATTCAAAACTAAGTTATTTATTGTGAATGTTATGGTATGTGTATCTGTATATGTTACTTGAAATCTGTACCTATATAAATTGACATAATAATATTGTACATCACGTACGCCGTCTTATTGACTTTTTTGTCTCTCTGGGAAGCTTTCTCACACAGCTACAAGAGATACGCCTTCTCAGTCAGAGCAAGGTTGAGTGACAGCCATTTGGTCTCAAAATACCTCAACAGGGTTTGCCACTTGTTAGTCCAAGAGCCCAGGGCCGCCAGACACAACTTATTTTCTGAAAGGCAAAACGTGAGATACTGAGTAGCTTTTATATGTACTTTGAACGCCTGCATACCTGCTAAGTTTGCTCGACGGCCGATTTACAGGTATCAGGTGAGAAAGGTAAGTAAAAATAGGACTAACTTAACTTAAATTCTGATGGCTGTTTTTTATGTATACTTTATAAAACATTATTATAAAATAATATCCGCACTGCCAGACACTTTCCGTCGGCCATAACTTCTGCCAGACGCTTTAAAGCTCTTAAAAAAATAATTGAACTTACTTATATTCTGACGTTTGATTTTTATATATGTTATTTAGAGAACTATTTTAAAACTATATTTGTTGAGCCAGACAAATCGTGTGGGCCAAACATCCCCCCAGACATAAAAAATATTCAACCGTGTGCATGAGCGCGAGGGTACTATGCTTGCGTTTTAGAGCAAGTGAGACATCTATGCGAACTAATTTCTCTCTCTTCAATTTAGTCTTTAGAGTACAGTATAATATCGAGGCATTTGAAATACGTTTAATGTATATGGAAGTCCTTAATAATATCTCCATAATATTAAATATAAACAAATTTTTTACAAATATAATGTTTATACTTACCAATTTTGGTTCAATAGTTTTTCATGTATTTATTTAAAATTAGTTTACTGTGTATATTTAGGAAATAAATATTTGTTAGCAATTAATTTTGTTAAATACAAAATTATTAACATTTCATTTTAGAAAGATTCGCAATATATTTATTGAGGCAATTTCTTTTAATAATAAGACAATTATTAGTAATATATCATCACGCTCCGACCCAAAGAGGCGGAGGTAAAATACGACCGTCACATTACATTTATTTCCAGGAAATTGGTAGTAATCACCGCGCATCTTTAAAACGCGATTTTTTTTTCTGTTTTAAAGATTACGAGGCGACTACTACAAGATTATTTAAAGTAAGTTTTATTATTAAATAAGAATAAGAATACAATTATATGTTTTAGATTTCCAAAAGGGGCTTCTGTAAAAGAGAAGTCGATTGAAACTACTGGGCGGAAGGAATGGTTTCCTACAAAAATAAGTACCTTTCAATACAAAATAACAGTTAAATTTTGTAAACATACCTAATGTGGACATTGTCACCAATTTCTCTGGTCACACCATAAGGTATAAAGGTCGTAAGCGCATACATTTTTTACCTATATAAAAAATCGTAAATAAAAAAATAATCGATATTCGTGAGTTTATTTAACAACCCTATCAACCGTCGCTTCTAGGTAGCCGCGCTTGTGCGGACCAATAGCAGCGCGCGCCGGAGTTCGAGTAGTTTAAACATGTGACGACATCGGTTCTCCTACAAAGCGGCATGAATACCATTTCTAACCTCTCTTCCCTGTTCTGTGGGTATAACAGTTGCACTCTTACTACTATACAGCACACAGTAGACTTAAGGCGGGCTGTGTATTTAAGAGAGAGAAATCAGTTCACATAGACTTGCTCTAAAACGCAAGCATGTACCCTCGCGCTCATGCTCACGGTTGAATATTTTTTATGTCTGGGGGGATGTTTGGCCCACACGATTTGTCTGGCTCAACAAATATAGTTCTCTAAATAACATATATAAAAATCAAACGTCAGAATATAAGTTAAGTTCAATTATTTTTTTAAGAGCTTTAAAGCGTCTGGCAGAAGTTATGGCCGACGGAAAGTGTCTGGCAGTGCGGATATTATTTTATAATAATGTTTTATAAAGTATACATAAAAAACAGCCATCAGAATTTAAGTTAAGTTAGTCCTATTTTTACTTACCTTTCTCACCTGATACCTGTAAATCGGCCGTCGAGCAAACTTAGCAGGTATGCAGGCGTTCAAAGTACATATAAAAGCTACTCAGTATCTCACGTTTTGCCTTTCAGAAAATAAGTTGTGTCTGGCGGCCCTGGGCTCTTACTCTATTAGGTAACCTCAATAGGCATATTTTTCTGCTGATACTGTAAATGCTCAGCTCCTATAATTTATAATACAGGTAAACCTTGATTCCACGTCACGCCAGTTTAATCCTGTCTGTGCTGTGATGGTTGTGATTAGTCGACGACTAATAAGACATATCACGGTCGGCGGGATTATCTTAAATACCGATTAATCGGCTATAATACTTGACATTGACAAATGAACATTGGTGGAGACATAATAAAGGCAAAAGAAGACAGGTAAACCATACTCATGAAAAAAATGTAATAATGAAAACCAGTACAAAATCCGTTTTGTGGTTTCGGGGAAAAAAAATTGACAGATGCGGCGCGGCGGAGGACTTTGCTTTATAATAATGATCATGAATTTTACAGTATAGGTGAAATTTATGTAAGCAGGGTAACCTTATGTCAAATATGTTTAGGTAATGTTAGATAAACCCAACTACTAGTAGGTGAATGAGTCGTGATCCTTTAATTTAGATATCAGTTGGAGAGTGCAAGGTTTATTAGGCACATATTACAATTTATTTTGATTAGAATTCAGCTTCTTTCACCATATTAAAGTTCATAGAGCTCTATTTAACAATTTTGTTTAGATTTTCCAGTTATTCTGTGGCCATCTAATAGCAAACTAGTCTTGATACTTGAGGACGGGCTCTTTTTCCGCAACTTGATGTCAATGCGCCCATTTTGCGTATCTTATTCTTCATGGGTTTCCATACAGTTCCCGGGAACCGTTGCTGGCCCCAGGGTACCCAGTGAGTGATTTTTTGAGGCGAGTGGCCAGCTCTGTTGAGGTATATAGATGGAAAAGCCTGTTTGTATGGTTTGTCGGATAATGTACATAGATTTTTTATTATAAAAAGATAGTATACTAGTCTATACATATTATAAATTAAAGTCCCCAGCCACGTTTTCTCCCGTCTTGTCTGCCTGTATAGGCTAATCTCAGAAACAATTCTGTAGGGATTTACTAATAGATAGACTGATAACCTAACCGAAGCAGGTTTAAGGGTATAGGAACTGAGTATTAACTGAGTGAATCAAGTAGTGGGAAACGCGTTCTTGGCGTATGCTGTCTAATCCGTCAGAGATGTGTGGCGGCACATCGCGTCGATAGATGTCGCACCGTTACTAACTCATTGAAACCTGTATCGCGCCATTGAAAATATTTAATAGATTGGCATATATGCAACTTTCCAACGATGTGCGTTGGGGAGTATTCCTTTTACTCATAGTCGTTGGATTGTTGTATGTATTGCCATTTCTATAGATGTAACAAAATCATGTAGGAAATAATTGTGTAGAATAAAAAAGCTCGCAGTAGCATATATCTATTTGTAACAGATAAGTAATAATAAGAGGTTTGTAGGTATTTATGTACCTGTGTGAAGCAGGAACCGGCCTTTAGTATACTTAAAATATATAAAAGTTATTATCTACTTCCTTGTCCATATCAGTTTGAACAGATAAAAGTGCAATGACATTAATTTAATAACAATTATTTTAGGAACAATATTAAGGACAATCACTTGAAAGAATCTTGTGTAAGTGATGTATATTATGTGATCATGTATCCAGATAAGAATACTCAATGTCAGATAAAGAACTGTCTGGCGTGTCATACAGATACTCTGTCTGTAAATATGAAAATGTAAAGTTGTGAGACAAAATAATAAATAATTCTATGACTAATGTTTTTAACTATGACCAATTTTGATGGAGGACAAAAATCGTCGGGCGCCAAAAATATTCGTGAATTGTCGCCAGCTGAGTTATATTATATAATATAAATAAATAACTACTTGAATTATCGTTTTTTATTTCTTTTATCAAGAGTTAACTTTTTGTATATGCATAAAAAAATAAAAAAACAGTAGATTTCAGTATACAATAGAAATTTTTAGTCTAAATAAGTTTCGGTTTCTGCCGGTTGACACTAAACATAACAGATAATTATGTATTAAACTGGTGTTAAAGGCATCTAGATCCATTAAGTGCAGCCACAAGCTTGCCACCTGTTCTGTTTTATATGGACAACTGGCAAAAAGTGGACACTGTTAGGGGTGTCTCTTAATGAATTTGAAATTAATTTTGTTAACACTTTCAGGAATCATAGTGGGTTTACAATATGCTCTTTATTACAATTTGTTAAGGATTTTTTGGCTCCATTATGATATTAATGGAATGGAGTGAGTCAATAGAGATAAAATGGTCGCAGCAGTGAGTAGCATCTAGTACCTATAGAATTTATATAAATAAATAATATTGATCTTTGTTAGAAATTCATGGAAGTTAATAATAAAGTGTATTTTTTTATATAATACTAGTTTTAGGCCCCCAGTGTGGATCTATTCGAACAAAATAAAATTTAGTGAAATATTTTTTAGAATTGGTTCAGTAGTTTGGGAATGACTCCCTCTACATCCAAACTTTATTTATAACTCGACTTTCCGCCCGTAGATATATTCGAAAAATATAAAATATAGCCTATGTCACTCAGGGATATTGTAGCTTTCTATTAGTGAAAGCATTTTTAGGATAGGTTCAGTAGTTTTTGAGTTTATTCATTACAAACAAAAAATCAAATTTTACCTCTTTATAATATTATATAATTAGTATATTATAGAGATGAAACTATAAAAAAGTTATTTAATGTTATAAATTGTTTTTCCGAGATCACATTCATGTTAATCTGACCATTGTTGATAATTTTTATATGAAGAATGTGCAATATTTCCTGCAAATAAATATGAATATTTACCCATCCAAGCTCTTGCAAGGCCTCACATTGGCATATAGATCAAACTCCTTCCTGAGAGCAAGATTTAGAGATCTGTAACCTTTGCCAACTGGTGTCATCAAGGGCCCCTTAAGACCAATCTTGTTTGTATTGACAGAGTCAATGGCTTTTTGTGGAATTCCAAATTTACCATCTGGACCCTAAAATGGAGAAATAAATTATTGCATGAACAATTTTTAGCACAGATAAAATTAATATAGCAATGCACTATGCAACTAGGACAAGACCTCAAACTCTTGAAAATAGGCACTTTTTAATATTGGATAAAAGACTTAATCAGTATAAAATTGTTTTAGAACATAATCTTAAATAATATTATAAATGCTAAAGTGTGTTTCGTTTGTCCTGTTTTTACACCAAAACGGAGCAACAGCTTGATGTAATTTTTTGCACAGAGACAACTGGAGGACCTGAGAGTGGCATAGGCTACTTTTTATGCCAGGAAATATCTTAAACCCTTAGAAAAATTAAATTTTTGATCAACTAAAAGTATAAATTCATAAATTGTAAGAAAAAAAGGTTTTTTTAAATGTAAACTTACTCTAACGGCCGTAACATCCACTTCATCCCATTCAATAGGGACTTTTGCTGCTTCAAATATCTTCTGCACAGCTATTGTGATCTCAGGACCAATTCCATGACCCGGGATCAAGGTGACACGGCGCACACCTGTACTGTAGGCAGCTGTGCCTGCCTTGCTGGCTGGGACCTACAATATATTACATTTTTAGTAATAAAAGGCTGTGTGAAATCACAATGTTATTTGAAATAAATAGGTTTCTAGATCTTATATTGGTACAGTAAAAGTTGTCTGATTTATAACAATTTATCAACATTATTTATAAACAAAGGAAGGTGCCTGAAGTTAACATTACGTGGCTACAAAAATACTTGAAGGACTTAACCTCCAAGATATCAAATATTTTTTATTAAAGTTAAGATTGAGTAACCTCATTGATCTTCCCACCAGAAGATAGGACCTTCTTTCCTGGTTGTCCAGCAAACAATTTCAGTAGGCCTCCGACGAGGTTGCTTTCACGAAAAGAACTCAAAATATGTTTTATGTAATTCCGAGACATACCTAACTATAATAGGCTATTTTTGGATGCAAGAAAACTATAGGAAAAACTTATGCACAATCCACTACGACTGCGAGCTGCAGTATCACATTACACAAAAATCACACCACTGATAATAGAACTTACGATTTTCCTGATAAGTCTAGCAGCCATCTCCAAGAATTCGCTATATCAAGAAGGCAGAAAAATTCGCGGCAACGGATGAAGGGGTTGCGGGCGGTAAAGTTAGCGAGAGAAGTAGGGGAGGGGCAGAGGGGAAGGATATTGCATCAAAACGTCAAGTGTCAACTACGCATGACCGGAAGTACGATCAAAAACTCAGAGATCTATCTATGATAAATGACACAAAAATATTGTTATTGTATTTAATAAAAAAAAATTGTAATCATAAATATTATTTGCTTAATTATTATTATATTTTAGTTCAATCATTAACAAAATGTGTTTGATATGGCAAGATATTTTTAATACATAGAAGAAAAGGCCCATAAACCCTAACAAAATTAGTGTGGTTGAAGCAGAAAATGGAATATAATAACAATAAAAATAACTTACCTATTATTTTATTATACATAAAAATAAATTAAAATTATTTGATTTTTTTTGTCAAGTTTCAGAATGTTGGCGTCAAAGTCATCTCGTGACATTCAATCAAATTTCTCAATTTCAATCAATCAATCATAGAGTAACTTTCAACAACCAACAAAATCAATTATAATTTGTTTGTTTTGTGTTGCTTCTTTTTTCTTTCCTTGCAATTTATATAAAATAGCTGTAAATAAATACATATACTAATGTATGTAATAAATAAGAAAAATAATTAATAGGAAAGATTTTTTTTGTGGTTTTGACCCATTTTTATAAAATGGAAGCAACATTGAATCATAAACTCTCTTCCCTTAGTTTAATATCACAAAGCAAGCTAGAAAACATATTGGGTCAATGTGGTGACAAAAAGGACTTAATAATTGACCATAGCCTTATTAAACCATTAGAAAGAGTATGTGGAGTAAGTTGGCTTAGGTAAGTTTCCTGTAGTGGGGTTATATGTGATATAATGTAGGTACACTATGTCCTTTCATTGTTTTTCTTTTCTTCTGATCATGTTTTGGCGTGGACAACAGGCAAACAGTGGAAACTGTTACTGATGTCTCTAGCCACACTGCAAATTATAAAGGCAGTGAAGATGTTTTTGAATTCCTTCCTTGGTGAATCCATACACTACAGTAGAACTTAATTATTGCTATGACTATTGTGACACTCACACTATCTAGGCCTTTTATTATTTGCTTGAAAGATCCAAGTTTGTTTTCAAATAAGTAGGTATCTCAAATTTACCTAATATATTTATTTTTCAGGATACACGGAATTGATAAAATATATAAAATGGATCCTCAACTTGGTACCACATCAAATATAAACAGAGTGTATTTAATCCCCGCTTGTACACAGAAGTATAAATGTGTACTAGACCAAATTTCTTCACTGCTAAGTCAAACTCCATCATTGGCAGAAAAGAAATGCTTCCATATAATAGTTACTCCAAAAGTTCTATACTCATTTGACTCAATACTTGAGAACCGAGGATTGTATGATATTGTAAAATTATACTCATTCTCATGGGAATTGATGATTTTAGATGAACAATTACTCAGTTTGGAATTGCCTTATTTGTACAAACAACTTTTTGTGGAACAAAATCAGTCACTCTTATCTAGCATATCAATGTCACTTTGGACTTTGTTCCATGTTATAGGGAAGCCTAAAGCCATGTTTTCTGTCGGGAAGCTGTCGGCAAGTGTTTTAGATATTCTAGAAATCTATGAAGAGACATATTCAAGAGACTTCTGCAGTACAGATGATTCTAGAGAGATAAGTGCATTGATAGTCATTGACAGAGACCAAGACTATGCATCAAGTTTATTAACACCTGCAACATATAGTGGATTGTTAAATGAGATGTTCAATATCAATTGTGGAAATTTGGAACTTAATGTCACAGATACAAAATTAAAGAAGGCCAAAGTTGATTTTGTTAGTAATGATGATAAGTCAGACAAAAAAAGTACAGTAATAACTTTAGATAGTTCTGTGGACCAACTATATGGAGAAATAAAACATAGACATTTCTCTGAAGTTTTAAGTGTGTTGAGTTCCAAAGCTAAGCTGTTAAAAAATGAAGATATAAAAGCTCTAGGAATACAAGAGATGAAACAATATGTGGCCACTAAACTTCAGCAGGTGACATTGTTTAAACAGAACTTAGTGAACCATGTGATGGCATGCGAAACAATTATTTCAGAAATGAGTAATAAATTTGAAAATCTCAAGTTGACAGAGACTGACATGATGAATAATAGAAACAAGAAAACTAACTTTGCTTTCATTGATGAACAATTTGGGACTGATATTCATATGTATAATAGTCTAAGGTTGATGTGTTTACTCAGCTTGACACAGGGGCTTTCTAGTGAAGAATATAACTCATTAGTTACTAAATACTTATTAGCGTTTGGTCACAAGTTTTTGTATGTATTTAATAATCTTACAAATACAGGGTTGTTGGTCCAGCCAAGTAGAGTGAAGCTATCTTTAAACATAAGTAATTTAGGCAATTTAAGCGACAAGCTGCCCAAATGGCAAAATATGTTCCAAAATGTTGCTAATAAGTTAAAACAGCTTCCTTCAAATCCAGACAAAGCTGAGAAAAGTTCTCCAAGTTATGTGTTTAATGGTGGTTATGTACCTTTAATTGCTGTTATTTGTAACACCATTTTAACATCAGATTCTTTATCAGAAGCCCTTTCCAAATTGTCCCCTTTAAATGATTTAAAAGTGGGTGGGAAGCTTATAGCATCATTAAAGGATGGTATGGGAACATTGAATGAAAAGTTGTCAAATATGAAATTACAAGCTGGAGATTTGGACTTTGGCAGCAAAGATGCTAAAAATGTATCAAAAACATTGAAAAATGCCCCAAGAATTAATTCAATTTTACCTTTAAAACCAAAGTCAATATTGGTGTATGTTGTGGGAGGTGTAAATTATGCAGAAATTGCAGCTTGTGATATTGTACAAACAATAACTGGAAGTAAGATCTATATTGCCAGTGACTGTGTTATGAGTGGAAGTGATCTGATAGCTGCAAATGTCTAATGCTATAATAATTATTGTGTATTAATTTTGAAATTGCAGGCATCTATTTATTTCTATAATTATGTGATGTATAACTAAGTGAATAAATGAAAGTATTTATTGTATAAATATATTTAATTTAACAATTATTGTATAAGAATTATCACAGTGAAAAATAATATTTTTCTTATATGGTAACATTTTATACAGACTCCTTCTTTTAATCCGCAGTATTTTGAATAGAACCACCCCACCACCCATTGAATTAATGTATCTATTATTATAATATAATCTGATAAAAAAATTTGATGAAAACCTAGAAACTGTCAAATCCATTCAGCCTTATTTCCATACAATGCAAACACTTTCTCCAGAGGGATTCTTTAGGAACTAAGAATTATTTGTATCTACAATCGTAAATTATTAATAAAATATGTACAACTATTTCCGCCAATACTGGGCGAATTTGTGGAAATGTTCCACAAGAACTGCCATCACAGCAGTCACAGAGAGATCTAATAGATTCTGGAAGTAATGCACAGCTTCTTCATCCCCAAGATCCAACCTGAAAAAGTTATCTTTATTTTAATTTAACTACAGTTACAGGTGTGTGTGAATAAAACGTGGTCGGTACTAAGAGAATAGAAGATACGTGTAACGCATTATATTAGGAGTCTTATAAGTTGAGCCGAAAAGTACCACATAGTTAAACTACGCTCCATACGAGGTCTATCGCTCAATCTAGCTCATCTTATTTGTCACTCACTAGGGGGTAAATGTTGACGTAAATTTCAATCATAATCCTAAAATCCCGAGTTTAATTTCGTTGTGAAGGTCTGTAGCGATAATTTTATTGATGTTGTCGTAACGAAATTAAATTCAGGATTTTAGGATTCTAATTCAAGAGTAAGCTACTCAATACAGACCTTAGTTTGTCTTGTACTTTCTTCACAGCTTTATCCGGCTCCAGAGCAATGTCGGGAACAGACGCGTCCACCATTAACGAAAACAAATTCAGAACCAAGTGGGCGTGACTGGAACAATAAAAAAAAACATTTAAAAAACCCCCATCACGGCCCTCATACCTTACTTTGCAGCGGGGCCAGAGGCGCCGGTAACAATGTCCACATTTAGTGAGTTATCATATTACATCATAGTATTGGCAAGTCTGTTGCTGCACTTTGAACATAATTCTCACTTCTTAGTATCTTTACAATATTTTATTTACATGTATCATTGAGTTTAATTTACTATTAATTGTCAGAGACTGAAAATGTACCTAGTCTAAATGAGTTATCTCGACATCAACATCCTAAGGGTCTATATTATTGTTGGTTTTTATTTATTTTATAATATCGGCGGAATATCAAGTCTCTCTCTTCTAGCGGTGGTATTTGTGAAGCTATACCTAACGAGTGGCCACTGGCCAGTTCTATTTTAATTTATTTAGATGAAAAAGCCTCTAAGTCTGGTCGATACAGCATTGTGAAAATTTAATATTAGGCAGGGTGGTGAATAAAAAACTTTGATGCCAAATTGTTTGTCCAAACCTCTGCAAAAACGTACCTTCTCAAATGCAAGAAACATGTGTAACACTGCTTCTTGAACTCTTGATAATGTTCCGAGTGCATCCCGCCCATAGCTTCCACCATTTCCTTGCTCAGCTTCATTGGCGGCGGTAGAGGTTTTGGGTCCCGACCGAGGATATAACCGAAGTCTATGTGAAATAGAGCACCGCTCCTCGTCAGTAGTAAATTGTCCAAGTGTCGGTCTCCAACGCCTGAGAAAAGTATTTTTTATAAATAAGAAGCTTGTCGGCGACAGATAATTCTCTTTTATATTTTCAGTCTTTTAATATTTTAAGTCTTTTAATTTTGTGTCATTGTTTTATTCATTATTTGATCTCTACTGCTGTCTATTATAATTTCTCTTACAAATATTAGTTTCCCTTATTGTACTCTCCACTCCAACTAATTATTCCCGATCGATTCTTAAGGCTCCTATATTTATAAGAGCTGCGTAATTTTCATAATTTATTATTTCATAATCTATGAAAGAGAAAACAGGGGCCCCACCCATATTCCCATTCAATAAAACCTATTGAAAAAATAATGGCTATTTCACTTAGATATATTGAATAACTAAATTACAGTGACTCAGGTGGATTATTTACAGAGAAATTGGAAATAGTTTATCCCTTAACAAATCCTTTGATGTGGAAATTAGGCCAGTCTGTGTAAATTTTTTGGACCAAAATCAAGATACAGCAAACGAAGATATGTCAAAAATCAGAAATATTCCGTAGAATTCAATGCACTATTTTTAAAACAACTGACATTAGGGGAACTTATAGAAAATGGCGGCCAAAATTGGTAAAAAACACTTTATTTCGTTTTAAAAAAAAAAGCTTTGTTTAAAAAAAGTTTAATACACAAGTTGTGGAACTATTTATTTCGGATGGGTGTAGTCCGGTCCGTTGTCAATAAATTGTAAAATATATTATTTATTTAAAAAAAACCGTAAAAAATCGCATTATTTTAAAACGCCCGTATCTCTTGAAAAAAAAAATTTTTTAAACTGAAAAATAGTGAAAATGTAGCTCTTGACAAGCCAAATAAGAGCGTATTTTCAAATTTTAAAAATATTAAAAAGATCTTGCAGAAATTTGATTTTTAGAAAAAAAAGTGTTTTTTTTAAATTCCTATAACTCATAAACCCGTGACTTTTTATAATCGTGTCTATGCTTAAAATTTTCTTTAATAGTTGCCGTAACATGTGCAAGTATTGCGCGCTTCATTAACTGATCGGTAATATGCGAAATATCGGTCGAAAAATGGGTATTTTTCGGAAAAATGCAGGAACCGCGTCGCGACAGTCGCTCATATTCATGCGACCTCGGTCGGCTCTCCCCCCGTACTCCACCGCTAGAGCTGAAGTATGGTACCACAGCGCTAAGCTCCGTGTGTGATTAATTTTGCAGTGCTCAGCGACGGCCAATCGAGTTCATGTATCTTTTTATTACAACTATAAATAATGAACTTTAACTCATATAAATTTTAGCTATTAATATTAAAAAACGGCGCCACAGGATTTTTTTCAAGCAAAAAAAAAAATCTTAGCTCCAGAAGGTCGGTGAGGAAAAAAATTGCTTTTTAAATTTGCAGAAAAATACCAGCTATAACATCGCGTAAACGTCAATTTTATAAAATTTTAACTATTAAAGATAAATTACGTTTTTGGAACAAAAAAAAGAAACCGTTTTTTGACCGATATTTCGCATATTACCGATCAATTAATGAAGCGCGCAATACTTGCACATATAACGGCAACTATTAAAGAAAATTTTAAGCCCAGAGACAAATCTAAAATGCCACGTTTTTGTGATTTATTAGAATTTAAAAAAAAATGCTTTTTTTTAGAAAAATCTGATTTTTGCAAAATCTTTTCAATATTATTCAAATTTGCAAATACGCTCTTTTTTGGCTTGTCTAGGGCTACATTTTCACCATTTTTCGGTTACATAATTTTTTTTTCAAAGAGATACGGACGTTTCAAAATAATGCAATTTTTTACGGTTTTTTTAAAATAATATGTTTTACAATTTATTGACATCGGACCGGGCTAGACCGATCCGAAATAAATAGTTCCACAACTTGTGTATTAAACTTTTTTTAAATAAAGGCTATTTTTTTTTAAAACGACATAAAGTGTTTTATAACAACTTTGGCCGCCATTTTATATAAGTTTCTAATGTCAGTTGTTTTAAAAATAGTGCATTGAATTCTACGGAATATTTCCGATTTTTTACATATATTAGTTTGCTGTATAACGGTTACGAAAAATTTCCATACAGCTCAAAATAGCCAGACTGGCCTAAATAGTATTAAATATTATAAAAGAAAGTCAAATCAATAAGCCAAAGTTTCACTTGTTTTTGATGATAATGAAGTTTTACTTCTTACGCGTATACACTAATACACGTCTTCGTTTTTAATATCCATCATTGCATAAAATAAAGTTTCAATAAATTTGAAAATATCTTTACCTAGTAAATAAGTGATGACACAATAGCCAGCACAACTTCTTATGTAATTGTCCATCACCTCTTGCTTTATCCCGTACGATCCCACTTCACACGGGTTGTATTTCCTAAAGAAATTTTGTATACTGCCTTCTGTAGCCAGCGCCTCTGCTACAGTGATCGATTCTATAAATTGTAAGAAACCATGCCTAGAACTGGTCGCTAGAACTTTATAAGGCGTTAATTTCATATCCAAGTTTTCTCGCCTAAGCAGTTTATCCATGAGAGTTATCATCTGTAATATCAATTGATCTTGCCGCAAATCGTCGCCATGTTTAAAAATGGCTTCGTACTCCACGCCTTCGCTTGTCAAGAATGTTAGCTTCGATGGCATCAAGGCCGATTTGAAAAGACTTGCTTTTCTAGCAATTATACCCTTTATTGTAACATTGGGGTCCAACGGGAATGGCATAGGTTCAAAATTTGTGAAATTGAATTTGAACGAATCAGGGTCTGCTAACAGCTGCTGTAACCTTTCAGCCTTTTTAGTTCGGTTCCCGCTTTCTCGCGTGACGGTTTTTATTAGTTTGACTAGTTTGTCGATAAACACTTGTTGTCTTGCAAGGAACGACCGGGTCCTTTGGAGTTCTGAATTGCCTGGAAAATAATTTGAACACTTCAAATATTCACATTACATTTTTAATAGAAAACCTTGTTTTTATGGTCTAAAAGTAATTTCCAACGCAAAATACCCCATTAGGCCACTTGTTAGGTATCCACACAATGTCTTGTCTTCAGCTGGGTACCCTAAGGCCGATACCATAGTTTCGGAAGTCGTAAGGTAATCCTTGAAGATATAAAATATAAATATAAAATACTATGTTACTGTTACCTTTAGCAAGCGTTTGTGAAAATGTCTTCATAACAGTGAGATACATATTCCTTATAGCCATATCCTGTTTGCCAGGCACTTCCTGGTCTTCACACTCTATCAACAAATACCAATAGAAATAATTAGCTAATGATGGATTGTTGCAAGCTCTTTGTATCAAGAACGACGCTAAACTCAGTCGCTCCTCGGTGGCGTCTTCGCTGTGATTTGAGTCTCTGAAAAAAAAAATGTAAATATAAATATTGTTGTTGTACCTACATACATGCATACCTTCACGCCTGTTTCCCAAAGGGGTAGGCAGAGAGTATGGAGCGCCACTTCTCTCGATCTTTGCATACTTCTTTTGCGTCATTCACAACCATACATCGTTTCATACATTCACGTATATTTTTAGTACTAAGATTTTAAATAAAATTGAAATGTGCGACTAGTACGACGAGTATAAAAGTTTATGAAAATTTAAAATTTTCCCGGCATAAAAAGGCCCTGTGCAAAAAATCCCGTTGTTCGGTTGCTATGTTTTAACGTGAAAGAAGGATAAATAAACAACACACTTTCTCATTTATAATATTTGTCAGAACTAGTTAGGATAGAGAGAGATAATTTACCCATACCCTGGGACCAACAACAAGGTTCCGGGAGCCGTAAGGTATCACATGAAGATATATAAAGAAAATTACCCATATATGTTGCTATTGTTGCTGTTGTCAACAATGCTATTATTAACTACAGTACTAGCTTGAACAGAGATGTCTTGTACCGATTCTTCTATAGTGTCTGTTGATTTTCTACTAATCATAGATGCTGTCATTTCTGATGGCGGCCCTGAAATATAACAGTACAATTTGACTATATGTTTCAAGTAATTAATATTAGCGACAAAGTTGTTAAATGCATATATATTGTGAGCAATGAAGAAGAAAATGTGATGAAAAGCAAATCATTATAATACAAAATGTTAGGATTTTATGTTTTTACAACATAATTTTCGCAGTTGTAACTACTCTGCCTACCCCTCTTGGAATAAAAGGCGTGATGATAGATAGATAGAAATATTATCTAATTTTAATGATATTTTAGTATGTTATTACAGTAGAACCTCGATTATCCGAACCAACTTTTTTCAGGTGTTTCAAATACATATATATATTTAAACGTTAATATCTACGTAAAATTTTTATATACGTATATATGTACTTAAAAAGGTGTTGTATAATAAGATATTGTCCCAAAAACCCACGTTTCGATTATCCGAACTTTTGATTATCCGATCTAGTCTCGGTCCCAATTGGTTCGGATAATCGAGGTTCTACTGTATTGACATAGTCAAAAACTGACGTATTGTACGTTTTCCCTTTTTTCAAAATTCGTAACTTTTGAGCTATTACGAAATTAGAAACAAGGAATTTCGTTACAATTTTAGATACTTAATATTTAGGGGTAGTAAATTTCTCCGTTTGTATGGAAACGGGCGCGGTGGTTATTATGAACAATTGTAAAATAGAACTACGCAAACAAAAAACTATAGAAGAAAGCGAAGACCATTGCAAAAGTGGTGAAAACTGCAAAAAAAACTAATATTGACTAAAAAAAGCATCATAATGTGCAATTAAAACTGTTTTCTTGCCTGTAGACAAGAGGCTAGCCTCACTGCCACGATGTGAACTGTGAGTCAGTCTCCCTTCTCCTTCTGAGCATGCACTGATCTCTCTCCCGCAAGACATTCTAGCATATTCTATAAGGAAAAATTGTATATGTGTTCATGATAGTCCATAAGCATATTTGTTATTTGTAATACATTCAATTTAAAACCCTATTAACTAAATAATTAAAATGGGTCTGGAATAGTGGCTACATTTCCCTGATGTCTTCCGATGCGAGGAAGGAGCCCCAAGCCATCCTTTTTATCACCAAAAGAGGTGATCAGGTAGCTAAATCCTAAATTTTTAATTTGTTTTCTTTGCAGTGACAATTTTATTTAAAGCGGATAGCGAGTAAGTTGTCCAACCTATACAAATCCAGTTACATTTTAATAAAATTGTTGCTACTGTCGCCGTTTTAGTAACCTCCCAGGCGTGGGGTACCTACTGGGTATATTCTGAAAATACTTTGACAAATAGAAAGCTACAATATCCCTGAGTAATGTAGGCCATATTTTATTTTGTTTCAAAATATCCACGGGCGAAGCCGAGGGCAGAAAGCTAGTCCCTGTAGACCTAGAAGTTAATACATATAATAAAATCGTAAAATACGTTTTGTATGTGTCTGTGTTCGCTAATCTTCAAAATAGCTAAAAAAATAAAATGGCACTGCATCTAGTTTTAAATAAAACATTATACAATATATTATTGTGAATTAAACGCTTCCAGTAGCTATGATGCGATATTACAAGATTTGTCACTGATTTTATGGAAAAAATAGGTATGAATCAAAAACATACCATCATGTATTTCTTGGAAATCCTCATATTTCAAAGCTTGAACTAATTGTAACAAGTACAGGAGGAGATCTTCATCAGGCGACTGTTTCAATCTTGATATAGCGTACCTAAAAAAGAAAGGAACTTAAGTTTTATAGATTGTTTTTTTCTTCTTCACGTGTTGCCCCTTACATCTTCCAAAACCCTGTTACGGTCCCAGGGTACACAGCGGTAGACCAAGTCTCCCTCTTTTAGCTGATGGTATTTGTGAGGCTATAATACCTAACGAGTGGCCAGTTCAGTTGAGGTATATTTAGATAAAAAAGCCTAAGTGTGGTTTGTCGGATTATGTACATAAGTTTTTAATTATAAAACCCTATTGGTACATGGCCGGGACCGAACCCGTCGTCTGCTTAGTTAGTACTAGACGTCTTAACCACTCGGCCACCGACGCACCTTTGAACTTTATTTTATTATTGGGAATTCCAGTACTCGGGCGGGACGGGACATAAACTATGTTTTTCCAAGGCAAAGCCGCTGGGCATTTTGTTTAAATGTTATATATTTTAAAACTATTCTTAGTTTTTTTAATAATTAATTTAATTATGCCATTTTTTTGATCGTTTTTTTACAGATTACATAATTAATAGATAGTTTGAAGAAATCTTACTTCCGTACAGCAGGGTGTGTGAAATTGGGCGTCAACAACTCCAAAGCATCTTCAACGTCCATCGGTGTCCAATGTTGCATCATTGCCAACGCTTGCCGAACCTCTCCTGAAAGATGTATGTAAAAATAGAAATATTTTTGAAGGTTGTCGTGTATACTGACAGATTTATTTAGAACTACCTACTCGATGTGCAAGTTCAACTTATTTGGCGGGAATTATAGACCTAGCACATCCAATCACGCACGAAGCCGGCAGTCTCGGATTCGAACACTAGTTCGAGCAAAATATTTGTATAAAAAGATCATTAGGCTTTTTCATCTTAATACACCTCAACAGAACTGGCCACTAGTTAGGTATAGCCTCACACATATCATTGGCTAAAAGATGGAGACTACAGATCTGATCTTCGGTCTTCCACTGGGTACTCTGGCCTCACAAATACCATCGGCTAAAAGAGGGACTTGAGTCTTGATCTTCCGCTGGGTACCCTGGGACCGATAACACAGAGAAGAAAAAAAAAATTTGTTCACGAATGTTGAGTCTGGCGTGGTTGCCGCTGCTATCCGAACAGTCTCTCTCTAAATCCCAAAGGGTAATACTTTTGGCCGTATCTACATACCCGGTCTATTCCAATTGACACATTCCAGGAACTTAGTGAGCGCCCTCCGGTGCGATGAGAGGTAGAACCTAAACTTCCAGACCAAATCCTGTTCGTCGGCGGTGAGCGCGCGGCCCGGCGGCGACGATATAATACCGGCAAGTAAGTCCCTCTCTATCGCGGTCGGTTTTGCATCGCGACCGGATACACCGAAGCGGAGTGAACGCGCCAATCTGTGGTGCTTGCTTTCTACTAGGTTCTCCTGAAAAAAAAAAGGTCAAGTGTGAGTCCGACTTGCATAAACTTTCGAGCTCAAAATACAAATTTGAGGGAACTCAAAAGCCGTTTATAACATCGTCTCAGATGACGAGTCATGAATTTAATCATATGAATCTGAAAGAAAAATAGTTTGGGTCTTCGAAGACGAGTCAAGCCAACAAAAGTTATGCGTTCCCGCAGCGTGTCGAAGACAATGATCGCTTCGTTTGTCTCGAAAATAGGACATGTTGCATTCCATTAGGTAGAGAAACGCAGAACGGTTACCGCTGATTAGTACATCACGATTTGTTTGTCAGAAATGATGGCCGAATTCCGTAGAGATAACCCGGAACGTCGCATCAACATCATGATAATGCAAGCTCCCGCACCGCTCTGAAGGCAAACGATTTTTTTAAGCAGGAAATGTTAAACCCAAACTATTTATTTACATTCCCTTAGAGTGAAAGATTTGTTACGTGGTCAGCGGTTTGAAGACCCAGAAGCAGCTGTACAATCTTACAAATTGGGCATTTTATCAACTTCAGATTTTATAAATTATAAAATACTTTGAAAAACAATAAAAGTTAATTTAGTTATATCCTATTTCCTTATATTTATTCCCGGTCATTTCAGTGTGCCTCTTGTGTCACATTATAAAAAAATACAAATTTAAATAAAATAAGTATCCTTTTAAACAGTTTGTGACACTTGATAGACAAGACACTTTACAGTTTTACCAAGTACATAATATAGATTTGATACCTGCAGTATTTCATAATCAGGTACAGTAACAATGTCTGCTTGTGCTCTGAACTGATACATTTCATCACCATCTTGTTCATAGTAGACAACAGCGTGCTGAAAATATAATATAAACTGTAATTTGTATTTTCGTTGTAATAGACTTCAAAATCATAATCATTACAGAAAACTTTTTCAAGTAATAAAGCTAGGAAATATGTGAATACACTTTCCACCCTGCAAAAACAGGGCAGTAGTCCATAATATTACATCCTAAGAATTTGTAAAAATCTTAGATTACAACCATGACAAGATTTATGTTTTTTTCTGTCACATTTAAATTTGTTCATTTTCAGAGACTCAATCAAAGGGAATATGTATTACAATGGAGCTTATAGAATATGAAAAAGTTACAATAGCTGAATAAAAGCCAATTATGTATAAAGAATTGTTGATCTCAATTTTTTCAAAATTCAATTTAGGACTCAAGCCCAATCAATAGAATAGGGGTGTTGATAATTTTTTGGAAATACTTTTAAATTATAGCTGTATTTATATCTAATAAAATTATTTATTTATTACCATTACATTTAAGTTATGATGTAAATAAAATTATTTAAAATTTTTATGTATGTTTTAAAACAATATATGTGGATAAAGCAAGAGAAGCGTGCAAAGGTCGAGAGAAGTGGCGCTCTATACTCTTTGCCTACCCCTTTGAGAAGCAGGTGTGAAGGTATGTATGATGGTCACAGATTAGATAAAATAACTTAGTAAGTGACAAATTGACAGACACTTATTATAATATAGTTAAGTATGTGGTTATTTATTTGAAATTTAGATGAATGTGACCCTGGAAGTATGAAGTAAATATTTTTCATTTTGATACTAAAAAAATATATTTATGAAACAAATAAATAAATATTATTTTCAGTGATTATGCACATACAAAATATTATTGTGTATTTTTTTTCTTTCACTGTCAACACCCCTATTTAATTATATACTAAGGCATTATTCATAAACGTTTATTAGCAACGTTTTTGTTAAAATATGTTTTGTCACTCTCTAACAAACCTGTCTTTACTAATAATAGAAAGAAACAAAACACATTTTAACAAAAACGTTGCTAATAAACGTTTATGAATAAGGGGGTATAACTGTAACTAAAATGTGTATACTTACATTTATGCCGTCAATATGAACAGTAGGAAATTCAATCATGAGGTACATGTAGTCAGAGCTCCGTTTTTCTTTCTCATTGATCATTTCTATCTCCCTGAACACAAGTCTATCAAGCCAATCCACCTGAAAATACAAATAAAGACTATATTGCTTAATAGCAATTGTGTGCTACTAACATTATCAAAATAATATCAACACCACAAGCAATACCATTTTTAAGTACAACTAATAAAAAAAAATTAGTCATTTCTCATGTCCTATTCAGTTTATATTTAATTTTGAATAATATTAACTTTATTTGATGCAAACTATGATAGAACTCAACTCAACAAATCGTAGATTTGAACTTGAAATTTGATGTATGTTGTATAAGTATGTGTGTAAAGGCTGAATGTGGTAAATTAAAAGTAATTTAATAGCCAACATTACATTACATAAAACCTTGACATAATTATTGCTGATACTTAAGAACAAATTATAGGGATTCCACATCCGGTCATGGCGACATACACACGCGTTTTCGTCGTGGCGTGATGTGGAATCCAGTTTAATCCTGTTCGCGCTGTGATGGTTGTGATTAATCAGTGATTAATAAGACATATCACGGTCGGCGGGATTATCTTAAATACCGATTTATCGGCTATAAACACTATAAAGGCTATAATACTTGACATTGGCAAATCACCGATGAACATTGGTGGAGTCATAATAAAAAAGAAGAAGAAGAAGAAGAACAAATTATACATATATTTACACCTATGTCAGTGGGGTAGGCAGAGCTATACATACATGCCATAATTTTTATGAGTTATGGCTCCCGAAACCGTGTCTTATTAGTCCCAGGGTACCCAACAGAAGACCAAGTCTCCCTATTTTAGCCGATGGTATTTGTGAGGCTATGGCATTCAGAAAAGTCACGCAGCCAAGAACAATGCCAGAAGCAACCTTATATCAATCTTACCTTCGGTATGTGACCATTTCTGTGTTTTTTAGCTAACTTAGCCAATCTCTGCATTTGTTCTTTTCCTTTATCCGGGGCTTTTCCTGGTGTCTGCTCACTTCCTTCAATCCCAGGCCATACGCGGAGATCAAACATTCCCTTTTTGTTAGGAAAAACTTTTAAAATCAATTTTATATAGCACAACTTTATAATATTTATAGTATTTCCCATTATTACTCAACATGTTTTATAAACTTCAATATTATGTAAACTAAAGGAAGCCATGCATCTCATTACAATGTTAGATAGCACTGGTGCTTTCCACACATATCTTTTTGATAAAATATAGGTATATGTCGTCAGCCGAATGATAGAATTGGCGATTTCATGACATGGCCAACTAAAATCTGCCATATTGTTAAATTCATACAAATAAAGCAAAAATTTACATAAAAAAAGAGTTCTTTTTACATTCTTATAAATTTGGATTTTTTAAAACAAAATAAAATATAGCCTATAGCACTCAAAGAGATAATGTAGCTTCCTATTAGTGAAAGAGTACATCCAAACTTATAAGCTTTACTTCTATAATATTAGTATAGATATTTTACAAACACTCTCAAATAAAAAAACCCTAATAATATGGCAGATATTAGTTGGTCATATCATGAAATGGTCAATTCTATGATTGGCCCACGACTTATATAATAAAACAAGATTGAGTCATTACTTGGCAACAGTAAATATTATTGCAATAAGAGATATGACCCATTGAAAGGTATCATAAGGTCATTAAGTATTAATAAATTATTACAGCTATGTCAATATAAATGGTATTAGAGTGGAAATAAACACTTGTCTTCATATGAAATAGAAACAAAACATAGAATAATAATAGCAATAAAACTGCATATATTATTATGATAAAATTCTTATAACAAAAAGGTTAATAAAGTGATAATTATAACTGTACCTACTCTGAAATACAAACTTTGAATTAAGAATCCATAAAGTATGTGAAATTATTTTTACTCGATATGTAAATAAAATATATTAAGAGAACTCAAGTGGCAAAGTCCTTGAAAATATGCGTGAAATTGATTATTTTCAGGGCTTCATGAAACTTCAATATCAGGTGTAGCTGATATTGACATATTTTTTACATATTGAGTATAGATAATTTCATATATTTTAAGGATCTTGCTATTTTTAATAAGTTTTGTACAATACTTGAAGGAGATGTCTCATAACTTTTGTCCCAAACAAAAAACATGCTTCATGACTTTTTAAATTACGTGATAACTATATCTTAGTTTCGAAATTTAAATAGCCTTCGAAGAATAAATAGATTAAACACAGTATGAATGTTTTTTAATATAAAAATCAGTTACACCTAAGTTTTATGAAGCCCTGAAAATCATCAATTTCACGCGTATTTTCAACCTATTTTGCGACTTGAGTTCTCTTAATATATTTACTAATGTACCATTTTCTCGTATTTATCCTATAGAATATAGATAATTTCACATACATTATGAAAAAATTAACTACAACTTCATATTTCTAATAGTTTTTGTATAATACTGGAAGAATTCACAAGATGGATTTTTTTGTGAAATCATTCTTTCTCATGTTTCTGGTATGTGAATTATGGCATATCTTATCTTATTATCTTAAACAAATATCACCCTTAGTTTGATTATCATTATCTTGGGGCCACAGTACCTAAAAGTTGATTCTAAACTTGTAAAATACATACTAATTTTGGCATGTTTATTTCATAAGTTCAGAATCAACATGCTGCCCCGCGAGCATAACCGCCGAAGAAAGAATCTCACTGCTTTGCACTGATATTCAGTCTTCGATTCAGTCTTTTCAGTTTTCTCAATGAGAATCTATCTTCGGTGGTCACGCTTGTAGGACTGGAGATATAAAATAAAAGAATAAAAAATATATGGAGCCATTGAAAGATTTTTAGTAAAAATAATTTTACCTGTCTCAACATGCCATGTTTGCCAAACAACGATATGCTGGTTCCACCAACAATCATGAGCTTACCAGGCCCCGCACAGTCATATATAGTCAATGCTAGCAAAGCATTACGAGGTAGATCACTGAAGTAAACTGGCAGTGTAACCCACTCATTCCAGCTGTAATATGCAACAAAGTTATTTTACTGGGTAAGACTAGATTTTGTCTGCCACAATAAATAAAAATTGTTGAGAAATTTATTCTTATTGGATTGTTGAAAAAACCAAATGAAGGTAAGCAGATTTTTGTTTTTTCATAAAGTGACTTTTATTTTCAATCATTATTTCCTTTAACTAAAAGTAGATTATAAAATAGTCAAGTTATAAATAATAATTTGATTGTCCTAGCACTTGTGAAATGAGGATTTTTAGTTACTTTTAAGGTTCAACTCACAGAACAGCTTCCCTATTCTGTAGTTCAGCTATCTATACACTCAAGTTCTACTAGATCTAATCTTTTCTCATTTAGTTGATGGTATTAAAGGCATTCTTACTGTATAAGTACAGATACAAATTGAACTTACTTCCAACGGTTAGTAAATGCCTTATATGATGTTGTAATTGGTAAAGCAAGAGGCACACCATCATTCAGCACTTGACATGTCACATACAAATCAGAACAACCGTCTTGGTATAATCCAGAAAATTTTAACATTGGATCCAGTAATAATTTATCATATTCAGGTTTGTGTCTTTTTCCCTCCAAAGTACCTCTGCAATGGAAGATATAAATACTAGGTTTATCAGTGGCCATTTTTGAAAGGCGACTTAAGGGTCCTATACTGGGAATTTGTATGGAGATATTACTATTCCCAATTTCTCTGTAAATACTTCACCTGTGTCACTGTAATTTAGCATATAGTTACTTATTCAATATATCTAAGTGAAATAGTCGTTATTTTTTCAATTGGTTTTATTTAATAGGAAATATGGGTGGTAGAATAAAGGATTATTCTGCCCCTTCTGTCTCTTTCATAATCTATCACAAAACTCTAAATTTTTTTTAAAGCGCTCTTATACCATTAGTATTCAATTATATATATCGCTTTTTTTTTTGTGGCTTATTGACAATTAAAAAAAAATATTTTATGATTTTTTAATTTGGCAAAAATAATAAAATAATTATTATTTTAAATTTTCAATAAGCTACCAAAAAATTCGACATATATAATTGAAGGGTAATGGTATAACAGCGCTTTTAAAAAAATTTAGAGTTTTGTGATTGATTATGAAAGAGACAGCAGGGGCAAAGTTAAACTACCCATATTTCCTATTCAATCAAACCCATTGAAAAAATAAGAGCTATTTCACTTAGATATATTCAATAAGTATCTATATGCTAAATTACAGTGACACAGGTGGATTATTTACAGAGAAATTGGGAATAGTTTATCCCAGAAAAATTCCCAATATAGGACCCTTAATAATTATCCCAAAGGATTTCTGGGATACAATATAGTCTATGTCACTCTCCAGCCCTCCAACTATCTCTGTGCATTAAAAACATGTTAATCTGTTGCTCTATTTTGAAGTGAAAGAAGTACAAACAAACAGACTTTTGCATTTATAATATTAAATTTACAAGAAATTCCTTTTTCAATCAACACTGAGAAGCACAAATGGAAACAAAATCCCAAGATTATAATTACCTGACCTCAATATAATTATTACATGCAATGTTTAAAAATGTTCTACTTTTAAGAGGCCATCACATCATACTTACACATGTCGTAATTCATTGAGAGTTCTAAACTCTTCCCATGAAATGAACTATCGAATAGGCACAGGCACATTATTATTTTTTGTAATGAACAGATGATAAACCATCTAAAAATGTTATATTACTTACATTTTTATTTCTACTTTATGATCCAGTGAGGAACTGTACACGTAATAAAACTTATCATCAATTTCGTTCATTGTGTAATTTTATTTAGTTTTTTTTCGTTTTCCTTTTTTCTCTTTATTTATTTATTTCTTTATTTCGTCATAAACTTATAAACTTGCGAGCGACAACTGACTGAGAGTGAGACAAAGAGTACCTTTTGAGTGAGATGCACGATGCATAATCTGAGATATTACGTTTAGAAATTATAATATACTGTTCACTTCTAATATAAAATTTCGCTGAAAATGTGTATTCGTTTTTTTACTTAATGATGAGAATGTTAAATTATTATTTTTAATATATTTCTTATTGTCAGTTAATGAGATAATATTTAAGTTTACATTTAGTTATAAAATTGGAATAATAATAAATGTTGTTATTTCGGTTTTGAATTTCTGATTGTGTTCTTTACTATTTTGACAGTTATTCACAAGTCACCCATTGATTCAGTTCAGTCAGTCAAACAAATTTTAGCACGGTCAGGTCAGCTATTTTGGATCCAGATTTTTGTTTTTGTGCACAAAGTAATAAAATTAAACACACCAATAACCAATAATATATTGTAGTATCAGTTTAATAAATACTTAAGGTGAGAAATAATATAATAAACACAACATTTACCCTTGTGTCTAGGTTCTTCTAAACAAATGTATTCAGATATCTTATTAATTTATAAGTATTAGATTGTTTGTTTAAAAGAAATATAGATATTTGATACAAAAGTTTAAATCTTTTAGCAGTACCTAATAATCAACACCAATAAATAATTGAATTGAAGTAATGCAATTGAATAATGTAGGATACCTAACCTAAACTAAAGTGCGTCGGTGGCCGAGTGGTTAAGACGTCTGGTATTAACTAGGCAGACCCCGAGTTCGATCTCGGATCCCGGCCATGTACCAATGGGTTTTTTAATTAACAACTTATTGACAAACCACACTTAGAGGCTTTTCCATCTAAATTAATCTCAACAGAACTAGCCACTCGTTAGATATAGCCTCACAAATACCATCGGCTAAACGAGGGAGACTAGGTCTTCCGCTGGGTACCCTGGAACCGTAACATGGTTTCGGGAGCTGTAAGGCAACCCGTGAAGAAAAAAAAAAAAAAAAAGATTACCTAACCTAATCTTATGTTTTTTTTTTCAGAATGATGACGAAACTCATGGAATGGCAAATTATTCTACTTCTGTTCCTTGGTATATGGTATTCCTTGATAGGTGGCTATGTAAAGCATCCATACATAGATGAAAATATGAGAGGAATTATATTAGCACCTATTGTGGGTGTATTTATATTTGGACTATATTCTATTATACTTATTCTATATAGAGTGTTTACTATTAAGAATTGTGATGAAGATGCAAAATTACTTCAAGAAGAAATCTTAGTAGCTAGAGCAGAACTAAAGGAAAAGGGCATAACTTGGTAAAGTCACTTATATTCATATTTAAATGCATAAAAACATTCCTCTGTACCTAATTTACTTATTTAATGAATAGAACAGAATAAGTACCTATTTTTTATACCTAATGTAATAATATCACATGAAACTATCAATTTTTTTTATTAATGTGCTTTCTGAACATTATAATTCAAGCAGGAAAGAACTACAAGTACAATATTATTAGCCAAAAAATTAATATGTTATGTATGTTTTTCTAGTAATTAAGTCACAACCAGCATTTCCATTACAACTACAAATTAAAAGGAGGTAACCTCATAATCTTCTTGAAACCTTATAATGTTGTAAGTCTGCATAATATAATTATGTATTAGGTATACAATGTACCAAGTACCTACCTATAGAAATCAATATTATGTAAAAGGGCTATTATTTGTAAATAATAAAAACAAGAAAAATTCAATAAATTTTATTTTAAGCTAATTCAAATTTTATTTACAATCTTTTAGCTTGTATCACCCTATGATTTGTTAATATATACTTAATACAATGCAATATAAATGTGAATTTCTGAAAAAATAATGGAACATATTGGCAAAAGAGGTTGTGAAAATATGCTATGCATAAGTCAAGGACATGTTTAACAAATATTTTGTTATTCATTTATTAAGGTTAATTCACAATTCCTAATCATAAGACACTTTTTATGTTATCTTTTACAAAGCAATTGAATAGTTTTAAATATTGTTTTTAATTTAAATACATTTTGAAATATTAGTCCATTTAAAAACATGTTTTCATTTTAAAGGTCCATAAGATTGGTCCAATTAGTCAATAATGAAACTTGGATAAACTGAACATTATAATGTATTAACATAATTTTATGTACATATCATACAAAGATACTTAATATAAATGTATCACTCAATTTCAAAGCTGATACAATATCATATAGCAAAATATTAATAACAACCAGCAAAATATCACAATTTTTGTTATTGTTGAGCACAACATATTTAAATTTAGTACTGAAATTTGCTCTCAACTGTTCATAATGTGAGATATATTTAATTTACATACTCACAAATCTTTAAACAAATGTCCAAAAGATGCAGCTTTGAGATATTTGCTTATTCATAGATAATTCTTTAGTATTTAAATCATGTCATCCCTTTTAGAATATTTTCTTAGGTCTAGATTTTAGCAATCTTGTGAGGCTTAAAAATTCAGATTGAATTACTTAATTATTTGTATGATACAGTATCTTTTGTTAACCACTTTTAGTGATAACACTGACTGACAAGCTTAACATTTTATAAAAAATACAAACATAAAATACAGCTTTATGATTAATTTACATATTTTTAGTGCATTCATATAGCAATAAAGCATTACAAGTAAGAGATTAAAATTCTAATTGTTTCTAGTTTAGTGATTTTAAAACAATGTATTATATCTCAATTTATCCATTCAAACACATTTTCTTCATAATAAAAGTATAATATTTTTTATTTGATTTTTTTAAACATAACTGCATTCCTGATCTATTTAACTAAGATAACTACTATACAATTTTATTGTCTACATTTCATTGCTAATGCAAATAAAATAAAATATACTTAATATTGAAAAAATAATAAATATCTTGAATATGCTATGATGAGAGATTTGTCTCAATTTCATTGAGTTGTGGCGGTACAAAGACAGTTCCCCACACTAAATGAGATCTTTTCATGAGATTTCATAATAACAAGCAAATATATAGGTAAATCTGAATACAAAATACTAATCATGGATGGAGTTGCACTAGATTTCTATGCAGCATGAAGGCTTATATAAATTACTTAAAATACCTAAGAATGAGAAGAAATGTGAAGAATTTTAAATTAGCTAAAGATAGTTACTTTAAAGTAGAGTAACATGATTGGATTTTAGCATTGATTTTATTTAAATTTAGGTGGACAATTTCAAGTAGTTACCTAGATTCCTATGTTAAAAGAAATTTTACAACAGAACAATGTTTAGATTCAGATTTTCAATCATGTTAATCTAAGTTCAGCACCAGGTCGAAAGTAATAAAATTCGTGCTTCAATCGTGTCCGAATAACACAATACAATGCTCTACCTACAACAATGTCTTTCAACCTATAAAAAAACTGGCGTCCCAGGATTTCAAATAGAACGTAATATTTAATTTTCTTTCTATTACGACCATATCCAATAAGTATTGTGCGGACCCCACGGGAAAGGTGCTTTGAAATTATTGCTACATAAGTGAACTAACTTTCTCTTCAATGGTGGACATACAAACTAAGAAGAAATAGATTCCAACAAGAAAATTATTTGGTTATTTGCATCTCAAAAATAGAACCAAAAAATTTTATTAAAAACAAGCTTTCACCCGTGGATCCCTTATTAACTTGCACACCATAATTATCTTTTTCTATTCCTGAAAAATTATTCAGATTACGATCATTTAAAAAACCTTTGTTTGCTTTTGCTTTTATTTTGTTCGTACTTTGCTTGCTACTGCGAAGTCTGCGACCTTTTAAGCAAGGCGAACCATAGGTTGAAAAACACTGCTCACAAAACACAAATAGTGTTTTTAGTGCATCAAGCTTTATGTACTAATTTTCGGTTTTTGAGCGTCGTTTCTATCATTTGTACCTACATAAAAGCTTGAAGATGTCTATTACTTTCGGCCGGTAACTGCATGTAAGTATACTCTATTAGGTGCTTGAAATCATTAAATTTTCAACTTGCATCTATCCTTAAATAACATATTTACAAAATTATTTAGTATCGGACAACATTTAACTCGAAAATTAAGACGACTACACACAGGTTTACTTAAAATTGGTCCGATTTTATAAATACGTAAAAGTATATTATTGTTAACAATTTTTATTGTACGTGTTCCTAAATTTTGGGAAAACTCTTCAAATATTTAAAAAAAAGGCAATAGTTTGGAATACATATTTTGAAAGTTGTAAAACATCATCTCAGAACTAAGTAGAACATATTCGTGACGTCTTAGTTGACCTAATTTCCAAAAGTAGGAAAACATATTTTCTCTTAGCCCGCCTTTATGTCTCAGTCTTTCTTCAATATGCGATTTTTCGCAACAAACATCGCTTGCCATACAAACATTATATATTTATTTTCCAACACAAAAATAGACCAATCAATCTGTACCTCTATCCACTGAAGGCAGATGAACACAATTTAATTTTGTGAGGCATAACTTTTAAATACGAATGACTCAAAATTCATGAGAATAATTTGGCAACTACTAAAATAAATTGTTAAAATAAGCCATTACTTATTGAATCTGATATTATTAAGCTGTCTATAAGGAAAAAATACCCACTGTATATAAGTACCTACAACCAATTTGGACGTAGCAGTAGGACAGTAAATTTATTTTATCACAAGTAAATTTTCCTATATCTTATAACTATAGTAAATTAAGCATTGCAGATTAGAATGTTATTTGACATAATTTTACAGGATCACAAATTTTAATATAACTGTACTTTCAGGTTGATTAACAAGAGCTGGCATGTTAGTTATATGAATTTGTAAGAGTTGAGTAAGTATTCGATATTTTATTTAAAAAAATATCTGTTCACGCCAGTTCTTGCTAATCGACCCATATAGGTTTACAATATAAATTAGTTATACTCACAGCCCATCTCAATTTTTGACCCACTGCATATTTTTAATTCGATCTTGTCTTAAACTATGGGTACCTACATTTAAAATACTTTCATACAAGTCTAGCAACTACTACGACAAGCAAAGAAATTCCGGCTTTAAATTCTACGGCAGGACCTAGATGTGTAGCTGATGAGTTCCCAGCTAGTATTAAAGCTCGGAGTCGCTGTCGTTCCCTGTACCTCGTATCTTCTCCAGGAGGGTCCAGACACTCGAATTCGCAGCATCTTTCGCCGACCCGAAAATTTTTGCAGAACTGAAAAGTTGACTTCGAATTAGGCTTCCATGGATTCACTCACTACAAGTCAGTTATCAAATGGCTCACTATGTGTAGATTTATTATTATATTTACTGAATTTGATTAAAATTTCAGAATAATAAGTTTGGATCGTTTTGAATTTTTGTCCTCACAGATCTCCCTAATAATTTGACAAAACTCTGACACAAGAACGCAAAGAGTTTCAGTGATACATTACGACAAAGAAAACTTCGCGAAGAACACGCGCTAAATAAGTTCAGCCAGATTGAGTGCTACTTACAGTGCCCTTATATACAAATCGTGATACTAAGCATGTGATGCTTTTGCTTAGAATTATACCTATTGTGTCCATGTTCATACATATTTATATATAGGTTAGGTATGCTGTTAAAGAAGTGATACATCTAGGTCCAGTTCTGTACAATATGGACAACTGGCAAAAAGTGGACACTGTTCCTGCAGGTGTCTCTGGCCACACCGCAAGGTATAAAGGCCGTGAAGGTGTGTCATACTCACATAAGGAGGATCACAGTATATAGCTTTACACCACATGGGCTCGGAGTGATAGCAGACACATAATGAACAAACACCAGGCCCTGGTACATACAGCAAGCCGTGAGGGATTGACTTCCCTTCCCAGTCCACGCATTCTTCTTCTACACTTGCTGAAATTAAAAAAAAAACGCGTTTACATATTGATGCGGGAATCTGGCGGGCCGGGGATGAGGTACGTGCGCTAAAATAACTATACAATTCTGATAAAAAACCCCAATTTGCATCACAGAATGTGGAGAAGAAATCTTTTAAATATCTATAGCTTAGCAAAGGTTAAACTTCATTATTCCTATTTTCAGTCAAATTTATAGATCGTCGCGCACGAGTGCAACAATAAGTCACTCTCAGCGAGATTCGTAATCTGCTTTTCTTTCAACTACAACAAAAAAAATTAACTAATCAAAATTTTCTTTGTATGGAATGGATGTATGTGTGTAGATGTTTATTACTCTTTCACGCAAAAACTACTTAATGGATTTTAATGAAACTTTGCAATAATATAGCTCATACATCAGAATGACAAATAGGCTATCATTTATAAAGCTATTGATTAATTGGCCAAAATATGTGTCACGTAAGTCGGAAAAAATACTCCCATCTGCGAGCCATTGTGGCGTGCGCTGCAAAAACCGTAAGAGTTACACGAATATAATTTACTAGCTTCTGCCCGCGACTTCGTCTGCGCAGGATTAGTACTTCGACTAGCCTATTTTCTTTACCTAAGTCCCATCTATGTTTATACCAAAATCATCAAAATTGATTTTGCGGTTTAGGCGTAATAGACAGACAGAGTTAGGTACTTTGAGAACCTTATCCCTATTTCCCGTCCCGCCAGATTCCCGCATAATCCCCCATTGCAGATTCCCCAGTCACGCTAGGTATAACTTGAGAACGACTTAACCGATTTGAATAAGTAATTATTTTTTTCGTTTGCGAGTTATAATACAGAATAATATAGAAGAAAAAAAAGTCGGAAAAACGCTAAAGTTCAGCTGAAAAATAGGTAATTTTGTATGGGAATCGCTACTTAATCTCGCTAAAAGTAGTGGTAAGGTTAGTGGTAGGGGTAGTGACAGTGGTACGAGTAGAGGTAGCGGTAGTGGTAGGGGTAGGGGTAGGAGTAGAGGTAGTGGTAGGGGTGGTAGGGGTAGTGGTAGTGGTAGGGGTACTGGCAGTGGTACGAGTAGAGGTAGGGGGTACCTAGTGGTAGTGGTAGGGGTTGGAGTAGAGGTAGTGATAGGGGTTGGAGTAGGGTGGGGGTAGTGGGAGTGGTAGTAGTAGGAGTAGAGGTAGGGGTAGTGGTAGTTGTTTTCCACGGACGAAGGAAAGTAAATAGCAGGCAAGCCAACGTTTGGGTAGGACAACGTCTGCAGGGTCCGCTAGTATTAAATAATAACCAGTGTTTAGTTAGTAATAAAAAGCTTCGGTAGAGGGCGCCTGTTGTGATTTTTGTTTTATAAGAATGTACGGATAAAAATATAGTTTGCTTTGCTTTTATTTGTTGGAATATATCGAGTTTTGTAACTTAAACAAACGGTAAACACAACAAGTGAATTGGAGAAACCAACTGAAGATTTCAATGAAAAGTGGTTCATGAAAAAGACGAATTAAAGAAAATTACGAGTTAGTGTAAAGTTACAGAGACGATGGATTATATGTCATAGAACAGATACTAATGAAAATACTTGCTTTGTAGGCTTCAGCTCTTATTGTCTGAAACTAAAATAGGTACCTACCTAATTTATTTGTTTGTTTATGTACCTAAGGATCAATTCATTACATCGAAGGCAAATAATTGGCCAAGTTGCGACTGTCCCAGCTTATTTTCTCCGAATCTACTGGCTGAAAAATTTTGAAACTTGGTACATAAATATAGAGTTTTATAGAGAGTTATTATAATCTGTGACAAACAGGCAGACAGACAGCCTAAGACACGTTTTCACTAAACAATCACTAGGTCCTAATGCATAGTGTCCTGTTTCTACGCTAAGATACATGAGTGATCCTAGAATAGGTTTCCGTTTTTTCATCAGAGATGTACGGAACCCTAAAAGTGCCTAAACATTTTATAATATTCTGCAACGACCTTGATGTAAATAACATAGTGTTAAAAATAGGTCAGGAAACAGACTAGTAGAGTAGGTAATAATAAATATAAAGTATGTCGACAATAATGTTCAGAGTTATGAAACTGTAGCCAAAACGTCTGCGTAGGTCTACACTCTACGTCATTCGCATCCAGTTTGTCTTGGTTTTACACATTGTGAAATTTTATTTAGTGGAAACAATAGTTTGGAAATGAATTAGTGAAATATGAAAACTCAAAAATAATGGTCAATAAATCTAGATTTGATACCCACATATGAAAAACTACACTGAAACACTGAGGCACTAAGATAAGGAGGAAGGGGGGGGGGGGGGGGTGATTTTCGTATATTTTCTTCAATATAATTTATCTCCTTTTAAGGAGATAATATATTAATTTGAAGTAAATTTTCGAAAATGTCTACTAGCAAAGCATAAAAAAATCCACTAGGTACGCCATGTTATGTTATATGCGGATCGAATTATTGAGAACCTCTTCCTTTTTGGAAGTCGGTTAAAAATATAAAATTTAAAATACCTAAATATTTACCGATATCACTTTTATTTTATCGTTATAAGTTTTTACGTGTAAATAGCTTTACCAAGTGGCGTGTGATATAATCAGTTAAACGTGTTTTGGCACGACATGGGAAACACGAGCCGACAATGTCATTAGAATAAAATATATTTTTTATTATTATTTAAGTGATTATAACATTTATAACTATATTCATGACGAAGGTATTGTATCATTATTGCATTACTATCTTTCCGCATGGATTTTTTAATGTGATATGAGATGTCACTTCGAACTATCTCTGTGCCAAAAATCACATTGATCCGTTGCTCTGTATTAACGTGAAAGAAGGAAAAACAAACAAACAAAGACACTTTTTAGTTAGGATAACGGATAAAGGGTAGATGTCTCAGGTTGATAATGGTATAATTAGATATTGACAAAGTACCTACTTGTAATATTGAAATTATTCTTTCTCAATTCGTCGGAATCTTTTATGTGTTTTTATGTATGTTCCCCGATTACATGAAGACGCCTGGACAGATTTGGAATTTTTTTTTTGTTTGAAAGGTATACCCAGGTCAGGTATATATATCGAGAACTCTTCAAATTTTATAGGCACACTTGAAGCGATTTGGGTATTTTTTTTATAGTGACTTGTGCATTTGCTTTCGGAAACCACATTTTTATGTGCATCATTTTTGAATTTGGTACACTACAGCGGGGTTGTAAGTGTAGAAAATCCTATTAGAACAAACTTTTACTTGTGACACTTTGAGTAGGTACCTATTTAATTGTGACATTGAATTATTTATTTTTAAAGTGATAACAATATAAAAAAAAACCTTAAATCTAATCTAAACCTAAAACTTAAATATAAAAAATTTGTCCCAAATCGCTGTCAGCTGGGTAGTGTGCCCAGAACGGTGGCTGCATTGCCACGCCAGATGGCAATGCTAATTCGCTGGGCGAAGTATTGGCCAGCCCTCTGGTCACCAGTGGCGTCTATTAAACGCGACGACAATTCTTTGAAGAGTCGGCGCGCACTTGGTCCCCATGGTCCAAGTGTTTCGATCCCGAATGCCTCAAACAAATATTCACTTCCTAGGGAGGAATATTTTCGGCGCTTGAGGTCTTCGGCTGAGGATGCGGCAGAGCCGGCACTGATTTTTGTGACTGGAAGGTGGGTCGGCGCAAGCGTGTCCACACAAGTGGCGTCCCATACCAGGAGTCGACCCATCTTCCAGGGCACTAACGTCATACCGTCCGGTCTCTTACCGTCATCCCTTGACAAGCCAAGGGGTTCTAGGACAGCAAAGTTTATTGTGACTTGTGACATAATATTTTCTGTTCATTTAGGTCTCTGAAATTATATAATTACTTATTAGAGACCTACCGACTATTCTGCCACTTTTATAGTTGGCAAAAAGGCCCTCTGATGATGCCAGTATAGTAAACCAACCGTCATTTAATAACTAGGTACTTGTTAAGAGGATCTAGCGACCACTTTTATAGTCGGCGACTAATCGGAAAATAGTCGGTCATTTCGGGGCCGACTAGCCGTCGCCATATCCATAGTCGGTAAATGACAACATTTTCGAACATTCAGATATGTTTATAGATTTCCATTCATGTTTTAATCGAATGTTTGTAGAACGTGCCTAGAGGTATTTATTGATTGATTGATAATATCCAATTATATCTGTCTAGAAATTATGGTAGCAGTTGTCGATTCTCATGAAGTAAAGAACCTAAATGTCTTTTAAGCCTGTTGATGACCCCTCCCCCCTTTTCGAGGGCGTCGTAGAACCTAATAATTATTTCCACTATTCCACGCGGACCTGGTTTATTTAGTTATTTTTAATGTTTAGATTAGATTTAAGGTTTTTATATTGTTATACGTGTAAATAATTAAAATTAATTAAAAAAATACAGTATAAATGAATCACAGCGAGTTTTCATGGCGTTTGCTATCTAATCCGTAAGAGATATAACAAAATGCAGGATAGAATTGTGTAGAATAAACTGGTATACAAAAAGTCAGCAGCAGTATATATCTATCTCTAATAGATAAGTAGTAATTTGCGTATTTGTGTGGGTATTACAATTTTTATAAACCGATATTGTAACCGTGCGAAGCCGGGGGCGGGGTCGTTGTTAGTAAGTTTATATAATTTGTATGAAACATATATCTGCTAACATATTCACACTTTGGAACGCACCAATACAAGCGCTCTGGGGTAAGGAGGAGGGTAAGGGGGAGAAGTTGTGACTAAAATGAAGAAAAGTAGCTGGTTTGGACACGTTGAAAGAATGAAGGATGAAAGATTGACTAAAAAGGTTTATATTTCTGAAGTGAAAGGAAATGCTGGCAGAGGACGACCTAGGTGTACTTTTATTGAACATATAAAAAATGTGTTGATCGATGGAAATATTAAAAGTACACACAATCGCCGAGCATGACATGTATGAAAGGTATGATGAATATAAAAGAAGCGAAATCCATACTAATATTATGAATGCGAAAGTAACTCTGTCTGCAGCCTGTCTGTTTGTTACGCTTTCACGGCTAAACTACTGAACCGATTTGGATGAAAACTGATACGGCGAAAGCTTGAGCCCTAGGGAAGGACGTAGGCTCCTTTCTTTTAAAGCCCTAATAATAGGGAATGAAATTTAGTATGGGCCCCACAGGCGAACAGCTATTTATATATTGTTTATTCATTATAATAGAGGGAGACAAAACTAAATATAATAAATAACTAAACATAAATAAATATAAATAAATATCTATCTATCTATAATGACACCTTTTATCCCACGAGTGGTAGGCAGAGAGAATCAAATGCTATATTTAAATTTGTCCCATTTGCACAAATTATACAGATGACAGCCTACGGTAAAAACCTTATTGGAATTGATTTGTAAAATGTAAATGTAATCAACTCACTTAGCCTTTATTTTCTTAAGGTCAGATGTCGGAAGCCAATAAAGCACCAAGATTGAAAAAGTTTTAAGAACAAGGCGAAAGAAACTGGTATCTCAAAAGAATTTGCCGGATACAATAATTCGGCCTAGGTTATTTCGGAAAAGTGAGCAGATTGTGAGATTTTAGAATGCAAACCCTACCACACAAAAATGTTGTCACGTTCGATATTTAAAATACGTATCTGGATATTTGTTCACGCCAGCTCTCGTTAATCTAATTTAATTTTAGTTAAGTGAAATTAATTACACCTTGGTGACCGAAAAAAATAGGTTCACGTAATATATTTCCAAGTGCGTGTTCGATTCTAGATAAAGTAGTAAAAATATAACGCATAAAAGTAATTTTTCACGCATTAACTTGCAATGACAATAATGCTGTCTTCACTTTTTGAACTCGTGTATTATATAACTAGATTGTGCTCATTATCATCACTTTCACTATCATATCATCACCACTTCACTACATATTTATAAACAAAGTCCCCGCCGCGTTTCTCTGTCTGTCTGTGTCCTTTTCACGAAAAAACTACTGAACGAATTTTGTTGCGGTTTTCACTATTAGATAGGTTGATTTACCGAGATTTTACACTTCAGTCTTCCAGTTATCTCTGTGCAAAAAATCAAGTGGTTCGTTCCGTTACTCCTATTTGGTGTGAAATAAAATACAAATAAACATACTTTGGCAGCTGTAGGAAACAGCAACATAGGTACGGATACTGCGTTTTCAAAAAACTAAAAATACTAAAAAACTGAAACCTTATACATACCTACAATGAGTAAATGCACAATATTCATTATGTTTAGTGTATTCTAAAGCAAAACTAACGACGACATTCACAAAGCAAACTCTTGTGTTAGCGACGTCGCCGAGTCAAAGGAACTTCTGGCGGTCTAATTGGAGATTTGATGAAAAGCTGGAAAACAACTAACAAGACTTATTGTATGGGATTAGTTGTTGCCACTTAAAATATGAGTTTTTTTCTAACTGCCAATAAACAGTGCTTCGGCGAATTAATGATCGTATCTATTAGGTAAACATATTTGATGTTTTCAGTTATTGTGTTTTTTGATGACGGATTTTCTTTAACTGTGTTTGTGATGTAAATAATGGACATATAATTTACTTTTGTAGTATTCCAGTTGGTAGGTAGGTAATATTAATTCTTATTTCAAATATTGAACGTCCCCGATTTTTGGTTTGATTCCCAGTAGTTGCACTTTATAATACTTGCATTTCTAAAATATTTGTGTAGAATATGCTAAACTTTTATAACTTTTTTCACTTATAGGTACTAATATGTACCTAGTACCTACGCCATAATTATACAAATAAATAATAATTTCATTTTAAATTAAAAATTAGTGTCCGACCGAAACAGGAAATCGAAATTTATTTAGACATGTTAAAATTTCCATTGAATATTTACTGAAATCTAGTGTTTTTATAAAATTATTACACGTAATTATATTATCTTATGTAATTAAAAAAAAATTGGCCGACTTTTTCGGTCAGAACTTTAAGACAGGATTTTCGTTTAGGTTTTCCTGTAAACTATAAGAAATGCTCTATCTATATTCCCTATTTTTTTCGAAATTTTAGACTCAGTAGTTTCGGAGATAAGGGGGTGGGGGACGGTCAATTTTCTTATATTTTCTTAGTGGCACGTCAAGCCGATATTGGACAGGCAACCGGATGGCGAGTGGTAATCTGGGCCTTTGAGTGGTACAGAGTCCCCTGGTAGCGGCCAAAGTGACCCCAAATGGACAGGGGCGGCGATATGGGGGTGGGGCAAAATCGAAATTTTTTGAAAAGGCACCGGATAAAAATCCAAGCAGTCGTCAAATATTCATTGAAAAGGATTTTCAACAATTTTTTGCAGCGTATGGAATTATTGTTATTTTCATGACGTTTGGGGGGTGGCTAAATAGGGGTTAATTTAATCGAAATCGGATGGCATTGATACACACCATTATTTGTACTTAGGACAGTATAAATTTCTAATGTCATCCGATTTGAACAATTTTTATTATTTTTTTTAAATTATTGTTAAAACAATCGAAAAAAGGGGTTTTCGGCGACTTTGAGGGGTTGTTTCTCCGAAACTGCCCATCAGGATCGGATGGCATTTTTTTCCCAACGTTTGGTGGTGTCAATAAGTATGCTCACAAATTTTGAAGCGGTTGCCTTTTCACTTTTTTTTTCTCGCTAGTGCAAGAACGGCCCGCGTGTTTCGGCTGGCAAAAAAAATAATATAATTAGGGTATTTCCTTTAATGCTACCGCATTTTTATCCGGTTGCCTTTTCGAAAAATATTCGATTTTGCCCCACCCCCATATCGCCGCCCCTGTCCATTTGGGGTCACTTTGGCCGCTACCAGGGGACTCTGTACCACTCAAAGGCCTAGATTACCGCTCGCCATCCGGTTGCCTGTCCAATATCGGCTTGACGTGCCACTGCTATAAATATAATGTGTTTTAAAATTATAAAAAAATATATTTGTATTTTTATAACGAGCCCTTTCATTTGATATGTCACATGAATTCATATGATGCACTTAAAAACAATTTTTTTCCTATTTATTTCAAAATTTTAGCCTCAGTAGTTTCGGATTTTTTACGTTTCAATTTCCCCCCAAAATCGAAAAATACGTCCGTGATTGCGTCATGAAACTCTATATTATGTACCAAGTTACAACATTTTTCGTCCAGTAGATTCGGAGAAAATAAGCTGCGACAGACACATAATCCTATAAGGGTGTCCGTTTTTTCATCTGAGATGTTCGGAAACCTAACAATAATTAAAGTAGTTATTTACTTATGTTATTTAAATATTTTTTTTAGTTAGACGAACGACGCGCGGCCAATGAACATTAAGTTTCGGCAAACCCGAAGTTTTGGCCGTCCCAAAATTAAACTCGTAGACATTTGAGATGTTATTATTCGCTATTCTATACGATTATGTATCTACTTACAATTTATGTGAATGGCATTAAAATGTACATTCATCAGCGCTTGACGTTTTAGCAAATACAGAGATAACAGAAATGGTAGTTATCATTTCTGCAAGTAGCGTCGCCGTATGTAAGTACAGAGGAGGGCAGGTTCGTAGGGGGCGTAGAGGCGACCTAAATCCTAGAAATATAAAATTTACCTACTACATACATACTATATATGTCAAACAGAGAATTGGGGCAGAAAAATTTAATGAAAGGAACAGCAAATGCTTATTTTTCCCAAGAACGGTAAGTAAAGCGGTCCATAAAGTTGGTTTTAATTAAAGGAGGCAAAACTTCTTACTACTTAGGTAAAATTTAAAGAATTTGTCGAAACGAGGTCATTTAAAGTACCTACTCGCTTTTGCTTCAGCTTTTAGGCCTAGGCATTAAAAAAGGGTAAGACACTTATATATCAACATTTCTAAGTAAAGACACTCCACAATTCAAAACGGATTTTGTTGCGGTTAATAGTGTAGAGTTTAGTATCTGAGATAAATGAATCAAGTCGGGAAAAAAGATAGCCTCAGCGAGTTTTCATGGCGTATGTTGCCTAATCCGTCAGAGATATAACAAAATAATGTAGGAAAGAATTGTGTGAAATAAAATGATCTACAATAAAGTTTGCGGCAGCATATTTCTATCTCTAATAGATAAATAGTTATAAGGGTATTTATGTAGGTATTCAAATTGCTGGAAACCCACATTGAAGCCGTGCGAAGCCGGGGGCGGGGTCGCTAGTCATAGATAAAACTATTCTTATTCTTCTTTTATTGTGGCTTCACCAATGTTAATCGATGATTTGCCAATGTCAAGTATATACCTATTATAGTCGTTATAGTATGAATATACCGATTAATCGGTAGCTAAGATGATCCCCCCGACTGTGATTATGCCTTATTAATCACAACTATCACAGCCATCATTTCACGACGGAACGCGTGCGTCGGTCGCAATGACATGACGTAGAATCGATAAAACAAGTTTAATACTCGCCGTATAATATGTCGCCGGGGTATAATGTCTAAGATATTAGCCTATTTGATTTAATACAAATGCCGTCAAAGAACAAATAAAGTCATCACGTAGTCCAAATGTTTTACAGAGCTATGAATAAGCAATTCGAACTTCTTGTCCCAAGTGTTCTGAAATGCGGTGCGCTCTCCGCAGTGAACAAATTTTCTCGCACAGAGGGAAATTCCTTACATTTGCGGGGACGTCTCTTGGCGTAGAATTAATAATTCCGAGAGATACGCGTCGACGATTTAGGTGTAATAGGTATTCTATGGTATGAGACCAAATTGCACACATACATACATTCAGCGTTTCCTTGATTTATATTAGCAATGAACCAAGTCCCTTTTTTCGCTTATTCGGTTTTCTTTTTTTTAAGTAAAATTTATAAATTAGGTAAATGGCTTCCTACCCCATTTATCAACTCATTTGTATTACTGGTACCTAGTACCACAAGGCAAGTTGTGGACCATGGTACTACTTTTATCACAAACGATTAGACCTACGTGACAGATCGTAAAAATATCCGTGAAAGATTTTTTTTATTACTCGACATGCAGGTTCAAGTAGGTAATCTGTACTAATATTATAAAGAGGTATCCTTGAGAAAAATAAGGCTATATTTTATATTGTTCGAATTAATCCACGGGCGAAACCGGGGGCGGAAAGCTATCATTCCTAAAAAGGAGCGACGAAGGGGTATATCATAGACTACTTCATATATTCGTTCGGACAAAACCGCGTATGTATGTATTGTAGAACAACCTAAAGCCAAAACATAAAATTGTTATTCCCGGGAACCTTCGGGTACTCGTAGACATAAAAAGGGTAAAGAGCACCTTTGCAATGTTTAATGTGTAATTGTGACCCTGGCTAGAGTGGCTAGTATATAACCGTTGACTAAGTGTTTCCAATTTCACGGTAATGTGTTTGGGTCTATGAGATGAGAATATTGCCTATCTGTTGAACCCGACTTTTATACTATTTTAATAGTTATATACAGAGGGTCGTGAAAATAATAAACCAAGTTCACAAGTCGAAGTGAAAAATTTCAAGCCCCAGATTCGCACGGGTAAGAAAATAATTTCCAGGATAAATGAGATATTTTCCAGAGATAAAAAATAGCCTACAGCACTCTCCGGCCTATCCCTGTTCAAAACTTACGTTGATTCGTTGCTTCGTATTATTTATTGTAAAAGAAGCACAAACAAATAAACCAATACATAAGTAATTAAAAAGCAATAAAATTAATTGAATGGAAAAGGTGTATAGATAAGTTCAAGAGTTTTTCTTCATAACAAGTTAGGAAATTGCGATACTTTGACGATACTTTCGTAGCCGGCAATAAAGGAAGCGAGTAATATTCTCTTCAATATTGAGAACGAAATTGTTTTCATTCATAAACTTTGTAAGTTACGACGGAGCGGATGTGACGAAACCTAGAAGTGGGCCCAATTTACAAAATTTAGGGTTCTGTAAAACGAAACCTGCAAAACCAACTGCAATTTATTACAGCATAATGAAAAATTGTAGTGGTTTACTCAAAGAAATTAAATTCGAGCGGAATTGATTCGAATTCTTGAAATAAACCGGGTTAGGACAGAATCCTTCCTCAAATTTATGTCTTGATATATTCCAACCTTTTTTTAGGCAAGGAAATAATAATTGTACATTAAATTGTGTATAATATAATTAAAACAACAAACGATTGAATTTACAACATTTTAAGGATCAAAATATCGCAGCACCAGCCTTAAAAACTGCAACGTAACAAGTTTGTAACTACGAAACCGTTTTATTTAAAAAAAAGTTAGGGTTCCGTAAGGTAGATCAATATTTGTAAATAAAGCTGGAGCAAAACTTGACCCCACTTTAAAAAAAATCACGGCTGAAAGTTTACATTTAATGTTAAAATTACAGGATAAATGTAAAAAAGTTTGATCAGATTTTCCATGAAAAAAAATATAGTACTCTGAAAATACTTAAAAAAACAGACCGACGCGACGTCCAAATAAAATTGAGCATAGTGACCTTTATAGCGACACGAAACGAGGCCATTGTCCGGCCCACTAAAAGAGGCATATTTTACATAACCGTTCTCTTACCCTCATAAAACTGTCTAAAAGTTATGCACACATCGGAAATTTATTCTCCCCAACCTCGGGAAAGTGTTTTGAGGAAATTCTCAACTAGCGCTATTCGATTTTGTGGTTTCTAAAGTGGTTTGTTTTTGACTTGAAACTTTTTGATTCTTCTTCTGTTCTTCTCACCGCCCTCCTGTACGTTTTTTTAACGAACTTGTCTTATCTCACAGATATTTCTCCAGGATTTTTATTTGATAGCCCATTTTGAAAATTATTTCCCCTTTAATGACGAAAAATATAATCAAACAAATCAGAATTAAATGTTTCTTTTAAAGTTAGACTAATTTATGTATTTTATAAAAGACGCCATCTGTTGGAGATCACTTGAACTAATGGTGCGAAGTTTTCGCACGGGCATTTAGTCTTATGTACATAATTCGATAAACCATACTAAGTATCATCACTACTCACTATAGTATAAAACAAAGTGCTTCCCCTCTGTCCTAATGTGATGTCGTAAATAAACTCATTTTTTGCGCTTACATCGCAAACGCTGGCTGATGAATCCTACGAGATAGATCAAAATAATGTATTACAGTATTGTACACCTTAAAAAGGTCTACAAAAAAGTCCGCGATGGTATATGTCTATCTCTTAGGGATAACCCACAATAACCATTTTTTATCCTTTACTTTTCACGAGAAATAATTACTTATTTACGAAGCGATTTTAAGCAATACAGCATTGATGCTTATCCAATTAAGTACCTTAAATACATTGTGCATTTAATATAGATCAATATGGCCCTTTACTAATGACAAAAAAGCCGTGAACGTTGTATTGTATAATATTATAAAGACATTCTGTAGTATTTAGTATCACCAATGCACCCGTGCGGAGCCGGGCGGTCGCTATTCATTAATATTTTGTGTAAACTGATTGAAATATGACGATGATTGTTGAAGTCTGACGTTGGAAAAAGTCAAGCCGACTGGGAGCAAGGTAGGCATAATTAGTTCTGCTACCCGTGCGAAGCCGGGGCGGGTCGCTAGTTTACTTAATAAGTATAAAAGATCCTCACTCAATAGGTAATAGCAATACGTCATGTGAGTATCGGCAAAGGAAGACGTCTTCAGCTGAGTACCATGAGGTCGGTAATACGGTTTCGGGAATCGCAAGGAAAATATCCGTGAATTTATTTAACTATTTTTTTTTATTTCTTTCTAAGCTTTCCAGACCTGCTTCGCCCGTGGATTTTTTGAATTGTGACATAAAATTAATCATCCATCTATTTGCAAAAAAATTAAGTCACCCATTGCTTTTTTGAAGTGAAAGAAAGACAAAGGTTTACTTACACTTATGGCTCCCGGCCTATAAGAAACCCAGTGATTAGGGGCGAGTGGCAAGTTCTGTTGAGGTATTTTTAGTTCTAATGGTTCTAGTAATTAAATAAGTTTTTTATTTTAAAAACCCGAGGTGGTTATCGAATTCAAATCTAATTTCATTTTGTAATATGTTCTAAATCAAAACTCGTCAATATACACATCAATTCAGCCGTTACGTAATATTATGATCATAAGTACTTTGTTTTTTAAACAGATCGAGAATAGTTCGAAGTGTCAAGATAATGACAATTTAAACAGAGACGAATGAGTTATGCCAGTGCGGGCTAAGATTGATGAAATAGAGTTGATAGCTGGCTACCAAATTTTATAAAATCTATTAAGTTTCCGTCCCGGCTTCGCCCGTGTAAGTTACGGGATAAAAAGTAGCCTATGTCACTCCTCAGTTTCTATTACTTCGTACGCGTTGTATTAGGAATACAATTCACCCCCTGGGTAGGTAGCGTGATGTTAAATAGCCTATAACCTTCCCAAAAAATGGGCTATAAAATGCAAAATTAATTTTTAAAATCGGTTAAAGTTTATTCATTATAGTTTTTGAGTCTATAGAATACGAACAAAAAAACAAACAAATATAGATAATATAGCATTCTACTGGAGAAAGAATTTTTAAAATCGTCCAGTAGTTTTTGAATTGTCTCTTTTCTTTCTTTCTTCACGAGTTACCTTACAGCTCCCGGAAACCGTTGCCGGCCTCAGGGTACCCAGCGGAAGACAAAGCCTTCCTCATTTAGCTCATGATGATGATGATTTTTAAGGCTATTCCTAACAAGCAGCTCTGTTGAGGTACGTAGATGGGAAAGTCTCTTTGTAAGTAAATTGTCATATTTATTTTAATTTTAACTTACAAGTAGAGAAGACTTATTTCTGTCTGAAGTGTCTGAGTAGGTGATATTTTAAAACTCGGGCGAAACCACAACCAAATACTAGTTAAAGAACATAGAGAAAATAAAACTTTGGACGAAATGTTAGATGTTTATTTTCAACTAAAGAAAATTATATGCAGTCGTAGAATTAACTTTATATAAATTAAGTAGGGTTGCATTACCCTAGCTAGCATAATAAATTACTTTTAGAACTTTAACAATTCGTAATTGTGAATAGGTCAATCAATAAAGAACAAACATACCTACCTATTTTATTATTACTTTAAGCGCTCAGTTTTCTAAATGTTTTTTAACTTTGTCATGAAACTATTTTTTTTACAATATTATAAATATCGCGGTGAAAATAGTAAAAAGAACGATAATCACAGTTCCCTTGAATAGCTACAAAATTAAATAGTTCTAAGGTAGAATTTAATATATTATAACAATTTATCCGTTAGCTTTGTAAAAGTTATCAAAATCAGGACAAAAGACCGCACGATAATACCTACTATTATCTATTCCGTGGCTTCGTGACGTGATCAGTATTCATTCAATCATTGTTTGAGCCAAGAAGGCTAAGCACCAATTTTCCTTTAATTGATTTCTAGTGCTACGAAATTGCTACGAAGGGCCGTCATCAGTGGTTCCATGAGTAACAATAAAATTGTAAACACATAAAGTACAACGACAGGCTTGCCACCTATATTTTTTAATATAAGAGATTGGCAGCCAGTCTCTTTTATAGTATGTAGTTATTATTAAAATATTTTCATAAAAAAAACATTACTTCTACGTCGACTTTGCAACCTGGAACTTTGCATCAAAATTCGCAAGCTAGCAAATTTTAAATTAATCTGTTTGCAAAATCTTTATCATATTTCGTAATTTATTTAAAGATTCAATAATAATAAATAACAAGGAATATTAAATACAAGTAAACGATTTCTAATAAACCAGCAAACAATCCTATGTTATTTTATGAAAACAAAATACCAATGCACCAAAGTTTGAACTTTGAAAAAGCACTTCGAAGTTTCTTTCTTTAAAAATATTTTCTTACATAAAAATAAATATAAAAATGTAATTACCGGCTAATGCAATAAGCAATGCAGAGACGCAACCCGCAACGAGATATCGGCGAGTCATTTTGCCGTTTGATGGCAAAAAGCACCACACGTCACATCCTAGCGATGGCAGCCGCAGACTGGGAAGGAATACCTACCTTCCCCTCGCCCCCGAATGCGGCACTGCGCAGCCTAGGCTCACCATCCATTCATGACAACATTAATTCCACCTATAAAAGTCACAAAACTTTTCTGCAAGCTGTCTGATTATATCAAGTTCGGGATATTAATCTCCCTAATTAAAATCAGTGATATCCTAGCCAATTATAAAAAGTATTCGAAATCTACAAAAAGGATGCAGGACTTTCTAAGAAATTATTTTTATGCTGATTAAGTTCAAATATATGTCATGATTTTGTCATGAATTTGCGTTATTATTTGAAGCTTTTGTATTCCGTGGTGATATAAATAACGGACATATACAGAAATGATAAAAGGTGGCGAAAGATGTGGGTCAGGATCGTAGCAAATGTCTTTCTATTGTCTCTGCTTACCCCACATGGGATACAAGTCGTCGTTATAGACGAAAATAACTATGCCGTAGAAAACGTCACAGTTTTCTTTGTTAGTGACGTGGGCTCATAAGAAACTATAATGAAGGTTAAACTTATATTTATTTTAAACAGAAGCTGGCTGTTAGTCAAATGCATGCGATTGACAATGCGATTAGTGCGATTGTTATATTATATAGGTACATTACCATAAATTATTTAATTATTATATCCTTAAAAAGGCCAAGTATGCAGTACTAAAAATAATCTTACCTATCGCGCGCTGTACTTTTTCCTGTAAACTATTTATAAGAAAGGCTCTATATTCCTTAATTTTTTTTTAAAAGTTTTAGACTCAGTAGTTTCGGAGGGGGGTGACAGTCAATTTTATTGCATTTTAAAATGAAAAAAAATGTATCATATTAAAAATACATGATACACTTAAAAAAATATTTTTTACATTTAAATTTTTCGCCCAAAATTAAACCCCAAAATCGAAATTAGATTATTTACGCTACACGTCTGTGATTGAGTCATAAAACTACAATTGTACCAAATTTCAACTATTTTCGTCCAGTAGATTCGGAGAAAATAAGCTGTGACAGACGGACAGACAGACAAGAGTGATCCTATAATGGTGTCCGTTTAAAGGCGTGAAGGTGTATGATGTATCATGCATTTAATTCAAAAGTAGTCAAGTTACCTTTTCTATAATAAAGACCCAATAAACCCATAGAACGTCGTCGCCATGTTCTATAATAATCAATTTATGAGAAGCGTGCCAAAACCTTTGAGACGACTAAATGCTCAACGGTTTAATTACATTATCATGACTTGGGTTGATGAAATTTGAATTACTAGAACTTATATTTTCTAAAGTCCGTCCGTTCATATGTCCCAAATAAACTTATCTATTTATCGTCATGCCTTTTATCCCAAGAGGGGTAGGCACAGACAATCGAATACCATTTGCTACGATCCTGACATACTTCTTTCGCTTCTTTTATATTCATCATACCTTTCATACATGCTCGGCGATTGTGTGTACTTTTAATATTGCCATTAATCATATATTATTTTTATATGTTCAATAAAAGTACACCTAGGTCGTCCTCTGCCCGAATTTCCTTTCATTTTAGCCATATAAACCTTTTTAGTCAATCCTTTATTCTTTCAACGTATCCGTATCAGCGTAAACAACTTTTCTTCATTTTAGTCAGAACATCATCTTTCACTCCGCATTCTTCTCTAATGACATCGTTCCGGATGCGGTCAATACTTTATATCACACATTCTACGTAAAGACCGCATTTCGACTGCATTTATCTTACCTTATTGCTTCTTATTCCATACCTAAGTCTCACAGCATTATGTAGGTATATAAAATTATTTCGAATTTTCATCGGTTCTGATGACATTTCCTTAAGATGACTTTCTTATGTTCAGATGAAAAACAATATTAAATTGGTAGCATTTGTAAACATTTTCAATTAAAATTATTTTGAACGAAATATAATAACGGTTAAATCGGAAATAACCCTAATTCGTTGTCATGCTAAGTTGCCATGATACCGAAAAACAACCCTTTGTCAAATTTGACGTTGACTTTGTTTTGTATTTGATGTCAAATATGTAAATATTCCTTAAAGTTTAATAAATATTTTATTTAGTATAGAACGATGGCTGGAATTAACAGACCTATGAGTCAAATGAGAAAAATGGAAAGTGTATGTATTCGTCGTAGACAGAGAAAATTCGTAGTGTAGTACATTTTAGCACCTAGTCACCTATGGGTATTTTTAATATTTCAATATAAGTAGATACAGTAATATGTTATACAAAAAAGATTCAATTCAGGGTAGGTACTTTACTGAGGATCATCAGCTTCTCCTCAACTATCTTCATCCATTGGCTGAGGACCTCTGCCTTATGAAGGGCTGTGGCAATAGAAGTGTCCAGGTTTTGTTTAACCTGTGGGGTTAGCATGCTAAACGATATCGTTTCGTGTCAATTCGATCGATTTTTTTTCTTTCTTCACTGGTTGCCTTACAGCTCCCGAAACCGTGTTACGGTTCCAGGGTATACCCAGCGGAATACCAAGTCTCCCTCGTTTAGCCGATGGTATTTGTAAGACCATATGACCTAACGAGTGGCCAGTTTGTTTAGTTAGAAAAGCCTCTAAGCGTGGTTTGTCGGATTATATAATAAAAAACCCATTGGTTCATGTTCGGGATCCGGAATCGTGGTCTGCCTAGTTAATACCAGACGTCTTAACGCATCTTCGACGATTTGGAGACGTCAAACCATTTTTTCTTTTTTTTTCTTGAGGGGTAATCCTGTGTTGAATCACGTCCAGACGCGGGTAGTGCCGGTCTCCTACCTGCTAACACCCCCCTACAACACCCCTTTCACTCTTGACCGGAACTTCGCCTTAGTGCTCTGTCTAAAGTTAAGTGGCCGCCTTTCTCTACTATTTTTTAATGGAAATTCAGGTTGTGGAACGTAAATGTGTCTGATTTAAAACCAACCAAACTTTCATTTCAGAAAGAAGCTATTTTCAGAACTCGAAAACGTATACTCCGATACTTAGTGTTAGCGTTCTTGAAGCAAGAAGGATGCTTCCAGTCATGTGACAAATTCGTCAATGAAGCAGGATTGACGGGAGAGTACGAAGTTTGTGACAATATCGACTTAGATATAATATTACAGGTACTTTTACTGGTATTTCACGCCTTCCTATGCTAACAAAATAACTATTAACATTTGGTAGAAAATATAAAGAATAATATAACTTGAAAAATGTAAAAACGGGATCGATTTTTTATAAAAATTTTTGCCTTTTGAAATTATACAAAGATAAAATATTCTAAGCTATGGTATTTACACGAATTTCCTTATGAAAACCCAGAATTGACCCGAAATTGCTATATAAATTTTGATACAACTTTTAGCGATCTTTTTAATATTTGGTTTAGTTTAGAATCTAATCTTGATTTCATCTCAAAGATAAATAATAATATTGCTCGAATTAAGATAATGGGATGGGATGAGCAGTCATCAAAATAATATCTACTTATGTATGTAGGTGCATACTTTTTTTGTGTAAAATATTAGTAAGTTTTAATCTATACTAATATTATAAAGAGGAAAGATTTGTATTTTTGTGTGTGTGTGTTTGTAATAAATAAACTCAAAAACTACTGTGCCGATTTCAAAAATTCTTTCACCATTGGAAAGCTACATTCACCCTGAGTGACATAGGCTATATTCTATTTTTAAAAAAATTAGGGATCCTTACTAAAACTCCAACAACCTTACATCGCGTGCGGTGCGAAAACTATTTATGATATAGAGGTAGTGGTAGAGGGTAGGGGTAGGGGGTAGGAGTAGGGGTAGGGATAGGGGTACGGGTGGGGGTAGGGATAGGGGGTAGTGTAGGGGTAGGGTAGGGGTAGTGGTAGGGATAAGGGTAGGGGTAGAGGTAGGAGTAGGTATAGACAGGGTATATTTTATTTTGTTCGTATATATCCACGGACGAAGCCGGGGGCGGAATGCTAGTTTAAAATAAAACTACAAAAAATATCAAAACCCTCTGTTGCACCTTCCAACGAATTTATTGAGTGGAATGAGTCGCGGTTGACTGACTACGACCAGTTGGTTATGACATAAAAAGGGGATCCAAAACTATGGAAACTCACTCGAAAATTATTTAATTTATTTACTTACTTAGATTCTTTTTAATTCTAACTAATATTATAAATTCTAAAGTGTGTTCGTTTGTCATTATTTCCACGTCAAGACGTAGGATCGGATTGACGTTATTTTTGGCACAGAGATAAATCTAAATTCTAATAATTCTTCGGGATAAATTCTATCTAATTATCATCACGCCTTTTATCCCAAGAGGGGTAGACAGAGACAATCGAATGCTATTTGTTACGATCCTGACAAACCTCGTTCGTTTATTTTATATTAATCATACCTTTTATACATGCTCGGCGTTGTGTGTATTTTTATAAATAATTGTCATCGATCAATTTTTTTATATGTTCAATAAAAGTACACCTAGGTCGTCCTCTGCCAGCATTTCCTTTCACTTCAGCCATATAAATATAAGGACAATAATTACATATTAAGGTACAGATATTTTGAATCTAAATAAATAAAACCGTCGCCGTCGTGTCGCTGACTGTGAGACGATCAACACACAACCTAAACCGCTGAAGATATAAATATGAAAATTGCTTAGGGAGTGTAGAGGTGAACTAAGAAATGGTGAAATGGGGTGTAAACGTTGTATTCCTAAATAAATAATATAATCCTACAATCTCCCTAAAAAACTATTACTCATTAGGTTGAAATTTTTGAAAAATATAACAGAGTGGCACTCTCATTTTCCTAATTTCCGCTCCGTTGACGGTATCGGAAATTTTATGAGTTTATTACAGTCATATGTTTAATATTATGACCCTTAACTGTATTACGTACTTACGAGTAGAAACACATATTTTTTGTAAGTTCGTTAGCAATATTAAAATCTATATCCCTACCCCTACCCTTATCACTTAGGAGTATGAAAAATAGATTACGATCGATCGTGGGCTCTACCGAATATACACAAAAAAATCATGAAAATCGGTCAAGCCGTTTCGGAGGAGTATGGCAACTAACTTGTGACACAGGAATTTTATATATTAGACTATAAAGAGAACGTGCGAATCTATGTGGATGTGGAGGGTACCTAATCTCCGGAACCACTGCACCTGTTTGAAAAATTCTTTAAACCCCAAATGAACAAAGTGTATTTATTGTATATATGTGCAAATTAGCTAAAGTTATGATGTATTAGTCAACTAAGTTTGAAAAGTCGTGCCTCTTGAGAACTTCCACGGCGTAAATAATGTATGGCTGAATTGTTCTGTTGAAAAGTTCTAAAAAGTCCCCTACAGCATATATCTATCTTCTAAGGATAATTCACAGTAACCATTTTTATCTTTCAAATTTTGATCAAAAATTATGAATTATTTACGAAGCTGTTTTAACCGATATGGTGTTAGTCTATATTTAAATAAATTTGTTTATTATCTTAAGTATTTAATTTAGAACATATTTTCCCTTCACACTATGTAATTTAAATTAATATCTTAGGAGTTATCGCAAAATAAAAACTCTCGCGCGACAAAATAATCTATGTATAGGTATACTAATAATTATTATAAACAAGTTTGTAAGTTTGGATAAGTACTGATCCGATACTGAAAATTATTTCACGACGGTACATTATCCCTGAGGCTATATTTTATTTTGTTCAAAATATCCACGGGCGAAGCCAGGAGCAGAAAGTTAGTTAAAGAAATAAAACTAAACTTCAAAACGACTCAATTTTTTTATGAAACTCTCGGCAACCATTAGAGGTAGTATTTTTACATTTATTGATGAGACAACGCTATACCACAAAAGAACTGAACGTAATTTTAAGAGTAGTACATTTATTTGAAACTAGTTTTTCGCCCCGGCTTTGCTTGTAATAAATTTCATCCTATTGTCTGGAGTTAATATAAAAAAAAGCACTTTCAGTTTTTCCCGAATTTCCCAATTTTTCAAATTTTCTTTCCCTAAAAATGTAAAGACTATTACGAACATATTTTTACCATACCGACTTCAAATTCAACGGGGAAACGAAATATTTAATTATTTCTTGCTTCTCAGTGAACAATGTTTGAAGCCGGTAAGTATAATTTTTTAAAAGGTTAATTTATTTTTCCCTTTTAAGTGATTTTGCTGTTATTATCATCATTCACCAAAACGAAATGGGACCAATTCGAAAGAATTCTCTGTCGATTAAAAAAGAAACCAACAAATTGGCGGAGTAATCGCGTAACATACACAATACAAAAAATACAGTCGAATTGAGAACCTCTTCCTTTTTCTGATGCTGCTGATGCTGAATGCAATTCATTTAGATAGACATTGCGTTGACAGTTCAATCACATAATCGGCAGTATTTTGTCTCTGGCCATACATTTTCGTGGAAATTTGCGAAGTGAGACTCTACGTAACATACTCGCATTGACTTCTAGGATTACTGCAGTTATTATTTAATGAGATTCAACAAGCAGCCACAATTTTGTAAGAAAGTTGAAGAAAAGAGGCCGCTCAGTAAGCAGGGTGGAGGTCGCACACCTTGCCGGCAGAAAATACCCGAGATCTGTCATCATGAGGAACCGCAACCGGACCTGCCGTCGACGTTTGTCGTGAAGCAGTTATTGGTTGTGAGAATATTTTAATCTATTTTTATTACAAAGAGAGGGTGTGAGTTTATTTGTAGGAAAAGAAGTAAAGTCGAAAACTACCGGACCGATTTAACCGAAAATAATCTTACATTATATCATACATATCATAAAACAAAGTCCACCGCCGCGTCTATCTGTCTGTCTGTAACCTTTTCACGCAAAAACTAATGAACTGACTTTAATGCGGTTTTCACCTATCTACCTTATTAACCTTAATTCACAAGGAAGGTTTACAAGCATTAAAGATGGACCCTATCATGTTTAAAAGCTAAGAATTAACAGTATAAGTGAATCAAGTCGGGGAAAAAGTTAGCCCCAGCGAGGTTTCATGGCGTATGCTGTCTAATGCGTCAGAGATATAACAAAATTATGTAGGAAAAAGTTATGTAGAATAAATGATCTACAAAAAGTCCGCGGTAAGTAAGTAGTGTTATATGGGTATGTAGGTATTCAAATTGTTGTAAACCCATATTGTAAGCGTGCGAAGTCGAGGGCGGGGTCGCTAGTAAATCTATATTTCTATGTATTAGGTATTAGTATACCAGAAATTGTTTTCTTTTAGAGAATTTGCATTACTTACCTTCGAATTATAAAATGTAGTATTATATGTAATTAAAAATTAATTTAAATCAATCATAAGTGCATAATTTATTATCTAATCTTTGCCTAGATTTTTATTGTGAATCGAAATGACCCTCATTTTGATACTTCTGTCAACTTCATAATTGGAATATTACCAAATGGGAGTAGATAAAAATCATAATGTTACAGAACGAAGTAACGAAAGAAGCTGAATCTCCGATATACGACCGAAAACCTTTGTCAGTGTTTCTGAAAAACATAACAGCTGAACAGAAAGAACTAGCCGAGTTGCTTTACCAGGACATTATTAAGCCACAGATAGTCTCATGGGAAGATATTAAAGGTCTGGACGACGCTAAAGGACTTTTGATGGAATCCGTGGTATATCCCACCAAGTATCCTCAGGTATTTACTGGGCTGCTGGAACCTTGGAGAGGGGTGCTGTTACATGGCCCTCCTGGTACAGGGAAGACGATGTTGGCAAAAGCTGTGGCGACAGAAAGCAAGTGCACGTTTTTTAATGTTTCCTGCAGTACTATGGTCAATAAGTGGAGAGGGGAGTCTGAGAAGATTGTAAAGGTATGTAAAAATCATTAGAAACTTTCGTAAAACATAAGTACATAAGACTAGCTAACTGCCGCAATGCTAATAGGTAGTGCCTTAAATCGACTTCTCGTGCTTCGGATAGCACCAACGGCAGGGCCAAGCAAACAAAGTCGGCCGGCGTCAGAACTTCTTCTGGAAATAGCTGATAATTACTTTCACCTGTATGGAAATCTCGTGAAAGTGGACATTGTTACCAAGTTTTCTAGCTAAACTTCAAGGTATAAACGCCATTATTCTGTGTGTGTGTGCTTGCGTGATATGGAGCATCGATTGCCTACAAGATTTACTGGCCTGAAAAATCTCTTTCGAGCCGAAGATCTCATTTTCTTTTGTTCCAGTTACTATTTGAAATGGCCTCATACTATTCACCGTCTATAATATTTGTCGACGAAGTAGAAAGTTTGATGGCGGACCGTTCATCGCCCGGGGAACACGAAGCTTCCAGAAGGTTCAAATCTCAACTTTTAACTGAATTGGACGGCATTGGCACTAGAGATGGAATAGTGTTCCTTCTAGCTAATTCTAATATGCCTTGGTAAGAACTATGAGATTTTTAACGATATAGGAAAAAAACTTGGAGATATCCTTAGCTTGTGCGCGGTACCTATATACCTACCACCGACGCCCGATATTTTTTCGTTAGTAATAGTGGATTAAGAGTTATCAGTAAATATAGGTATGGAAACGGTGGATAAGATAATTATTTTCAAGATTGGCCATATTTTTGACAAGAACCGCGCGTACCTCACCCTTCCCAATCCCCAAAAATGAAGCTTAAGCCCAACCCCTTAAAAAGGTTTCCTTCAGATACCTATTATCATCTTCCAGGGAAATAGACCCGGCAATGTTGCGAAGACTGGAGAAAAGAATATTCATACCGTTGCCAGATTTACAATCCAGAGTAGAGTTGTTCAAAGTATACTTGGATTCCAAAAATATAGAGCTAAACGAGAAAGTGAACTTTGAAGAGTTGGCTACTCAAACGGAAGGGTATTCCGGCAGTGATATAAAGTTGGTGTGCAAGGAGGCGCTGATGGCAACTGTGAGAAAAATGTTACCTCATATGTCCAAGGGTAAGATTGAATAATTGTAGTGTTAAAATCAACTTTTTTTAAAGAGAAGACCGAAATATGAATCCGCACGTCGCGCCCACTAGTCCTCCCATAGAGATCCCATAGATTTTTCACGCTTCGCTTGTATGACCCTCGATTGTAGGAAGCAAGAAAGACCGATGTCGGAAGTTCGTTTCACTTTTTAATGGTGCGACACAAGAACGAATCACCAAACTTGTTCGTTCGTGTGAAGAACGTATCCACTGTGTGGATGCAACCTATATCCTGTGCGGTCATTTAGTTTAATCTCGCTATTGTGTGGATATTGTTATCTATTGCAGTGCCCCCTGCTGTAATGGTCCGTTTCGTAAGATTTTAGTATTTTAAAATTCTAATCTATTTATCTAAAAATTTAGTTCTGAAATTCTGAAGAATGAGCTTAAATAAATATTAACTGATCTTTGTTATGGTTTACCTAGATACCTATACGTATACGAAAGTGGAAAATGGGAATTTTGTAAAAACAGACTTTCGGATTACCTTTATGTACCTATCTATTAAGATTTTTTTTCAGGTTGTTCTACAAGAGCAAAAGACAAATTAAACATCGACCACTTGCAAACCGCCATTAAGAAAACCAAGCCTATTTCAAAAAACTTGGCTCAGAGACACGTAAAGTGGCAAAATGAAATGGGTTGCTCGTAAAAGTTGTCGTTTAGGAAATACCATCTTTAGATAGCTTAGTTCTACGAGTAATATCTAACTTTGCTCACTCAAGTTCATTTTCTAGTGACCTATGAATATTAAATATTAAAATATCATGGAAAATATAGAACCTTTTTGAATTGTTATTTATTTATATGTATAATTGTATATGGAGTATTTGATATTTTGAATTAAAATTTTAAACCACTGTTCGAATAAATAGGGTAGGTATGCAAAATATTATGTAAATATTTTAATAAAAATAAATTTATAAGTACAAATAAATAAAATTGAAGTGTTTCAAATGAGAAAATTCTACCTATTTACATCTATCTTCTATCATCACGCCTTTTATCCCAAGAGGGGTAGGCAGAGACAATCGAATGCCATTTGCTACGGTCCTGACGTACCTCTTTCGATTCCTTTATATTCATCATTCCTTTCATACATGCTCGGCGATTGTGTGTACTTTTCTAATGACATCGTTCCGGATGCGGTCAATACGCTTTATATCACACATTCTACATAAAGACAGCAATAATTATTTCTATTTACACGATCTGTTTTTAGCATTCCTGGAAACTTTCAAGGCCCTTACCACAAAACGTTGTTTAACAAGTGTTTAGAAAAAATATACTATACACTGGTTATACACGATTTCGTGGTCAGTGACTATAGTGGGAATATCTATAATCTGCTCTTGGTTTAGTCTTGATATCTTTAGATAGGGAAATCAATATAGAAGAACGACGACAAATGAAAAGATCTGATATTATGCTAAATTCAATTTATTTACTGATGCCACCTAATAACATAGCAATATACCTATACAAAATTTTATTAAAAATACTTTTTGTTATTTATTCATTGTTGCTGGTATAAATACATTTACATACGAGGACAAAGTCATATCCATGACAAAATTGTCTTGAAAAAAGAATTATAAACTTTTTTTAATTTGACTAGAAAAAAACTAATGAAAAGTTAGAGATGAATATGAAATTAATTATCTATTATAAAGGTGGAAGACCCACCTTCACTTCTTCAGTGTGAAGTTCACACTAGTGTTAACGATGGTAAATTTAGAAAAATATGCAAATAAAAAACCAGAGGTAGGTTAGGGTTTTTATAACCATACATAAACCCACCCAGGGTAGTGCAATAGGATAAAAATATTATAAAGGTATGACATTTCCCGACCTTCACACTGATATCCAAAGGGTTCCAATCCTTAACACTAGTGTTCAGTATGAACGTGGGTCCGACGAGATTATAACATGTTTTGGCACAATATATCTACAATTTTTACTGTTTACGATAATATTACTACACGATAGCAAGAGTTATAAATGTTTTGTTAATCACTAGAAAATGCTTATGGTTTATGAAAAGTTGATATAAAATCTACTCTTCACTATCACAGATTTACGCTTACAATTTCTACATTTGTTCCAAATTATATTTTGATTATCGTACAGACAAGCGAGTGAAACTTGGGAATAATTGTTTATCAGCACCATTAAAACAGAAATTAGAAAAAAGCAACTGGATAATATAAAACAGAAATTTCATTTGAACGCAAACAAAAAAAAGAGCGAGTCTTAGGGTAGTCGCCTAAGATGTGTAACATCTAACACTTTAAAAACATTTTTCAATAAATAAACCTCGCGGGCGCGGCGCTAGTCTTTTATCCGGGAAGTAGATTATTTGAATTTGAATCCACTTCAGTCGCATTTAACGAGGAAATTACTCCCACCAAATTGATGTCACATCACATACCGATAACTAAGATGTTACACACCAAAAAAACAATTATATACCTACCTGGCAACTTTTTTACAATGCTAAATCTGAATGCAATAAGGTTAATTCAAATATTTACACGGAGTCTTTTAGATACATTTTTGTCACTGACTATACCCACCTTCAAAATAATCTTTTTAGGCCATAAACTACAACTTTAGAACCGGCGCTCACTGACGGCGTGTCATGGCAAAGGATTTTATTACTAATCAAGTTATTTTGAATCTTATTTCAATGAGTTTAGAATTCATGTTATTTATTTGGATACCACGATGCCGCGAAATGATACGACGTGCCACGGGATGCTGCTACAATAAAATTAATAATGATAGTTTGCCAAAATTGATTCAATAATAATATACACAAAATTTAACGTTATTGACTAATAAATATAATACTAATATTTTCATTAAATGTAAACTAGTTGCCATAACAATAATTTTGAAATGAAAAGCTGTCAAGCTTGGTGGGATATAGACTTTTCAAATAAAAAAGAAAAAATAATATTTGAGAACCAAAAAACAATTCCCTGAAATATTGACCATTTGTTTTTTGAAAAAAAATAAAATAAAAGAAAAGGTTTGATGTAATCCATACCTTCCCGAAAATATTTTACAGGTGAATCGAATGTACTATCAAGAGCATTAGTGAAGACACACTTTTACTGCATTTCCTAATTCATTCAGATTGTATCAGAATAAAAAGAGAGAAATATTGTTTTAAATATCTATCTTTAAAATATTATTTATTTACTTTCAACATTTAATCTAAAGTTAAGGTTGATTTTGCGTAACTGAATTATTAAGTTATGAGGTTCCGTCAGTGTCAAAATATGACAATGGAAAAAAAAGTCAGTTCAGATATGATTGGTTATAATTGGTGGCATTAGAAAGGAAATAAAGTGAAAAGTTTAATGTACAAGCCTTTAAGGTGTCCTTCCAATCCTGCACTTGATAGTACCAATTCTACAAATAACGACATATAAGTACAATAAATGATTCGTTTGCAAAGTATTTTATTGCGAATTTGATCAAGGTTACAGTCAAAGACTGTTTTAAATTTATTATTATGCAGTTCAAACATATTTGTATCCCAATTCCATATCACTATGTTCCCTATAAAAATAAATAAAACACAAATTACTTCTAACAAATAACACAAAATATTTTTCTCTAGTACCTACACAAGAAAACCTACCTGTAACAGCAATAAATTATACGCTTTTCCGTTATCTTTGACAATTTTGTATATGCTTATTTTTTATTAAAAATTGTCTTTCCAAAATATTTGAAGTGTAAGTCATTAAAATGAACAAATTTCTGATTTCAGATCTGTCTTTTTATCTTTATAAGCCTCAATATTTGAGATATTTAAACCTTACCCATGGACAAAGTAAATTAATATACCCCATATATAACAACATACGCCATAACCCATTATATATAGAATATGATGGCTGGTACTTGTCCATCCTCTACTGAAGTACCATTATTATTTCCGGCTGCATAAGAAAACTGGAATACAACCTTTTCGCCATTGTTACAATCTACCATGACCCGTCGCAGCCCTTTGGTGCCATAATAGGAATCGGGACCCTGAAAAATTATGTTATTTCCTTTTAAATAATTATACAACACAAAGAATCTCCATATATTATTTCTAAATGGTGTTTTTTGTCGGTACCTACGCCATATCTCTAATGACGAAAAATAATCAAACAAATCAAAATTAAATGGTAAAAGACGCCATCTGTTGGAGATCACTTGAACCAACGGTGCGAACTTCACACGGGTCATCTAGTTTAAGTTTATAAATCAAATAAATAAATGAAAAAATTAATAAAGGTTCTAAAGTACTAGTTTTTGCAGGTGGTTTTCAAATGCATGGAAATATAACAAAGAAAAAAAATAATCCCTCAACTGTAATATATTTCAAGCACCTCTCTTATACTTTTTCCAGGATTTAAAATAGTCTATGTTCTAGTCCAGGACATAATCTTTTTAATCTCCATGTGATTGAGCAACAAACATCCAAACTTAATAAAACAAAAAAAAAAGAGTGTTACAGTAGTCGCCTATGATGTTTATAAATCAACTTAATAAACAATCTATAATCTATTTCTAAATTCCTATTCAATTAAATATCTAAAAATAAACAGCTGGGATCATATCACATTTAAAAACAACACAACTAACTATTTTTCTAGAGCTCTGTCTCGTGACACAAAACAATACCAATACCTAAGGTAACTTATTACTATCCTAATCGTCAATCTTATGGCCAAATGAACAGAAAATTGGTGGAGGGGGGAGCCCTGGCCTCTCCATAGTTTTAGTACTCTATGATATAGATAAATAATTACCTGCAACTTAGCACTTGCAATATATGAGCCATTAGGTAATATTTCAACAGGTTCCTTGAACATAGCTCTGAAGGTGTCATCTGTCCCGTCACAGCAGATTGTTGTTGTATTTGATCCACAAACTTTTTTTGTAGGTTGATGAATAATCTGAAATACAGTTTATATACAATATATGTAGTAAATTAATCATGACCTATTATCTACAATAATAATTGTGATTTAAAAAAAGAATGAAATGATCATGTGGCTCTTAATTTTGCCATCAGTCTGTTTTGACATTAAAGTAGGACAAACAAACAAACAACATTTTGACATTTATAATATTAGGTAGAATGATGCAAATCCTGGGAAGATATTTTTCTTCTTGTCACAACATAATATTATAACAAAAATTCCCCTGCCGCGTCTGACTGTCTGTGATCTTGTCACACAAAAACGACTGAACACATTTTGTTGCAGATTTCACTATTAGACAGGTTGATTCACCTGAAAGGTTTACAAGTATTAAACATGGACTTAATAAACTCGAAGTAGCAACGTAGTAACTAAACTGTGTTTCGTCTCTGTCTATCATAATGAATTGCAGATTTGTCAGACGGAGACGAAATACAGTTTAGTTACTACGTTGCTACTTCGAGTTTATTAATAAGGGTGATAATGTTTAGGAGCTGAGCATTAACAGTATAAGTGAATCAAGACAGAAAAAGTTGGCTCCAAGTTTTCATGGTGTATGCTGTCAGATCTAATCCATCAGAGATATAACAAAATGATGTAGGAAAGAGATATGTAGAATAAACTGGTCTACAAAACAAATATGAGTTCTGAGAATTAACTGTGGATTTTGGAAAACTGACTTAAATTTGAGTAGTTACCTGTAAATGTACTTCATATTCACTTGGACCAAAATAGGAGCCATAGAGACCAAATCCAACAACAAAGATCCTCTGGTTCACTGTAAACCGGACTCTATCTGATGTTCCGCTGTATCCCCACCTGGATTCAGTTTGTGGAAATCTATTCACTGTCAATTCCTTTCCCGTCATGCAGCACCTGGGTGTGTCTAGAAACCCCACATTCGGTTTTGGGTTCACTGTGAAGTATAAAAAAAGCTGCACTATTTCTCTGTCATCAAGCAACCCACTCTGTGCCGGCCCCATGGCAAACTCTTCCACAGACATTAGTGGAAATCTTATAGCATTGAAAGCTCTTCCTAGCACCACTCTTTGGTTTTCTGGTGTCACAGCCAACTGCCGACGAGAGCATTCTGCTTCAGACCAACGAAGGACTGCCAGAAATATCTTTGCTTCTCTTATTCTCAATGTGTCTCTGAAAGTTATATTGAAAATTATGTTAACTAATATAAAAATAATAAGTGCCTCTTGGTCCATTAAATACCAGCATGAACTCTGCTATCTATCTATAATCACACCTTTTATCCCAAGAGGGGTAGGCAGAGACAATCAAATGCAATTTGTTACGATCCTGACATACCTGTTTTGCTTCTTTTATATTCATCATACCTTTATATACATACTAATGCTATGTGCTGATCATTTCCATTTGTATAGGTCAGGTAAAATGTTTCAGTATTTTGATGAAATGAAAGTGTTTTATATAAACTTTGACATATACCTACTTTATATTAAAATAAGTAAATATATATAACTAAGATTTGAACATGAAAGTTATTATTAAAATAAATTATTAATATTACCTCTCTAGTACAGCATTGAGAGTGTCTTGATCTATGTCAGTAAAACATTCAGCATTCATGGCATCTGTTGTGTTCTTATCTATCATCTCTAGACAGAGAGCTGCCAGCTGAGGTTCATCAAACAATCTCGCTTGAGTCAACAATAGAAATGCATTGTCAGTACCTAAATTGCTCTTCAGAAAGTCAACACAATGTTCTTCCAAAGCTGCCACAGCATATTTCTTCGCTGTATACAGTGTCGTCATTACGGACTCTGGGCCGATTCTTACTTCATCGGAGTACAAGAACTTTAACAAATGTAAGAAAGCAGCAGGTTCAACATCAGGGAGTTCCACCTCATCAGATGTGGTCGCCAGGACACCATTGAACATGGCGTCAAAGACCGCACTACCAACAGACAATACAAACTTGTGCGCAGGAATTACTTGCTGATTAGCTTCCTTGCCTACAATGAAGTGCACATCACATAGGACTTCATTATTGAAGAGGAAGGAAAGACGCTCCTTTACTGTAGTTTTGGTAGCTTGCCAGTTGTGCAAGCGGCCGGCTGTGTTACCGGACGGAAGGTTTTCTATACCAGAGGTAGACGGTCCCGGCTCGGGCATGCTCTGCCGCGACTGCTGGTTACCTGGCAGCATATTTTGAGGAGGAGCTTCATCTCCGCTAGCTTCTTCCTCTGCTCTGGCGTTACCTCTGTTGGCTGACTCGTTCTTGGAACCAGAACTAGAAGCCATATTGACTTATTTTTACGAGCGGCACACGGTCCAAGTTCTCATCGAATTTAAGTATATTATAACAGCGAAATATTAACAAATGTGTAGTTTATAATATGCTGTACATATACTAATAAATGTTTGATACTGTTTAATGCTTTTTTGTTTATTTATTTCTGTCGAAGTGTCGATTTGGTTGCAAAGCAAAAGTCTATCGCGATCGCGAACGAAATGAACGATTTTTTATTCTGTTTTCAATTTATTTCAACCACAGAGCAAGTAAAATCAACCATGACACTTGACAGATCTGTTGACGTTGATTTTTTTAAATCAACATTATTCTTTAACTAAGGTATTTGACATTGGCAAATCATCGAAATCAAAACATCGGAAATAATAAAATAAGAAGAAGATGCCACGTCACACCTTGGTGACCAACGCACTAGACGTGATGGGGAATCTAGTTTAATCCCGTCCGCGCTGTGATAGTGGAACATCCCGAACATATCCTAGCTATCAATTTATCGACTATTGTTACTGTGACGTCCATAATACTTGACATTGGAAAATCATCGAAAAGCATTGATGGAGCAATATAAAATAATAAGAAGAAGAAAAACTAAGGTATGTAGGTATATACAAATTACAATAATTTAAAAGCCCCAAAATATTTTTTAGAATCTGCCTGACTCTGTCTACCACAGAGCAAGCTGTCTACGGCTAGAACCTAGCACTCTGTCTATTACGAACCTAGCGAAGTAGCGACCCGCGGGCGTTTAAAAACGGCGCCATGGTTCTATTTTTCCGGGATAAAAAGTACGTAGCCTATGTTTCCGGTCGTCTAGCAGCTAGCTATCTAAGCTAACTGTACAAAAAAAATCACGTCGCCTCGTTGTTTTTCTCAAAATCTCTCATTAAAATTTCTAAATAATTCAAAATAAATAGAAATATTTTCTTTTACATATTCTTTTTTATGTCACCTACATTAGGTGACATTTTAACAATGAAATTATTCTAACCTTATAATGTCTACCACCGAATTTTAATACCTAGGTACACAATTTTCAGAGCTCTTTTATGTGATTATTTTTCAGTGTCTCGACCACAGCATAAAGTTTTTAGTAGGTACCTAGGTACTAAGTTTCGGGCCAATATTCTTTGGAGTATCCCCAAAATAATGATGTAATGTAGGTACATCAAGGTCCAAGGCGCTTTCCTACCTATCCAACGCTGTGAATATTTTATAATAACGCTTTGAAAGACTAAAAAACAGGTTTATATGGCAGAAACAAAAGGAAATGCTGGCTAGGTGTTCTTTTTAACCGGCTTCAAAAAAGAAGGAGGTTGTTAATTCTAAGGTATGTTTATTTTTGTATGTTTGTTACGCGATCATTCCGCCAATTATGAATTGATTTGATGATTCTTTTTTTGTTTGAATTGCTGGCCAGAAATGCACAGCCAAAAATTCTTGACCCAAACATACGTGGAAGCCAGTACACGAATTTCTGCCCGGACGTTCTCGGGTTGAGCATACCCCAAATTTTGACAGCGAGGCCGGACAATCCATGATCTTGTACCGAAAACAAGTCGCGAACACCTACCTGTCGCGAATCCATAAGATTTCCCCCTACCAAAAATCACTCAACGCGCCTAAATAAATTTTCATCAAAATCGGTTCAGTGGTTTAGCAGGTCAATCAGACAGATATAGTTTCGCATTTATAACATTAGTATGGAAATATGGATATTTTATGGAGAATTAATTTTAATGAAACTTTGAGAAAAGTGTAAACTTCTTTACCTTGAGCTGTTTTTGAACAGTAAACGAAACTGATCCGTCACGCTCGGGACGGTGTCGCTCTGAGGTGTCGCTGAATCGGGTATACTCGGTAAATATAATGTGATATTTTAAAATTAGAAAATCATGTAAGTTTTCACTTCTATACTTAATTAGTACTGGGTATTTAGACTTGGAATCTGCTTAGATAGGTACCGTATATAATTTTCGTAAGTGATAAAATGAATTTTGATATTCCACTTCATATTAATAGGTAGGTAGGTACTCTAGCTGTTTTTTATTTGTTAATGCACAGTACGAATACCATCGGCAATTTTTTTATATGGCATAACTCCAGCTATATGGCATCCTATGGTGAAATGGGAAACAATAATTTTAATAGATGTTTTAATTCAAAACTCTAAACTTATTTGTGGAATGTGATTTCTTATTATTTATACACCACTGCATTTTAATCAAAGCACGAAGTGTAAATTAAAGAAGGCGAGAGCTCTGAATACAACCGCGAATGTTGGCGTGTGCATTAGTTGCGGCATATGTTTTTAGCCCTGCACTACACAAAAGTGATTTACCTGTCTATACCTTTTTAGGTTGTTGATAATATAGGATATAGGTAACAAAAAATAATTGAAGGCAATGTTAAAAGTAGACACAATCGCCGAGCATATATGAAGGGTACCTATGATGAATATAAAAGAAGCGAAACTAATATTTATCCCTCAGAATAATGATTTCGCGCTCGAATTAAATTTCTTTCATTTATCCTGAGGCTCAAATGCTCCGAATAAGGACGTGACCTAAGTAGGTCTAAAAACACATATACCTACTGAGTCTATGATCGCGTCCTTATTTACGTTCACCTTCAGCTGTTCACGCCTCTTGCTTTGAGTATTTAAGACTGGAGACGGGAAGAGCTAAATAACAGAACAATTTTTTCTGCCATTTTTGGCGGGAGGGGAGGTAAACGTCTAGTACTAGCCCCTGTACCACTGTATTTTTCTGTCGTTTTATTGTCGCAACGGATTTTACGTTATATGATGATTATGTTAAAATACAAACATAATAATTATAATTAATGATTGGAAACACTATGTTTCAGCAAGTTTGACGGCCTAGATCGCCTTTCCCATTTAAAACATCACAATTAACTATTTTCCTAAAGCTCTGTCTTGCGACACAAAACGATACTAACAAAATCTAAGGTTACTTATTACTGCTATTACTACTTATTAGGGGGAAAAATTGGCGAAAGGGGGAGCCCGTCTATGGCCCCTCCATAGGCTTAGTACTCTATGCGCTTCTTGTCTTCAACAGCAGAGCTTTGGACTAAATAATTTGCAATCTCTGCCTTGTAGTTTATTATGCTTTTACTGTCATTCAACATTGAATATTTTTTGAACTGTTATTATTGTAGATATTATTTTTAATACGAATAATATACTTTTATAAAAATGTCATATCAAGGAAATAAACAATTCAAGTACAGTTGTTGTTTCTATAAGTCTGGTCCAAATTTAGTTACTGCTTTGCCTGGGTGTGCAGAAGATAAAGCAGTCGTTGCATATTTACCTGATGATTGGGAACCGCAGCGTGGAGGTAAAACTCTAGAAAATTATCTCAAGGAACGTGAAGCAAACTACGAAAATTTAAACGCTGAAATGAAACAAGAAGCTGATTGCAATAACAAGGAAATAGATAGTCGCATACGAAGTCTTACTGAAAATTTATATGAACACGTTAAACAGTATGAAATAGATTTAAACAACTGTATCCATAAATTTGATACAGGTGATCTGAAACCAGAAGACCGTAACGGAGCATTAAAACAGATACATGATATTTTAATGGGACATAAAAACGACATAACTAGATTCCGCAATGAAGCATCAGTTATAGAACGTGAACGCTCTGAATGTCTGAAAAATGTGTTACGGAAATATTATCATCTTTTTATTAAAAATGCTGCACGTACACCATATCAACTTAAACACGATTTTGATTCTTACATTTATGATATCAATCAGCAACTGTTGAGTAACAATAGAGCTTACATAGAATTAGAAGCAGAGTTAATGGGAAACGCTGATGAAAACTACATTCATAATAAATCCATTCTAAATCAATTGATAATTAAAGACGATTTGCCTGTTCAAGGCCGTAGAAGTCGCAGTGCTATACCTCGTGCAAATGATTCATTTTCGATGCAACGCTCAATCAGCGCATGTGATTCACTACGCCAGAGTTCATCTCTTTTAACCCCAAATAACTCTATCGACGATTTATTAGTCAACGCCGAGAAATTTGACGAATGTGTATTGAATTTACTCGAAATATATCGAACAGCAGTTATGAAGTTATTTACAGGGTTCTACTGCAAGTTGAATGTATTAAGTGAAGATGTTGGCAGCGATAGTTGTATAGCTCCTGTAAACATACCCGAGTTAAAAGAATTGGAACAAACAATAGAACGTTCCGTCCGTAGACTATCTGAAAATATAAGTCAAAAGTCTGCGGATTGTAGTGATCTTATAAAACATGTTCAAAGCAATGGATTAGATCTTCAGAGAAGCTTGAAAGTACTTGGAGATACGGTTCGTGAAACATACTTTATTTTACATCAAGCAGTTCATTTATGGGATGCGCATATGATCAGATCAGGTTTTGCCCAGAAGTTGACAATGGCTGGTGTAGAAGATCTAATCACTAGTAATGATGCGTTAGAGCTTGCCGCTGAAATAAATTTCAATATTGCTCTAGAACAACTGCGACAAGGATCAGAAATTGATAAACTACAACTACAGTACGATGCCCTAATTATATTACTCAACAATATTGGAAACTTGTATACGTTACACAAAGATATGGAAATCCAAAAACTGGAAAATTACTTGCGTTTTACTCCTGTGATGAGTAATACTGTGTTGGCAGAGTTGGACCTCTTTGTGGAAAAATATCCTCGCATAGGAACAGAGAACAAAATAAGTTTTAGCTCGTCATCAACACCGCGATTTTTCGGAGAACAACTACATAACCAAGTACCACGCGTTCTCTTTCAAACGGAACTTCAAGCTACCGCGTTGTTAAATTGGAAAAACGGATTCCTAGAATCTTTGGAAAGTAACAAAGTGCTAATACCAGAAGAAATGCAGACTCAATCACGACAATGGATCGACGAGAGAGCTGGTATATTGCACATGCGTTATTCCATGAAAATGGTCTCGCACTCAATTCGCGCTGAACGCGTTCGCTCGGCTTTTATGCTACGAAAAGCAGAATTAGAATATCATGATAAACGACTAATGGATCATACTTACGCTTTATCAGAATTAATGGTGAACATTACGGAAGATATTTTTCAAAATTTAACCTTGGACTCCCCTAATTTGTATCCCTTTGTTTTCTGGGTTGATGATATTGCGAGTCGAATAACTGAATTGACCGCTGAAGACGTAATAGTAGACATTGAAGTTAAAAAGATGAAGATGGCCAGTTACACGCTAAGGTTGACTAAACATCGCTTAAAGTTTGAAGAGTCGTTGGAACCAGTATTGCAGGAAGTACGTCAGGACATTCAGGAGAGAATAGAAGAAGCCCACATAGCTAACTTGAGATTTATCTCTCAGATATGTGTATTTTCTGAAGGTGGACGGTATTCTGCTAAGGAAGCTGAACGTGCTATGGCTGTACTTGTACGTAGTGCTGATACTTTAGAAATATGCATGACACGTTCTTTAGAGGAGGTAAACATGAAAAGAGTTATGCTATTGACTGAAGCAGATGAATACATAGCGCCGTTGAGACAAAGTATTGAACAATGCTTGCCGAAACCAGATAAGAAAGCTCAAGGAAAAAAGAAATAAAAATTTAGTAGGTAAATGGATAGATACAATCAACAACTTCACGGATGTTGAATCGATCATTAGTTATTGTTTTGAGGATTCAATATCGCACATGTTACTAAAATAAGAATTGAACCCAGGTACGAATTCCAGAGTAGATACTTATAATAATAATTCTGATTAAAATTTAATCGTAAAATTAGCTAATAGTTGTTTTAATAATGAACACATAGTGAACCTATTAAGTATGTTTGTTACGTAACGCCAGAACGTATTTGGATGAAATTGGTTTAGGGTTGAGGAGACATTTATCTCTTAGTTCAAACTTACCTAATGAAATGAGCAAGAAAATATTTTTTGTTTTCTAATTGATACTCCCTGTTCCTGTAGGAACATGTATCCTTTTTTTCACATTTACTGGTTTTTACTTTCATATCTATTTATTTTACATTCCGTTGACCTTTTCATTACAGATTGATTCAGGTTACAGTAACAGCTAAAAATTGGCCAAAAGCGTTTCAGAAACGCATCATCAGGGTTCTATAGCATATATCTCTACTGATTAGCAAATAGTAATTTTTCTTTCAGAATTCAAGTAGTTATAACATAATATGAAGCACAGCACGTAAGTAGCTATCTGCCTATAACCTCTTATTACCTATCAATCTTAGAGATTTTTTAGAGATTTAATGAATTGGTTACAATGTTAGAGGAGGACACATTTTTAACGACTTAAGAATGTACATAAAGTTAGCGAAACACTTCTTGCGAATGCGGTCCAAAGTTATTTTATATTTTGCCGCTAGTTATCCGTGAATTATTCGTGAAATAATAAAATTTGCCGCTCGTTTATTTCAGGAGTTAAAAAATAAGGAACCATTTGCATTTTCAAATAATGTCCAACGATACCCCACACTATAGGCTGTATAAAAAACAAATATCACTTTTATGTAGATATGTAGTTGTATGGACAGCTACCCTATCCGTAATTTCACTACTGTCTGGTAGAAAGAACGTAGTGATTTATGTATCTGGTGATTTAAAACTTCTGAGTATCAGCTTCCTCCTTCATGATAGATACAGTTACTGCTCAGCTCCTTAAGGTCGTAGCGTGATGTTATGTACCTAATATCCCACCAAAAAATATAAATGTGAAAGAAAGCCAAGTTCGTAACAAAAAACTTCCAAGATAAGTACCTACTCGGATAACGGCTTCGCTAATAAAAGACATGAGATCTATCTGTATACCAAGTTCCTTCGAAGTTCCTTAACGTTATTCGGTTGCTTTAAAAAAAAAATTTGTTTATTAGGTGTTAAGTTCATTGACTAATAGAGAACTTGCTAAATCGCACTATTGAGCAACAATGAACATAACAAATTTTCTCTTAAAGGAACTGAAGAACGTAAAGTAGCCCACAGGTATCTCACCGAAAATGTTCGGTCCGGCTAGCCGTATGATCGAGATTGAACACAGGCCACATATTAGCAATGTAAATCATACGATTTAGATCACAGGCAATTCACTCACTCACACACACAAGGTTCTATTAAACAAAGTTTTCTACTTTAAACATTTTAATAATATTATTTAACAATAATAATATAACTTAATAAACTACAAATTAAAAATTTCTTCCAGAGAGTCCGAATCCGCTGCCATAGTGCCTAGAACACATAGCGGGTTACCCTTTTGAATTTCTAGCGCTATGCGTTGTATGAAAAAGGCTTTGTGTTAAACAAAGTGTCAACCTCCGTGTGTGTGTGACAGATCGTTTTGGCCATCGAAATCAACCACAAATATAACGATTTGAAAACGGATGGCGGAACGTTCTTTACAAGAATTAGACGGCGGTTTTTTTGGTACGAAGTTTTGTTTACATTTATAATAATTGGGATATAATAGTTTTTTGTCAAGTTATTACGCTATTTATTTATTTAAGATGATGTCATGGATGTTTCGAAATCAAATTCCGAGTCCGGGTCCAGTTCCGGGTTAGGTCCGGGTCCATATCCGAGTCGACACCGATACAGTTATCATGTTCACAAACACGTTTTCGGTTAATAAGAGAAAAGTCGTAGAATTATAACAATAAAATTATTTCTGATTTTTTCCTATGTATATATATACTTTGATGAGCGAGTGAGTCAATGATAAAATAGTGATTTCGGACGTCATTAATGAATTAAGAGGTATTTTCATTTAAATTTGGTAATTTAAAGATTTGGTAATTAGAAGAGGGTAGTAAGACATATAAAATTGCAATATATATTATGTTAAATACATTTTAAGTTGTGTGTGTGGGGGGAAAGTCGTCCGATATGATTAGTTTCGTGTAATATAACCCACAGCCGAACTTGCTTTGCGAACTTGTCTGACACACTACCGTATGTCTAGACAAAATCTAGATTTCTCATAACACGAGGCAAAAACTCTTCAGATTTATATATTAGTATAGAAGATAATAATATAATAGTTTAAGTAACATACATTAACATACATTTATTTTTAATTAGGTCTGTTTAATAACCTTACATTTTTTATATAGAATTTGTAGATTTGGAGACCCAAAGAAAATAATAGGGGAGTTCGAAAAGTATTGGGATTGGTACACGACAACGAAACGAGGGAAGCTGGGCAACTACAATTTTATTAATCTTCCATGTATTCTAGTATATTTCGAGGCCTTTATCTAATTCGTACGTCATCAACGGCACGCCTGCGCGGCGCGGTCGATTCAGCTACAGGTGCTCGCCTTCAGCCGCGCGCCCGGCAGTCGAGACGCCGCGTCTACAACCAACGTACAAGCCCTCGCAACTCTAACTCATATCTTAAAATCACCTTCAATGACAGACTAATAACAAAATAAATAAATAAATCAGTAATTTATTTTACTAAAAATAATCTAAACGCCTACTTAAATAGATATAGCAAATTATCAATAATTGCTCATTCAAAAGCAACAGGCGTTGCAGATGTATTTTTGTATCGATACTCGCGGCTAATGTAGTGTAAATAATAAACGTATGGACGAACTTGACACTTGTGTATTTGTAAACGTGTGTTTATTTATTTATACTGCATTTTCAAACTCAATTTGTTTCCTCTTGTTAAGTTATTTATTTTCAAAATTTGCAAAATGTTCTTCAAGGGCAGCGTACAAGGTTGTGAAGAAAGAAACATTGTTGCTGTTAATTTTGATAATTTTTGTAATATCATGTGCAAGTAAAAGGTAAGTTCTTTCAAGCTTTTTTACAATAATTATGTTAGAACTCGACCTACTTATAATAATTGAATTGAAATAGATCGAGAGACATGATAAGATGGAATGGGCGGAGGAAGGTCATAATATTAAAGATGTAGATCTAAAAGAAGGGACAGATAATGGGGGAAAATACTTTATGTAAGTAAGCTACCTGTCTTATCTATCGAAGAGAGACTTTATTATTGAAAGCTAAATAGGAGTGAAAGATAAAATTTGAGACATAAATTGCAATTTATTTTTGGAAGTACATATTATTATGTTACTCAAATTCACGGGCACAATGCCCGGTCTTTTGTAAGGCTTGCATGGGGACATAGGTTCAACACGTAGAGGCACTTTAGAGTGTTTAATCTAAAGTGTTGTGACTAGCACCCGGAACTATCTCTGAATGCATCAGAGACAACGCACCTCAAGTGCCTGGACTATTGCTGAGATCAAATTAATTTAAATTTGACTATTGTTTTGGGGTGTTAAATGGATTGGTTTATCAAGTTTAGTGATTGAGACTACGGTCACCTGCCGGTATCATTAATCTCATTTACTCCTAAAACAACCACGGTTTTTAGGCATTTCTGCCGGCAGTAACATTGGTGTAAACGGCGGGGGGTGTCGAGAGGTGTGACACCGGTTTCACGTATATGTTCCCCGTTATTACGCCTTTAGACACTTCTATCCATGAGCATTTATTGCATATAATATTATACTCTAAATCAGCCATACTGTGGGGGCTCCGCGAAAATATTGGTCATAATGAAAAATACTATAAGGTTGCAAAGGAAAATAAAATCTATATAAATATTCCAACATAAATTAAAAAAAAATACTAAAAAAGTAGTAGTGGAATGGCTAATAAGAGAGCGCCCATTAGATATTTCATAATTAATAAAGAATATGTACGCATAAACTAGTTTTTGATTATTTTAGGGCTCCGTCAAATATTGTGCTTTCCAAAAGGGTTCCGTCGCCAAAAAAGTTTAAGAACGGCTGCTCTAAATGACTTCACCCTGGACAAGATTAAGGCAAGCCAGGGGCGAGAGTCCTAAGTCTAGCAGTGGGGACGCCTGCCTCAACCTACTCTCTGGAGCAGTCGGGTTCGACGGTGTCGTTACTCACCCACGGTTCGCCACAAGCCGCCCTTCTTATTATTACTATTATACCCACTGAGACATCAAAACTTTTAGAACATGCAGATAAAAACTGTTTTTGAAATTGTACTTGCTATGGTAGAGGTGTACACTTGCAGTTTTATCACATTTAAATAGCATCGCTACTCTACACTTTTTTCAAGAAAGTTTTATCTGAATATGTTCGACGGATCCAAAATGATTGATGTATTTTCGTGAGAGATTCACAACTACAGGATTTATTGGTTTTAAATTGGGGAACATTGTTTTTTTTTATAAAATCGAGCCTGGAATGCAGCAAGAGTTGAGTATGTACCTAGCTACCTACCTAGTAGGTACTTTTGTGCGAAATAAAATGCAAATTATAGTGAACCAAAATAATTTTAAAATTTCTTGTCAATTCTCGGACTTTTATTGTCTGACAATGGAATAAGAACTTGTATGAAAAATTAAATAATAATTTGCTTATTTTCTCTCAAACCAGTCTGCGAAATAAGGATAAACATGAGTTTGAAAATAGTATTCTCTGGCTCTCTGTTAAATTAAAAATCACTTACACGAGTATAAGGGATTTTCGACTTTATTTACCTTAGATAAGGGATAAAACAGTTTATGTACTTTGGTATTATACGGGTTGGGTACGACCTTCGTCTACCCTGTACGTTTTAAATATTAAAGTTAGTATACCAATTACGAAACGGGCAACAATGGGCAAGAGCATTATGAAATGACCGAGGATTAAAAATAAATGCAATTTCACTTTTCAGATCTTAATGTATTTTTAATGTGTATACTTTTACGTAGAAATGGCTCATAAGTCACAGGATTCAGGTAAAAACTAGATAATAAATAAATAATTGTACAACCAACCTCAATTAAATGATTTTGTATCAATGAACACCGATCTATTGAATAACATTTTTTTAACTTCCCGCTTTGAAAATTGAAGATTTTCAAAACAAAATAGCTTCCTATTGATTTTCGGTCCAATTTTGTCTTAAAATCTGAATTGTTATAAATATAATTTTATTCTATAATAAATATTTTGTTTAGACTGACCAGTACAGTGTAATCCACTTTGGTCCAAGGAGATTTTGCCTAATGAAAAACAAAAAAAATACAGTAGATATTTTTTTAGGAACTCACGCAAAATCTAGATTATAATCCGATTAAGTTATTTACTTTATGACAGACATATTGTAGATTGTCATAAGTAAAAATATATAATAATATGCATTCTAATGCATTCTAATGAACAAACACTATATTAGCCAAAGATTCTATCAATACATACCTACAACCTAATTGAATAGCACACCCAAATTGGTTTAGCTGTTTTGGAGCAGTCTAATACGATTTTATTATTTATTGCTCATTTCTCTATAAGTATGAAAACACATATTACTTATGTATGGAGATATTTTTAAATCTGTCCCTCTAAACTCCACCATCTTAAAATTGAAACCTATATTTCATCCTTAATAATCTTATTAAAGAAGCTGTTTCAAGATTTGTGTAGGTCGCAGGTCATAGTTTCTGCGATATATTATGGTTCTTGTTACTTTGTACCATTTTTGCCTTGATATCTGTAGGTAGGTACTTTTAAAAAACATGGCCAAAAGCGAGTCGAATTCGTGTTGAGAGAATTTCGTACCATTTCTTTCCGTGAGGACGGGATTTTCCTTTAGGTTTTCCTTTAAACTATGAGAGAGGCCCTATGTTTCCTATTTGTTTCAAAATTTTAGACTCAGTTTCGGAGTTAAGGGGGGGGGGGATTTTAGTATAATTTCTTTAATATAATTTAAACTATGCATTTTAAAATTATACAGACGGACAGACAGACACAAGAGTGATCCTATAAGGGTCCCGACTAAAAAATGATGTATTGCGATAAAATATACTTCTAATAGCTTTCCCATAAATATTTCTGTCATTTAGTATGTCAAATGTTAAAATAATATCTGGCAGTCATAGCCTTACATATCTACTACTCCTTGTTTTGTAAATTACTAGCTTTCGCCCGCGGGAAGTTTTGAAATGTGAAGGTTTTCCGGGATAAAAAGTAGCATATGTCATTCTTCGGTCCTTCAACTATGGTTGTGCAAAACGTTGATCCGTTGCACTATTTTGACGTGAAACAACACTTTCGCATTATATACTAATAATAAAGCTTTTTGTTTGTTTGTTTATTTGTTAGAATTTCTGGAACTACTCTAGTCAGATTAAAAAAATATTTTTGCATTTGATAGTCCAATTCTTGAAGAAAGTTATATACCATAACGCTACAACCCATAGGAGCGTAACAGTAACCATTAACGCGGGTCCAACCGCAAGACACAGCTAGTATTATTTAATTAGAATTTTACATGAAGTTTCACATATAGTTAGGTAAATCTGCTTCCCTGCTTCATATAAGCAAGTGAAAAAAAATCTCTACAGGCATAGTGAATGTGTTAATAGACTCAACAATTTAGGTCAATACCAGGCAGTGATAGAGTCATATGCTTCTCATACAATAAAAGCGTAGGGGCGTTATTATCTTCTGAATATTTATTTCTTTGTAAGGCTAGTTCTATCTGTAGTGTGCACGATGTTTTTATATCTCGATAACTATCAGCTTGCCACCAGGCATTCACTGTCCCTCCCGCGCCCCGCGTAGGTCAAGGTCCGAGTCGACATAACTACTTATTTATTGTTATACGTACACTACTATAACGATTGCTAGTTTTAAAATGCAAACACTCGCCTCATAATGACGAGCCCAATATTATAATTTTGGTAAAGCAATTCATGTCCGTATCATTCCAGTTGAATTACGTCACGGGCAAACAAAGGTAACAAAAGCGCAAAGCTGTGAGTATGGGATAATGTCACAGTGCACAGATAACAGTTGGACGACCTGTTTGATAGTGTAAGAGCCATTCTGCCCCATTTCTCAACTCATTGTCTAACGGATAGTACTACGGGGCACATTAAGGTCCGTGATACTTTTATGTCAATTGAGTAGTACCACGGGACAGAAACGATACTTTACCTATGATGATCTGCCGGCAAAACTTTGAAAGTTTAAAGAGGTAAAGATTATAAGTTTATAAGTTTGGATTTAGGGACCACTGATCCTATTGTGAAACTATTTACGGACGCGACCAGTTAGCTTATTTCAAATCCTAAAACAGTGACAATTTTACTTCCGTAGTCACACCGTTTTTGTCACGCTGGTATCGTTATCACACTATCCGAACCACGCTCGTCGCTAACCTATTTTTAACTTATTTGTAAAGTAGCCCACCGGACCAGTGCGTGCACGCACTGGTCCGGTATCTCACAGATAATTTTCGGTCCAGCCGCCGTATGAACGAGATTGAACACAGGCCACACATTGTACTAGTGGTCGGTTGGTGCTGGCAACACTACTGGCATGGCAGCACTGTGTGCGCTGTGACAGTAAGGCGGTGGGGGCCACTCGATATTAAGAAAGGTACACGTGTAAAATAGAGATTGCTTTGTAAGATAAAATATATATGAAAGTAAGAAGAAAACAGTAGTTTAATTTATCATCAAAAATAAACAATATTACATGGCGCAGTCCGAAGAAAAACCTACAACAGCCGAAAATAACAAAAATGAAACAAGTTGCCAGAAATCTGTATTATTGGCCACAAATAGATGGCCACATTGAGAGTTTTGTTAGAAAATGTATTATATGTCAAACTTACCAAAACAGTAATATAAAAGAGCCAATGTTGTCACATGAAATTCCATCCTTGCCATTTTCAAAACTAGGAATTGATATAATGGAATTTAGGAGAAAATTTTTTTTAATAGTTTATGATTATATGTCAAAATGGTTAGATATTAAGTTAATCTCAAACAAATCTTCACAGAGCATAATTAATAAGTTAATAGAAATATTTTGTTGTTTTGGTATACCATCTGAGATAGTAGCAGATCATGTTCCTTTTGATTCATTTCTATGTAAAAAGTTTGCTTCTGAGTGGGGTTTTAAATTCACTTACTCGAGCCCGAGGTATCCTCAGTCAAATGGTATGGCATAAAGAGGAGTTCAGATTGCAAAGAAAATGTTAACTAAGTGTCATGAAGATAAATCTGACTATAGAATAGCTCTGTTACAGTATAGATCTTCTCCGGTATGTGGGACACAATTTTCACCTTCTCAATTAATGATGAGTAGGAATTTAAAAACAAAATTACCTGTAACATTTGAACATTTAATACCTAAGTTAAATTATGATGTTGAGACACAATTTGATAAGTCTTTAAACAGAAACAAAACAAATTATAACAAAAATGTTAAATCAAAGGATAGTTTTCAAAGACGCTAACAACAATAATAAATCTCGGCTTGAATTTGGCTGTGAAGGAGGCGTATATGCTTTTCGTCACAAAACAGGAAAAATCAGAAATGAACTGGAAATTAATGATGATAAAACGAATGATAACTCTACCAAGGACCAGGAGAAAAAGTCAGAAGAAATAAATACATTAAAAGAAGTGAAGTGAAGTGAAGCGGAACATTTGTTTATATTATTTATTTATATATAGTTTATTATTAATAATTTTATTTATAATTATATTAGTGGTAGTGGTGTCAAAAGACATTTAAATGTCTTCTGACACCACAGGTGGCGATAGGTTTTGCCAACCATCACGCCTGATACACAAAAGGGGCTACACGAGGACGGGCGAATGCCATTTCGCTACGTTAAATGTACAAGGCGGAATGAATGGAAAAATGAATGAGATTTTAGATATGATGGAAGAAAAGTGGATAGATGTGTTATGCCTGACAGAGACCATGCGTCGTGGTAATGACAGAACACAACATCGCGGCTTCACCGGAATCTGGTCCGGCGTTAAAGATAGAGAAAGAGCAAACCGTGGTGTTGGAGTCTTATTATCACAACGTATGGTAGAATGTATGTATGGATATGAAAGGATCAACCCAAGATTACTCTCTCTCCGTTTGAAGGTGGGACTAACAAGAATTTTAATAGTTATTGGATATGCTCCAGTTTGTGCTACCAACAAACTGAGAGAAATAGAGGACTTCTGGGTTGATGTAAGAAACATCCTAGCTCAGAGGCAACTAAATGAAAGATTAATGATGATAGGTGACTTGAATGGATGGGTGGGGACCCGAAGAGACGGGCTTGAGTCCACTCTAGGAAAATTTGGGGACCCGAGAATGAATAGTAGTGGACTAGAGATCCTTGATCTATGTTTAGAGATGAATATGTTTGTCTCGAATACTATGTTTGATCTCAAGGATATTCATCTCTATACATGGCATCGAGGAATTGAAAGAAGCATAATAGATTTGTTTTTGATTGACGATAGGCTAAAGAGTGCGACAAAAATCACGAGGGTGTACAGAGGTACCGGTATTGAAACGGACCATTATTTGGTAATGACCTCATTTAAGGGTCTGTTTCAAGGCTGGCGCCAACGTACCCCTGTGTCGCCTCCAAAAGCCGAAAGAATAAAAGTAGAAAAGTTGGAAGAGGAAGATGTTAGAGGACAATATGTAAGGAAAGTACAAGAGAAACTAGATGCCATTGAGCAGGATGACAGTATAGATGAAATGTGGAAGAAGATTAAGCATGGAATTGTCAAAGCAGCACAAACTACTTGTGGAGTTGTGAAGGTTGGTGGTATGAGAGGGGATCCGTGGTGGAATAATGAAGTAAGGGTGGCTGTACAAATGAAGAAGAATGCATATTTAGATATTTTGGCAGTAACGGGAAAGAATACAGAACTTGAAGAGAGAATAAAGAATAAATATAGAGAATGCAAGAAGAGAGTAAAAGAGATAATTAAAGAAAGTAAGATGAAAGAAAAGATGAATGAAGAGAAGAAGTTCTCAAGATTTTTCCAAGAGAACGTCAATTTTTTTTGGAATTTAGTGAGAAAATCTCGAGGAGTATTGAGGACTTCTAATGTACAAATGATTAAAGCAGAGGATGGACGGTTAATGACATTGAATGGAGAAGTATTAGAAAGAATGAAAGAGTTTTATGAAAGATTATATGGAAACTCTGATGGACAACAAACACATCCTTCGGATGCTGATAGTGAGGACTATGAGGACTCGGAAATTATCGATGACATTATCACGGAGGATGATGTTGTGTCAGCCATCAGAAGATTGAAGAACGGAAAAGCGGCAGGGAAAGACAGGATTTCCTCCGAGATGATAAAACATGGAGGAGCGATAATATGTAACACACTGTGTGCTCTCTTCAATAAATGCTGGAGCGACGGACGAGTACCAGGAGACTGGTGTCAAGCCATAATAGTTCCAGTGTTTAAAGGAAAGGGTTCACAGCTTGATTGCAATAATTATCGCGCCATCAGCCTTATCAGCTTGGTTGGAAAAATGTATGGAAGAATAATAATTGAAAAGGTGCAAAAGGTGACAGAAAATAAGATGTGGGATGCTCAAGCGGGATTTATGAAAGGTAAGAGTTGTGTTGACCAAATTTTTACCTTAAGAAACATTGTTGAAAAACATTTGGCAAAAAATCAAAAAGTTTACAGTGTTTTCATTGATCTAGAAAAAGCATATGACAACCTATGCAGAACGGAATTATGGTCAACACTAGCGAGATACGGAGTGAATAAAAAACTCATAAGGGCAGTACAATCATTATATGATGGCTGTACTGCCGTTGTTAGAGTGGGTGGACAGTGCTCAACCCCGTTTAATATACATTGTGGTGTTAAACAGGGCTGTGTAATGTCACCTTGTCTATTCAATCTGTATTTCGATAGTTGTTTGACCAAATTACAACAATGTTCCTTAGGGATAGAAATGGATCCTACTAGACTTTGCTGTCTTTTATATGCCGATGATGCGGTATTAATTGCATCTTCGGAGCAAGAGCTGCAAAACCTAGTTGCAATTTTGAATGAGGAATGTGAGAAGAAATTCATGAAAATTAATATTTCGAAATCAAAAGTATTAGTATTTGAAAAGGAAGATGAAAGGACGGAGTGTAAGATTTGTGTGAAAGGATGTAAGTTAGAGCAAGTGAATGAATTTGTTTATTTAGGTAGTATGGTTACAAGAAGTGGAAAGATAGACAAAGAAATTGAAAGGAGAGTGAAAGCGGGAAGCAAGGTATTTGGTGGACTAAACAATGTATGCAGAAATACACAACTTACAACTAAAAGTAAAATGAACATACATAATGCTGTTTTAGTTCCATCACTTACTTATGGAAGCGAGACTTGGGTATGGAATAAGAGGCATGAAAGTAAAATAAATGCAGTGGAAATGCGGTCTTTACGTAGAATGTGTGATATAAAGCGTATTGACCGTATCCGGAACGATGTCATTAGAGAAGAATGCGGAGTAAAAGATGATGTTGTGACAAAAATGAAGAAAAGTAGTTTACGCTGGTTTGGACACGTTGAAAGAATGAAGGATGATAGATTGACTAAAAAGGTTTATATGGCTGAAGTGAAAGGAAATGCTAGCAGAGGACGACCTAGATGTACTTTTATTGAACATATAAAAAATATGTTGATCGAAGGAAATATTAAAAGTACACACAATCGCCGAGCATGTATGAAAGGTAAGATGAATATAAAAGAAGCAAAAGAGATATGTCAGGATCGTAACAAATGGCATTCGATTGTCTCTGCCTACCCCTCTTGGGATGAAAGGCGTGATGATAGATAGATAGATAGATAGATAGATAGATAGTTTTCAAATAAATCAAAATGTATGGTTTAAGAAAAATCCACAAATTAATAAATGGACTTTGGGCAGAGTTGTTAAGAATAATGACCACAGATCTTATGATATAAGAGATTGTAATGAACATATTTATACAAGAACCTCTTACCATATTCGGCCTCATTAATTTGTTGTACCTATTTGAATAGTGAATGTGCAGTTGGTAATACTCATGATATAGTTAATATGTATATTTATATAAGTTTTTTTTTGTGATTATTAAAAGGGAAGATGTACTAGTGGTCGGTTGGTGCTGGCAACACTACTGGCATGGCAGCACTGTGTGCGCTGTGACAGTAAGGCGGTGGGGGCCACTCGATATTAAGAAAGGTACACGTGTACAATAGAGATTTCTTTGTAAGATAAAATATATATGAAAGTAAGAAGAAAACAGTAGTTTAATTTATCATCAAAATAAATAATATTACACAAATTAGCAATATAAATCATGCGATCTAGATCACATGCAATTCACTCACCCACACAGACACACAAGATTCGATTAAACAAAGGCATGTGGATGTGTATGTGTGTGACAGATCGTTTCGGCCATCGAAATCAATCACAACGATTTGAAAACGGATGGTGGGGACGAGTCTGTGGTCAATTTCGGTGGACCGTATGGCGGCGCGCCGTCGATTGGACGAATGTGTGGGCACCTTAAGTTCGTTGAGTTAATAGGTTAGCGAAAATCGTAGCGACGAGTGTGGTTCGGATAAAATAAGAAAATCATCGTAGTGTGACCAGTGTAACAAAGTCTATCCCACTAAAACGGACCACGAGTCCGTCGCTCAATTTTATTTAAATCGTATAGCATAAATGATCAAATTATTTAATCATTTATTTAAGGATAGCTATAAAATAGCGCACGCACTGGTCCGGTATCTCACCGAAAAATTTCGGTCCGGCCAGCCGTATGATCGAGATTGAACACAGGCCACACATTAGCGATGTAAATCATACGGTTTAGATCACATGCAATTCACTCACTCACACAGACACACAAGATTCGATTAAACAAAGTGTCAAACGCGTATGTGTGATAGATCGCTCCGGCCATCGAAATCAACCACAAATACAACGATTTGAAAACGGATGGCAGACCGTTCGTTATAATAATTGGACGAATCTGTGGTCGATTTCGGCGGCCAGTATGGTGGCGCGCCGGCGATTGGACGAATGAGTGAGCACCTTAAGGCGCTGTCGAACCTCTGTACAATCTGTGATAATATACAGAAGGGCTCAACTGTGTAACCAACAGTGCATTAGTGTAATTAAACTTTTGTTCGCCGTGGTTTTAGGGGTCAGGGCTTTGTCTACTTTGTAAATATCAACTTTTTAGGCCTCTACCTAAATATAATATCATCACGGATGCCTCACCTAAGTTGTAAGCCCCAAGGGTACCCAGCCGAAGACACAAGTCAAGTGAAAGAAGAATCAAAAACAGTAGGATATCTTGAAGATATCTAACGAGTAGCAAGTTGAGGTACGTCACCGGTTTTTAGGGTTCCTTCGTCAAATGGTAAATCCGGAACCGTTGTAATTTCCTCTGTTTATCCATTTGCACCAGTATTTTTATTCTGTATCCTAAAAAAACGAAAAAGCTAATGAAAAAGATGTACTACGAAGATGCTACGACTGCTACAATTATTACAATTCAAGTAGTTTCTTACATATTACAGCTAAATCATAATTTGTAATTACGTTATATGCGCTACAAAAATGCTACTACTGCCACGAGTAGTAATTATTACAATTTCAAATAGTTTCTTACATATTACAGCTAAGAAATATTTTGTAACATGGTGATTATTACAATTTCAAGTAGTTTCTTACATATTAAAGCTAAATCATAATTTGTAGCATTAAATTACACGTGCTACGAAGATGCTACGACTGCTACGAGTAGTAACTATTACAATTTCAAGTACTTTCTTATATATTACAGCAAAATCATAATTTGTAGCATTAAATTACACGTGCTACTAAGATGCTACGACTGCTACGAGTAGTAAATATTACAATTTCAAGAAGTTTCTTACATATTACAGCTAAATCATAATTTGTAGCATTAAATTACACGTGCTACGAAGATGCAACGACTGCTACGAGTAGTAAATATTACAATTTCAAGAAGTTTCTTACATATTACAGCTAAATCATAATTTGTAGCATTAAATTACCTGTGCTACGAAGATGCTACGACTGCTACGAGTAGTAACTACTACAATTTCAAGTACTTTCTTATATATTAATTCTTATATATTATTCAGGTACGGAACCCTAGAAATTTCACAATTAACAATTTTTGCCACTAAGAGGATACACATCAAAATATTCTAATTAGTACATACATTTCAGATAATCTTTCTTTATAAAGTAAAAATCTCATGTCATTACTAATTATAAAAGTTTAGACTTACGTTGTTAATATCTTGAACATAAATGGCGGGTGAACTTAAATTAATTTCCTGTTTGATACAAGAGAATTGTTGTCGACGCGATGAAAGCGTAGAGACCTCATTGTTACTGTGTTACTGCTTTGATCTTTAAATGTCTACGTGATGTATTTTCTTAAAATGTAATATATATTTACAAGGCCTATTGTCTGTTTATTTGATGTCATATTAAATTAATTTTTAGCTTGGGTATGAGTTTGATTATCTTTTTAAAGTTTCGTATCTCGTCCGATTGTCAAGGAGGTTTTTCTCGAAAACTAAGTAATGTTTTTAAGGTTCCGTACCCAAAGGGTAAAAACGGAAACCCTATTACTCCGCTGTCCGTCCGTCTGTCTGTTTTTTATAATATTTGTTCACGTGGTCTTAAATATCTTTAAAAAAACCGGGATAAGCTGTAATTATGATTTTAATAGATTTAGTAGGTATTGAGTAATAGCTTTTTTAGGGTTCCGTACCCAAAGGGTGACAACGAAACCCTAATTCTAAGGCTTCGCAGTCCGTCCATCCGTCCGTCCGTCTGCCTGCCTGCATCTACAAATATTAAAAATAAAAGTTAAAAATATAGAAGAAACGTGTTTTATTCGGCGTTTTTTGCTCGATTTTAATAATGGAAATACATACAAACGTCTAACTAGTATAATAACAGCTATAATGCAGTTTTGAGTAAAACAAAAACTAATAAAAACCGGCCAAGTGTAAGTCGGACTCGCGCTAATTTGTTCTTACGCCATACAGTTGCATATACTATTGAGTGTGCTAAAGCCTTGGTGGGCGAATCTGAAGTCTTATGACCTTTATAGTATTTATTCTTATCAAGTAAAAAGCGATAGTTAGCTGTAGCATATAGTGCCGATCAAATTTATCCTTTACGCCATGTCATTTAGATATAGGTAAACTTTAGGAACTAGCACAGGTTTATTAATTACTGGAAATACATTAATTACGGCATAGCCACAGACTACAGTATTACCACAATAGCTGGAGCCTTAATTGTGCGAGCCCGACTCCCTCTTGGCCAGTTATTTAATACTAAAGTGTATTAAAATATTCTGCGATATCTACACTGATACATTACAAAATGTTATTTAAAGAACGATGTGTGGCTGGTATGTCACTTCCGTCTCGTGACGGTCGGATTGACTATGTTGACTATGTCTATGTCAAGTTTCAATGATTGTTCTTTCACGTGCGTGTTGTTTGCCGATGTCTAAATTGTATATTTCTAGAATTTATTGATACATTTTCTTTCACGAAAAGCTCCTTAAAATGCAATTATATTTTAATTACAATTTAACAGTAGATATTAAAATAAAATGCATATTTAAAAACAATGATTTTTGTTGCAGATCACAATGTTAAGTCCAAAGATACAGCGGTCTGTCCGCGTGAATGATGGACAACTCATTGCGCTCTCTGATCGGGCGCAATATGATCACTCACAAGTAAGTATAAATCACCCGCTAATAAACGCTGTACAAAGTTATACAATGTTCTGTAGTGTTTAAACAAATCTGTCAATAAATTTAATAGAGGGAGATGTTTTGTCAAGCATCGTATAATTTTGTACAGCGTTATTTATATTTATATTACTAGCGGACCCGGCAGACGTTGTCCTGCCCAAACGTTGGCCTGCCTGCACTACCTTACCCTACCCCTACCCTACCCCTACCCCTACCCCTACCCCTACCCCTACCCCTACCCCTACCCCTACCCCTACCCCTACCCCTACCCCTACCCCTACCCCTACCCCTACCCCCACCCCTACTACCCTACCCTACCCCTACCCCTACACCTACCCCTACTCCTACCCCTACTCCTATTTAATATGTGTATATATCACTATATATTCATGATTAGATAGCTGCTCATGGGGTTTCCTGTGTTTTTTGTATTATGTATACTTTGTTAGTAGGTTAATTAATATTGTATAGATATAGATAAATAAATAAAAAATATTTTAACATAAAAAAAATCTTAAAAAAAGGTGGATATATATTATTTTAATCTTAACTAAAATTAAAAATGCGAAAGTATGTATGTTTGTCGTTCTTTCACGTCAATACGGCTGGATGATCTGAGAGTGACATAGGTAATTTTTTTTAATTATCTCATAATTTTTTAACGGTACGGTGATCAACGATCGTCATCGGGTCAACAACAATCCAGTTTACCACGCTTGTAGTTAATATTACAACATGGTGGAATCTTAATTGACATTGATCCATCACATTTATTTGGATGGCGTCAATTAGCATAAAAATAAAGTTAAGAAACTACGAGTTGTTATTACACTTTGACATTTTGTAAAACTTGTCCTAATAAGATGACTTTTTTATATGCCTACAAAAATATACGTCTAAAATTAGACGGCCAAAAATAAATCACAACAACAACCATAATAACCTACATGTTATGTTAATTTATTAATTTATACTTATGTGAACAAACTTACATATTTTTTTGTAATAAAACAAACAGCGCTTATCTCTATATACTAGCGCTCTGCCCCTGCTTCGCACGTGTCAAAATTGCCTGTGTCACTAACCAACGCTCCAATTAAGATCAACTATCTCTGTTTTGACGTAAAAGAAGAAGAAATAAACAAACAAATACATTTTTGCATTTATAAGTGAAAACAAGGGAAGGCCCTGTGAATTGCCAATAAGCTGTCTTTTTACGAGCAATGTAAACCAATATTTCTGTTTGTTCTAGGCTGGGTATTTACACAAAAGGAGCTCGGACAACACCAAGTGGCAGCTTCGATGGTTTACACTATACCAGGTTAGATTATTTACTACTTTTTATATAGATGGGGTATTTATTAGATTAATGAAAAGGAATATTAAGATATAAGTGATAGGAAATGTTAGAGGTGTGGTGAATAAAAAATAATTGGACAAGTTGCGAATTCGCTGAGGGTTTTGTACCATTTTTCGGTCAGAACTTTAAGGACAGGATTTAAAGAAAGGAAGACAAGTAAGACAAAGCCTTTATTCGATTATTTTTTTAAAATTTTAGACCAGTAGTTTCGGAGATAAAATTTAAAAAAAACGTTTCGTATTTCTTATAACGAGCCCTTTCATGATGCATTTGAAAAAAAAAATTTTTACGTTTTAATAATTCCCCCAATTTTTTTCTTTTTTTACCCCCAAAATCTAAATTCAATTATTTACGCTATATGTCCGTGATAGTCCTGTTGTATTTATTAAAACTTTTATATAAAGAATGAAAATTGAAGGGGGTGTAGCACAGGATTGATGTATTGAAGCATTATAATGTTACTAGATTTCCGCCCAGGCTTTGCTCGTGGATATCTTCGACCAAAATAAATAATAGCCTATGTTACTCAGGGATATCGTAGCTTTCTATTCGTGAAAGAATTTTTAGAATCGGTTCAGTAGTTTGAGAAATTACAATCTACATTCAAACTTACAAACTTACCTCTTTTTAATTTATAATATTATAGATAGAGATATAGTATAAATTCTTCCAACCACTAATCGACATAAATAAATACAAATATATTTTCTATAATGGCCTTTTAAGAAAAGTGTACCGACTTAAAACATTATGCACTGAAAAGTGTGCTTTACGAAAGCAAATGCACTATAAAAAGAAATTCCCAAATCGCTTCAAGTGTGCCTATAAAATTTGAAAGTTCTCCATTTCTCTAGGATCCCATAATCAGATCCTGACCATGGGACCACCTGGAAAGTACACCCTTTCAAACAAAAAAAAATCCAAATCGGTCCAGGCGTCTTCAAGTAATCGGGGAACATACATAACAAAAACATAAAAGATTCCGACAAATTGAGAACCTCCTCCTCCTTTTTTGAAGTCGGTTAAAAAAACGTCATATTATGTTGGAGATCAGTTAAACCACTAATAATTTTCAAGTTACTATTTTAAGACAGTTACATATGTATATATTTTTGTGAACAGAATATCCTGTTTTACTACGAGTCTGAGAACAACACTCGACCTACAGGAGTGTTACTGTTGGAAGGTTCTTACTGCGAGAGACTTAGCAAGGCATCCATGGAAAGGAATGCTTCGGTAAGATTTTCAAGATAAAAGGAAGAAGTTGAGATAATAAGTAACTTTTTTTATTCAAATAATAACAAATTATAATGTAAAATTATAAAATAATACTGGATTTATAAATAAAGTAAAATCTCCAAGCTCATAGCGGCATAGTTCAAGTATTACAATTAAATATTTTTTTATATTCTTCAGGGGTTGCCTTACAGCTTCCGAGAACCGTTACCGGCCCTAGGGTACCCAGTGGAAGACAAAATCTTCCTCATTTAGCCAATGATTTTTTGAGGCATAAATACAAAAGTACTATACTATTCATTTCTTTATTAGCTACTAGCTTTCTGCCCCCGGCTTCGACCGTGGCTATTTTCGAACAAAATAAAATATAGCCTCTAAAATATCACTTAGGGATATCGTAGCTTTCTATCCGTGAATGAATTTTTAGAATCGGTACAGTAGTTTGAGATATTAAAAACTTTACTCTAGTTGCCTATATAGACAGGTGGCAAGCTGTCCCTGCACATTTTTTGTTTTATTTTATTTTTTAATTTTATTTTATTCTGGACAACAAACATTACTATAACATAGATACATATTTAAAAAATAACAGTCATATGGTCAGTGACGTTTACAAAATTATTGTTCAAAACAAGATAATTATGCAAATTCCAAAAGATATAGAAAGAAAAAACAAAACTAAAACAAAAAAAAAGTAAAACAAAATAATATTAACTACTATTTAGAATGTGACAGATATTTTTCCTAAACATATACAAAGAATGTGAAAATATGTCTACTGCGCAAAACTGCTGGTTATATCGTTTTAGTTATTATATCCTATTTTATATTGACATTTGCGTATAATTTGTGTACAGTTCTGCTTCACAATATCATATCGTCGAGAGAGTCAACGTATATACGAACTTCGTGCAGCGTCTGAAGTGGATTGCTTACATTGGATTGACGCTATTCGAGAAGCAAGGTAAGTTTTCCATCATTTACGTACGAGTATCTAAGTATGTAAGATCACGGTTCGATCAAATGTGTTTTTTATGGTCATAATCTGACAAACTACACTTAAAGGCTTTTCCAACAACCGGCCACTCGTTACGTGTGGCCTCAAAAATACCATCTGCTAAAATAGTAAGAGTTTGTCTTGCGCTGGGTACCCTGGGACCGATAATACGGTTTCGGGAGACGACAGGCAAGAAGAAAAAAAAATGTATTTGTCAAGTTCTGTTATTCTACACTATGAATAGTGAATACTGTATATTTGTACTTACCTACTTAGAGTTAAAAACATCTAACTAAGTGTATATTATATACTTACAAAAAATTCTACATTGTCAAAAACAATTTTGCTGCCCCACAACTACTGTGGTTTTATGCTTTCTCTTTTATTACAATTTGAAGTATTTTTAACAATGTAGCATTTTTTGTAAGTATATAATATACATGTGTTAAAATCTAGTTTGACATTAGATTTCAGTGCAAGTGTGTGTACCTACATAGTAAAATGCCTTCGTATATTTTATGAAATTGATAAACGAAATCTGAATATAACTTAACAATTTTTTATGCGGCATTTTATGAGGATACGTTTAATAACACATGGACATGACATACAAAATTATTCCACACACGCGACTCATCGTTCACGCAATATTACAATTTGTGAATTCCATTTGGTTTTGTAAAGCTGTCTCTTGGAATCACAATGTCATTACTATTATTAGGGAACCTATGCCTAAAGTACGCTATTTAAAAGAAGTATTTCAATAATTATTTAACAAAGATACCTAGGTACTAGTATCAAACATAAATTGCAACTAAACTAAAAGATACTGCCATCATAATACTTATGGTGTAATAAAGTAGTTGCCATCGAAAGAGGCTGTTATCAAAAGAGTTGCCATTGAAGGCGTTTGCTACCAAAAAAGTATATTGTGAGCAAAAGAGGTCATCAACGTCAAAAAAAGGCTGTCATTAAAAGAGGTTGCCATTAAACGAGGTTGCTTATCAAAAGAGGCTGTCATCAAAGAGGTTCCTATCAAAGGAGGTTGCAATAAGGAATTAAAAGATATTGAAAGAGTTTCACACAAAAGAGACGTCTTAGAATACAAATATTTTCAATAAACTGCAATAAAAATACATTATGGTTAATTTTTTGGGTAAAGGTGAATTGGGAGATTTAACACGAGTGTGTTTACATTGAAAATAATAATTTGTTCTGCTTATATGAATCTATTGATCAATTTCCAGTAAATTTGCTGTTCATGATCAAAGAAAGCAGCTTGGCAATAAGTAATGACGGCTTATGGAGAAAAGACAGTATGCACGTGCCTAGATACATAAAGACCCTGACCGAGTGACCATGACAAGAGAATTCAATTAAATGTAATATTGCACTTAATATGTTAATATTGCGTTTCCTTATGATTTTTTTCATCTTTAGAGACTTTTATCAAACTACGTACTTGGTTTTATTAAAACATAGTTCAATAATAAATAATTTTATTGGTAAAATTCCAGAAAGATCTTGTTATAGAATAGGCTTATTAGGTAACCTAGATTCAACTAGACACGCGCAATGCATTCAAGGTCTCGGGCGAACAACCTTGACTCCTCTGTGGTACCTAGTTGCAACTTAACATCTTTATCAGTTTTTAACCGATTTCAAAAAAGAGGAGGTTCTCAATTCGACTGTATTTTTATGTTTGTTACCTCAGAACTTTCGACTGGGTTAACCGATTTTGATTATTCTTTTTTTATTTGAAAGCTGGTGCTTTCCGTGTGGTGCCATTTTTATTTTAGTGAAAATTGGTTCAGTAGTTTTGAATAAAAACTGATAATGCCAAGCCGATTTCGATTATTTATATTTGTAATGATATTATATTATGATGTTATTAACAGCAAAATCGCTTAAAAGAGAAAAATAAATTAACTTTTTAAAAAAGTATACCGACGATATATTTAATTATTTCTTGCTTTTCAGTGAAAAATGTTTGAAGTCGGTATACTTTTTTAAAAAATCTATACTATTATTATAAAGAGAGTGTGTGAGTTTTACTGGTCCAGTAGTAGTTTAAAAAGTAAACAAGAATACTACTGCACCGATTTAAAAACGTTTTCACTGCTATATGAACCTACATTCATCCAGCATAAAATGACGCATTATTTTTCACTAAAACTGGAGCGTTGTTATTTTCCCGCCTACCTAATATATGTATTGTTTGTTAGTCAAAGACTCTCATAGGAATAATTTCCATGCCTGAATAATGGTTATTTTAAAATTTACGATTTCATACATATTCGTCTCTTAGGAAATATATGTGGAGCTTTCTTTTTGTCTGTCATGGCAGTTGAATACCCTATCACTGATTCTCGGCGAATCACGTGTGAATCAACAACCAAAAGAAATAATGCACCAATTTGCTAGCATATCGAATAGTGCGTCCCAGTCAATCCTCCGTAGCGAGGCGCTGTAAGCTGTAACCAAGCGCACAGGTCGTGGCCCTGACCTGCTCAAAGATTCAGCTCCCGAGCACCGGGACGCCTTGATCTACAAATTATTTGTAATGTACGCTTAGGTCGGCTAATATTTATTGGGACGGGATTCAGCATGATTTAAAGACTTGTAAAAAGTTAAGTAAAACTGAAAGCGCAGTGGTAATATCAGTGCTAGGATCCTGTTCGTGCGCTAATTAACGACAACAAATAAAAACATAAAAGGCGCCTATGTGAACTACCGACATACCCATATTTCCTATTCAATAAAACCAATTGAAAAAATAACGGCTATTTATTTCACTTAGATATATTGAATAAGAAGGATTATTTACAAAGAAATTGGGAATAGTTTATCAATACAAATTATGAAATTTATTCAATATTTTCTTGGTAGTCTACTGTTCTTTTACTGTTTATTTAAGGATAAGACAAAGGCAAAATAAAAATCGCGTTTGGGTGTGGCTACGTCAAATGGGCCGTAACTTTTCTAAGATCACAGAACCAATGCTATTTAGTCACTCGTCAGCTTAGAAAGCATAGAGCTTCGAAAAATCTTAGAGGCGGTAACATTTAGAAATTTTAAGTCAGACAAAGACAGTATTTTTTATGAGATACGCAAAAATAGACAAAAATTCTAAAATCTGTTGTTTTGACTTCTAAATGATAGAAATAAGACCATGAAAGAGACGGCCCCTAGATAATTTTATTAGATATATATTGATAAAAAAATCTGATACGAGTCTGTTTCGTGGAATACTTATATCCTTACTAATATAAATGCGAAAGTAACTCTGTCTGTCTGTTACGTTCAAGGCTTAAACCACTGAACCGATTTCGATACAATTTGATATGGAAAAAGCTTAAACCCTAAGAAAGGACATAATGCTACTTTTTCTTTAAATACATCTAAGGGTGTATAATAGGGGTTGAAAGTTAGTATGCGGATCCCACGGGTGAATCGGGGGCGAAACGCTACTTCAACATAAATATACCAAAACCAACAGAATATAGAGCTGGGAGTATCACGGGGTTCAGGAAAATAGATAAAAACACAATGAAGTCGATTTATTGCTTTTATTGGTACAATTTCTTCATAAAGGCTAACAAAAAGATGTGCACAAGAGTTTAACCTACGGGAGTGTTAGAAAGGCAAAAGGCATGCCGTAACAAATATGAACCTATTAAAATCTATATTTATACAAAGTTTAGTGCAAGAGATGTAGATAAGAAAAATAATTAAAATCACTTATACAATGGTATTCGTGCCCTTGTTTAACTTGTGTAGGTATATCTAATATATAAAATTTCCGTGTCACAAGTTAGTTGCCATACTCCTCGGAAACGGCTTGAACGATTTTTATGAAATTTTATATTTATATTCGGTAGGGCCCACAATCGGTCGTAAACTATTTTTCACCCTCCTACCACCACCGCTCATTTTTTAATCGCTATTTTAGTATGAACAATATCTAAAGTTAGTGGTAGTGGTAGGGGTAGGGGTAGGGGTAGGGGTAGGGGTAGGGGTAGGGGTAGGGTTAGGGTTAGGGGTAGGGGTAGGGGTAGGGGTAGGGGTAGGGTTAGGGTTAGGGGTAGGGGTAGGGGTAGGGGTAGGGGTATGGGTAAGTGTAGATGTAGGGGTAGGGGCAGGGGTAGAGGTAGGGGTAGTCCAGGCAAGCCATTATCTATGAGTGCTATAGGGTATATTTTATTTTGTTCGAAAATATCCACGGGCGAAGCCGGGGGCGGAATGCTATTTATATATAAACTGAACATTTTTAGTGTATGACTGGTAAAAATATTTTATTAAAATTACAATTCGAAGATTTGTTCGACTGAGTGAGTTAAGTTCATTCGAAGGAGTACGCATGTGTCCCTATATAAGAAACTTTGCATTGTGCTGTACTAGTGCTTGTGCCAGTGTTGTAGTGATTCCATATTGCACTTGTCTATCAGAATGCTTCTAGGGAGGCTTTTAGAAATTCCACAAAACGGTTCAGGTCCATACTGTGTATCCTTAGCCCCTGCACGTGCCAGAAAGTCAGCAATTTAATTACCTTCTATCCCTGAGTACCCTGGTACCCATTTAAGGATAACTTAGTTTTTGCTGCCCAGTCTGCTCAGTACATCAACGCAGTTCATGACCAGCTGAAAGGATATAGTATAGAAGTTGATGGCCAAGAGAGCCGCCTTGCTGTCTGAATGTATATAAATGTTCTTGTTTATGTAGTGCACTTATTCCAAGCAGAGTTATACGCACTAATTATAATATAATATACTGGCATGTTTACTAAGATTGATTGCCTCCTTGAAGAGTCTATACACTATATATTCTACAGCCTACATTATGTCCCATTTTAAGCCATCAGTAATTTCACAGTGTATAGTTTAATAAAATTGTTATGCGGGGGCATGGTGTCTGTTGTCATTTGCATAACAGGATCATCTTGAGTCGACTTTTGCAACGAAATCAGTGTCTGCGAATGCCATGATGTCCTGGGAGTGACATCATGGCATTCTGCTACTCTTTTCCAGTTTTATTCTTTTCTTTTTATGGTTTTTTTTCTGTACCTCGGTATTGTCTTTTATTTCCCATTTTGATTCACCAACTACGACACAATGAAGATTATTATAAATTTATATAAAGTAGAAATATCAAAATATTATAAGAAACGAAACGATGCTAATAACGGATCGCTCGTCTCGGCTAGGCTGCTAGCCGGCCGGCCGAGTGGCGTGTCTGAATATTTTCATTACTATGGAAGTAGATTTTTATTTGTTAAATTATTTAAATACGTAAAAAAATATCACCAACTGACGTCCAAGAAAAAAAGCACAGATTCCACGTCCGAAAGGCCCCAGCGCTGCGGGCGGACTGAATTCGGTGCCGGTTAGGTGCGTTAGATGTTACTTTTGCTTGTTATAAATTTATTTTTTACTGTAACAACTTTTTACTAGGAAATTCACTAGATATTATTAATATCTATCGTTGAAAAAAAAAACCGTTTTAATCACGTTTCAATAGCTTAAGATAATAGCATTTAAAAATTCAAAAAAGGGTTTACAATATATTTTATTAATAAATAAACGAATTCATGCCAATAAATTCAGAGGAAACAGGATTCAAAATCAGCTAATTTGCCTTTGTCTTCCCCTTAAATTTGTATCAATTTTACCTCATCAATCCTAATATATTCTTGTCAATTAATTCGTGGGGTTTAAAAACCAGAATATATTCCTTAAACTTTTTTTTTTCTTTCTTCACGGGTTGCCTTACAGCTCCCGAAACCGTGTTACGGTTCCAGGGTACCCAGCGGAAAACCAAATCTCCCTCGTTTATCCTTAAACTTAACTAGTCTAATATTAAATTAAGCACCAACGTACAGGTACTTAATTACCTGAAGAAACGGACATTATTCGTGTATTCGCATTCCAGCGAAGCGAATATATTAAGGGATAACGCGTTCCCCCTATCCCACCCTCTTGTTAAGGGGCGGCCATTTAAAAAGTAATATTTTTCATTTGACTGAACACTTCCTGTTGACCGACAGCGCGTGTTTTCTGCTTTTGCATTCAATACGCTTTTATCTTTGCGAATAGACTTTTATTACGGTTATTGTGATGTAATTTATTTATATTGTTTTGTTTATTGGATTGAGGCGTCCTCATTTTGAAACGTACAGTTTATTTATAACTAACTAACTACTTCTGTAAGTTTTGTGCGGATACAATCTTATTGCAGTTAGATTCAAGCTAATAAATTCAAATATGATTCAAGATTGTGGTATCTGTATTAAAAAAATTTACCTGCCATTAATTGTTATTTTAACAACTTGAGTAAGTATTAATTATACAGATTTATGAGATGTTGTATCTAACATAAGTAAGGATATTAATAACCTTAACACCCGTGTATCAAACGACATTTTTTAATACATTTGTGAGAAAATAGGTAAATAAAATAAGGAAATAAGAGAAGAAAAAAGGTGTAGGTAATTAATAGGTAAACATAAGTAACTAATTATTGAAGTTTATAGTTATATTAGAGCAATTATTAAAATTTAGTGAAATATGCTTCTTCGGAAGTGTTATTGTTTGGCTTAGTTAGATTCACGTTTTTTTCACATGGTTCATTGCTTTCATATGTGGGCGACGTAGCGGGATGTTGTTGACGGGAAAATAAAAATCTTCTAAAATGCCGCGTTTTTACTTTTTTATAACTTATTACGCAATACGCATGCGTAAACTTTGTTTTTAATTGTTACAAAATGAAGAGGCAAAGAAAGTGAACGTTCAACTTTTACATTTTTTTTTATAAATAAACGATTTAACATTTAAAATCTGCGGTATTTAATATACAATTTACAATAATGTTGATAATTTATTGCTTAGTTTATAAATTTATTATTTTTTCTATGTAAAATATGAAACATAACTTTCAACTTTCATGTTAAAAACTTCTTGCTGGCAAACCTTTACACTAGGCTTGAGTAGAAATTTTTAAAAAATGTAATGAAATCGCCCTAGAGCGTAATATCAACTTACGAGCCATGTTTACTGACATTGAAAGTTCACTTTTCGAGCAAGTGTATTGAAAATAATATTTCTTATCTTATAAATAAAAATTAAACGCTGTTAGTTGGTGTTGGCGCATCATTTGAGAACAGCTGGACCGATTTAGTTATTTTTTTAAATATTCGTAATAGTCCGAATCAGTTTTTAATATTTGATAATTCGGGAAATCAGAAAGTGTTTTTTTGTATTATATGAACCCAAGACTGTAATATGTCAATATGGGCTCCACGGGCGAAGCCGGGGGGATAGCTAGTATTTGTTAATTTGTGATAGATCTCAATGAAGTATAGGTACAGTAACCCTCAACAAAATAAAAAATTTTAGAGTTCCTTACATCTCCGATGAAAAGACGGAAACCTTTAAGGGATCATTCTTGTTAATGTCTGTCTGTTCGTCTGTCACAACTTATTTTCTCCGAATCTATTGGACGAAAAAAGTAGAAACTTGGTACATATATACAGTTTGATGACCCAATCACGGACGTATAGCGTAAATAGTCGAATTTAGATTTTGGGGGTTAATTTTGGAACGTAATATATATACATATTTTTTTTAAGTGCACATGACGGACATATCAAATGAAAGGGCTCATTACAAGGAATACATTTATTTAAATAATTTTAATGTGCATAGTTAATCGTTAATAATTATTATGAAAATTGGCTGTTCCCTCTCCCTTATGTCCGAAACTAATTAGTCCAAAATCCTGTCTTAAAGTTCTGACCGAAAAAATGTTACGGAACCCACAGCGCGCGAGTAGCACTCGCAACTTGGCCAATTTTTTAAGATTGTTTATGTATGAATAAGCAACGTCACGTCTTGCGCGCAGATCACTGAAATATTAGATAGGTAGCTACCAGAACGGCAAAAATATAACATAGTTTGCAAATATATCTATTTTTTAAAATATGTGTAATGAAAAAATAAAATATCCGTGTAGTTTATAAAAAAATGAAAAAACACGCTTTTGTCAGTAACGCACACTTGCACAAACCAAATGAGCCCAAACTAGTTGGTGTTACATCGTTGCGTTACAGAGTTCCTGTGGCCACCTTCCCGCCATCATCAGGACCCTGGACGTCATCTAGGACCAAAGTACTCGTGAAGACAAATGAAACGAGCCTAAACTCGATGTAGTTACGTCGTTTCGAAACAGAGTTCCACTATTCACCTCCTGGCTCCATGATCAAATCAGATCGATGGTACCAAACTATTGTATTGTCATCCAAATTACATACACTTGCCAAGTTTCAAATCGATATAGCAGTCAGAATGGTTAAATTCGACTTCCAAGATTTGTTTACATACATAATTAGTTAGTTACATACATAATTAGTTAGTTACAGATGAAGCTAATGAAACCGCTAGTATGTATAGTAAAGGTTACTTTTACATCATTATTCTAATATTAAGCACGTAATGTAATTAGGAATGGAAAATATATTATTATGGAAATGATTGTTAGCGTTAATAAATGTGACAGGAAGTTCTGATATCCTGTTATTTTGTGCAAAATATATCAGAAATTAGGATATTCGGGTGAGCAGTTTATATGTGGGTTTTACCGGATGTTATAATTAGAAATTAATTTAACTAGACATCACTAACGTCACCGGTCGTTGTAATACTCCATCCTAATTTTAACTAATATTATAAAATGCAAATGTCTTTTTGTTTGTAGTATACGTTGCTTTTAGGTAGAGAGATGCCGGCAGAAAACCTCTTTTTCGTGTAGTCTGAGCGCCCTCTACAAATTCTTGTAGTCTAGTGTAGGGGTCCAGCGCTTGTCGGTACGCCGCTGATGCGCTTTAAAAGAAAAAAAAACCTCTCCTACCAGATGGCAGAAAATGAGCGCCCCAGACTCGCCTACAAGAAATTGTAGTGGGGGGCTCAGACTACACGAAAAATAGGTTTTCTGCCGGCCTATCTATCTTCGATCAAATGGAGTAACACAACCGCACAACCTATACTACGCTCTGCCCACACGCATTCGCCCCTCTTCATCCCGCTCTTTTGTTCCTCTTTACGCGCTTTTGTCCCTTTCGCACGCTGTCACGCGTGTTTGTATAGGCAAAGCGCTGAGATGTTCCATCTATTTCTTTTATATTGATCAAAGGTTGCTCTGTTTTTGCACAGAGACAGTTGGAGGGCCGGAGAGTCTATTTTTATCTCGGAACTTCTTCGGGATAGTTTCGTATGTCCTCACGAATACCATTGGCTAGACTTGGTCTTCCGCTGACTGTAAGACAACACTTGAAGAAAAAATCTATAGGTAACTAATAATATAAATGCGAAAGTAATATAACTCTGTCTGTAACGTTTTCACGGCTAAACCACCGACTTTGATGAAATTTGAGACAGAGAAAACTTGAACCCTGGGGAAGGACATAGGCCACTTTTTTGTTAAATTCACCCCCTAAGGGTGTTATAATAGGATATTTGGGGTTTGTGGGTGGAATATAGCCGATGAAAAGTTTTGAGGATACCAAGCTCCTTTGAGGTACTTTAAGATTGAAGTGCCTCATACTATCAACAGTCCCCATTATTAGTATGATCTTATTGTATCCTGTTTGAGGGATATAATCATAGAATAAGGACCATCCATATGCTCATCGAGAAACATCCGCGAGAGAGTAGTATATTCCTTGCATCCGCGCCTTGTAAGGTCCCGCACCATACAAAATTAATAGTCTATTTTGCGATTAAAAGCGAGTATTTTGAGTGAAATCGTTTCGTTTCGTTTTTCCTGTAAACTATAAGCTAGGCTCTATATTATTATTTTTTTAAATATTAGACTTGAGGATTCTAGTTTTGAAGATCAGGGGGGGGAAGATCAATTTTCAACGAGCCTTTTCATTTGACATGTCATAATTATGATGAACTTGAAAAATTTTTTTTCATGTTCCTCCAAAATTCGACTATTTATACGTCCGAGATTGGGTCATCAAACTCTACCACTCTTATTAATAAACTCGAAGTTGCGACGTAGTAACTAAACTGTATTTCGTCTCCGTCTAACAAATCTGCAATTCATTATGATAGACGGAGACGAAACACAGAAATAAATAAACAAAAACTTTGGGACACTCCATTATTACAACTAACACACAAACGTTTGACACAAAATTTAATCAGTGATCACGACCGCGCTCGGCTTCTGGCTTCATCAGAAAAGGAATCTGGCCACTGGTTACACGCTCTTCCATCTCGAAACGTCGGTACATTTTTGGATAACGAAATTTTTAGAATTAGTGTAGGCCTAAGGTTAAGAGCACCAGTATGTTGCGAACATAAAAGTCCGTGTGGAAAAGATGTAGATCAATTTGGAACTCACGGACTTTCCTGCATAAAAAGTGCAGGCAGGCTTTCTCGCCACAGCTCCCTCAATGATACCATCAAAAGGGCTCTTGCGTCAATAGACGTCCCTGCTCTCCTAGAGCCAACGGGAATAATCCGGGAAGACGGCAAGAGACCCGACGGAATGACTCTGATTCCCTGGGAGCGAGGTCGGGCCCTTGTATGGGATGCTACGTTCGTGGACACATTAGCCCCGTCTCATCTCAGGGAAACAGCAATCAAAGCGGGAGCTGCGGCGGAAATCGCAGAGTCTAACAAACGGCGCAAATATAGCAATTATTGAAAACTACAAATTTGTGCCGTTTGGTGTAGAAACTCTAGGTCCGTGGGGTTCAAATGCCAAAAATTTTATTAAAGATGTATCCCCTCGACTGATCATCTCTTCTGGTGACAAGAGGGCTGGCTCCTTCCTCGCTCAACGAATCAGCCAGTATTCTTGCCACTATTCTACGCGGACCTGGTTTATTTAGTTATTTTTAATCTTTAGATTTGATTTAAGGTTTTAATAAGAGTGTACATGTGTACTAAATTTCAACTTTTTTCGTCCAGTAGCTCGGAGACAATAAGCTGTGACAGACGGACAGACAGACAAGATTATTATTAGTATAAAAATATTATGAAATCATATAAAAATGCAAAATTCTAGACTTCTTCTTGGCCTTTTAAATATCCAATAGACGATGTTATGGATGTTATACAAAGTTTTATTAAATTTTTTTTCTTTCTTCACGGGTTGTCTTATAGCTCCCGAAACTGTGATACGTTTCCAGGGTACCAAGTCTCCCTCGTTTAGCCAATGGTATTTGTGATGCTGTGGGTAACGAGTGGCTAGTTCTGTTGAAGAATATTTAGATGGAAAAGCCTCTTAGTTTGGTTATTAATTTATTTGGATTATATTTGCATATTGATAGGTTACCTAGCAATATTGAAAGGTCGAATGATTCGATATAAAGTGTAGTCCTCACCTTGTACAGGATTAGGGTCGCAATAACCGTGACCTGTCCCGGACTCTCCACTCTCAGCTACGTAGCTCCACGCCCTATATTTACATTAAAGCTTTGCAGATCGTCGATTTGTATCTAATAATTTTTAATGTAATAAAAAAATGTAAAGTTGACTTGAAAGCAAGAAATAATTTCATTTTTTGGAGCTAATAATCTAGGTAAACTCAAAACTACTTACTGGACCAATTTCAAAAATTCTTGCACTGTTGTAATTTATCTATCTATCTATCTATCTATCATCACATCATCACGCCTTTAATCCGAAGAAGGGTAGGTAGAGATATGGAATACCCTTTGGTACGATCCTGACATACCTCGTTCGCTTCTTTTATATTCATCTTACCTTTCATACATGCTCGTCGATTGTGTGTACTGTACCTACTGTAATGTTTAATTAAACTGTGTAATATTTCCATCGATATTTCTTTATTTTTTAATAAATAAATATTATTTTATTATGTAATACAGACAAACAGTTGAGCAAGATACAAATAAGTAGATGTAGTAAAATGTGTATACAATATAAACTACGCGAAAATAACGTGAAACCACGTGTGGCGGCATTGCTTTTCATCCGTGTTACATATTGTTGAAAAACTCGTTTAATTGAGTTTTATTGTCTGTCTGTCTGTCTGTTTGTCCAGAATAGTCAGAACATCTATGAACGACCCATCGCTGGCAGAATAGATAATGAAATTCGAAACTCTTCATAAAGTAGGTAGATACAGTTGATTAGTACCATCTGCCCTTTTGATTCGAGAACGTGTAGACAAGGGAAATCGATTTATTAGTTTCGAAGTACAAACATAATGTTTAAATGGAGTTTGTAATGAACTTTTGACATCGGAATATGAGTGCGATGTAGGTACAGTCTGGTACAGTCTATTTATTTATTTACAAGGAGAATTTACAAGAGGTGTAGGTAAAAAAAAAGACATACACAAGATAAGAATAATAAAAAATAAAATAAAAAATAAGTGAGGAAGTGCTCTACCCTTTAAATTATTCCCACCAAGAGTTAAGTATCATCAGTAAGCATCAAAAACTGTTTATACCGAATGCTTTTATCCCGAAAAATAATTCAGCCACTTTAGAACCGCGAAAATAGAATATGGTTCTTAAAAAACGCGTAAGAAGTAAAACTTTGGTTTATCATAATTAACCTATACCTCATAAAAATACCTCAACAGAACTAGCCACTCGTTAGGTATAGCCTCACAAATACCATCGGCTAAACGAGGGAGACTTGGTCTTCCGCTGGGTACCCTGGAACCGTAACACGGTTTCGGGAGCTGCAAGGCAACTCGTGAAGAAAAAAAAATTAAATATACTATCAATTTAACTTTTATTTTATTCATGGGCTGTCGTGTTGTCGGTTCCAGGATACCCAGCGGAAGATCCAGGCTAATCTAACGAATGGCCCATTCTGTTGAGGTATACCTACTTTAGGTGGAAAAGCCTGGTTTGTCGGATTAAAGTTTTTGATAAAAAACCCATTGGCATTTATTTAACATAATTAAATAATAAATAAATATGAATTTATTGTTAATGGCAACGGCATATGTATTTTCTAGACAGAACACCTTATTTTTCTCTACCCTGCCTAAAGAAGTTTAATTTCAAAAAGTGGGTTAGGATTCTTTAAAAAAAACTATCTATCTATAATCACGCCTTTCATCCCAAGAGGGGTAGGCAGAGACAATCGAATGCCATTTGTTACGATCCTGACATATCTCTTTTGCTTCTTTTATATTCATCATACCTTTCATACATGCTCGGCGATTGTGTGTATGTTCAATAAAAGTATATCTAGGTCGTCCTCTGCCAGCATTTCTTTTCACTTCAGCCATATAAACCTTTTTAGTCAATATTTCATCCTTCATTCTTTCAACGGGTCCAAACCAGCGTAAACTACTTTTCTTAATTTTTGTCAAAACATCATCTTTTACTTCTTCTCTAATGACATCGTTCCGGATGCGGTCAATACGCTTTATATCACACTATTCTTTAAAAAAATAGTTGTTTTATTCGGGTTAAAGGTATACATCCTGCGGAGTAGCTACAGACTCTGATATCAATCACAAAATTTAGCCAGTTGCCTGTTGAATGTTGCCTATAGGGTCACCTTTAAATATTGCACTGGTAACAATATTGCACATATTAAACAGAAATGCGGTACAAGCATGACTCGTGTAGTGTGTAATCTCAGTTAGAAAAATGCGTGTATGGAGAATCTCTGTACGTAGACAAAATGTTAGTTAGAAGGAGAAAGATATAATATCCCATAGTGACAAAGCAGGACAACAAGTAGGAACCGGTCCTTTTTATCTTGCTTTATCTCTATGGGACATTATATCTTTCTCCTTCTAACAAACATTTTGTCTACGTACAGAGATTCTCCATACACGCACATGCTCGCAAAGCAGGTGGTAAGCCTATCTCTGCATGTAATCGCCCTAAAGCTGTCACTTCTTAAATAGTTGTATAGTAGTATTATTATTTTCAGTAGAAAGTAATCATTATGACTACATGTGACTTATAGAAAATTAACGCGCGATATCTACTTGATAACTTATATTGCTGAGTGTACACTAGGGCAAATTAATTTTTAAAACCTTATTAAGTTTGCAAAGTTATCGATCTAATTGCTTTATAACTTTTGTAGTTAGACATGAGTTAGACTTTAATATAACTTATTGATTATTTGGTAAATATGACTCAGAAACAAAATAAATAAGATAAAACTATTTCAGAAATTGTAGATTATGGAAACCTATATAAATTGGCTGTGAGAGTTGAGACGCTTGGAGACCTTACATTGTCGGATAATGTACATAGATTATTTATTATAAAGACCCATTGTTTTTTAAAAAACCCCTAAACTACCTCTACGTGCCAACACGGTCGTACTTTCAATCATTTATTTGATGTAAATAAATTAATGTGCAATAAGTATTTTCTGATGTGTAATTAAAAATAACTCTTTATTTGGAGAAAAGTATTTTCCATCACTATATAGTATTAAATGAAGTCCCTGAACCGCGTCTCCCTGGATGATTGAGCCCATTTCAGGAAACCCTGAATGGATTTGAATTCTGTTTTCACTATAATCTGCTTTTCTTGATGAATGTGTATTAAAATTATTTATATGAGCTGAGCATTAATGGCAAGGCACTCTTATAGAATATGCTGTATGTATGTATGCTCTGGCCCGTACGACCTTTCACGTAGGGGTAGTGTAATACAATAATAATATTTTGAGGTAAGTATTTTGCTGTGCAATCAGTATTTTTAATGGGAAATGAGCATTTTTTAATTTGCAGTTAAATACTACCCAAAAATAATTAATATGATTAGTTTACAAGAACAGTCGTCAGTAATTATTTTGGTAGAGCCCAGGACACGGTTTCAAATCTCACTCGAGTCTAAAGTAGCATGTTTGTAACACTTGTTCTAAAAATACTTACCTACGTCTATTAACATTAAGTGCAGCAACAGGTTTGCTACCTGTTCTGTTTAATATGGACAACTGGACAATGTTAGGGCGTTTTTCCACGACGCACGATAAACAACAAACGGCGCACGGTCTGTTGTTCGTTCGTTTTTCAAATACCGACGATTCCAGCAACGACACCGCAGTACGCGAGAGAGTTTACTGTCGTGTCGTGCGGTGCGTAGTGGAAAAACCCTCAGATCAGGGAATACAAAAACCGCCATAGATTTAATACTGTCGCTATATCGTCACTGCAAAAAAACCGAACGATTTAGCGGCAGCGACGACATAGCCAATTTGTCGTTTGTAAAACGTGTGTCGTTTCGTGGGAAATCGTCGCATGTCGTGCATCATAGAAAAACTGCCTTATTGGTGCGTCTGGCCGCACCGCAGGTTGTAAAGGATGTGAAGATGTATTTTGTTTATCAAATATGTAAAAAAGTTCGCATCTTTACAGTAATTGTTATTTTACTAGCCTTTCAGTTTCAGTTGTTAAAGTTGTGTTTTTTTTTAGTTTCAACAAGTTACTTCTTCAAAAAGAAGAGTTGGAACAAAAGCAATTACATCTTCTGCAAGTGGTCGAGAGTGAACGTACATCCCGATGGCAGTACGCACAGCAATGTGACGATCTGTCAAACGAAGTTAAGAAGTTGAGAACTGAGGTATTTTTTCATATATTGTTTTACTAAGTAAACAACTCTGAAGATAAGTCGGCATGATATAGACGGATCTAAAAAAACATCATTAGTTTTCACCTTTACATGTAAATAAATTCAAATTCTAATATATTTGGATAAAGTTTGTTACAGGATCTATCATGCCTTTTTGCAAAGAGGGGCAGCCAGAGACAATTATTAGACTTACTATTATGACCTTGATATGTCCCATTCGCCTCTCATGTTCTCAATCTTTTGCTCGACCATGGAATTCGAACCTACCCGAACACTAATTATTAAAGGGACTAAAAACATGAAGACCGTATTACTTATACTTATAAGAAAAACGGGGTTGGGTAGGAGCGTGAAATAGATTACAGCCTCAAGAGGATTTATTTCTGTAGCATCTTGAGTAACACATTATAAAAATGGTTATTTCTTTCCTTAGTTGTGCACGTACAAAAAAGAACGTGAGCCAGCCACTCGTGCGAACTCTATAGCGAGCACGTCCCCTACACACGCCCCAGAAATAGACCCGGCCGAGCTGAGGAAAATAAAAAAAGTCCAGGTCAGTCTAATCTTTTTGTTATAAATATTCAATCGTCTTATATGGTAGAATTTTATTAAGGTCCCTACAGACTGTCTTATTTTTAGAGATTATAATTATAATCTAATTATAATATGTAATAACATCCTGTCCGGTCTGAGAATATCAGTTTTATTAGTGGATCATATTCATGTCATATCATCATGCTACTAAAGTGGCTCTTATATCACCGTTTTCTGATTTTATTATGCTAGATAAAAAGGCAAAGATTTTTCATGTCGAATAGAAAATAATTAACAGATTATTAAAATATAATAAACAAATCAAATTATATATATTTCTTAACAAATTGTCATTTATTTTATAAATAAATACATTAATTTGAAGTTTTATTTAATTTATCTACTTTTTTAAGACATATTATGACAAGTGTATTCAATTATAACATAAAATATAATAACTAATAATAATAGGTCTCTAATAAATATAAAAATAGAACTTTAGATGGAGCCCTCTAACTTATATATATAAAAAAGCTATAGGCCGCCAGACCTCTTATAAACTGTGTCGAAAAGTAAAAAAAAAATCTTTGTGAAAAAAATCCACCCGAAAATTCATATTTCATGAATATCTTTTAATTTTCCTTTACGTTTTATTGAAAACCTCTCGGCTGTATGAACCCCCGCCTTCGGCTTTGCCTTTCTGCCTCGACTGTAATTTACAACTCCGCACACTTGTTAGACAATGTACTATTAATTATTGTTGGCGTTGTTAATTTTTAGGGTTCCGTACCTAAAAGGTAAAAACGGAAACCCTATTACTAAGGCTCCGCTGTCCGTCCGTCCGTCCGTCCGTCCGTCTGTCTGTCACCAGGCTGTATCTTATGAACCGTGATAGTTAGACAATTGAAATTTTCACAGATGATGTGTTGTTGCCGCTATAACAACAAATACTAATGCTATAAAAAACAGAATAAAATAAAAATTTAATGGGGCTCCCATACAACAAACGTAATTTTTTGCTCGTTTTTGCTCGATATTGATAACGGCAACGGTAGACGCTTGAAGTATTCACAGAATAGTTAGTTATATATTCACTTTAAAAATAAATAATTAAATTAAAATGAAATTAATATTTAAGGGGAGCCCCCCTTAACAACATACGTGATGTTTTTGCCGTTTTTATAGATAATGGTACGGAAACCTTCGTGCGCGAGTGCGATCGCACTTGGCCGGTTTTTTTTATAATTTTAAGAAAATTTGGGTACTATTACTACTTTTGAATCGGACAGGGTTTATTTTACATTATTATATGTTTAGACATTTTTCGTTTTCTTTATTTTCAATATTACAAAAGTATATCTCTATGGACCTTAAATTGGAGTGTTTTGTGTTTGATTCTTGCAATAGACAGAAGTAACTACAAAATCAGTTCAGCGGTGCTATTCTCTAATTGTTTTTATTATAATATATATACATGTATAACTGATATTTAAAATCATATTTAGGTCTATTTTCAGATAAATTAACATTTCTATATCTACCTATAAGCATGACACTCTTTTTTATATTTCATGCAACGCTCTATAGTATGCAGTAAGTTGTAGTAGCAGACAAATAGAAATTTGTAGGAAAATTGTATTTTATTTATTTATTTTTGCTTATAGATTGAGAACTATATAATATTACCTAGTTATTTAGTAGCATATTTAATTTATTAAAAAATATTTTTGTATTCGTATTGAATGACGCTGAGTATAGTATAATATAATATTAGAGAATAGCACAAGTAGATGCTGCAGTGAAAATTATTTTATTTGTTAACAATTTGTTAAAAAAGAAGTTGGTTTTTCTGTAGAGTTTCTTCAGAGGCTGGCTGTGTCGAAGACGATGGAAACAGATTGTGGAACAATATATCAAAAGTCCACATGCGGAAAGTATGAGGAAGAGAAACAGGTAAACTTATAATAATTTTATAAATTATTTAGCATTATTGGCCAAGATTAACTTTTCCCCCCATAATCGAAATTCAATTATTTACGCTATACGTCCGTGATTGGGTCATGAAACTCTACGTACAGTCCGACAAGGATCTTTTGGCATTTTGCGGTAGCGCTACCGTCTATGTAATGTCAAACTTATTGGAATCAAAATGTAGAAAAAGAATATAGTTCCATTTTTTGCCGCACGCCAATAGACCCTTGTCGGTCTGTATGTACCAAATTTCAACTTTTGCGTTCAGTAGATTCGTAAAAAATATAATAAGCTGTGACAGACTGACAGACAGACATATGAGTGATCCTATAAGGGTTCCGTATTTTCATCGGATATTCGGAACCATAAAAAGATTCTAGATGAAACATCTGAAATTTTAGTATTATATTATTTATTTTGAAATCTTAGTAATCTATTTATTTATATCGATTTATTGTACCTATCATGTGAAATTTGCATTTTATTAAATATGTCTTTGAAAATTAGACACCTATTCGTAATGTGTATTTTCAGCCTTGTTTTCAAAATGGTGGAAGCCGAAGAAGAATATTTGGAACAAATGGAGATTATGGTAAATTATTCTTTTCCTATTATCAAATTGTATATAAGTACTACAACTGAGCCAAAGAACTCGGTGTAACAATAATATACAGACAGCAACTTTTGATTTACCAAGTGTTATTGACAAACTGTTAGATTTTAATTTAGAAAATAAATTATTATTTCTTTCGCCAACCATTTTTTTTAGACTACCTAACACGTGGCTTGGGCTAAATTACCGCTATGTGAAAGATGACATATCAACAATCGCTAAATCGTTCTAAAAAGATCTAAATCGAATTTAATGTTAGTGGTATCTTTACAGTTCAATTTAAAGTAATTTGAGATCAAAATGCCTCTTTTAACATTGCCATGTACTGAATTTTTAGTAGATCTATTTTAGAATATGTTATTTCTCCTTGATTTTTAAGATTGACTTGCCAAAACTGGATCCTATAGCTACAAAAGTCTAATATCTTAGGTCACCTGCTTCCTGCGTCCTTTCAAAATGGCAGCAAGTTCCAAGAAACCGCCGTGCACTCACGAGGATGTCAACTCTATATTTTTGAACAGCGAGACAGTACTGTTCCTGCATCAGATATTTTTCAAAGGTCTCACTTCGAGGATGGAGTCTTGGCCTACCCTGGTTTTGGGTGAGTTTTAAAATTACATAAATTCATCTCTTAAGATTTTAGGGTTAAGTTTTAAATTTAGTTCAAAAGTTAATCCAAGGTCGTTAATATGAATACATACATATTATTATTTAAAAGTTGTTAACTACCATTTTGTACGTGTAAATATCGGAATTCTCGTAGCAGTCGTAGCACCTGCAGAAGAGGTACGAACTCTTGCAGACCGTTTTGATATTTCTTCTAAATGAGTCACTTTTTATTATAGTTTTATATGTTTCATCATATATCTATTTGCGTTTGTACCACCACACCTTTTACCCTAGGAGGGGGTAGGCAGATGCGTGCTACGATCGTGACATAAATATGTATTTATTCATGTAATCTGAATTTCTAATCTTCTAAATAGTCGTCTCCTGGGACAGTAACCAACAGGACACATTTTTCCAATTTCCCATATTATTATGAAACAATAGGTACCTACACATGTACAGTTATCAATTCTTAAATATAAATTTCTATTATTCTCGGAAGAATTGATGCTTTTTACTCGAATGAGGGTTAAATCCAGGACAATTAAATTTACCAGGTGACCTATTCGACATGTTGCTGCCCATGCTGACAATATACCAGGAGTACGTCAGAAACCATCATTACTCTCTCCAAGTTCTAACAGAGTGTAAACAAACTCAGCCGTTCGCACATCTTCTGACGCGGCTGGAAGGGAAGTCTGCCTGCCAAGGACGAACGCTTGAGACGTTCCTTACATATCCTATGCACCAGGTAACTTTTATAGTAATTTTGTATTAGTATTTTTTCACAGTACTCAGATGATAAAAGACTAATTTTCACAATTTGTATTTAGATAGACCAGTGCAACTAAACTGTCATATTATAAAATTGTTATCTTATCTAATGTGAATATGAAGCGAGTTTACCGATTCCTGAATAAAATTAAATAAACATTTGTATTTTAAACTAGCTTTCCGCCTGGCTTTGCCCGTGGGGCCCCACTCCCTATAAAGGTCTGAGTTCACACAAAAATCCTATAAAAAAGGCACCGAAAAGGGAAACTTTTCGTAATTTTTTCCCCTGAAAACCTTATTCGGACTATTACGAAAATTAAGAAAAAAATCCAAATCGGTCCAGCCCTTCTCAATTGATGCGCTTACCAACGAACAGCATTTAAGTTTTATTTATATAGAGATAATGCCCTCAGCTAATAGGCTCTTGTTAGCACGAGTTTCTTGCGTCTCGTCCTCATGAATGGAGCAATTTTCTATGTAAACCCGTCAAATTTCCATTAAATTTGGTCAGACGACAAAAGAACAAGTCTTACAGAGTCTAAAGAACCTCAAAAATTATATTCGAATTCGAAATTTAATTTATTCACTTCCGGTTTACTCGTTTCCGTTTCATTTGACATCACACATTTCCGTCCCATTTCACGAAATTCCTCCCACACAGCTGTATCTAAGGAATTAGTTTCACGTTTCGCCAGAACTATGTTACCGATTCCAGAGTACACAGGGAAGACAAATATTCCACATTCAGTCGACGACATCTAACCTTTGAGGCCTCTTTCTCTTTGTGTCACCTTTAATTGCTAATTTCAGATACCTCGTTACATAATAACTCTCCACGAGTTATTAGCCCACACTCCGCACGACCATGTTGAGCGACGTAGTTTGCAGCACGCGCGGGCGCAACTTGAAGAGTTGTCGAGGCAAATGCATGATGAGGTGGGAAACTGAATATTTAGATCCTAATAAATATTGATTATCTTTTTATATGAAATTATCTACTGTAATCGAAGAAATGCTTTTAAATTTATTTTTTCAACAACAAATTCAATTGGTTCTGTGGGAAGTATCCAGATAGCTTAGATATTATATTAGTTTTCGTAAAATCATAAATATTTTATAAACTAACTGTCAAACAAACAAATATCAAATCCAAAAAGATTTTTTCAAGTCCGACTAATAGTTTCAGAGATTATCGCGTTCAAACAAACAAACTCTTTAGTTTTATTTTTAGTATATATAGATAAGATGTTATAAGTGAATGTGAAAAATAAAATCGCATTTATATTTCTTTACATTCTTCTCATAATATTCAGTAAACGAATCTAAAGTAAAATATATTGTAGGTGAGCGAAACTGAAAATTTAAGGAAGAATCTCGCTGTTGAACGAATGATCATTGAGGGCTGCGACATATTGCTAGATGTTAACCAAGTATTTATCCGTCAAGGTGAGTCACAAAATATATTTTAATATTTAAATCATTTTGCTTTGATTTTTTAGTTTTTACCCGCGGTTTTTACTGCATGGTAAAGGAACAAGAAAATAACCGTCCGTCTACCTGGATACCTTGCTGAAATCAACCTTTTGCGTTAAATGTACCGCATGCGATGTAATCCAGGACATAATCATTTTCCTTTCCAATTTTCGTCCTATTTGGATAAAACACATTTGGATTTATAATATATAAGTAAATATAAATGAAATTTAAATATATATCTGTTCCAATGTTTGTCTAGATAGACTCCATAACGGCTTAATAGATTTTTATGAAACATTCAAGGATTAGATTAGGTATAATTAGACAAATTGCTTTATATTTCATCTCGATGTCTCAAAAGTTTGTCGAAGATATGGCTGTGTTAATGAGATCGGGAGATCAGTAATATAAGATTTCAAGGAGCGAAGCCTGGGCGAAAAGCTAGTATTAAATAAATGCATGTTTTTCAGGAACACTATCACAAGTGGTTGGTAAAGGTCGCAGAGCATCATTACAGTCTCGTCAAGCGTTCTTGTTTAGTAACCACCTGTTGTTGACCACTCGAGCGGCCGGTGGTAGACTACACTTACCACCTGCAGGACGGTTACCTCTACACGATGCTCTGTTAGTCGAAGATCCTTCTAATCATGATGATGAAGGTATGATAGATGATATGATAAAAACCCAAACTTATATTTTCTCAATTTCCAAGTTACAGAAGAGTTGCAACATTAGACTGCAATCGTTATCTCACAAAATATCATCAGCTAAATAAGGGTGTAACTCTATTACAGCTATTTATGAACTTGAATATGTTTCAGATTCTTCTGTGTGTTCATCGCCAGGAGGAGATATGTATCAAAGTCGGGACTTCAAGATACTAGTTGAAGTTAAAGGAGAACAAATATGTGCTCATCTAGGTAATGTATAACAGTTCAATATTGCATGTATTTAAAAAAATATAAAGAATTTAATTATGTAAAAAAAAAGTTAATAGACAAATTCCCGTAAACTGTTAGGTCTACAACTTAGATCATACGGTCATGACCTATGTCTCCAATTTCAAAATGAAAAAAAATAATCAAAGTAGATTTTTTCCGTAGTTCTTCACATTTTTTATTTACTTGTTCATATTATTTTGTAGTTGCCGCAACAATACAAGAAAAAGCAGCTTGGACCAGCGAGTTGGCTCAATGTATGGAAAGTGCTGCATTAACAGAATTACTACGCGCTTGTGGTTCTTGCGGTGCTGCGTCCGCTAGTTTACCCGCTTGCCGTAGTGACCGAACATTGTTTACTGATGATGTTGATATCAGATTCAGCAGGACTCTTAACTCCTGCAAAGTTCCACAAATAAGATCCGCTACACCACAAAGATTGCTGCAAAGACTTACAGGTAGAAAATATATTTTAAAACACACTTTATGGTGAGGAAATTAACAGCCCTTACCTTCGAGATGTATCCACACCACACTTTTCTTCTTAACCTAGCTTAACTAACTAAATAGCGGGTTTGCGTATAAAAAAATATTGTCCTTGTGTTAGCGTTAATTTGAGTGGACGGCGCAGCTCGACGGATGCGTATATACACCGGTGCGTTGCGACTTACGTCTCGATCTCCACTGTAGGGCCGTTATAAGAAAAACGGAGGGTAGGTAGAGAAATATGTAAAAAATGTATGACGTGTTGTGTGTGTGCAATACAAAATTGGCCTGACCACTATAGTATATATACCAAAAGTAATATAATTAACATTCAACCTGGAGTAAAATACACTGTTTCATAGGTAGTAAGTTTCATATAAGTGTGATGTATTTTATTGGTCAATGATGTGGTTATTTTATTATTCTATTTTATAATACAGATGACCATCAAAATATTTCAAATTCTACTGCCCTGTTTCTAAGCAGCATTATAATTATAAATATTTTCTTCAAGTGAAAGAGAAGAAATCAGCCCACACTTAATTTTGCAATGTTTCTTACAGATTTGCGATTCCTGTCAGTGGATTTTTTAAATACATTCTTACTGACTTATCGAGTATTCACGGATGGTGTGACTGTCTTAGAAGCCTTGAAGCAAGTGTTCTATGAACAATCTCAGCAAGAATTGGAACTTGCTCCTCCACCAGACGCTACAAGGAAGACAAGTGCTGCAAGCACTGTTTCTGGTATAAAATCTTAGTTATTTTTGTTTGGAAAGGGAACCGTTTAGCTAATGAAGAATCTACATGTATGGCCTCACAAATACCATCGGCTAAAAGAGGAAGACCTGGTCTTCCACTGGGTACCCTGGGACCGAAAACACGGTTTCAAGAGCAGAATGATAAACAAGTGAAAAAAAATTTAACTGATAGTGTCAAAAATACGATAATAAAAATTTTAATTCCCATTATGGTTCTCTTTCCGAACAAGCTCTATGAATCGTGAGCACCTATGTAAGAAAATGTAACAATAATTTTAAAAGTAAAACTTTAATGAATCAGGCAGACCTCGTTTCAGGATATGGTTCGGAGTATAGTGACAAAGATTGGCAGTCCCGCTTCTGGCGAGCTTCGAGGAAGAGTAAGTCAATTTCAGTTTCAAGGAATATTTTGTTCTTTTTTTCTTAACGGTTTGGCTTACAGCATCCGAAACCGTATAACGGTCCCAGTGTACCCAGCGGAAGACCAGTCTCCCTCTTTTAGCCAATGGAATTATTGAGGCTATACTTAACGAGTGGCCAGTTCTGTTGAGGTATATTTATATGGAAAAACCTCTAAATGTGGTTTGTCGGATGATGTACTTATTTTGTTCTTCAACATTCTAATGTAAATTATTTTATAGGTGAGGATGATGATAAACTTTCGCCATATTTAATGGCGCCATCACGACGAACCTCTTCCGTCAGTAAGGTAATCAAATTTAATTTAATTTTATTTAATAAAAACATTTTATTCTTTTAATTACATTTTTATATATTCATATAATAATTACTTTAGCTTTTACTTATCGAAATTCTATTTGACACATGCATCATACTATATTGAAGCCGGAAGAAGATAATAGTCATTTAACCATACCAAAAATAATGGCTACATCTTCAAGTAATGAGACCCTTAAAGGAGATACTCGTAAGTACCTATAATGCAATATTTTTGTATTTTGAAAGAGTTATCTTTTGAAAAGAAATATGCAGAAATCTGAAACTACCGTAAGACGAAAGTTATCTCTCATAGTTTCACATTTCTCCATACTAAACTGAGCTATCTGTATAGTACTTTACAGCACATTGTACATTACATAATTAAAATTCGATAACTACCGTAATATTATTCAATTTATAAAAAAGTGCCTAATTGATTATATTTCTTAGGGGTTACCCCATCATCACCGGGAGGTGTGAGCTCTGTAACGCTAATCGGTACACCAAAGAAAGTTAGCCCGGAAGAGGCCAAGGTAGGTCGGCGAACACCAACTAAAGACAACGACGCAGCAGCAGCCATTATAAAAGACGAAAGTATTGAACTAGTCGATCAATCTGACGAAGATGTCAAATATAAGGCAGAAGAACAAGAGAAAGAGAAAAAGAAACCTGAAGAAAAGTTTAAGATCTCGCAACGTTTCTCCGAGGTAATGTCCGTATGTACATTTATTATGTCACATTCATATCAGTTTATAGGAATACTTAAAATATCAAATACAGCCTCAAATACTCTAGATAGCAGGTACGTAGACCTCAAAACCTTATGTTGGGACTCTTTGTAATATTTTTAAATTAAAATGTTCACTATGAGCACAAAGTTTTGGGGCAGGTGTAGTCCTTTGACAACAGCAGAACGCAAGGCAGCGGTAAATTACGAATCGTCAAGTAAAAATAGGACATTCATTTTCTGTGTTTGTAAACATTGTAAGAAAATAAATAATCTCTTATTAACTCGGTTACTAACAGGGTATAGAATTCATTATATTAATATCACTTTTTATTTATTTTTGTCAAAAAAGCGTGTACGAAGCATGGCTGAAAGTCCTCGAAGACTGCAGCCTTCAGTAGCGGAGGCTAGAAGAAGGTCCGAGGGTACTCGAGAAGGAGCCATCAAGGCAGAGGCTGCTGTTGAAGAACATCGTCGAGCTTCAGACATTGCTCCGGGCAGATATGGCCATAGGAGGTCTGTTAGGTAAAGATAATTCGTAGATTAGCAAAAAACACTTCTAAACCTTTATAACAATTGAAAGCATTGTTTTAAATAAAATATAGGTTAATAGTAAATCAATGCAGGACTTAGTTATTGAAATGAATGACTTGTTTTCTCTACACAGTGAACGTCGTTTTACAAACGCTTCAATTAACAGCGAGAGACGAAGATATTGGTGTGGCTCAGAACCACGTTCGTCTGTCACATCTCAAGCGTCTCAATTGACACAGGTAAAAGAGTTTTAAAATGAATAATTAAAATTCACTTCATTATTACGGACGTTGTTATAATAAGACGTTTCAAAATTATTGAAATCTGATATGGCAATAACATTTGCAACCCCTAAAGCCTAAAGACCAGGCGTCGAAAGTTGGGCAAGGACAATATTACATGCACTTTTTTTATAATTATTAATTACTATTTGTACGTGGTATCGCCATAGTCCAAAAATATTTTCCTGTTACCGGTTTCAGAATTATCGACGGGAAACCAGTCAACCTAGAGCTGGCGTGGTCATAACGTCATTCCGACAGTCTCACAGAAGGTAAATATTTATCATTATTAGAATTTCTAAAAAAATATTTTATTATTGAAAATTTACCATGTCGTGACTTTTAAAACTATTTCATGGTTAAAATTAATCGATCATTTTAAATGTGTTTAGCACTAAGCTCGAAGCACTTCTGGATTCAAACTGGCTGTTTTGGCATGTTACTCTATATTATTAGTATCTTTATTACTTGGAAATATTTGTCAGCGATCATGATCAATAAGGCTACGATTTTGCACGACAGCTTCATTTCATATTTTGATGGGAAAGCAGTCTATCATTATTATATGTGTGAACTAAGAACCAACAGTATAACATAGTAAGTCTGTAGGACTTATAGGGTAGGAATTAAAATTTTACTTACATTTAATATTATTTAACAGCTTCGGAAAAGACCTCTTGTGGTGAGTAAATGAAAAGTAAAGGTAAAACAGAAGAAAAACGAGTAGAAAATGTAGTATAACCACAGTAGAAGAAATTTTTAACAATTTGGCTTTCATAGATACGAAATTGCTATTTTGCCCTTTTTCTACGATTTTTTTATATTAAATTATGATATAAATCCAACTCAAAGTGTAGATTTATAGTTGGGATGTACAACACCAAATCACCACCACTAAAACAAACTCTGTACATAACATGCAAGAAAACTAATACTACACTATTTCTATTTACAAACAGAGTTACAATCTATAAGAAATAATTTACAGGGCACAATATTGAATAATTTCATTTTTTTTATTACAACTTTTATTTTATTACATTAACATTCATTATCTTCCTTATATTTACTTAAATATTTTATAAAACACTTCTGTTTAATTTTGTACAATTTATCAACATCTAAAAGAATACAAATTTACCAATGTATACTGTTCATTACTTACTCTCTACTATTTTCATAAACATTACTATCTTCTATAAACTACAATCAAGTTATATTTACATCACTGCTCACTCACGTGTTATATCAAACCTTACATCAACTAACTCTGTATTGCATGATTCCTATTTGCGAATTTCTAAATTTTCTTCAACATTTATGTATTCATCATTGCATGCACTTTAAAGCTCTCTGTGTATTTTTATATATCTAAGCATGTCTTCTTTTTTCACATCATCCAGAATTCACGTGACCACAGGTAAAAGAAATTTAAAAGAAAACTTTGTTAATAATTATGATTTTAAATTATACCTATCCAATTGCACTGTTGCCACTTATTCTGGTAATGTACCCAGCCATTGCAGGATTTGCAGATAGCTCAATAAATATTTTAATATTTTCTTATATTGGTGGTTATTCAATCAGGAGCAGCACATCAACGGCCGCTGTAGCGTTTGCTGTAGCAACATCAGCGTCATCTAACCCTCGATCACCACCACCAACGTCGCCTCCTCCTCCACGTCGAGATTCTGTTATTTCTACTGCTGCCACAATGAGAGTCCTCAATGTATTAAGGTCAATTTAAAAGTAATCAATTCATATTAATTTATAAAATAACTATAAGAATTCAATTGAGGTCTAGTTCTCATACTGAATGTACTTTTTATAACCCGACTTATTTCAATGGACTGTCAGATGACACAATTTTTCTTATCCTTGACTGTACAAAAGTACATATAATACAATAATATATTTTATTTTCAGACATTGGATTTCGAAGCATTCATCAGATTTCTGGTCAGACCAACGTCTAAGAGGCATGACAATGGATTTTTTGAAAGAAATTGAGAACAGTCCTGGGTTACTACCAGCCGAGCACAAAGCTGCTGCTCAATTACTGCGACTATTAGAACAAGATCCGGATAGAACTGTTGACTTGCAGGCTCTGTTTGCTCACCCACCAGTAATTATATATTTAATAGTGAATCACTTTAATATTTCCCTGTTAGGTAATTTACAAATGGTTACAAATACGAATTTTTTTAGGTGCCAACTAAGGAGAGCATTGAAACATTATCTGCTTTAGAAATAGCAGAGCAAATGACTTATTTGGATTATCAGATATTCAGCGCCATTCATAGCGAGTAAGTACAAGAGAATGTAATTACCATTGTCTATATATTATTTATTTGTGAAAAAAAACATGATAATGATAATAATTTGAAATGTCATGTATTTTCAGGGAATTCCTTGGTCAAGCGTGGACAAAAGCTGACAAAGCGGAAAGGGCGCCTCACATTCTAATGATGACTGCTCATTTCAATCACATCTCGAATTTGGTGATTTCTGAAATACTGAAGAAATATACTTTAGCTGGTATGTAAGGATACTTTAATAAAATAGTTTTGTATAAGTACTCCATATTCTTATATACCAGGTTAATATAGAATCACATTTATTTTTCTCGTTTGAGTTTTTTCTTAGGAATACTGCAATACTGGTGAATATGAAACCAGAAACTTATAAGTACTTTTTTTTTAATATTCTTCGCCCGTGGATATTTTCGATCAAAATAAAATATAGCCTATATCACTCAGAGATATCGTAGCTTTCTATTCGTGAAATATTTTTTAGAATCGATTCAGTATTTTGAGAGATTACCCCTTACATCCTGATCGTTGGTAAGCGCATCACTTGGACCAATTTGGCATTTTTTTTTTAATTTCCATAAACCCTGAATAAAAATGTAAGGGAATAAATAATTGGAAATTTCGGGAAAAACTGAAAGTGGTTTTTTTCTATTTGATCAGGGGATAAAGTTAACATGGGCTCCACGGGCTATAAATATTTTATTTATTTAGGTCGCGTAGCAGCTATAGAGAAATGGACAGCTGTAGCTGACATAGCCCGGTGTCTTCACAACTTTAATGGAGTTCTTCAGGTGTGCGCGGCTCTTTCTAACACTTCAGTTTACAGACTAAAGAAAACATGGGATAAAGTCTCCAAAACAGTAAGTTATATTCCTATTTTACTAGCGAGGAAAATTGGAACAAAGTTCCCTATGGCACACTCCAGACTCTTGGCAAATGAGAGCTAGGCCTAAAAAAATGTAAGACTTCGACCGTCACGACACTTTTGCTATACATTTTGTACATTACACCTATGCATCTTTACTACACACCAATTGAATGTACTGATTAGGTTTATAATTAGTTTATGTTTTAGAATAATTATTTATAAAACGTTTATATTCATATCTTTAAAAAAAATACAATTTTATTACCATTCCTTAAATTTTTTATTTTATTTTACATATAATTGCTCTCAAACGTTGTTAATTTATTTCATGGTGCCTGTTATTTAATCTATACTAATAATAATAAAGCTGAAGAGTTTGTTTGTTTGCTTAAACGCGCTAATCTCTGGAACTACCAGTCGGATTAAAAAAAATATTTTTGCATTTGATAGCCGAATTCTTGCTATAATATCACGCCGCGACCCAAAGGGCGAAGCAGTAACAATTAACACGGGTGCAACCGCATGGCACAGCTAGTACATATAGCGAAAGGAACTTCGTTCCAATCAGGTGTCCCACGATACCTCTCGAATTAAGTTTAAGATTTGAATGATTTTTCTCTAAACTTTCAGAGCAAACAAACAATTGAGAAAATGCAAACAATTATTTCATCAGAATGTCGATTTAGAATACTCCGTGATGCGCTGCACAGGTATTTACTTAATTATTTACATTTTTTTAATTCTGCAAAATACCAATCATCGAATATAAACTTTCTTATCTAAAATTCTAAATTATTATTTTCAGGTGTGATCCACCAGGCATCCCCTACTTAGGAATGTATCTTTCAGATTTGTCATTTATTGACGAAGGCACCTCCAACTACACACCAGATGGTCTCCTAAATTTTTCCAAAATGCGTATGGTAAATAAACTTGTTTGACTTAGATCGTTCTGCATGATCTTGATTTCTTAATAATAAATATAACTTTAAAATATTTCATTCAAGATTGCCCACGTCATTCGAGAGATAAGAAATTTCCAGCAAACTCCATACAAGATTGACCATATTCCAAAAGTAAGTTGTCGACATGTTGCATATATTTTGCTAGAAAACCTAATGAGACAACGTCTCTCGCTGAATCATTTTATCTATTTCAGGTGTGCGACTTTCTACTGGAGCGTTCCCTGGTGATTGCAGAAGAGCGGCAGTATACTCTATCTTTAGAGTTGGAGCCACGCGTAGCACGCGGATCTACCGCTGGTTTGCCTCCACTTTGCGCTGCGCCTGCGTCACCAGCTTCGCCAGCTTCCTAGCGGCGTCGACGCGCATCGCTTGCCGCTCTTGCGCCTCTGCGCTCTGAGCGATAAACAAGCGTTGCGCGTCTTTAACTCGCAATTACATAATGAAATAAGGGTATAAAATTGACCCAGAAACACTTCATTTATGTATATTCACATAACCAGCATTCCTGCAAGAATTATAATTTTGATTTGGCTCTGATGAAGCTATATAAAAAGAATGCTTGGAATAAGCAAGTACATACCTACACACTTGTGTAGATACGAGATAATTGGATTAGTAGTAGATTATTCTGTTTAAATACCTACTTAAAATTAACCCCTAATAAAAGTTAACGCTTAGATGTCTACATCCTAAAATTTCTTAATTAGGTCGTAAAAATGTGGACTATAACTTCAAATGATAACTAAAAGCAATCTTGAATAAATTCTATTTTTCTAAATAGAATAAATATAAAATATTATATTTACAGTCAATTAAATTTAATAATACATATCAGTTACAGGTTTCATTTTATTATTCACCAAAGATGAAACAAAAAAATAAATAAAATAGCACTTTTATAAAGTTTGCTTGTCAAAAACGCTCCGATCTGAAAAGCTGCGTATTATATTATTATGTGATAAGTGATTGAGCCAAGACAGAACGGCAACTATCAATAATGCTCATTTTTTTCATTGCACAAAATATTTCATGATCTCTTATTTTTTGAAAGTTGGTTAAAATATGACTTGCGCTCGTAGTCGCAAATATTACTTTACTTATATTGTAAACTTTTTAAAATATTTCTATTGTGTAGGTACTTAGATATCGTTATAAATTTATTGATGTTACCAAATTGAAATCCTTTTATGTAGATATCATAGAATTTAATAATTATGGTTAAGACTATTTAATGTTGTGGAAAATTCCTTATAGTGGAGGTGAAATATAGAATAATTTTCCAAGAAATCTATTAAAAACCCTTAAAAAAACCGACAAAAAAATGTAAAAATATATGGCTGTTAACAAAAAAAAAAAATCAAGGTTGTTACTTGTTAATGATGGTTGTTGTACTACTTAGACTGCTTTTGTACAATATTTACTTAATTATGTGGATGTGACTGCATTTTCCCGTGCAATAATGTATAACTTTGTTAAATCTCGATTAATGAATAGTGATATAGAAAAGGCAATACACACAACAATCCAATAACTCAAAGTAAAAGGGAATACTCCCCAACGCGTGTCGCCAGAAAGTTGCAAAATATGCCAATCTATTAAATATTTTCACTAGCGCGATACAGGTTTCACTATTGAGATCGATGAGCCCCTACCTGTCGTTAAAGTCTGTGATTCAATGAGTTTTTCTACTGGAATCCGAAATGCATTTTTAAAATATACATATCCCTAAAAAGCTATGCATATTAAATGCTAAGGCATACCTATAAGTTAGAATCTATTAGTACCTATTTGTTTTAGACGAGTGCATTTTGGCTCACAAGTTACATAGTTATATATTGTGTAAGTTAGATGTCCTTAGATAAAAAAACTCTTGTTATCTATTTGTATAAAATCTAGTCTTGACTGAGGATACTATCAAATACCCTCGCTGAGTCTAATTGCTTCGGCATAAGCGAATAATTTCTAAAAAAACCAGTTCACTGGTATATTTTCCCACCATAATGTAATACGTATCGCAGAGAGCTAAAAGGGAAACTAGACCCGTATATGATTGATACCTAACGTCTGAAATACAGTGAGATACAATAAGTGTTTTCTACGTCTATTTCTATGTCATTTTGATGTTATATTATACTCGTATTTCGTATAAGTAAAATTAATGTGGTAGTTTCATTAATTGTTGTTTTGTATGTAATAGGTAAATGAAAGGAATATGTGTAAGAGTTTACGTGTGAAGATCCAATTTCTATTCTAATTCTAAGCGAAGACTAATATCTATACCTACTGACACATGTGAATTAATGGTTTGGATAAAAAAACAAGAGAGTTGATTTAGATAATTGAGATGTAAGGGAAAAAGAAAATTTGTGATAAGTAAGAACTGTAAGATGATATTTCGGGCGTATATCCAAGAATGGTATCTGAAATATTCTCGGAAAAGATCGTGAATGCCTCTACGTAAACCTACCACAATCGATATACAATTGTTAATGTAAGAAAAGACTAAAAATAGAAACAAAGTAAAACTTAAATGGCACGCTTATTGAACTTCCTAAATTAAAAAATGCAAGGTATGCAAACTATTGAAAGCTACCTAAAGCGTTGACTTGACGGGGGAGTCGAGGGGCTGAGCGGCCGGCTGACTGCGGACCGCCTGCAGTGTAATCCAGCGCAAATAAGTTTTACTACTCAATATGTTTGATTTCGAGTAACTAACATCTTCGTTCGGCCTTGGTGCGCTAGCTACACTCATGTCCAGATTTTTTTTATTTAGGCCTCAGAAAATATATGTTCCTTTAAATAAATTTTTGATTTGCAGTACTGGATTTCTACCATTACAATGTCTAATTATCTACTTACACTAAGTCGTAGATATGCATATAATTATAAAATTAATATAAATTCAATTCTTTATTATTATATTTATTAATAGACAATTTAATATTATTTACATTTTTTCAAGTCTATCAAATGCTTAATACATACATATACGCACTTTTAGCCTTAATTACTTTTTAAAATTAAAATTTCGTAATTTTGAGATTCATATAGGAAACTAATAAAGATTAAGGACTTAACTTCATACACACGTTTTAAAAATCTCTTTAGATTAAAATCTAGAATTAAGTAAAACCTATATATAAGTATATGTTGTTACTCAGAAGCGTTATTTCCACTTTGTTACTTGTCTTCCTCTTTTATTCAATGATTGTTGATAGAAAGTTCTAACTTTGATCTTTATAGTGTTAATGTTTAGCTGTAAGGACGCAAATAAATAAAAATTTTGCTACGCTTCAATTAATACAAAAATCTTATGAATACTATGATAATAAATCGTCACTGAACTACCTCTGCACTTGTTTCTAAATAATATTGTTAAAATACATTATGGGCGCGTAAAGTGAAAATGTGGCTCAATGAATACATATTATATTTTTTTAAAGTAAATAAAACAGATGGAAATTTTACTGGAGGTTATCAAGAAATAAAACCAAATAATTAATTTTTGGGACAAAAAATTTAATGATTGTACCAGGTACCTATATCAATTTACAATAAATACTCAGTACAAAATAAAATAAATATAAAATGTTATGTACCTATTATTAAGTATGCAATAGTTACACAGTAACAAATAATATAAAAATATAAATTTAAAATGAATGTCCTTATGATCCAAAAAGTGTTTGTTGGTTCTATTTGCAGATATATTTTTGATAATAAATTAAATTATTTTCTGTGTGTGTATTTCTTACAAATTGTAGCATATATATTTATATTTTTAAATAAATTAATGTATGTAGGTATATATATATATATATATGTTAATAAATATGTTTATTAGTGTACAATAGTGAATACTTGTGATGAGCTCAATTGTTTACTTGTTGTCGTTAACTACTTGATCACTATGAATTGTTGTTTCCTTCAAATTAAAAGTTGTCATTGTATAAAGTTATTACGATTTTTATTTACTAATTTGTCCTCTGAAATCACATTTATTTACTATCTATAAGCTTGAAATTTTTTTTGAGAATATTATTTAATAATTTCATATTTCTTATAAGTCCTACTTATTCTCCTTTAGTATAAATGCCACGGTTTTCAAGTACAATTATTGCTCATAGTAAACCACGTCAGTTGTGTCCAGTATTAATAATGCTTTTTGAAGCTCCACGCACCCTTACATTATTATGTCCGCTTAGTATTGGTAGTTTATTATAGTCCAGCATATCTCAGTTTTCCATTTCATTGATAGTGCAATATTTTATTTATCTTTTTACACAGCGTTATTTTGACTGCTTTCTCCATCTGATAGATCGTCAGTTGTAACACCAACAATTTTCAAATCTTTTTTAAAATCCACATAAGCTACACAAGCTCCAGATACTATTAACCAAAAGCCACTTATATAAAAAGTTCTTTTTACACCTATACCTTCCAATTTTCATATATATATCTTTACTGGTTTAGGCTTGTCAGTCAGTCAGCGACACGATAGCTTTATATCTAATCTTCTAATAATGAAGCTGAAGAGTTTGTTTGTTTGAACTCGCTAATCTCTGGAACTAAGCTAAGCTGAACTAAGTAAAAAGCTGAGAGTGGCGTGCCCAGTGTTTCAAAGCAGAGCATAGGTTAAATTTATCTAGGTACAAAAGTTTGTCGACTTTGCACTTTTCACATTCACTATGGAAAAATTCTGTTTGGTGTGTTGCTTTAGTCAGGTGTGTGCGCCAAAATACAAACAAAAACATGAAGTAAACAAATATAAAGTTGAATATTTTTACCGCGCGAATATTGCCGCGCACCGTTTTGCAATCGTTACGAAGTTCACTATGAAAGCCCGGCTTAATATTTCATACAAATCGCTATAGATACGAACAATTATTTAAATTTTATTTCTCTTTAACTAAATATAATATAAAATTTACAAATAAAAAAATTCCTGTAAATCGCTATCTACTGGGAGAGTACCCAACAGACTGGCTGCATTGCCTCGTTGGATGGCTATGCTTATTCTTTGACCGAGGTAAGAGCCAGCCCGTTGGTCATGTGACCTTTCTATTAGTAGTTTACTAATAATAATTTATTTAAATGAGTCTTTACATAGGTTAGAACAAAACAGATATATGTGTAAACAAAGCCCCATTGCAAGCCAATAAATCGTTAGATATATAATTAACTCACGTATAACTATATCTCTAAGGATGGACAAACGAATATAATATATGGTGGACAAATGAACTTCCGAGGTGGACGAACAGACCTACCCCTCAGAGAAGCTAATTCACCCCTAGGAAGCTAGAGATCCTCCGACAAAGTTAGTTAAAATTCTTAGATATATAATTAACTCGCATATAACTATATATTTAAGGGTGGACAAATAAGCTTCCGAGGTGGACGAACAGACCTACCCCTCAGAGAAGCTAATCCACCCCTAGGAAGCTAGAAATCCTGCACGTCAAATTTAAAATCCGGGTATTTTTCTTAAAAAATGTTTATTTGAATAACTTGTTTTTGAAGGGTGGACAAAAAAAATGCGAGTCATTATTTATAGGAACCATTAGAACTCCACCACTACAACCACTAATAGATATTATATTCATGTTGTTAGTCTATAATTACATTTGTAAACAGAACAAGACGTAAACAGAAACTATGAGTAATATTGTATACATACAATTTGTGCACGAAATGTTCATATAATGAACGTTAACTGTAAAAAAGCTAACAAATATTATATTATCGGACTGTGATAACCTGTGGTGATAACACTGATAACATCATATAATTATCACAGCTTTTTATAAAAAATACACAGTATGTACTCCTTAGCTCCTAACTAACAATTATGTAGCGTCGCCATAGATATAGGTAGAGAGATGGCGACAGAAAGTGGTTGTAAGCACTTGCCGGCAGAAAACCTATTTTTCGTGTAGTCTGAGCAAAAGTCGGATGCTACTCTACTTTGGGGCTTGCGACTTTTAGTCACCTGCAGCCTAGCCGAATTGCCATTTAGACGGTCGATTTTTGCCGTGCGGCGAAAATCGTGCGGCTATAGTCACCCGTGTAAACCCCCGTATACGGCTTCTCTCTGATATATAATTTTCAGCCGTAAACAGAGGCAAATTCCTAAATTTCTGAGAAACTACTGAACCGATTTTCGTCATATGTCTGTGATATAATGTCGAGAAATTATTATATCCTTAAAAATGAGTCGTCAAAATCGGTACATATTTCAATCCGGAAGAATTATCTGTCGAATAGAAAAGAAATGATCAAAATCGATTCTCAACTGGGCGGAGTAATCGATGTTCATTTATACATAAAAAAAAAATATAAAAAGGTCTGAATCGAGAACCTTCTCCTTTTTTTGGAGTTGGTTAAAAAGCTATAAAAATGGAGCTTAGTGTTTTCCATAAATCTGTTAACTACATCTTAATCCTAAGAACTTGGGCTCTCTAGTATTATCCAGGCCGAAGCTATGAAGGTAAGAAAATACGGCGAAACAAAAATATTTTTAGATTAAAATCTTGAATTTAGTAAAATCTATCTATTTATGTATATATCGAAGTTTCTACTTTGTTACTTGTCTTCCACATTCACTCAACCAAAAAAACAAGAATATATTCAAGCAGTTATAAATTTTAAGTGTGAAACAGAGGAATTACATAATATGTAGATCTAGAAAGAAAAAGGCCATCAGATCTGCAGCAATGAAAACTATCATGCACGACCACATTTATTTTTATGCAACATGCAACATTTTTATAAACATAAACAATTATTTTTTGAGACAGTAAATACTTATACCAATAAATCGATTGAACTGTATTTACAATAAAGACTCAGTACAAATTAAAGTAAATAATATGTTATATACAATAATTATGCAATAGTTACACGGTAACGAATAAACACATATTTTATTTTAAAATTAAGCGTAGGTAATATCCTTATGATCTAAAAATATTTTTGATAATAAATTAAATTATGTTTTATTATTCCTAATTGATTTTTTAAGTAAAAACCTTAATATAAGCACCTTTGTTAATAATATGTCATTGATGTGTATATTTCCTTACAATATTGTAGCAAAATTATTTATATTTTTAAATACAATAACGTATGTATCTATGCATATTAGGTAATCTATGTTTATAAATATATTTATTAGTGTACAATTAAATACTTGTGATGAGCTCAATTGTTTATAATAAATACATAGGTAGTCAAAATCTAGAGAATCTCTTAAATTTTTCTTAAGTTTGTAAGTCTGTTACCATTCTTCTCCAAAACAACTGGACCGATTTTTATGCGGTTTTTTGCATTACATAAGTGTCACTTCAGAGCAGGTTCTTAGATATGTCTGATGAAAACCGAGTAAGCAGTTTCCAAGATATTAACTACTTATCTTAAAAAGATGGAAATAAAAATTGATTCCACAATTATAAACCCCAGACGCAAAATATGAATCAATTTATATTCACTCTTGAAAATAATCATAAATGCGTCGGGAACCGCTGATATCTTTTATATTTATTAACCTACGTATTTGATAGTTTGCTGTATTTGTCAATGTTCATATCAGCGGTCCGCGGTGCACTTATGATTGTTTATGATTGCTTTTCAAGTCAGTTTGTATAAATTATTTGATTTTTTTAAACGTTCATATTTAGCGTCAGAGTTTTTTTAATTGTTATTTTTTTATCTACTACTAAAAACTAAACTAAAAAACACGCCGTCGAAAATACGGCATAGTGCCGAGTAGGTACATTGGCAGCGTTTCCTTTTTGTATACAAAGGCTAATAAGCCAATGTGAAAAAAAAACTGCTGGCTCTCACATCACCAGTAGCCCATACTAGTCTGGTCGAAATATCCTTAATACCATTTTTAGTGTCGGATGACCATGGGCCTAACATTTCTACTGCCAACGCCGCAAAATCGTAGTCCGATCAATGAAGATATTTGCGGCGTTTGTGGTAGTGGTACAGATCTCTGTCCCAATTACTATTGACACGAGTTGTCAATTTTCGTATCGACGGTGGTCTATTGTGCAGGCGTGCAGCGCAGGATGCACATGCTTCAAATCCCATCCTCAGCGGTATTTTTTCAATTTTCTATCAATTTAAAGTTGCGTTATATTTTGCCTCTCAGGGCAGCAAAATCACACCTTTAAAAAAAGTGTACCGACTTCAAAAATTTGCACTGAAAAGTCAGAAATAATAAATATTTCGTCGTAGAATTTGAAGACGGTTGGTGCCAAATTAGGATACAAAATTAAGTAAACATCTAAGAAGATAAAGATCTGTTAAATATTGTACTGATGATCGTAGGTTCTAATGAATTGTCTAGATTTGTGAATTTGGGTACTAAGTTATTTCTAATTTGGCACCAATCGTCTTCAAATCTACGACTAAATATTTATTATTTCTGACTTTTCAGTGCAAATTTTTGAAGTCGGTACTTAAAAAAGTTATTTTTTATTGATTTCGCGCAACATAAAAGCCGAAATAGTTACGTAAGCACATATTTAGACATTTTTACTGTTTAGTTTATCTTAATTACATTTTTGTATGGAAAACAAACCACCTTAAGTCATAGCACCGAAAATTTCCCATTCCGGCCGCCATCCGATCTAAGCGGACCATTCGTTACAAGAATTGGACGAGTCTGTGGTCGATTTCGGTGGACCGTACGGCGGCGCGCCGGTGATTGGACGAATGGGTGGGCACCTTAACGCTTTTCTTTGATATAATTTCGGCCGTAATCAGAGGCAAATTACTGAATTTATGAAATTTTCGTCATGTCTGTGACTGTGTCGTCAAAATCGGTACATATTTCATCGAGATATTAAGAAAAATCGATTTTTAAACTCTGTTTTTTCAAATTTTCTGATAAACTAATGAACCAATTTCTATGATAAAAAAATGGGACCAATCCGGAAGAATTATCTGTCGATTAAAAACAATATAAAAATCGGTTCACAACTGGCGGAGTAATCGATGTACATAGGTACATACAGTTAAAAAAATACGATCTAAATTCAGAACCTTCTCCTTCTTTTTTGGAAGTCGGTTAATGATTATTGCTTATTGTAAAACATGTCAGTCGTATCCAGTATTTGAAGTTTCACGATATTATTGTCATTATGTTCACTGAGACCAACACATCCCAGTTAAAGTCACATCAAAATCACGATTTTCTTCCATCTCATCGACAATTCAGTTATTTGTTTCCATTATTTTAAACAGCGTCATTTTCATTACTTTCACCATCTGATAGATCGTCAGTTGTAATACCACAAATTTTTACATCTTGTGTAAACCCCACAATACCTATACAAGCTCCAGATACTATAAGCCAGGCGCCACCCATATAAAAAGTTAACTCCCATTCTCCTGTCACGTCGTATAACATGCCTGGAAACAGTGAAATGTCAATTAAATTTGGAGACCTGAAAATACATACATTTGGAAATATTATATAAATATACTGCTCGCTTACTCATAGTACTCAGAAATGAGTCTTTATAAAAATAACTTCCATTAATAGAAGATCTACTAGAGACGAATGAGAACCTTATAAATTATCTAGAAGGATATTTTTTTATGGACACTAAGTTCGCACGAATTTATAAAAAAATATTATTATTTTATGACTTCAAAACTTTTTAAACTCGAGATTATATAATAGAACATAGAGCCAATATAATTGCAGAAAGTTTCATCAAAATTAATTCAGACACAGACAAAATAAAAATAAAATTCCATTGTTTTTCAATAGGCTTTTGTATTAATTTTTAAATCACAGACAGACATTTCCATTTCATCTAAATATATAAAACCGTCGTGTCGCTGACTGACTGACAATCAACGCACAGCCTAAACCACTGAAGATATCAATATGAAAATTGGAAGGTATATTTCTTAGGGTTTGTAGAGGTGCATTAAGAAAGGATTTTTTGAAAAGGGGGGTAAAATGGGGTCTAAACATTGTATTCCTATTACAACCTCTACGAAGTCGCGGGCAACTGCTAGTTTATTATGTAGATATAAAAAACATGTAAAATATATATTTACCTGCAATAGGCGGTCCTATTAAATGTCCAATACCTTGACTCAACAATATTAAACCATAAGCTACTGTAAATCGTTCCAAAGGTATCAAATCCAACAATATCGTAGGAGTATATGAGTAAGAACTAGCAAATGATAGTCCAAATATTGTAGATATTACAATGAGAGCCCAGTAGTTGGTGATGAAGAATGGGTAAGCACCGACAGATAAGCCACAAACGATAAGACACGCCGCGTACGTTTTTGTTACGTTGATCCAAGGTTGATCACCAGCCCATCCTAATGCCACCTGTAATACCAAAACAGTGTGAACTAAAAGTAGATGTAGTACCTAAGATAGAGAAAGGGATAATTAGATGATTTGGACATATTGAAAGAGCCGATGAAAAGAGAAATTCGCCGATAATAATGATATTTATAAAACGGAGATTAAAAACCAGTCGAAATCGAAGAGCATGCATGAAAAGATGCATGGATTTGGATTTAACTAAGGCGAAAAAGTTGTACCATGATCGTGGCAAGTGGATATCTTTGGCCTCTGCCTACCCGAAGGGAAATAAGGCGTCAGTATATTTATGCATGGTATACTTGCACCGTGCGTGGGTAAATCAAGCAAAACGTGAAAATACTGGGAGCCAGCTCATGTCATGTCACTCGCGTGAATTCATATTTCAGCGTTTAGGAAAAAAATAACTAAGTATAAGTTACTTAAGCAAATATGATGAAGAAGATGATAAACGAATTTAATATACCAAATTACACATTTAACAGGCAATTTTCAAAAAAATTATATGTGTGTAAAATAAGTCGGTTAGACAGGACACCTGATAATAGATTTCACCCGAACCCAAATTCACTACTTTCACCCTATTCTCATGATTTCTGTATGAAATGCTCGTTTAATAATGTAAGAAAATCTTACAATGCCAATACTGCTAGCAATTCCTATAGTGCTGATCATGACAGGACCTCCTTCCGTTCCGATAGCTGTCATATAAGATTGTAGGAAGAAATATGGCACTATGAACCACACCGAGAGAATCAATGACGCCACATTGAATATAAGGAAATGTAACTTGTTAAACATACGGAAGTCGAAGGTTGACTTACATATTTGCCAAAGACGTTCATGCCAGTTCTGAAAACAAACATATATCAATCAAATATTACTTTTATTTTACAACGGATCACTGCTTTTATGCGGCGTGACCAGGAACCCGGGTGAAAGTATTAACGTGCCAGATTTTAAGCATGTGATTTGCGTATACTCGTATAGTAATTAAATAGATAGCTACTTGAAAAAGAACCGATTTTTTCTATTTTATTTTATAAAAAAACTTCACGGCCTTTATATGTACCTACCTCATATAAAATAATATATAACTTATTCGTTATTAGGTAAATAGAATGGCAAAACAAATTAATTTAGTTAAGTAATTACTGATTACAAATAAATTGCATCAGCAATTAAATCATTAGAGACTTCTAAATCTATGTGGCCCTAGTCAGTATTTTCGATGAAATTAAATAGATAAGATTAATGAAGCGTCGTACCTTTTATACAACCCTTTCATATACTCGAGGAGTTATACAAGAAAGTGACGAAATTTTAAATATAATTAACAACAAAATACTCACTAAATCATTATCAGACATAGTGCTTAATGACCACATTGAGTTTTTATAAATGTTTGGTAAAGATGCTGCTCGAAACTTGTACCGTGGAATATTCATCATAGCTCCTCTGTGCACTATAGTGTTTTTATACAACGACATATCTCGTAAGTAGTGATTGTCAACAGACATTTGCTTTGAAATCCAGTCTTTCCTCTGAATAATTCTTGGTTGCCTACCATTACTTTTAACCTTTTTAAGAGACTCCTTAGGTTCCTCTACTGCTAATTTGCTTTCTTTTACGTCTTTCGGCATATTATTTCCAGGGTATTTATTTGGAGTCTTAACTTTCACAGTTACTTGTAACCGGCTCGGTTCAATTGATTCGTTACCTGATTTATCGATTTGAATTTCAGAATGACTTCTCACATTAAGCAATGTTGGATAATTTTCAAGTATTAAATTATATATGCGCTTATTTGTCATTAGCCTATCTATTACTTCCGGTGGTACCTGAAATTGATAACAATAACTGTCAAATAAAATGTTTAAAATAATTTACCTTCACCTAAAATATTATTAGTTTTATATGGATCTGTGAACCTACCTTTTCGTTTTGTTGGATAAAAGTTGGTAAATGAATAGCAGACTGCATTCTTTTATAAGCCTGTTCTTCATTCATTTTTGTTGTGGCATCTAATTGTTCAGCTTCCGCAATAGAAGTGGCTAGAGTAGTTAATATATAGTCTGGACTTTTGCCACTCTTTAGTAAACTTCTTATTTCTTCTGCACTGAAAATTACTGATTCTCCTCCGGTAGACCTATTTGAAATTGAACCAGCGCTGGAAGATTTTCTTGATCGCGATAGTTTCCTTTTTCTTATTTGTTTGATCGTTAACCAATCTGGATCTCGCATTAAAGCTCCACATACGCACATATTTAACAATGTTCCCGCTAATATAACCACAGTATTTCGCCAATCGAATACTTCTAATAAATAGCTTGTCATTGGCGAATAAATTAATGTTCCGAACCCCATTCCACAAGAAGCCAAAGAAACTGCTAAATTTCTTCTTTTATCAAACCAGAATGCAACTGATACCACTGAGGTTACGTATAAGATGCCCATACCTAGACCACTCATGAATCCGAAAGTGAAACATAACATTACTACTGAGTTACTAAATGCTGCTAATATAAAACTTATACTTGAGATTATTCCAGCAATAATAGTCATACTTCTACACCCATAGCGGTCGACTAGCGCACTCATAATAGGACCAACTAATAGTGGTGTCGCTATATATAAGCTACCTATCATGGCAGTTTTTGATTGCGTTGTTTCAAAATAATTAGTGAATTCCTCGTGAAGTAAACCAAAAGAAAATGCTAATCCATCGGCACACGCAGCTATGATAAAGGAAGAGGCAACAACCACCCATCCCCATCCTCCATCTGGGATTGGTGGTAGATCATCATCATCATCTAATTCATCCGAATAAACACTTTCGTTGTCATCGAGCCCCTGAAACTTGACCCCTTCCATACTTCCAATGTTTCCATTTTTAGAAAAGTGTGCAGTTAAGTCACCATTATTTTTTAGTTTATCTTCATTGTTTCTATCAGATCCATACGTTTTTAAAGAATTAATTTTGTTTGCATCGTTTAGTAAAGGCATGCGTTGTCGATGTTCTGATGTGTTGTCATTATCATCGACAGCATTTGCCTCGTTAATATCTTGTGTTTCATCTTGTAGTTTATCCATAGTTTATATCTTCAAATAAAACATAATTGTGTTTTATTTTGGAATATTTCGCATTGTTATTAAGTATCTGTAACAAAAATATACACATATTGTACATATGTTTAAAATTGCCATTTGCGGTGTGGCCACATATATTAGTGATGCTAATTCTTAAAAATAGAATGTATCTAATAGATTCTGCAGAAGTGAGGATTACATGCTCTTCGAAGCACTAGAAGTCGATTAAAGCACTTATTCCAGTTTCAAGTCCAACACTCAATCGATATAATGGTCGCTCTATGTTCAAATAGATAGATAGGTACCATAAATATCAATTTTAAGTTAAATATTTTATTATATATTATTCTCTACTTGTCTTCGTTCTGGTTTATGTAACATTAGTCTCTATAATTGTTTCATATATAAATGTCATTAACCTTTGATAATGATAAGAGTGTAATAGGTCGCATTATGTAAAGATATTATATAGGTAGGTATATGTTACTCTAATAAATTTATTATATTAAAAGTAAAAACTTCTAAATATGTCTTCATTAATCTTCATTTGTTGTTTTTAAATGTATACAATTAATGCAACGAAATCTTTACTATGACGTGATCAGAAGTTTATTTTTCTAAACATGATTATTCCCTACCATAGTAGTAAGTAACATGCATGAAACATAATTTACATTTGTTTTTTTTTAATTTCTTTGGTTATGATGAAACCGTCTACTTTAAGCGAGAACCTACCTTAGGCCGACACGTGGGCCACAATATGCCTATAAAGTGTACCGACTTAAAAAATGATGCACTGAAAAGTGTGCTTTCCGAAAGCAAATGCACAAGTCACTATAAAAAAATACCCAAATGTGCCTATAAAATTTGAAGAGTCGATTTCTCCAGGATCCCCTTATCAGATCCTGATCTGATGACCACGGGACCAACTGGAAAGTATACCCTTTCAAACAAAAAACAATTCCAAATCGGTCCAGGCGTCTTCAAGTAATCGGGGAACATAGATAAAAAAACATAAAAGATTTGTGTGAAGAGACGAATTGAGAACCTTCTCTTCCTTTTTTGAAGTCGGTTAAAAAGAGCCGTGTCGCTGACTGGCTGACAATCAATGCACAGCCTAAGCCACTGAAGATGTAAACATGCAAAGTTGGAAGGTTCTTTAGGGGGTGTTATGTAGAGGTGCACTAAAAAAAATTCGAAAATCAAACCGTATATAAGAGGGTGAAATGGGGTGTAAACGTTTACATATAAAATCGTATTCCCTGCGTATATATCAACTTGAAATTTGTACTAATATGTACTCTTCAAAACAAATAATAATAATGTACAATTTCAAAATCTTAGGTATCTACATTTATTTTTTCGGGCAGTGTAACATCATATGATTATATCATCAGCTTTTTATTAAAAAATACACAGTAGGTACTTCCCAATGTTAAATTGTATTTCACTTACCAATTTGAAACCACAAAACTAATTATTAACATAACTAAACTAAAGGATAAAGGCGGACACTGATCGACTGGGTTATAATTTAAATAACACAAACCACGTGTTGTACACAAATACACATATCTATGAATAGATAAGGCCACAGTCCGCGCCGGTCACGCGTGTGCAATGTTGTATGGAAAATCCTTCACTGAAAAAATATTGTATGAGACAAAGTAACCTCGGCAGTCGACACTCTATTGTATAGAGTTGCCAGTATTTATTTTTAAAATAAACATACTTAGGTACAACTGTTGACAATGCCTTTGATCGAGTGTGTTCTATGTATTTCTAGCCATAATAATAATGGTTTTCCCTAAAAAACTCTTGATTTCGCTGAGGTAGCGACAAATTATGTAATTTAATTTGAATTGTTTTTAAATAAATTATGTCATAAATAAAACTGTACCAACCCATGCAATGGGTTTTTTATAATAAAAATCCGACAAACCGTACAAAGAGGCTTTTCCATCTACATACCTCAACAGAGCTGGCCACTCGTTAGGTATAGCGTCAAAAAGAAAACTTCGGCAAAGTGAGGGGAAGACTTTCTTTGTCTTCAGCTGGGTACCCTGGGGCCGGCAACGGTTCCCGGGAGCTGTAAGCAACCCGTGAAGATATTTTTTTATATGTAGAATTGTCACTGTTGTCGTCATCGCATCTATTTTAGAATTTGAAATTAAAAGTAAAGTACCTGATAATTTTTATTTATACTTTGAACGTGACAAGAAACACTGGTAAACCCTGTTCACATTTAGCGAGTTGTCCATATTATGCAGAACGGAACTAAAATAGCAAAATTTAAGGCCTCATTTGTCTATTTACCATCACGCCTTCATCCCAAGAGGGGTAGACAGAGACAATCGAAAGCTATTTGTTACGATCCTGATCTCGCTTCTTTTATATTCATCATACCTTTCATCATGCTCGGCGATTGTGTGACTTAATATTTCCATGGATCAATTTTTATAACATGTTCAATAAAAGTACACCTAGGTCGTCCTCTGCCAGCATTTCCTTTAACTTTAGCCATATAAACCTTTTTAGTCAATATTCAACCTTAATTCTTTCAACGTGTCCAAACCAGCGTAAATTACTTTTCTTCATTTTTCTTCATTTTAGTCACAACATCATCTTTCACTCCGCATTCTTATCTAATGTAAAGTAACAAATCAAAAGATTTTGAGGATTTTTTTTAATGAATACTTATTAAAATACAAAGCACGGCAGTAGGTAGGTACTGCATAGTTACTGTAGTCTTTGCGTCATCTGTGTGGTCATCTGTCAATAAACTCTATTTAGATTATAAAAAAATATCTACCTATTGCAAATTTTATTACAGTTTACTATAATATTTGTTACGATGGCCGTAACGGATCTTTTATCAGTTTTTATACTTACACAGGAAAGAAGTCGTCCTCCATTTATTAAATGACTACCTTTGCATCGGATTTGCCCGTGGATTTTTTTGAATAAGAATTTATCCCGAACGATTTCGTGGATAAAATGCTATGTCACTCGCCGCCCTCCAACTATCTCTGTACAAAAAATCACTTCAATCCGTTGCTCTATGTTGGCGGCTTTTCCACCTAAATATACCTCAACAGAACTGGCCACTCGCCTCACAAATACCATAGGCTAAAAGCTTTGAGTATTTAAGACTGGAGACGGGAAGAGCTAAATCACCGAAAAATTTTTTCTGCCACTTTTGGAGGGAGGGGAGGTAAACGTCTAGTACTAGCCCCTGTACCACTGTATTTTTCTGTCGTTTTATTGTCGCAACGGATTTTACGTTAAATGATGATTATGTTAAAATACAAACATAATAATTATAATTAATGATTGGAAACACTATGTTTCAGCAAGTTTGACGTCCTAGATCGCCTTTCCCATTTAAAACATCACAATTAACTATTTTCCTAAAGCTCTGTCTTGCGACACTAAACGATACCAACAAAATCTAAGGTTACTTATTACTGCGCATCTGGTCAGTTTAACTGGTCAAAGGGGGAAAAATTGGCGAAAAGGGAAGCCCGTCTATGGCCCCTCCATAGGCTTAGTACTCTATGGCTAAAAGACTTGGTCTTCCGCTGGGTAGTGTCGGGTTGTGGGGTAGCCAGGCCGGGTAGGTATAGCAGGAAAACTCGTAGTAAACTTTCACCATTCGTTTATTGGTCGAATTAACAAGGAAGGAACAAGCAGGAGCAGCAAAAGAACAACCAGTAAAAGCATCCGTAAGGAGCCAAGGAACCTTCAAAGGAACCAAGGAGAAAGGAGCCGTAAGGAGAAGGAGCGCACTGTAATAAAAATGAACTACACATTACTACAGGGCGTTAAGCTATTGAAGTAACACAATACAAAGTATGATAAAAATACTTACAATACTTATTTGCGCTCCTTTTATATTAACATAGATATTAGTTCTTGAATATTGATTCAATACATTTTATATAGTTATTTACTTAGTTGATAAAATAGAAATATAATAAATTTTACAATTGGCAGAGTACTGCCTAAGTCAACAGTTTGTGAAGGAATGAGTAAAAATTTAATTTAGGTTCCACACATCGAATATTTGAAAATAACATACAATGTTCTATTGAATTAAAATGAACAATATCGTGTTCTAAAATTAAAATAAATGCTATTTATGATGGCCAGCTTGTAAGCGGCCAGGAAAATAAGGTCGTATCATCACAGTAGGTATCTGGGAACGGTAACATTTGCATTCCGCGAGATGTTGTGAAAATGTCGGTGAAGATAGCCATACAGTTCAGGCATTTCTGTGTTAACCATACTTAAAATCCTACTCAGTAGTGAGACTGCGAGATTGCCTATTGTTATTTTTAAGGTTCCGAAAAACTCCGATGAAAAAACGGAATCCCTTATAGAATCACTCATGTGTCTGTCTGTCCGTCTTATAATATTATAGGTATTAAATAACCCGAAACTAGTGAGTCTAAAATTTAAAAAAAAAATAGAGAATATAGGGCCTAAACGAAAATCCTGTCTTAAAGTCCTGACCGAAAAAGTGGCGAGTAGTACCTAGTCGCAAATTGGTCATAATTTCGGTCTAACGCTCGTATATGAACATATTGAAAAAAATCAACTACTTATAATGTAGTATTGCGTGTGTTATCAATTATCCTTGCAATTATCTACTTGTAGCTATTTGTATTATATTTAATACCTAGGTACCATTTTATGAGTGCTTATCCATAATATTACAATATATTGTTAATGAAATAGTTAAAGTATTGATCCTAGAGAATTGTGGCGTAGAACTTAAAACTTGAAGATCCGGGTTCAATCACCATTAGAGACAAAAACCTAAACACAATTCGTGCTTCGGAGGTCACGCATTTACTGCACCTGTTCTACCGGCAACGCGTTAAATATGTTGTTAACAATGGCAAGATAAATAAGGCCCGACTTCACAAATTATGTACTGAAAAGTGTACTTTCCGAAAGCAACTGCACAAGTCACAATAAAAAAAATACCCAATACGCTTCAAGTGTGCCTATAAAATTTGAAAAATTCTGGATTTCTCCAGGATCCAATTATCTGATCCTGACCTAATGACCATGGAACAGTCCAAGCGTCTTCAAGTAATCGGGGAACATACATAAAAAATAATGAAAAAGATTCCGACGAATTGAGAACCTCCTCCTTTTTTGAAGTCGGTTCAAAAGGCGTGATGGTGTGTTTGTTGTTTTTATTTTGGATATTAGAAAAAGCTTTTAATGTGAATACCTACATTTTAATTATGAAAATTCGAATATAAAAATACTTTTCTATAAAACTTGGGATATTCTATTTTAGTAACGATTCGACTAAATGAATATAAAAGTTTGTACGTTTAGATGTTTGGATTGTTATTGCTCTATCACGAATTCGGATGAAACTTGGAGTATAAATTGTTAATGTCCTGGTTTGGAACATTGGCTACTACATTATTTATTTTCTTTGTTCTATTTGTTTCTTTGTTCTTTGTTTGCACTCCTACAATATTATAGAGGGGGACAAAACATATACGACAAAACACTTGTTCAAGTAACTAACAAGAGCGACTAGGTAGGTATGTTGAAAGACTTTCTGCATTGATTTTTAGATAAAATAGGTAGTTAGTGTAATAATATATGAGATATAGCTTGTTGGCACAAATTATGACTCATTAGCAAATTATATATTTGTATATCTATATTAATATACTACTAATATAAATATTATAAACAGGTAAAATTAGATTTTTTGTATGTTTGTTTGTAATGAAAAAACTCAAATTTACTGAACCGATTCTAAAAACTATTTCACTAATAGAAAGCTACGATATCCCTGAGTGACATAGGCTATATTTTATATTGTTCGAATATATCCATGGGTGGAGCCTGGGGCGGAAAATCTATAACTGAACCGATTCTAAAAATTCATTCACTAATAGAAAGCTTCGATATCCCTGAGTGACATAGGCTATATTTTATATTGTTCGAATATAGCCACGAACGGAGCCGGGGGCGGAAAGTCTAGTTCTAGATATGAGGCAAAATCTGAAGTATTTTATTTTTTATTACCACAAGCTAAAGGTCCCGGATTCCCCTGGTTCATTAAAAATAAGTAAAATAATATGTAAATATTTTTTTACAAACCAGAGAAACAAAGAGCAAATTCGGAGATTCGGAGTATCAGGTTCAGGCAAAAGATTTTTTTATTTTGTTAATGTAGTTTTTCTTAGCTTAAGTAAATAAAATAAAGTACTTTCCCTTCATGGGGCATTGGTTTTGTACTCCGCCCACTTTTGCAAATTTGCCATCTAGGCTAGGCTAATCTAATCAACTAGAGGTCTGTTTTGTATTTTTTTTCTATGTTGTCATTTCATTAGAAGATGTGCAGAATATCTGAACATTCTTTGTGAAAGCCAAGAGTGATATCATTAAACCAGATATAGCGATCCAGAGTCCTCCCATATAGAATGTCATCTCCCAGTTTCCTGTCACATCGTAGAGAAATCCTGAAAATGTACAAGGTCAGTATCCGATAGGAAGCGCAAAGCGTTGGACTCGTAACCGGGGGTTCAGATTTCAAACGAGCCAAAAAAACTTAGCACTAATTTTCTAAATGACATTTATGACGTCCTAAGGAAAAAGCTTGACCCGATACAGCTAGGTTTCTTGACCAAATGCGGGTGTGAGATAGACTGTTACGCGCTACTAAAAGTTTTCGAGTAGACAGAAATGAATCAATTAACGATTGAAGGGCCGAGATATGTTAATTGAATATGATAAAACGGTCACCAACACTTAGTCCAGGCTTCTTAACAATTTCACTAAACTTAAATCTTATTAAAAAAGATACACATACCTTCCAAAGGTGGTCCAATCAAATGTCCAGCTCCAAAACTCAACAGTAATATTCCATAAGTAACAGTAAATCGTTCCAGTGGTACTATTTCTAATAATATTGTTGTCGTGTACGGGAACATACTTGAAGACGAGAAACCAAATATTGCAGAAACAACGATTGAAGCCCAATAGCTATTTATGAATATTGGATACATTGCCACTGATGCGCCGCATATAACAAGGCAAAGAGCAAATGTTATATTCAAGTTGATCCAAGTAAAATCTCCAAGCCAACCAAACGCTAACTGAAATAATAAAAGCACCGTTGTATCTATGTATACTGATGTTACTATTAAACCAAAGTACATACCTAATTATCTACTACTTCCCAAAATAACCACATTTTATCACTGCAATTCCGCGAGGAAATGCAGCCAGTATTCTTGCCACTATTCCACGTGAACCTAGTTTATTTCGTTATTTATAAATCTTTAGATTTAATTTTAAGCTTTTTTTTATATTGTATTATTTAAAAATAGTACAGATAAGTATTATAAATAAGATAAAAAAAGATTCGGGAGCTGTAAGGCAATCCGTGAAGAAAAAAAGAAAATAAGTAGCTATATAAGATGTGAAGATATTCAGAGAATATTATGTCTTATGAACCTAATAAACATAAAAAAATTGACATAGGTAAGTACCCTTAGATTTTTATATTTTTTTTTCTTAAAATTAATTTTGAACACAATTTATAGATATAGAAAAAACTACCTAAAGGTCTCATTATTTTAGTTTCTTCAGTACACATAATTATAAGTACTTACAATACCAAAGATGTTGGCGATTCCAATAGTGCTCATCATTATTGCTCCACCTTCCATATTAACTTCGGTCACATAAGATGTCAAGAAGAAGTAAGGAATTATGGCCCAGATTGATACTAGTAACGTTGCTAAGAACAATATGAGAAAGTGCAAATCGTTGAGTAATGTTATATCAAAGGAGTTCTTTAGTACTTTCACGAGCTGACGGCAGCATGACTGAAATAAAATTGATAAATTGATTAGTAGTTATTTCCAAAGTAGTCACTAGGGTCGAAATTGTACGTAGATCGTTTATTGCATATTTCAAAATGTTTTGGTCAGATATCATAATTAGCTAAATATAATCTTTACTTACATACATACACGAAATCTGTTCCATTTTCATTGGTTATGAAATTACCTAATAATAATACCTATGTATATGAACTCAGAACTTACGTTTTCATTTTTATGCTTCCTACTACTTAGCTTTCCGTTCATTTCAACTTCCGATATGTTACCATTTCCAAGTAAAAGATTCTGTTCGTCTTTATTAACTGTTTTTAGTTTTTGTTTTCTTTTCTCCTTAATTATTACCCAATCTGGACGTCGCATCAACATTCCACAAACACACACATTTAGGCACGTTCCAGACAACATCACTAATGTATTTCTCCAATCATAAATGTCAAGAAAATAACTGATTAATGGAGAATAAATCATAGTACCGACTCCAAAACCACACGAGGCAATTGATATAGCTAAATTTCTTTTCTTGTCGAACCACAGTGTAATAGGCACTATAGAGGTAACATAAAGAATACCCGTTGCAGCTCCGCTAATAACACCAAAAGTAATGCATAATATTTCTACTGAGTTACTAAAGGCTGACAATATAAATCCCATTGCAGATATTATACCAGCAAATATTGTTGTTATCTTGCAGCCAAAGTGATCGACTAAAGCACTCATCAATGGACCAATTAAAAATGGTATTGAGCTAAACAAACTACCGATGACCGATGCTTTTGATTGTGTTGTTTCAAAATATCTTGTGAACTCTTCCTGCAATAATCCAAAAGAATTAAGTCCTCCTATTACTGCAGACACGAAGAAAACAGAACCAACAACCACCCATCCAAATCCACCGTCTGGTATTGGTGGAAGACTATCGTCTTTTCTATAGGAAATCTGTGTTTTACTTCCAAGATTTTCAATTTTCACGATTTCTGCTTGTCCCTTAATCATTTTATCATTTAGAGCCTTAAATTCCATATCCATTATCTATATTATACTTCTTTAACATATAGTTCTAATATAACTGCCCGTAGCATACATCTAAATAAATAGTTAGGTGCTTAAATATAAAAAACCACAATTTTAGAAACAATTAGTACAAAATTCCTAAAACTTCGTGTTTATTCACAGACAATCAAAATAATATAAGTCTTGTATTGATATTACACGCTAACGAATTTAAGATCAAACTATGGCCTAAGTAATCTATATTTATGCATTAAAACTTTGTCAAGTTGGTAAAATTAATCTTTAAATGTGGTTCTATTATAAATTATGTGACAACAAAAAATATGTTCAACTGGAAGTTAGTGCTAGTGTATGTTGTTACAGTAACATTGGAAAAAGTTTGTGATATACTTAATGACGCAAACCTTTTGGAACAAACACAATATTTTCACGTGGATCAGAAAATTACATTTTACGAGAAATAAGTGGAGTGAAAAATCAGGCTTGTAAGTAAGTAGGTATATATGTCGTGACTCGATCGTAAAATTCGGCCATTTCATGCTATGGCCATGGCCAACTGTTTTTTTATAGAGAAAATGACCTTGCCACCGCCTGTATATTAAGAGAAGGTGGTTGGTCCATGGCTAACTGGCAGAACATAATACAGTCCACTAGTCGCGCCCATTATGCCGACACATGGAGATGTATTTTCACGTTTCGCTTGAAGGAACCCAGGTTGTAGGAATCAGGAAAGACTGACGCTAGAAGTTTGTTCCACTTTTTAACAGTGCGTCACCTTTTTCGTTCCTATGCAGAACGTGTCCACTGTGTAAGGATGAAATCCTGTGCTAGCAGTGCGGGTGCGATGAAGCTAATCTCTGCGTAACTGTAGAGGCTCGACATTTAGTGTGGCCAGTGTGGCCCTTGGGTCATTGATAATGCGAATCGCTCTTTTTTGAAAACCGTTGAGGGCACCGAGGAGATACTGAGCGGAACCATCCCTGAGGTGAGAGCAATATTCAACGCACGAACGAACTTAGGCTTTGTAAAGGTGCAGTCTGAACTTTGGCGCAAAATAGCGTCTCATCTTTTTCAGCATACCTAGTTTTTTAGAAGATGTTTTACTGATGCCTTCAATGTAGTCTCTGTGATTAAGATTGGAACGGATTTCCATCCCGAGTAATGAGACACTGTTTCACAACATCAAGGGAGTGTTCTGAAGAGTGGGGACGGGGTAGAAAAGGCTATTTCTGGCTGTGAATGTACACGCCTGGATTTTTTGAGTTCTTTAGGCGGTCAGGTAGGCCGTATGATCGCAGCTTAGAGAGCAGTGCCCTGTGCCAGACCCGGTCAAATTTCTTGGAGATGTCTAAGCTAACGGCTAAGGACTTTCCGTATTTATCAATTGCTTCACCCCAGATGTGAGAAACATAGACCAGATATATGATAGCGTGATCCTTCAGATACGTCATAAGTCTAATACCCCTGCCACACACTCGTCGAGTGACATGGGAAGTAGCGAGGAAAAGATAGTGTAGCCACGTTACTCGTGATGCCGCACGTCATGCCCACTGCTCCTTGTTTTGTCGGTTTTTGTGCGCGAGTCAAAGGATCGAGTGCGAAGCGTCGCGATTAATTGCGTGAGTAGAGCAGTGTGTGGGCAGAGAGGGCAACATCGCGGCAGAACGAGGAACAGAGCGAGGAGCTATACACTAATACACTTTCACAAAACTCATTTCTTATTTTTGTGGATTTGAACATGTCAAGAGCATACACTAGCTTAAACACATATATTCAACAAGCCTTCTTTAATTTTTATCCATCTTGGGTCCAATTCATAATCTTTCGCAAATAGCTTCATTCTGTTTGACACAATTAAACATACACCCTGGCTTATTCGTTTTGTTTCACTTACCTGCGCACATCAAAATAGTCTCACATACCTGCTTCTTCTACCATTCCACATACCGTCTTGTTTAATGGCAAGTCTGTGATTATTAAGAATCGATGGAAATATGGCCGAGATATGGCCTGTGTCTGACATACAGACGGACGGATATTACGAATTTTAAGGGATCCGTTTTCGCCATTTGCCTACGGAACCCCAATAAATTACCTATCTGAGACTAATATAAATTATAAAGGCAAGACGAAATAAACCTTTTCGTTACGGTGGGCACAAATTTGTTTTGTTTCGTTTGTTTCGGTGTGATTTTAAATAGTTTGGTCCAAATAGGTTTAGGATAGTCGCGCGGGGCAGTAGACCGACTATCCCAAATATATGGGTCAAAAAGAACAGAAAAAACATACAGTCTTTCTTTTCACTGGGGGCAGCTGGTGACTCTATGACAGCCTACCTAGGAAATTAGGAATATATTTTCTTTATGAACTTCAGGTCTTTTTGTCTAAAACTAAAATTGGTAGGTACATATTTACTTTTCAAAATAAATAAAATATTTTTTTTACTAAACGATCCAGTTTCATGTAAGGAATGATCAATTCCTTGCATGGAAGAATAAAAAATCGTGACGGCAGAAGTTGGTATTACTTGTTGGTCCTCTGTAAACTGGTAAATCGTTAATTTCAACTCGAAATTTTTAAATAGGTACCTACTGCTAAAAAAATATTAGTAATCTTCTAAACTCTTTAAATTTGTAGATACTACTATATTATTTGCTTATTTTTTTAATGTGTTTTTTGTATTTCCTTTGCATTTATGTTATGATCATCGAGACGACACCGACATATTGTAAACAAACTTGCGAGACAAATGTATGGGAGAGAAAAGGACAGAGATATCTACGTCTCGATGATCGCAGTAGGTATTGTCACGACTTATTTTCCCTACATAGGTAGGTACTATAAATTGATTCTTACAAGAAACTAGATAGATTGAAAATATTTAAAAAAAATAAAAAAGGAAAGTAGGTACGGTACACACTTGACCAAAAAACAAAATATGACAATTTTAGTTTCAGTCAAAAAGAGCAGAAGGCTACAAAGAAAATATGTTTATATCTCCTCTAGAAAAGGAGGCTGTCATAGAATCCTGTACATGATATGTAGATATAGTAGGCGTTTTATACCGTCTACAGTATTACAGTTAAATTTGCCATCTTATAAATTCGTATAATAGGTATCACCCTACTGCTATTACATATTGGTCACGTTAATGCGTGAAAAAAACAATGGCTAAGTACAAAAATATGTTTATTTCCAATATGAAACAAGATATGAAATTCATTCTTATTATGTTCAGGCTCGCGTCCACTAGTCTCGGCGAATCTAAGTTGTAGGTGATTAGAATTCTAGTCGTATTTTAGTTTCCTAACTTTATTTTTTATGTTTACATAGTTAGGTAGATTGAAGAAATAACGTTTGTAAAGATATTTCATTTCATAATAAATAATATCTATAAAAATATATTAATTCTCAAGGATGTTATTGTCGGTACGCCATATCTCTCTCAATACTGTATCAAAGTTAATGTTTGATACGCCATTTTGAAGATTATTTTTTCTCTAATCAAATCAAAATTAAATGTTTATTTTATGTATTTTATAAATTGGAGATCAGTTGAACTAACGGTGCGAAATTTTCGCATTTCGCACGGGTCATTTAGCATTTCATTATTTGCCATTGCCATCTATGTCTCCATTTAGCACCTAGTGTTTTTTATTTATTTCTATGACATTTGCAGGCATTGTATTAGAAGTCGTGCCGAGGATTTGAACATTCTTTGTGTATGCTAAGAGTGCTATCATTAGACCAGATATAGCGAGCCATAGTCCTCCCATATAAAATGTCATCTCCCAGTTTCCTGTTACATCGTAGAGAAGTCCTGAAAAAATATTTAGCCATTATTAGATATGAATTTATTATTTAGAGAGCTTTCCGCTCCCGGCTTCGGGATAAACAGTAGCTTATATAACTGACCGGCCTTCAAACTATGTCCGTACAAATGACGTCGATCTGTTGCTCTGTCTTGACGTGAAAGAGGGACAACAAACAAACAAACAAAGAGACTTTCGCATTTATAATATTGGTTAGGATTTGATACCCAGCGAAGACAAAATTAATAAATTTAGATATTTTTGAGACCTTCAGGTCAGGGGCGTAACTCTGAGTTTAACTTTGTTGCGATGGCAAAAAAAATATTGAAATTGAATTGTGTTTAAATATGTTGCCTCATATCTCGATTTAAATAAAATTGCAACTGTCGTCGTTGTCGCACCGAAATTAAATTCAGGATTTTAGGATTTAAATTTGAAATCTAAGTAGACTCTCACACACACACTACTCTAAGCTACCTGTTGACAAATTTGAGATCGGAAAACCTCTAACCTTAAATATCGTATAATAGCATATCTAGTAAAAGCATAGATTAAATAATAACATTCGTCTAGTCCCCTATGCGTCGCCGTACGGTCCTCCGAAAGCGACCACAGACTCGTCCAATTCTTGTAACGAACGGTCCGCCTAGCTAGCTAGATCATCCGGTGGCCGCAATGGGAAATTTTCGGTGCGATGTGTGGCCTACTTTAGATATTGGTATTGGTTTGGTCATAGAAAGACACATCTACTTATTTTATTTATTTGTATATTTTCGATATTATGTGAGCAAGACGTAGGTACCTTCTCTGCGAAAATGGTGCTAAAACATAATATAGGAATACTTGACTGTAGTAGGTAGATAGCCCTATCTAAATGTAATATATATATATATATAATATTGTATGGCATTACTGATAAGACAGTAGACAAAATAATACCTACACTGCACGATTTACGTGTCTGATTCCGCACGGAAATTCAATAAAACTTTATCAGTTGTTTCTTGGTGTCATACAGGCCATTTCTTACTCTCGCACAATAATATCGCAATATAAATAAAAATAGACACGGTAACCGTAAATCATACTCAAACAATATTTATGAAGAGATCTATTGGTTGAAAGTCCGGTCACATAGGTATCCTATATTACACCGTAGCTACTTAACAGCTAAAACTACAGCAAAGGGCTAGAATTCAGCAAAGTCTTTGCCTTCTAAGAAATGTATTTCTCCAATTTCAAAATCAATACCAAAATTTAGAAGTGGAATATGCTAAGCATATTAAATTGTTTTTTAGCATTTTAAAAATAAGTGGGTACACACCTCCCAAAGGTGGTCCAATCAAATGTCCAGCCCCAACACTCAACAGTAATATTCCATAAGCAACAGTGAATCGTTCCAGTGGTACTAATTGTAACAATATGGTTGCCGTGTATGGATACGCACTAGAACACGAAAGGCCAAATATTGCAGAAACTGCTATTGTACCCCAAAAACTATGTATGAACACTGGATACATCGCCACTGATGCACCACTTATAACAAGGCAAACAGCAAATGCTATGTTCACGTTGATCCCAGGAACATCTCCAAGCCAACCAAGTGCTAACTGAAATAAGTAATAAAAATTAGAGCCAAAAAGCTAAGTATGACAACAAGCAAAAACAAATTATTAAATTAGTAAAAGTATTAAATAGAAAGTAACCAAATGGAGCATGAAAAATAATTAATTTAAAAGCAGTACCTAATACAAATAACACAATTGTAATTTTAGATATTAGAGTAATACATTAGAGAGAGGAAATAGATTATACCTAGATAATGTTTTTGAAGTATATAGTAATATTCAAATTTTGTCATTTAATAATTTGATGCAGACATCGACTTCCTTGTTAGAATTTAGAAACTTAAATTATTTATTTAATTCGTATGTGAACAGTTTAGATCTTTTATATGTGTCAACCCTTGATAAATTCGCAAATTCTTAGAAGGATATACGTCATCGTCTTCAATATCATATAATCGATTTTAGGATCTGTAATTTATTCCAAAATCAATTCTACTGAATCGATGGGTCAAAATAGCTGCCTAGTTTATAACATCTGACTACAAGTGTAGTCTTAGCTTAGGTAAGGTTTTATACAAAATACGCTGACGAACAATATAAAAAAGCCACTTAGGTACTTATCATGAAATATTTCCGAAACCACGCCAGATAGCTTTTTGAAAACACCCAATGGAAACAAAAATTTAATTAAATGTGTTAAACAATGTAAAAGTATTCAAATGTAGTAGGCACTTTGCAAGTGGCTTTTTTATATTGCTCGTACTGACGAGCCTACGTAATACTCGTAAGTACTTACAATACCAATAATGTTGGCGATTCCAATAGTGCTGATCATTAATGGTCCTCCTTCCATATTAACTTCGGTTAGATAGGATTTCAAGAAGAAGTAAGGAACGACAAACCAGATTGATATTACTAACGTAGCTAAGAAGAATATTAGAAAGTGTAGTTCGTTAAATAATGTTATATCAAAGGAGTTCTTTAGTACTTTTACGAGTTGTTGGCAGCATGTCTAAAAATAATTAAAAATATTTGGTCAAGAAACTGTAGAAGTTTAATCATAATTAGTAGAGTAGGTACATCTTAGCTTTTTAATTAATTTTTAAAATAAAATAAGAAAAGAAGTTCCTACTGACAACTTACGTTTTCATTTTCAGACTTATTGCCTGTTTGTGTGCTGTTCATTTCAACGTCAGTTGTGTTACCATTTCCAAGTAAACGATTCTGTTCACCTTTAATGTAAAAGCTATTTTCATTACGTTGCCTTTTTAGTTTTTGTTCCTTTTTCTGTTTAATTATAAACCAATCTGGATTTCTCATCAACATTGCACAAACACACATATTTAGGAACGTTCCAGACAACACCACCAATGTATTTCTCCAATCATAAATGCTAAGTAAAAAACTTGTTATTGGAGAAAAAATCACAGTACCGACTCCATAGCCACACATGGCTATTGACACCGCAAAGTTTCTTTTCTTGTCGAACCAAAGTGTAATAGGTACTATAGAGGTAACATAAAGAACGCCTGTCCCAGCTCCGCTAATAATACCAAAAGTAATGCTTAACATTTCTACTGAGTTACTAAAGGCTGACAAAATAAATCCCATTGCAGATATTATACCAGCAAATATTGTTGTTTTTTTACAGCCAAAGTGATCGACTAAAGCACTCATCAATGGACCAATTAAGAATGGTATTGAAGTAAACAAACTTCCAATGACCGCCGTTTTTGATTGTGTTGTTTCAAAATATCTTGTAAACTCTTCATGCAATAATCCAAAGGAATAAATGAGTCCTCCTGTACCCACAGACACGAAGAAAACAGAACCAACGACCACCCATCCAAATCCACCGTCTGGTATTGGCGGAAGATTATCATCTTCAGATTCTTTGAAAACTTGTTTTTTACTTCCAAGATCTTCAATTTTCACGACTTCTACTACTCCATTACTAGATTCAAAATTTTGAGGCTTTAGTTCCATATCCATTATCTTTATATGATTATTCTCATTTAACGTATAATAATTATAATCATTATATTATATTTTGTACTACGTAACAGAGCCTATATTACAATTAAAAACAATTATAAGTTGTCCAATGTTGTTAATTTTATCGGCATAAATCCAGTAAATATTGACACTCATGAGCTCTGTGATTGATAAGAATTGAATTATCTAAAACAAATTTAAACGAGTACTAATTAAGTGGTGTTTAATGGATGAAATAAATTGGAAGTGACAGATAAATAGGTTTGCAAAATTAATAACAACTGTAACTATGCTATACTCCACCTACCTATCTAAATTTCTAATCTAAATAAGTAATTATGACTTTAATAACACTTTCAAAACACACTCGGCGCACTTTCCGTTGAATTCGCTAAAACTACTAAAACCTCGTATTTATTCACAGACAATCAAAATATATTGGCATTACAACACACTAACGAAATATGAATTTACAGATAAGATCATACGTCAGATTAATCCATATTTAGGTATGTAGACAACCTTTGGCAAGGTTTTTATCATTTCAATGTGGTTCTGTTATAAAATATAGCTCTCCGCCCCCGAGTTCGCACATGAAATTTTTGAAATCTGAAATATAAAATCTCGAATAGATATCATCTTTACATCGGTTCAGTAGTTCCAAAGTATACCCTAAGACACGTGTACAAACTTTACGACTTTGTAATATTAGTACCTACAGATAAAACAACAAAATATTAGCTTGAAGCACTTGAAGTATATAAGATTTGAAAAAAAAATAGTTCGCATGGTTTTACAAAACTTTTGATCAATGACAGTACTAAACAAACACGGGCCCCGTAGGTATTCGCTCGTGGTTGACGACCGCAACGCAACTGATCTATAGAAACAAATAAATTGCAAAGAGGACTCAATATTACAATGGAGTTGTATAGATCAATCGATTGATTTTACCAGACATAATATTTACAATTTCTTTATTTGAGCACTGCTTAAATTTGGAAATAAAAAGTAGGGTTCAAAGTCGCAGGTTTCCGATACGTCCCCTAAAAATTATCTTTTAAATATCGATAGCAATCATGACAATGAAACGTAGGTATTATCAATTTTATCAAAGTTTGATCTAGATATATAAAATCAGATGATGAGCGGTACAGTTAAAAAGCCATTTGAATTTTACCGTCGCTTAGGTATATTATGCTAAATAAAATGCAAAATTTAAGATTTTTTTTATAAAGAACGACATGTGACCTTGCCACCGCCGTGGTTGGGTCCATGACTGCGCGTGACTAGCAGAACATAATATAGTCCGCCAGACGCGCCCATAAAGACGCTTTTTCACGCTTCGCTTGAAGGACCCCAAGTTGTAAGAAGCCGGAAAGACCGACGCCGGAAGTTCGTTCCACGTTTTGATAGTGCGACACAGGAACAAGTCACGGAACTTTTTTGTTTTGCAGAAAGTCTCCAGTCCTTTTAACGTAGTTATCCACTTTCCAATGCAGTTCTATATTGAAAAAAAATAATTAAAAAAAACTGGCTGAAATTTAAAAATATCTTTATTATAAATGAATCAAGAGATATATTTTAATACATATAATTAATTAACTAAGTACATATAGGAAATTCATAAAAATATTCAATATTTATCATTGTATCCTAAAATTTTTTTTGCACAAAATCATTTTATATACAAAGTGTTTTTCAGCGCGTACACTGATCCGAATCTGTTTATAGCGTCGCGCTGTCCACAGTGAATATGTAAATATAGATAACAAATTGAACAAAAAAAAACCTATAACGAGATGATGATGATGATAATAATCTAAAAAAGTGGTATCTTCGATATTTATTTCTTTATCTCTGGGTACATTAAGTTTACCAAAGTATATTTCTGTTGCCGCCTTAATTTAATCTAATTAAGGGTCCTATACTGGGAATTTGTATGGAGATATTACTATTCCCAATTTCTCTGTAAATACTCCACCTGTGTCACTGTAATTTAGCATATAGTTACTTATTCAATATATCTAAGTGATATAGTCGTTATTTTTTCAATTGGTTTTATTTAATAGGAAATATGGGTGGTAGAATAAAGGATTATTCTGCCCCTTCTGTCTCTTTCATAATCTATGACAAAACTCTAAATTTTTTTTAAAGCGCTCTTATACCATTGTTCTTCAATTATATATATCGCTTTTTTTTGTAGCTTATTGAAAATTCAAAAAAAAAATATTTTATGATTTTTTAATTTGGCAAAAATAATAAAATAATTATTATTTTAAATTTTCAATAACCTACCAAAAAATTCGATATATATAATTGAAGGGTAATGGTATAACAGTGCTTTTAAAAAAAAATAGAGTTTTGTGATAGGTTATGAAAGAGACAGCAGGGGCAAAGTTAAACTACCCATATTTCCTATTCAATAAAACCCATTGATAAAATAAGAGCTATTTCACTTAGATATATTCAATAAGTAACTATATGCTAAATTACAGTGACACAGGTGGATTATTTACAGAGAAATTGGGAATAGTTTATCCCAGAAAAATTCCCAATATAGGAAGTGAGAACATGCAAGCATGTTACTCTATACCTAAATATTGTTTTATATAATAATAATATTCATTTGACGATTATGGTACATTTTTGATCTGATCTTTGAGAATACCTTGTTTAATCAACAATATAATAAAAGTTCATACTTAAAGCATAGATATACAATTGAACAATTTTCGTAACATGAATTAAAGTTATGAGCGTCGTGTTAATAGACACTCGGCGTATAGCAGTCTGCATAGTATGTTTTGATAGTTCTTACAATAATAAATATACACTGAAAATGCGGTCTTTACGTAGCATGTGTGATATAAAGCGTATGGACTGCATCCGGAACGATGTCATTAGAAAATAATGCGGATTGAAATATTGACTAAAAAGGTTTATATGGCAGAAGTGAAAGGAAATGCTGGCAGAGGATGACCTAGGTGTACTTTGTAATATATTGATCGATGGCAATATTAAAAATACACACAATCGCCGAGCATGTATGAAAGGTATGATGAATATAAAAGAATCGAAAGAGGTATGTCAGTATCGTAGCAAATGACAATCGATTGTCTCGGCCTATCCCTTTGTCATAAAAGGCGTGGTGATAGATATACAGAGTAGCAAATGTAATAAAATATTTTATCACAAGAACTGTACTAAAATGGTTTTGTCAAAGAGAAAAAAAATGCGAAAGGATGCAATAAAGGTGATAGTTTTAGTTTGTAACGTTCATATAGGTAAATATAGTATTATATCCCATTTCAGTAATAAAACATTATTTTATCAACTCATGTATCGTAAAGTTACAAAATCTAATTATAGTGAATAATGACATAATTATTTTACCTATATACGCTTAATATATAATGCTTTAAAATTCTGACCGGTGGACTGTTGGATTATACACTCGTGTGATACTATGAAAAAACTCACGCTTGTGTTCTATTTAAATAAAACCACTATTATGCACCAGTTTCATAAACTACTATTATGACATTATTGAAGAGAGCCAAGTTACATATAGTTCTAATTTCCGCATTTAAACCTCGTATTATGGCCTGATCTAAAATTATTTAATGTCAAAAACTTTGAGTTATCTCGTTAGTTAGGAGGGAAGCAATCGCCATATTGGAGCAGTTTACACGTACATGAGCCGATTGATCTTCTACTTTAACAGACAGAAGAACTAAATCTTGAGAGCACATCGTCCGCCCAGCAAATCTGCAATAATATTTATTATTTTATTAATAACTAGCTGTCCGCCCCCGGCTTCGCCCGTGGATATTTTCGAACAAAATAAAATATACCCTATAGCACTCATAGATAATGGCTTGCCTGCACTACCCCCACCCCTACCCTTCGTACGAGTCTATTTCAGAATGTTGGCAAACATACACTTCATACATAGCTTTTGTCATTTTCACCTCTGCCCACCCCGTTCCCGTCGTCATGCCGTGATTGTATATAGTCTATGTTACTCAGGGATAATGTAGCATTCTAATAGTGAAAGAATGATCAAAATTTTTGAGTTTATTCGTAACAAACATACAAACATAATACACACAAAAATACAAATCTTTCCTCTTTATAATATTAGTATAGATAGTATAGACTAGCTTTGAATCCAGGCTTTGTCCGTGGAAAATTTTGAAACCGGTTTCTAGCCACGCAAATAACTTTAAAATTTCGCATATCTTTTGATTGAGTAATCCTATTCAAATGAAATAAAGACGTATCAGCATCTAAATGAAGCATTCAATACTCGATTGAGTGACAGACATTCAAATATTAGCCAAAACGAGAATATGTTAGGAATTAATTTAGACAAATCCAGTAGATTTTGGACAAAATGTATATTACTACCGGAGTAAATCTCCACTCGCAGTGACAGCAGTTAAGTTGGCAGTCTCGAACACTCGCCGACATATCAACTTGTCATCGCCAGGCGCCGACACTTTTTTGTCACACTGAAATTTCAAATTGTATATTCAATCTTTTTGAAAATACAGTGGCTACGCAACCACCTCTCTTCTAAAATATAAACTTTTATACTACCATTTATATCTAAATCGGAGGCCTATCAGCTAAAAGCAGTGAAAGATGATGTTGTGACTAAAATGATGAAAAGTAGTTTAAGCTGGTTTGAACACGTTGAAAGAATGAAGGACGAAAGATTGACTTAAAAGGTTTACATGGCTGAAGTAAAAGGAAATGCTGGCAGAGGACGACCTAGGTGTACTTTTATTGAACATATAAAAAATGTATTGATCGATGGAAATAATAAAAGTACAGACAATCGCCGAGCATGTATGAAAGGTATGATGAATATAAAAGAAGCGAAAGAGGTATGTCAGGATCGTAACAAATGGTATTCGATTGTCTCTGCCTACCCCTCTTGGTATAAAAGGCGTGATGATAGAGATCAATTCAGTTGCTGTAGCAACGGGTCGCAAATTAACAACATATTTATATTTCTAGTTGTACGTAAATGCAATATGACATCCGTGTGAATGTCATCAAAAAATGTATTCTTCTTCATCTTATTTTATTATGGCTTACAATGTGTTGTGATACAGGTGCTTTTTTTGACAGGAAATATTGAACAATTCGTCCGTGCAAACACTATTATCAAATTATTTTATCTTTGATTCCGTGAGTGAGAACGGGCATGTATAACTATAAGATAAGATCTAAGATAAAATACAATACCTCAGTCATGCCTCTTAATTTTTTTTGTTCTAAATCCCATCGCGTTTCTGACATGGTAACAGCTCGGATCAGTTCACCAACAGGCGGCGTTATACTTGCTGGGACTTCACCTAGAGAAACAAACAAATTAAATTAGGAGTCCATGAAATACATTTTCCTAGGGTACCAAGCGGAAGACCAAGTCTACCTCTCCGATGGTATTTGAGAGGTTATAAGACAACCCGTGAAGAAAGAATAACATAGCTAGTAATGGGGACTGCCGACAGACTGAAGTGAAAACTTAAAACTATGAATAACAGTGGTTAATATATAACGTACAATAAAGCTTATTTTACACTTAAAAAAAATGTCGGTCCTAACCCAGAAATGCTCAGCCAAAAATGCCCGACCCAGCAATTGGAAGCCAGTACACGAATTCCTGCCGGGCAATCCATGAACGGCCTTTGTGCGGAGAGCATGTCGGTGACGCGGACCCATACGATTTTCCCCTTCATCCAAACTTACAATCTTTACCTAAATTATTACATACACAGATTCTAGTCCCATACTAACCTAAAGAGCTCATAATAGTAAATTCCACAGGCTGTATAGTATCTGCGAAGTCCACACCGAGCGTAGTTGAAGCCGTCGCACCAGGAGTTAAAATTGATATAGGAGCAAAGTCGTGGATAGCGCGAGATCCTGTCAAAGTCTGAAGAAAATATTAATCTGTGATTGGCACGTAACTAGTTTCTAATCTTGGTTTCGATTCCTAGAATCATTATAACCACATAATTATTATAAAACAAAATTCCCCGCCGCCTCAAAACTGCATTCAAAGATTTTCTCACCCGGGAATCGAACCAGCTAATCGATAGGATCAATTATTAAATCTCTCTTATAAACATATGGTCTTAAAAATATAAAAGATCATGAAATCTAACATTAATTTTAGGACATAAGTCGATACATGATGATTATGTTAAAATACAAACATAATAATTATAATTAATGATTGGAAACACTAAGTTTGACGCCCTAGATCGCCTTTCCCGTTTAAAACATCACAATTAACTATTTTCTTAGAGCTCTGTCTCGCGACACAAAACTATACCAACAAAATCTAAGGTAACTTATTACTGTGCACCTGGTCAGTATAACTGGTCAAAGGGGAAAAAATTGGCGAAAGGGGGAGCCCGTCTATAGGCTTAGTACTCTATGGGAATTATAGTTTTGAATACAAGAGAGTACTTAAATAAAAATAGTTTAGTTAAATTTACCCTTCGCCACTGATAGGGATATAAACTTACAGTACGACTAAAGAAATAATGCACATAGAAATCTTCGCCATACTTCGTATTTCCGACAAAAACCGAATCACAAAACGTTAGGGTTCAAGGTCATTGAGACAGCTGTCAAGACTCATTGCCCTTTATGCTCTCACATGTTTTATATGAACTAACTTGTTTCATAAATATTCAATAAAGTTGTTCAAGGCGTACTTACTTTTTTATTAATTCTAATCGTAGTAACATCGTCGCTGGTGTGATTTGTGAACGTTAGCTCCACGGCTATCATTTTGGGAGAGTAGAGGTGCGGCGCGCGCGTCCATCTCCGGTGACAGGACATTCCGTGAGCGCACACCCGGGACAAGATCTCCTGACCGACAGTTTCTATGTGTGACGGACTGGCTGGGAGTATTTCTGAGAAATAAGTTGACCATATTTTAATTTATAACGTAAGGAAAACATAGAAATTTTGTAAACATTGCAATATTTTTCATGGATTTAAGTGGACGAAATTATTCTTCTTCTTTTAGCCATCCATCAGTGTACACGATGATTTGCCAAGGAGTGATCGGTGAGAAAGATTATTGTACCTTTCTCTATACATGTATGGCTCTTGTTAGTTTCCAGAGCACATAATATGTTTCTGATAATGTCCGTGGTCTCGAGGACACCGGACGAAATTCAAATGTCTGTCATCGAGTATAAACCGAACAAATTTAATAGTTTACAAGTTGGAACGCATTAATCGTATTTTCTAAGCCCTACCCGTCAAGTTTAACGGTTAGTGCACCATAATAATATGTAATATGTAATTCTAGATATGTAGCTAGTTTCGTGCAAGATTGTTCAGTAACAAACGTCGAAACTTTTGCGTGGGATAAAAATATCGGATCTACATTTTTTTTAAAAGAGACAGTAGTCGCCAGTAACATCTAACCTAGGCAACCTAAATTTATATTATAAAAAAAAAAACAATAAAAAAATGGCGCGGTCTGGGAAGTTGTCGCATTTCACGTAATTACTCTCACCAAATAAATGCCACATATCGTGAGTTAAGATGTTACACATGTAAAACAATTTACCATCAGTTCCATTTGTTCCAGACACGGTCATTGGCGACAAGAATCCCCCGAACGTAGGCGTCATGGTGGGTAAAGCGCTCGCCACTTCATCTAACTCTAACAATAACTCCAAGTTGGACTTGTCAACTTCTTTGGTATTGGTCTGCTCCGGCTTCTGATTCTCTTTTGGATCGCTCTAAAAAAAATTGTCAATAATAATGAAAACCGGTCAAGTGCAAGTCGTACTAAAATTAATATATTCTATCTCTGGTGTAAAAAATCACGTCGATGCGGTGCGCTCTTTTGACATGAAAGAAGGACAAATAAACAAACAAACAAACATATGTTTGGATTCCACGTCACGCCTTTGTGAATAACGCACGCGCCCGCCAAGACGTGATAGGGAATCCGGTTTAATCCTGTCCGTGCTGTGATGGTTGTGATTAGTCGACGAATCACGGTCGGCGGGGTTATCTTAAATACCGATTAATCGGCTATAATATTTGACATTGGCAAATCGCCGATGAACATTGGTGGAGCCGTAATAAAAGAAGAAGAAAAATTATGTTTGTTCACTGTCACATTAAACCGCCTCATGATTTTTGTCCCATACAAAAACGGACCTTAGCAACTCAAGTATTGTACTTAAAATTTATTAAAAATAGAAAGTTCTAGTTAATGGATCCTAAATGTATATGAAATTATCTTTATACTAAATGTATAAAATATGTCAATATCAGCTACACCTAGGTTTTATGAAGCCCTGAAAGTCAACAATTTCACGCATATTTTCAACCAACTTTGCGACTCGAGTTCTCTTAATACATAACTAATGTGTTTTTTTTTTACATTTTGAATAAAGATAATTTCACAAACTTTATGGATCCATTAACTAGAACTTGCTATTTATAATATTTTTTGTACAATACTTGAGTTGCTGAAGTCTGTTTTGTGCATTATCGCAAGACAGGTTTTATTGAGAAGTCGTACTTCCTCATGTTTCTGGTACGTAAATCTTGGTCTATCTTATCTTATCCTTGGTTATCTTATCGATTTTAATAGTAGTCCATCTTGCTCACATATTTATAAAGAGACATGGACAAAATAAGTCGCGCGTAAAACTGAGTTCGTTGCGCTGTGATGCGACTTAATATTATTTGTTATGATTACGAATACAATTAATACAATACGTAGCCCAAGATGAGCGTACTAGGGTCGATAATAATTTAACTAACACTCATTAGAGGCACCTACATCTCCCCCCCCCCCCCCACTGTTAAATATTGCCAAAATAAGTCTAAGCCTGTAAACTAAAGTGTTTTTCACATTCGGGTCTATCTATATCTTTATAACCAATGCTCTTAAACGGCGCATTGAGTATAATAATATTGTCCACTTAGAATTATTACCTTGTTCACAGTTTTGCTTTTCTGTGCAGGTTTCTCATCGTCGTCATCTGAAGATGTTTCATCAGAGCCGCTGTCATCCGAACTAGAACTGTCACTGTCGGATTCAGAGTCTGAAGAGTCAGAACTTGAAGACCTGGAAAGGTGATGATTAGAGGTAAACCATTGCAGGTCGATTCACAAGAGCTGGCACGTTCTATATGTAGGTATCAATACAATTTCATTTCATTCAATTCTAATATTGAAGCATTTTTTACAAAGCAAAGTGGGTACTTACTTGTAATTATTAGTTTCTGCTTCAGTCTTCAAAGCTCCTTTAACTTTTTCATCCTTATCATCATCTCTGCAAAGAAAATTATTTATAATCGCTATCAAATGTATGTAATAATATACGTTTATAAATTCATATAGCTCAATTTTGATGACTAGTATTATAAATGAGAATGCAAAGGTCCTATCGTCATGAATGGAGCATTTTTTTATAAGGACTCTATAAGCACCGGTGAAGAAATTCCCATTAAAATTTGCGATGACGATACGACGCGCGACGTCCCAAAAAAGTTCGTGTTAGGCCCTCAGAGCTGTTCTTAGCTGTCAGGCATTATACTCACTCATCAGATAATTCGCCTGAGCTGCTAGAATCTGAAGATGAGGAGCCAGATGAAGTTGAGCCACTACTATTCGGTTCCGAGTAGAAGCTCTTATCCTGAAAATAATAATAAATAATTAATACATCATAAATTGAGACTTATTTTTTGAGGCCTATATTTTCATGTAAACCAGAAATAAACAGCATCTTCTTCACGAAACGAAATTGTAGAAATTTGGTAAACATGTCAATGCGTTCCAAATACAGTTTACATGTTACTAATAATAGAAATACGGCTATATAACTTTGTAGACAAATTCAAGCAAGTTATTGAGAACTTGCAAACTATTGCATTTGGCCGGTTTATACTTAAATCGTAACTATGGCAGAAGTTGTCAACATATGAATTTCATGTCTTTGTTACGTTCTATAATGAAAAATGACCTTTGTCCACTAAAAAATTAAAAATGTTGCAAATGTTGTTTGTTTATAAATCTACCTTCTCCTGGCGAGAACTTTATTTTTCATCAACAACATCCCTGTCTCATGATTGACACGTCTGTGGTCCAGCTGTTCAGTGTTCACCCAAAATGGGAACCTAAGGAAAGAGGCGAAACACCACGCTACCCTGGAGAACACTCCCAGCTCCACATCCTACACCGGTCTCAGTCAGAGTACCCAGCGGAAGATAATATATAAAATAATAAAAATAAAAATAAAAATAAAAAAATAAAAAATAAAAAAGCCTTTTATTTCTTACAAACAAATAAAATACACAAAAGTTTTATAACATTTACAATAATATGGTAGTAAGAACCCTTTGCAGGTGAAGGCCTCCTCCAGAGCTTGTCGTTTTTAAATTACAGCTATTATTATGGTCATCGATACAATATATATATACATATACGTATGTATATAATAATATTGTATGTATATATAATCTCTGCATGTATTATTTACAAAAGTTTGTTCAATACTTTCCATCGCTATTTGTTGTTTATTATGTTACCCACTTTTCTCCATATCTCTTTGATATTTTTATTTAATTTTGTTTATATAAATATATATTAAGCATTAGGCCACATATTCCAAGGGGTATCTATATGTATATAATGCACATGTGGAGGCATAGTTAACATCTGGAGGGTGGTGGTCTAGTACTCCCGCGGTGACCGGCCGAATTGGGAGACGTAGAGGCGCAGGATGTGGTACTAGTTTTGCTTGAAATTAAATTTGTACTGGATTACGTGGCGAACATATCGCTTCTGGTTTATGAGATATAAACTGCTTTATTGATATGACCTTATTTTTCTTTTTCTTAGACACTTGCTTATTCAAGTTCATTTCTGTAAGAGAATTTTTTGGTGAGAGCTCTGGCGATTCTGATAAGTTTCTTTTTTTGTTTATAGAAAATTTATTATTTTCCTTGACAACTTCCTCTTTATCTTTTAAGATTACAATTTTGTCACACTTAAGTATAGCTCTCTTTCCTTGACTATATAAATCTTGTAATTCTTGTTGAAGCATTTTGCGTTTCTCTAAAATTTTTCTTGAAAAATCTTGTTTTATATAATAATTTGTACTATTTAAAGTACAATAGTAAATTTTTTGTTTCTTAGAATTTGAATTTTTTTTCCCATCGTAGACAATGTTGTTATTATAGGTCTGGGTATATCACCTTTTCTTCCCAATCTAGATACATACTCCAGTTCATATCTTTCACAAGGCACTTTCAAAGTAATATTTATTATTTTTAAAATATTGTTTTCTAGACTATTGTAATTTTCTTCTTGTTCCTCTATACCAAAAAATATAATGTTTTTCTTTCTTTTTTGCTGATCTAAAATTTCCAACCGTTCTTCCTGTTCCTCTATTTTTACTAGTAGCTCATTGTTTCTTGTTTCCATAATTTGTAATTTTTCATTTATACTAATATTTATGGTGTTCATTAGACTTTCCTTCATATCCCTTATTTCTAGTTTTTGCTGAGCTAATTCATTTTGTATATTTTTTAACATCGCTGTTATTTCATCCATGGTGCCCTCTAGTGACCTCTTACTGAAGTATAGTAATGAATTTTATTAGAGTACGTCGGTAGATGGCGCCAGCTATTGTATACGTCGACTTTAAATGCCAATTTAGATCTTGTTTCAAAACTATTGCAATTAAACCTATTAAAAGTGTGATTCCAATCTGGAATTTAGTTTCTAGTATCCTTAGTTATATGAAGACCAAAGTTACTGACTTAAATCTCGTTTCCTTCCAAATTAAAATGTTCACGGTTACCAGCACATTTCATTTCAATTTATTTCACTTTGTCCATGTCAAGCACCAAAACTGTCGTTATATATTTAATATTATTGACTATTGACAAGATTCCTCTTCAGTTATTATATTTATTTACACTTGTACTATTTTAAATTATTTTTTAAGTAAAGGAGCTCGATTTTTATAACTATTATTTTTGACAGCGGAAGATAAAGCCTGTCTAATTTAGCCCATTTTTGAAGTTATACCTAATTAGTGACCAGCTCTGCTCAGGTATTTTGTATCTATCTATCATCACGCTTTTTATCCCAAGAGGGGTAGGCAGAGACAATCGAATGCCATTTGTTACGATCCTGACATAACTCTTTCGCTTCTTCTATATTCATCATACCTTTCATACATGCTCAGCGATTGTGTGTAGGTACTTTCATATTTTTATCGAAAGAAAATAGATAGTTTTGGTCGTCCTCTGCCAGCATTTCCTTTCACTTCAGCCATATAAACCTTTTTAGTAAATCTTTCATCCTTCATTCTTTCAACGTGTCCAAACCAGTGTAAACTACTTTTTTGATAAATACAAACTGTATTTTGAATAACAAAAAAAAGGGTACATGACCGCTGTGAGATTCGAACAATGTGTTCTCTGGATATAGACGTTTTACCCACTCAGCTATCGACGCACCTTTTTAATTTATAAATTGCACGACTTACCTTCTTCTCCCTTTCAACGGGAACATTATCAGTGGACGTCGAGGAAGTGGGAGCGATCTCTCGGAACTGAGACCCGATCACAGTGGCTGGAGAGTCCGGCAGAGGTATGTAGCCGTTGGCTTTGTTGCCAACATAGTGGGATAATGTACCCAAGGTGTATTGTTGACGGTCTGAAAAAAAGGCAAATACGACGCTCAAACGCTAAACGAGGGAGACTTGGCTGGGTACCCTGGAACCGTAACACACGGTTTCGGGAGCTGTAAGGCAACCCGTGAAGAAAGAAAAAATACAGTTATTAATATATAGTTAGTAGTCTGTGATTAAAGATAGAAGTAAGTGACGTCACTTCCCGTATGAATTGAAGATTTTTCATTTAGATATTAAAAAATAAATATTTATTAAAGAAATAAATACACATTATTTTCAGTGATTATACGTTATAAACTACAAATAAAACTTTTACCAAAACACGTCAATCGACTGTAGATATTATTATGCGTGAACAACAAAAAAATCAGTGATAGTTGATCCTTATCGATATATATTTCATTTTTTGTCAGTTCGATTGCCGATTCAGAAAATACTTTTTAGAAATCATTAAATACAGTTTTATCTTATCTTATCTATAAATAAAATCTTTTGAATAAACTCTATTTAAGTTGGCATTCGTACTTTTCACCCTGTATATTAAACATTTCATTTAAATATATCCCAAGAGATATAACCGAAAAATGCGCACCCTTAAATTTACTCTCCATAACAGGAGCCGGTTTCTCAGCCAAAAATACTGTAGCAGCATGCTTCAGGATCTGACTCCTCTCTTTGTCCTCGGGGTCGATGAACCTCTTCAGCAGCCGTGCACGATCTCTCACATCGTAGCTGGTGTCGTATCTTGCAAGTGTAAGCACGTAGCGGGACAAAGGCAGAGTTTTCGGCTGAGTAATTGATAGCTTCACGGCTAATGTCAAGAGCTGGAGCTTCACTAACTCGTCCTGTAATTTAAAATTATTTATAAGAAAGGAACGGAGGAGCCATGGCGACCGACGCACGCGTTCGTTCCGTCGTGGCATGATGGGGAATCCGGTTTAATCCCGCCCGCCTAGTTGTGATTAGTCTGTGATTAATAAGACATATCACAGTCGGCGGGATCATCTTAGATACCGATTAATCGGCATATGGAAACTATAAAAGCTATAATACTTGACATTGACAAATCATCGATTAACATTGGTGGAGGCACAATAAAAGAAGAAGAAAGGGAAGCCCATCCTTAACCATTGGTCTATTCAGGATGAGTTAAAAAAATTATGGAAGATGTTATGTACTCAGTGAAGGATGCTTTTTATTAATACAGACCTGATCAGCAAAATCAGTACCCATATGTGCCAATATGGAGGCAGCACGAGGATGACCAGCTCCGTGCTCTGCTACCAACCATACTGCAGCCGCACGGGCATTCGCTGCTAATCTGAAGAGAAATAGCACAATTTTTATACAGGAGTAAGGGGAACGCTTCAGTAACCATAAAATTTTATTAAATATTTCGTTTCCAAAACATTTACAGCAATGTTCGGTTCGCGAGTACTATTCTGACATTTCATAAGAACATTTCGCTTGGGCCCGAAATGATACACCTTCATAGATAGCTACGATTACGGCCTTTATCCCTGGAAGGGTAGGCAGAGACAATCAAATATGCTACAATTCTGACATTATATATTACTGGCGGCGGTTGTGAAATTAAACACATATTAAGTTGCTCTTTAATATTATCTTAAGTTTAATATTAATTACCTAAGAGTAATGCACCTACCTGTCAGATCGCAAAAGTTTCGCAGCTCGAGAGACTGCCGCCCGCGCTGACGACGCACCACCGCTTACTACGCGTTTAACTACCACCACGGCCTCGCATACGACCCATTCTGAAATCATTAAATAACATTAACACTTTATAGTTTAGTATATTTCCTTCGATGTATGTAGATAGACTACCATAACATAGGTAGATAGATACCATAAGGTACAATTTTAGAATATATACAAAATTTACTAGGGTAAATGTATTCTTATAACAATAATGCAATATGCTGTTGATCACCTAAATAAATAAATCTATCTCACTCTAACTCGTATGAAATAGCGTCACTATCTATCTTAGACTTATGTAAGTTGAATAGCTTCACAAATTATTAAAATAATTTAAAATTACCTTATTTTGCAGTAAAAACTTTTTAAAAAGTAAAACATATCCAATGACCATTTTAAAAACTACACCAAATAAGCATACTTTTTTTAAATATTTTGCCTGGAAAGCTTGATACATTTTTTAAAGCATGAAGAGTAAAATGTTGCTACTCAAGTTAATAAACTTTTAGATAGTATTGGCGTTGACTTTGGCGACTTCCTGTATATAAAAATGAATGTTTGTTTGTTCCAATCTATACGTACAAAAAGTACTGGACCTATTTTCTGTACTGTTTTGGCGATCAGATACTATCTAATCTAAGATTGATCCATGAAAAATGTTTAGGTGTATAAAACATCACACTACGTCTTTTGGGAGCTGAGCAGTAACCAAAAACGTCAATGTTCGTTATGACTAAAATGCCACGGGCAAAGCCGCGGCGAGTCGCTAGTCAATAAATAAAAATAAAATAATTGTCCAACTCACCATCCTTGCTGGACAGTAGATGCAACAGTCCATTCAGACATGTCTCCGTAACAGTCTCAATGTTCGTGGCCAAACGTCCAATCGCCTGTATCGTGTGTCCGGCAAACACTTTGTCGTTTGACGTGACGTACGTTTGAAACTCTCTCAGAACCACCGGAGCGCTCGCAACCGTGGCCAAGTTTGTCAGAATTTCCAGTTTGAGCAACTTTATATGAGTTGGATCGGACATCCGCACGAAGAAAGACTTCAGGAATGGTTCAAAGAGAGACTGGAAAGAAACATCATGAAACTATAAATAACATACTAGCTTTCCTACTGTGCACTTTTAGAGTTCCGTACCCAAAGGATAAAAACGGAAACCCTATTACTAAGACTCCACTGTCTGTCACCAGTCCGTCCGTCTGTCACCAGGCTGTATCTCATGAACCGTGATAGCTAGACAGTTGAAATTTTCACAGATGATGTATTTCTGTTGCCGCTATAACAAAAAATACTAAAAAAAAACAGAATAAAATAAATATTTAAGGGGGCTCCCATACAACAAACGTGTTTTTTTTGCCGTTTATATAGATAATGGTACGGACACTTCGTGCGCGAGTCCGACTCGCAATTGGCAGCTTTTTTATGTGACATGAATTTATCTCGAATAATTTTCGGGATAAAAACTAACCATGTCACTCTCCGGCCCTCAAACTATCTCTGTGTAAAAATATATCACGTGGATCTAATGCTCTGTTTTGACGTGAAAGAACGGTATTGTGCAAAATGGCAAAAATAATTGTGTTTGGGTGTTGTTGGCGGCTTCATAAAGAAACCTACAAGTTAATTAAAAATTAGTCAACATGAGTTCTTCACTCGAGTTCATCGGATGACTTCCGCTGGGTACCCTGGGGACGGTAAAACGGTTGCGGGAGCGGTAAGGGAACTCCTTAGGTTATTAAAAAAGTAGTAGGTTTTTCGAAATGCATAAATATATGACAACCTTTCATATTATCTAATCTTGAACTTGAAATAACAAGATTTTCAGAAACTGTAAATATATTTTGGAAATTATAATAAATAGCTTGGTGGCTCATTTTACTATCTATATATATATATATATATAAAAATCAATGCCACTTTTCGTTGTAATTTTATAACTCAAGAACGGGCTCACCTATCCAAAGCAAATGTTTAGGTTTTGTTCGGACTATTTAGTAGATAGTTTATGTGAAGTTTGCACAAAATCGGTCTAGCGGTTTTTCATTTATCACACTTTTTGTAACATCTGAATTCAATAAATGGCGGATCGTTTTGTTAATGGCGATTTTGCTGTCAAATTGAATTTTTTTTCAGATAGGGATTGTGCTGTCAAATTGAAATTAAACGTCATCTTAATTTTTATATATGTACTAAAATGTATTTGAAAACGTCAATAGATGGCGCTGTATTATACTTTTCTTATCTCTATATATATAAAAGAAAGTCGTGTTAGTTACACCATTTATAACTAAAGAACGGATTTGGTTGAAAATTGGTGGGGAGGTAGCTTAGAGCCAGAAGACGGACATAGGATAGTAGGGGTTGGAGTAGGGGTAGGGGTAGTGGTTGGAGTAGTGGTAGGGGTTGGAGTAGGGGTAGTGGTAGTGGTAGTGGTTGGAGTAGGGGTAGGGGTAGTGATAGTGGTAGTGGTTGGAGTAGTGGTAGGGGTTGGAGTAGGGGTAGTGGTAGTAGTAGTTGTAGTGGTAGTAGTAGTGGTAGTGGTAGTTGTTTTCCACGGACGAAGGAAAGTAAATAGCAGGCAAGCTAACGTTTGGGCAGGACAACGTCTGCCGGGCCCGCTAGCAATTAATAAAATATTTTTTGTTTGAATAAATTAATTTGATGTTCCAATAAGTTTTTTTTATTATTTCACTTTATATGTAGCGAAGCACGTACCGGGCCGCTAGTTAGCTATATAAAAGTATATGGACTTTCCTAACTTCTAAATGAACTTAATGCTTACCCTCTTCATAATTGTAAGAGAAGCAATGGAGTGCAAAACAACACTCTGCACCTCCAGAGGAGCTCGTAGTAATCGTACCATCGCTTTCGCTACTGGAGGCAAATCTTGAGCTGTAAAACAGTTTTACTGGTTAAAAATAAATCTATGTGAATCAAAGGCGTTTTCTCAGGTTTTATTTGCAACTTGATCTTACGGAACCCTAATTTTTTTAAATAAAACTTATATATTTTTCTAATCGGTCCAGTAAAAAGGTATGTTAAATAGTACCTGGAGCACAGTGATAGTAGAACTGCGCAACAGCCATCACAACTCCCGCGTTGCGGCTCTGGAGCAGAGGTCTCGCTGTACGGAGAAGTAGTTTGTGGTCCGGGTCCAAAGTTGGAGAATCTGCTGACCTTCTGTAATAATATAACATAAATTTAAAAGTATTGAACATATAAGAGATGTATTAATCGATGGAAATATTAAAAGTACACACCATCGCCGAGCATGTATGTATACCACGATTATTGACAGCTACCTACTCCGAAATTTAATTTCAGAAAGATGTCACTGATTTCATCAGTAAATAAAGTTCCCATGCAACTGATCCTTCCATTCATACACTGCCTAATTATTATAGAAATTTTGTATTTTTGCTGGATTGTTGGTATTATTACAAGTCAAAGTTTCAACTTTTTGAGTCGGTCACCATGGCCATGACCACATGGGAAGTGTTGCTGGCAATTACTACCAATTTGTTTATAAATGCACCAGGCAATACTCTAAATAGTTTAGGCAACAATTATAACCTTTGTCGACGCTTCTTAACTTCATCATCACCAGAGGCGCTACTGTCACTGTCGGAGTCATCATAGAATGGTTTTTCACCTTCACTTTCTGTTGATATTGACTGAAAAATAAATATGAACTCATTTAAGAGTGTAGTGTACCGCGTCCATGTCCATACAAACGGAGAAAACGTTTTACTACCCCTAAATATTATTTAATTCTAACGATTTTGTAATATGTTACTGACATAGTGAAAAACTACGTACGTATTTTTTCCTTTTTTCAAAATTCGTAATAGGTCAAAAGTTATAAGCCCCTCAAATCTCGGTTTTTTTGGTTCATAACTTGCTCGTAATAAACCGTCTGTATTTGAGAAACAAAGCAAAATTTCAAAAAAAGCAAAACGTACGTACGTAGATTATAATCTGCTAAAACGTTTGACACCAAAATTATAAGGTTTCGTTATAGTTTAGTAGGTGTAAATCGTTTTCCCCCAAAACGCAATTTTCAACGAAGAACATACCTACAAACACTCACGAGCTGCAGTGCTCTCTGTCGCACTGATGCTCGGGGGAAGAGCGCGCTTGAGATAGAATATGATTTTCTAAATACCTATTTCGCTGCGTACGCTGAGCTACACGATCCTCTTAAATTTTACCTCAATTTTTTTTCAGGAGCGTTACGATTACGACTCCCGGAACCGGATTTATCGGCCCTATGCCCGGAAGAGTCGATATATACAAACAAACATACAAATACACTTTTGCATTTATAATGTGCCTAAGTGAACATATCTAACATTTTTTTTAAAAACACGCAAACTACAAAATATTGACGCGAAACAGGCTCACCACCAAAATTATGAATATTGCTCAGACAGTCACATTTGTTATTAAATATTACATACTATTTACAATGGGCCCTATCTAGTCATTACAAAGACAAACTTAAGTGTTGTTAATGGATTCCGCTAGTAATTTAATTTGACAACTCACTACTTTAAAATAAATATAATAAACAAAAGTTAATTGCATCCTAAAAATAAAAAAAAACCGGCCAAGTGCGAGTCAGACTCGCGCATGAAGGGTTCTCCGTACGATTATCTATAAAAACGGCAAAAAATCACTTTTGTTGTATGGGAGCCCCCTTAAATATTTATTTTATTCTGTTTTTTAGTATTGTTATAGCGGCAACAGAAATACATCATCTGTGAAAATTTCAACTGTCTATCACGGTACATGAGATACAGCCTGGAGACAGATGGGCAGACAGACAGACAGACGGACGGACAGCAGAGTCTTAGTAATAGGGTTTCCGTTTTTACCCTTTGGTAGTCGCCAATGATGTGTAACATTTAAAGAACCAAAAAATCCGGTTGCATTTCCGTTCCACTTGACATTATACATTTCCGTCACATTTCACGAAAAACTCCCTACAAATGTATGCTACACTATTATACATCAAAAACTTACCTCACTATTAGGATTCGGGAAAAACGTCTTAGCATATATAGTCAGCATATTGAGCAGAACCAGCTGTCCCCATTCATCCACGTCAACCAGCAAAGAGCACAATTTGCGGTAACTCCTATGAATCAGGGTCATCCTCTCTGGGCACACTTCCATGAAAGCCATGGCTGCTGATCCAACCACTAATGGAGCCTTGTCTGAGAGGAGTTTGTCGATAATGCTCACTAGCTCTTCCTTCTGATCGGGGTCTAAGCTGTAATAGAAAATATATTTGGTCAATATTTTATTTGCCAAAAAAGTTGTGTCAGATTTTTTTATTCTCTTAGTGTAATTTTTATCTAGGGCCATTTAATTTTGTGGTAATTTGATAGTATTTGACATTGATTAAAGTGGAATTTTTATGTGCATTTTGGTGGCCTGTAATATTCTTATAAACCTTGGGTCTTTATACATTAGGCATCAGGGCTTCCTGTAACATTTAATGACTTAGCAAAGGATAATGCGGATGATTCCATCTCCATTCTGGTCTCTACCTCTAGTCCATCCTTTACGTACTTGATCCTTGTGACGCGTTTTCTTTTAATTTACTGATTAATCGGTATGTAAGATGATCCCGCTGACTGTTATATATCCTGTTAATCACTGACTAATCACAGCGCGGACGGGATTAAACTGGATTCCCCATCATGTCACGGCGGGACGCGTGCGTTGGTCACTATGACATGACGTAGAATCTGGCATATACTAGTGTATAATAAAGGCTATAATATTGGACATTGGCAAATCATCAATTAACATTGGTGGAACCATAATAAAATAATAAGTTGTCTATTGGTATAAGTTATACTGCTATAACCATTGTCATTTTGCCACTACTAATTGTGTAAATATAATGCATACCTGTATAATTTAGGAATTGCATGAGCTGCAGTTTTCCTCACATAAGGGCTCATGTCACTGGAGGAGTCCCTGATTGCCAGCATCACAATAGGTACAATCATGTTCACTCTGATAGAAGACAAAACACGTAATGCACTCGCTCTAATTAACTGATTTGGATCCTGAAATTTTTAAATTTATCTACAGTGTATAAATTACAAATCTTAAACATCTACAATTATTCACAGTGAAAATCTTCTACTTAAATATTTCAAAATGAAGATTTGAGAAGGACCAGAGATAGTACTTTTATCCTGGGAAAATATATCTCATTCCCCCGGGACATAGTTCCCAGGAGATTTAACAAAAACAACTTTTCTACAGGTGGCTTTACTAGTAATTATTTAGACCATATTACAAATTCCTTATAGTTTAATTACCTTTAATGCCCTCTGGAAGGTACTAATAGATAGCAAGGCCAGATCCTGTTGTTCTTCAGCATAGCGAACAAGATAAACATACACCAGTTTCTTTATTTCTATGTTCTTTGACACAACATTCTTGACTACAGCAGGAAATCTGAAAATTATTAGGAATGTATTTTTATGGTGAAAGTATTTTCAATACTTTAACATGTGGAAATTACAAATTGTAACAATGACAATAAAACTAATTAGATTTTAGTAAAAATGGAAGAAGAATCAGAGAAAGAGATGGGGAAAAAATATGTTAGGAGATGTGTCTAATCTAAAAGCATAAATATGTAAAATATTGTAGCTTAATTTTGTTTCATTAAAACTGCTTACAAAATCAATCAATTGTTTTAGGACTTCACATCATCCTAAATCTTAAAACTATACTTAAATTTCCAAACAGATTATCTATTAGTTGTTAGTATAACTATTGATCAAACAACACACAGTCTAAAATAAAGTAATTCTTAATTAATACATGTTTCAATGTTTGATTACTTGAATTATGAAAATGTAATCTCCCCCCAACGCAATTCCTGGCTATGGGCCTGGCATGTAATCACTCTTCAACATTATAATAAATACTATTATCCATCAAAACATTGGAAAATCACAGGAAACACTTGTAGAGGATGGAACAAAAGAAGTATTAACAATTATTTATACTCACAAATCTGAAGCATCACGACCTTTGGCTATCATGCCAATGATCCTCTTCATTGCCCCTAATTTTAAAGAATCCTTTGAACAGTCTAGCATAATTTTAAGATCTTCATTTCTGTGAACATTAAACATAACATGACATCAGACACGGCACTAAAGGCAATCTAATACTCCATGACTCAAGTCAAAAAGCTGTATCATCTATACTAATAATAAAGCTGAAAAGTTTGTTTGCTTATTTATTTGAACGCGCTAATCTCTGGAACTACCAGAATAATTTGAAAAATTATTTTTGTTTTAAATAGATTACATTACAATTACAATACATTACAATCCAAAGGGGCAGAGCAGTAACTATTAATGCAGGTGCAACTGCAAGGCACAGCCAGTTCTATACAAAGATGGCAGGCTCCTCTTTTTCATGGGTAGAATTACAATAATATTCAAGCCATAATACAGACAAGTTACTGAATTGCAAATTAAAAGACAGTAGTCTCACTGAAAGGACTCAAATCAGGGGTACCTAGATAAAAAATATAATGAAAATGATATTTACAGCAGCAACAACCTTGCCACTCAATCTGTTTAATTTGGACAACAGAAAGTGGACACTGTTACTGTGTGTGTGTATGTTTACAATGATATTATGACAATGTCTCCCCAGTCTAAGACTAGTCATTCCTATACTATTATAACTTTTGAGACACCTTTATCCTTGTACAGAGTATCCTATTATTTAAATTAAATTTGCCTACCCCTCTTGGGATACAGATACAAGGCGTGATGATAGATATAAATTAAAATATAATTTCACTGACCTTTTATAATCCGTTTGAAAAAATGCACCAGATGCAGGATCCGTTGCTGGGTATTCCACTTCCCCGGTGACCACTTTGTCATTATTATATGAAGATGTTCCAGCCATGGTAAATATTTTGCAAGTGTACTTGTTTGCGGTTTCCTGGATTGCTTTCACTTTTGTTGGAATCGTGAAATAATGTTTCTAAAAGGAAATTAATAATATCACCATAGCTAGAGATACCACTTGGTGCTTTGCTTGGATAAAAATATTAAATATAATGAATTATTAAATTTGAATAAATAGAATCTTCAGTTTTCCAATATCGATCCACAGAATCGATTGATTGATTGACAATATTGACATGACACGTCTATATGACATACGACTGACAGACAGATTATGAAAGTATCAAGTCAATCATGACCAAAAATAAAGTGTGGGCTGATCATCCCATGATATTCCGATTTGCGACAAAGCTCACAAAGCTCAATCTTTCCAGCAATCAAAGAGCAAATATGACATGATTATAGTCAGTGAGTTGTTATTTAACAACTTACTGATTATAGTGATCCCAGCACATTTATTCTCCTTAACCGCTGAGACGGAAAGTGAATACATGTATTCACCTATATGCGCACTACAGTAAGCTCGCAAGTGAATACATGTATTCACCTCGCGACAAAATTTAAAAATCACTTTAATGTGTGTCTATCTCTTTTTATTTATATAAAGTTTAAAAGAGGAGTCATAGGAATTGAAATTCTCTACATTTCTATGTGTAATACGTCTATGGGTCGGATAATACGCCATTATAAAAAGCATAAATAAATGCAGTGTTTATTATACTCTTTGTCATAACAGTCGCTTTGTTGATCAGTGCAGTTTTATATTATTTTATAGTTCCAATAAGCCCTGCAGCTAATAAACTAAGGTATAGTGTATAGTATTGTTTATAATACATTTATTTACAATATTTTATTTAGTTGAGACCAAAAAGATCAATTTTAATATAGTTTTTCTGTCGAGGAAAAATCTGATATAAAAAAATCCGTAAAAATTTTTACTAAATTTGTTTATTGTGGAAAGATGCGTATACGATATGAATAAATACACAGGGAAAATACTTTATATATATTTATTTTTCATGTTCCAACGTTTATTTTTATTATATAATGTGCTACTTCGAAGTAATAATCCAAAATATAAAAATGTCGCAAAATTAAAACGCCATCTTGAAAATTCTTGAGAACGGCCTAGTGATGTGAAGGACATTGTTAACATAGCTTATCGATATTTTCGTAGTCTCAAATAGTTATTTCTATTTGTATTCTATTATTTATTATATTATTAGTAATATTGAATTAATAATGTTTGATGGAATATATTTATTATATTTCCGCTCTGACTTCGCCCGTAGTTGAAATTTAATTTCCGGCATAAAAGTGACCTATGACACTTTCCGGCCCTACGACTATCTCTGTACAAAAAAAATCACGTATAAACACACTTCCACATTTATAATATTAGTTAAAAAGTATATATTTATCGGTATGTGATGTGTAACATCTTTGCTCGCGGTTTGAGATATTTGATAGCACTTATTTTATGAATGTAACGTAAATGTCTAGGGAAGAACGCACTATCAGTGCTATATAAAATTACTATACCAGAAGAGTAATGGCCTTGTTTAACAACAATTTTACTCGTAACCCAGGTTAAAATTACACATACCTAATTGAAACCTACTTTAAGATTTGATTAGTTATTTAATTTGTTTTTTTAGTACCATGTCTTCTCGGTTTATGGTTCTATGGTGAAGAAGATGACTTCGACCACAAGGAAACCGTCACCATAGAGGATGAGGAAAATTATGACATATTTGAGGTATGCTTTTGAAAATATTATACTATATAAAGCTCGATTACCACTCACTGATTCACTGACTCACTCACATCATTGTTCTCCCAGAAAGAGTTGCGATGGAGGAAACTTTTGGTGGGAACGTATAGAGGGGGTCCCAGTGAGTACCAGAAAAATCCGAAACCCCCTTTTTCGCCCCCCTTAGTTTTTTTTTTGTTTTTTATCTCGGAAACTACAAACCGAAGGGGGTAGGTGCCGAAACTAATATTGTTCAGGATCTGTTCCTATTAGCGAATCCATTAAAAAAATGATCTCCCATACAAAAAAAAACTCCTATACATTTTTTTGTTTTTTATCTCGAAAACTACAAATCAGAGGGGAAAAGTTTCAAAACTAATAATGTTCAGGATTTCTTCCTATTAGCAAATCTGTTTAAAAAAATTCTCCCATACAAAAAAAGAACTCTCATACATTTTTTTTTGTTTTTTTATTTACTACAATCGAGCAGCGGTAGTGGTAGTGGTAGTGGTAGGAGTAGGGATAGTGGTAGTGGTAAGGGTAGAGGTAGTGGTAGGGGTTGGAGTAGGGGTAAGGGTAGGGAGTAGTTGTGGTACGAGTAGGAATAGTTTTGACGTGATAGGTGGCGGGCTTATCGCTGACTTGTTGCTTGCAACTCGCGCACTACACAACATACTAGTCTTCTATATATATAAAAATGAATTAACGTTTGTTAGTCTCGCTAAAACTCGAGAACGGCTAAACCGATTTGAATAATTCTTTTTTTGTTTTGTTTGTTATAATACAGGGGTGGTTTAGAGGGAAAAAAAATTTGAAAAACCCTAAAGTTCAGCTCAAAAATAAAAAAATAATAAATAGGTAATTTTGTATGGGAATCGCTACTTAAACTCGCTAAAAGTAGTGGTAATGTTAGTGGTAGTAGTAGGGGTAGTGGTAGGGTTAGTGGTAGGGGTTGGAGGAGGGGTAGGGGTAAGGGTAAGGGTAGGGGTAAGGGTAGGTGTAGTGGTAGTGGTAGGAGTAGAGGTAGGGATAGTGGTAGTGATAGTTGTTTTCGACGGACGAAGGAAAGTAAATAGAACGCACGCCAACGTTGAGGCAGGACATCGTCTGCCGGGTCCGCTAGTAATTGAAAATAACTCTTTGTTTCACTGTTATAAATATATTTAACCCCCTCCTCCGTCCTATTAAAAATATTTTAACTCAAAACATAATCGAATTCTCTGCCAAACTTTATCCAAATGCAATCAACAAACATTTAAATTTATTTTTATTTATCTGTAGGACATACAAGTACTTATCATGGATGAAGATGGACGCGTGCTGCTCATGGGGATGTTCCACACAAATACGTGCTGAACTTCAATATTTTCCAGAAGCATATCTGAAGCTGGTGTAACCCCTCCGAAGCCGGAGCAGCCTGGTGCTGACTCAGCCCCGCAGCCGGAAAAGACCGTGGCCTCAACGTCTCGAGGAACTTTGTTTATAAGGAGGCAAGGGATCAATCGGTCGCGTGGCGTCGTGGGGGTCTCCGAAGATCAAATGTGGTGGGACGTGTACCTGGATGTCGCCTTACAGAGCGATATCCTACAGATGAGCATCTCCCAGAATATTTGCGTCCTCAAGCATCAATGCATGATAGAGATGTTGGTAGGAGAGACAATGGAACAGAGGGACCTGAACAAGAGTATGATGGTGCTGAGGAGTTTGTTTGGGAACCTACTGGTGATTGGAGAGGAGTGCAAGAAACTTTCGTTCGTGAAAAACCTTGGCCGACTCGCGTATTTAACAACGCATACGATGCATTCCGCGCCTATTTGTAAGATTTCATGCTATCTCATATAGCGATGGAAACTAATAGATATACCCAGGATATTGACACTGAGAGATTTACGAGGCTGTGATTAAATACGAATCTTGATGAAATACTCATTCTGTTTCCATTTTGGATGATGCTCGGCATTATTAGGATGCCGACCATCAAGGCATTTTTTGCGAAACAGCCAATCCTGCGTACAGAACTATTCCGGAAACTGAAGTACTGGAACCTAAATAGAACTTTTAATCACGCCAGTGGCTCAAACGATCCAAATAATACTGCCAACAACATGTTACATGGCACGGGTCCCGTCATCGACCACTTGAACAAAAAGTTCAAGGAGCGTTACGTTTTAAAGCAGAATATTTGTATCGACGAGTGCCTGTCGCCGTGGAAAGGCCCGCTAGGGTTCAAGCAGTACATAAAAACGAAGGCAGCTCGCTTTGGTATTAAAGCCTATCAGTTGTGCGAATCGGCCACTGGTTACCTGTGGTCCTTCTTTATATTACCTATCTATCTATTATTTACCTTGCCACTACCACCCTACCAATTCTGGACTTGGGCCTTACACTCTTTATGAAAAATTGGTTCAAGTGCCCGTCGCTGGCGCGGTACCTCAAACGGCGTCGCACTGATTGTGTTGGGAAACTTCGCGCTAATCGTAAGCACATACCACCTGTTGGTAGAGAGTATTTTGGTAGAACGATCCACTGATTCCACTGAACATTCCCTGTTTATCGTTAGTAGAGGGAATCATGAATCGTCTTTTTCGTAATGTTCCAAAGTCTAATGTCAATGTCAATCCAGGGCCGCGTACTTTTTCACATTTTCCTCCGGAACGCTTGACTGAGCGCCACGAAGAAATACGTATGCGCGTAAAATACCGCACAAATCTAGGTCGGAGCAGATGCGTTTGGTGTACGTATAACGGTCGCGCACAGAAAACCGCATGCCAGTGTCCGGATTGTGAAGTGCCGCTCTGTCTCGAAATGTTTCGAACAGTTTCATACTAAACCTTTATAATCTCGTACTTTTTTTTATCTTCTTTGCGTCTAACACTTCTTCTCTTTTATCATATTTTAGTTTCTTGTCCTATTCTTTGTCTATTTGTTACATTATATGTGAGAAGAGTATGAACGATTAACTTTTGCAAGGAGGGATTTGTTCATTGTATCTGTGTATTGTATTGTTGTCTGTATTGTACTGTGTAATAATAATATTAAATATACATAAACACGGTACTGACGAGTATTTTTCATAACTATGTAAATAAAATACTGTTATAGTATAGCTGTTCATTCTGCTGGTTTATTTTATATTAACCAGATAAAATACGCATGATATTGTTATAGTATTGCTGTTTATTCTGCTGTTTTATTTTAGATTAACCAGACTCAACTATGTTAATAAAATACGCTTGGTATTGTTATAGTATTGCTGTTTATTCTGCTGTGTTATTTTATATTAACCAGACTCATAACTATGTAAATAAAATACGCATGATGGATGTTATGGTATTTGTTGTTTTATTTCTGATCACATATTTATTACAAAACCAGATTCATGGATAAGCAAAAACTGGATAAGTGAGAAAACTCTATAAGCGACAAAAATAGTCAGGTCCCGTCATTTTTAGCCCCAGTGAGTGACAGTGTAAAGAACCTCTTTTAGAGAGAGTCATTTTTCACTTCTAGACCTGTGTAAGTGACAGTTTCTTACTCTAGACCTCTGTAAGCGAGACTATTCGCAACTCGAATCAAAGCCAAACCGTATCCTTGTTTGTAAATAAAGAAAGCCAAAGCGTTATTGTTTTTGATGGAATTATAAGACATCTGCAGCACACTTGTGCGCTTCGTCCTACCTACCTGCTCATGGTACTCATTCTAAATATTTGGTTATATACTTATTACCTATTTCTTAACGCTCTAGCACCATGTTTGCAAGTGACAAACCGTGTTAGTGAGAAAACTCTGAGCGAGAATAATATTCGGGACCCTTGAATTCTCGCTTACCCAGGTTCGACTGTATGTATATATATAGAGAGAGAGTAAAGTACGCGTGGTATTAATATGGTATTGGTGTTCTGTTGTGTTATTTCTAGTTTAGTCGAAAGATATTTTGAGATCGAGAGATCTCAGGAAGTCAGGACAGCTACAATATTTTACTATAAAAGATTTTCAAATATTTTTTAACAATTAATTATTTGTAAGTTGTTGGTGGTGTTTCTATATGTAATACAATCATTTGTATAATAAAATCACAAAATACATCGCGCTAGCAATTTGGTGAATGTGCGCTTCGACAGTATTGACGGTGGTGGGAATTTCATCGATATCGATAAAAATATTTTATTGACGCATGCATCACTATTATAATGGTATTTCATATAATTATATTTACAATACCAAATTACTTTGATTTTTGTATTTTTGTAGGAAACTATGAAGAAAATGTGTATAAAAGTGGAAAATACAATGTTTTTATACAACTTTATGTGTTTTATTTCAATAATATCATCTTTCCTATGTGGCTACCGTGAGAAATATTTGATTGCAACGAAAGAGATATTTACACTATTTTCTGTTGAATTTTGATATTGTAATTGTACGGCTTAGTAACCTTAATATACCTTTATCAAAGTTAGGTAATAATAATTTCAAAACAAATTAGGATTACTGATATTTTGAGAGTACAAATTTCTATTCTCGCGCGCATTTTTTTCCATATTCATAGTCGCGGGTGTTAAGTTTGGTCGTATTTTTCTAAGTAATTTTATATGGAAACAACAAAAAGAGACTATATAGCTTGGTCATATATATTTCCTGCATTGAAATTGGCACAAAATATTTATTCATAGAGTTCTGTAATATTCTGTAGAAATTATTTTCTTCCGCAATACTATTATTTTTCTGTTGTAAGCTAATTTAACAAGGGATATTTTAATTTAGGTGCCTAAAGTAGGTGTGATTATGACATAATTTAAGAAATACATTATTATAGAATATATTATTTTCATTACAAGTAAATCTGTTCAGTGATTGTCTCAAAATTTGCAAATATATAACCATGGGTATAATTTTTTTCGAGCCGCCATTGAGCCGTGCGAGCGAGAGGTAGTAAGTGTTTTCGTCGCCGTGCGAGCCGAAGGGTCAAGATTTATTTGCCAGGGTAGGAATATATTAAAAGAAGATTGAAAATTTTAGTTGTTCGAGGTTGTTCCATAAGATATAGTTTCATTGAAAGTTCACGATTAGTCAATCGTTATTATAAAATAAATTCAATGCGATGCCATGCCAAGATAGCCAAGTTTTTTTTGTTGACAACACTACTCGAGGCCGAGTGGCTGATGCAACGTTTTGACATTTCATTGCTATAAAATAAAATCCTTCACCTCATGTTCCTCCTTTTATAACCAACTTATTTCGTTTGAAAGTATTTAGAAAGCATTTGAATATTATTTAAATATGGACGAGGATATGATTTTTGATCCTTCCCTAAAGAAGAAGAAGAAAAAGAAGACTGGCTTTGATCTAGACGCGGCCATGGCAGGCGAGCAGAGCGAGAGTACTAGCAGAGAAGTACTCGATGATGGAGGTGACGTAGACGTCGAGGTTCCCGAAGACGATAACCTTGATTTAGATAATTTTGGTAAAAAGAAAAAGAAGCGAAAGAAGACTCACTTCAATCTGGAGGAGCTCGAGAACAACTTGCCGGAGGTCAAGGAGGAAAAGCCTCCAGCAGAGGAACCGGAACAACAAGAAGAAGAAGTGGTCGACGATCTTGTGCTGGACATAGATTTTTCAAAAACCAAGAAGAAGAAAAAGAGGAAAAACATAGATGAATTAGTAGCAGAGGACGAATCTAACAGGAACGAGGACAGAGAAAATGTGGAGGACAACCATGGAGACTGGATTGGCAGTGATCGTGACTATACATATGATGAGCTACTTGAAAGAGTTTTCGATATTATGAGAGAGAAAAACCCGAGCATGGTTTCTGGTAAAAAGCAAAAGTTTATTATGAGGCCACCACAAGTAGTTAGAATTGGTACAAAGAAAACTTCCTTTGCTAATTTCACAGAGATCTGTAGGACACTGCACAGACAGCCAAAACATCTTTTAGATTTCTTGTTAGCTGAGTTGGGTACCAGTGGCTCAGTGGATGGTAATAGTCAACTGATCATTAAAGGCCGTTTCCAACAAAAGCAGATAGAGAATGTTTTACGTCGATATATAAAGGAATATGTAACTTGTCACACTTGTCGTTCACCTGACACTATTTTACAAAAAGATACAAGATTGTTCTTCCTCCAATGTGAGACTTGTGGGTCCCGTTGTTCAGTTGCAAGCATCAAATCTGGTTTCCAGGCTGTCACAGGCAAACGTGCAGCCATTCGGGCAAAGACTGCATAGAGTATTAATATTTACTAGTTTAAAACAATCCAGCCTGGGATACATACACTTGTGTTTACATTGTAGAATTGTTCTTGCTTTTTGAAGTAAACTAAACCGTAGTTTGCAAGTTAAACATTGTGCAATGAGTAAAGTTTTTAAATGTTTTTATAATTAATATTGCTAAATCTTATACAAACTTCTATTTGTTAAGGAAATGAAAATGTTTATTAATATTAATTGTGTTATTCTCAAAAAATTGTCACAATAAATTTAAATGTGAATACATATGAATGTACCCAATAGAAACCCTCATATTTAAATAAATATGTATAATTCACTCTGTATTATCTAATTACACTATGTTTTTACATTCAATGTTCTTTTATTTTAAAAGTTAATACATATGGTTCTCCATGCATAATGACCAAAAGCTATGATTATAAGCCTCTTTCATATTTTTGATTTATTTGGATATGACTACTTGGAACAGGTGGATGGACAGATCTAGTCCAACTTTTTGGCAATATGCCACATGTAATTTTGTGCTCTTTTAAAGATGTTTAGAATAGTAACTTAACAATGTAGGTATGCATTGCTTCTAATCCTCTGTTCCTACTAGTATACTCACTCAAGAGCAAATCCAAGACTTCGTAGGTACCTAAATGATGTCTTTAAATTCAAATTCTTTATTTGTCCATTACAATTTATTATAATAAATCAGAATTAAAAATGGTCAACTATGCAGTACTATAAATATTGCCCATGTATGATTAGGTGTATGTAAATACCTAATAAGGCCTGTTTATAGATTCCCTGTGGAAAGCAAGTTCTGTTCCAATAAAGCCTTCTTTTGACATGTTCCCAATAACTGGCCTTATCCACACGGAGACTATGGTTACTGGATATAATTTTTAGCTTCTGTCTGGTTGTTCAAGAAACACCAGACAAAAGATATAATAGGTAAACTGCAGTGCTAGAAATGTGAATTATACTTTTTTTTCTCAACAAATCTGGCAATCTACCTGAGACTCCAACTGGTCTGAGAATAGAAGCTTAGTTTAGCTAGGTAATATTATTAAGTGTACTTCTGGCTGGCAACAGTATGGGTTAATCTCTGGAACTACTGAACCAATTTAAAAAAAAATTACATTACACTCCTCTGTTTTATTTGTCATAAATGAAGATGGGATAGAAAACTAGCAATAATAAATTAAACTAAAAGTTTTGTAATATTTGTGTATACATACAAGAACATTTATTAAAAAAATATTTCATTGTTTTTGATTATAACATAGCTTAATCTATCTATAAGTAACAGTAAAAAATATAATGCAATAAAACAACAAAGATAAAAGTTAACAAAAATAACATTGATAAAATGTAATAACAAGGAATAAGTATAGGTATTTCTCATATAAAAAATAATTTCATTTTTTGGTAATAATTTGAGGCTCATAGTCTGGTTGGACAGCCTTAATTAATGAATCTGCATAAAGGTCCAATCGTTGAGTCATTCTGAAACCCCACTTGTCCTTTATTTGGCGGCAGAGGTTAAGGTCCAACTCTGCAATCAATAACCCATCATTGACTCTTGATAAACCAGGAGTTCTGCTCCCATCAGGCGCAGTTACATAGCTTGATCCATAGAAGTGACCAAACTCCTTGTGTGCCGGCTTGCCATCTCCAGATGTAAATTCATTAGAGAATTTCTCAACACCAACCCTGTTTATGGCACATGTATAGTAGCTGTTAGCTATAGCTGCATTCCGAGCTTCCACTCCCCAAAGGTGCTCACTAAGTCCAGCGACAGTAGCAGAAGGATTAAATACAATTTCAGCTCCATTTAGTCCAAACATCATCCAATTTTGTGGATGATGACGTCCATAGCAAATATTTATAGCAATCCTACCATACTTTGTATCAAAAACTGGATGACCAGTGTTTCCTTCATAATAATAAGTTGATTCATTAAAATCTCCAACACGCGGAATGTGGTTTTTGCGGTGTTTGCCTATAACGTTGCCATGTTCATTTATGACAACTGCAGTGTTCCATATTGTATCTCCGTGAACTTCATCCCTTTCCAGGATTGGTGATATAATGACCATATTGTACTTAACAGCCAATTGCATTAGGAACTGATTACTGGGACCATTTTCAGCAGATTCAGCAAACTCACACCATGGTTGCTTTTCTCTGGTACAAAAAGCAAATGGCATGCTCCAAGCTTCTTGTAAACAAATAATGTTAACACCCTCTTCTGCTGCTGCATCAAACATTTTCTTTATTTTATCAAACAACCCTTGACGCTGCTCTGTAATAGGTCTATCTGTAGGAGTTACAATAGAATTTTGAATAATACCCACTCTTACTACACGTGGTGATCTTGTCTCTTCCTTTGCAGCAGGGAAACTATATCCAGCTATTTCAAATTCACATTCTCTTGCTTTCAACTTGAGTTCATGATGATCCTTTCTTCCATAATGAATTCTGTTGAATTCTTCTAGGTCTTTGCCAGACAAGTTATTTATTATAAGTTTGTCCAAACTTGGCAATTCCATGCTGTCAGCCATTTCTATATGTAGTAAAAGGTAGATTAGATATTAGATATTTAATTGGGAATTTTTAAGAACTACCTACCTTTAGTACCTACCAAAAAATCTAACTCAATGAGCCAGCATTCCTGCTTCTCAATCTAGCTAAGTATTTAGTACTTATTATCATATATTCTTATTAGGTAGGTACAATAAAAAGTAAGGTATTCTGTGGGTATACCTATACTTACATATGATGTATTATTACCATATAGAGAAAGGATGTGTACAAGAAGAAATAAGATAAGTAACAAACAAACAAGAGAATAAAATTAATTTTATTTGGATTTGGAACAGAGTAGTATAGTATATTCCTTGATTTGGAATCACAGTATTCATTCATTGAGGTATTCATTTTCATTACATATAATAGTCTGTGATTTTCATTCAGAAATATTCCAAAGAGTAAATAAAAATATTCCACAGATTATTAATAGGACCAATGTAGCAATGTAGTCTGTGGCTAGGAGCGGGCACAGTATATAAAGAGTAGGCACAGCTCAATAGGCACTTGTCAGTCAGACAGACTTTTTTATCTCCGTGCCTAATCTGTGGTCTGTAGGTGTAACTTCACTGTCAACTTGAGTCAACTGGTCAACCAACTGTGATCAAAGCTCAAGTCAAAGAGTATATTATAAATAATAAAATTTTAATTATTTTAATAAATAAATCATTACAATTTGATTACAATCTACTTTTGAAGAATTTTAAATATTTGTTCATAGCATTTGTTATTGAGAAATTATCAAAAATGAACATCAACGTTATGCCAGCGCAGCCTATTGGCATTATGAGTACGGCAGGTGCTGTACCTGTACGAAATGAAAAAGGTTTGTATGCACAATTTTTCACTTTATTCCCCATTTATATAATTTCAGTGTCTATTCTATTCATAATACATATACACTGGGCATATTCTAACATTAATTCACATTAAAACCACCAACTATACATCAATGCCATAAACAGATTGTTTATTGATAGGTAGGTATACATTGTGTGACCCAGTATACTTACCTGCACTAACAAATGCTGTACAAAGTTAGACAATGTATTGTCTCCCTCTATCATATTAAATGACCGATTACTTAGAGAAAAACAAAACATTATTGGCCTTACCATAAAACAGCCTTGTGACCTTAAAAATCTGTGATTCAATATGTTGGAGACAAAACAGGCCTTACCACAAGACTGTGTTTAGCTAAACTATGTTTTATTACCCTTATACACAAATCTGCCATTTAATATGAAATATTAACACAGAATGTTTAAACTAAATGCTGGTTAGGTTTGTGGTAAGGTGGCAAATACAGTGTTAATTATTGCTATCACACTTTTTATCCTAAGAGAATCACTGTTATTAAGTACCTACTTACTATGAGATAAGGGCTGTATCACTACATATTATAAAACAAATTTCCTGTGTCTGTCTGTTTGTGTCCGATTCCTTCAAAACTACTGAACTGATTTTGTTGTAGTTTTTACTATTAGATTAGGTTGTTTTACAAGGATGGTTTAAGAGTATTAAACATGGACATATAAAGCTTACGAGCCGATATGTATTATCACAGACTAATCACAATTATCAGAGCGCGGACAAGATTAAACCGGAATCCCCGTCATGTCACGACGGAACTCGTGCGTCGGTCGCCACTACATGTGATGTTGAATCTTGATTTGACTTATTTGATAAATGAATTTTGCATGTCTTTTTATTAAAATTTTTTTAAATAAGAGTATAAAATATTATTATTAGTTCTGCAAATGTAAAATAGGTTAAGACTCCTATATCCATAATTTGTATTTTTAAGTGCTGTTATATCATTACCCTTCAATTATATATGTCGCCTTTTTTGGAACTTACTCAAAAATCAAAATAAATTTTACCAATAATTATTAGCTTGTTTTTTTTTTTTTTTTCAAAATAAATTTTACCAATAATTATTAGCTTTGTGATAGATTAAGAAATAAGACAAGTCAAAAAAATACACTATAGATTTAAATTATCTATTTAATAAAAAACATTTTTATAGATATTGTAGTGATAAGTGTATAGTGATTATTGGTATGTGAGAAAAAGCCAGGGGTGGGTCATCACTAGTGAAAAATGTGAAAATATATACATACACAGAAAAATATACACTACTAATTCCTAAGATTGATTGAACAAAACTTCACATTATAATTATTTTAGGTGAACTTTCTATGAAAAAAGTGAAGGTACAAAGATATATCTCTGGTAAGAAACCTGAGTATGCCCAGGGAGTGTCTTCATCAGAGGAATCTGATACAGAAGATTTTATTGAGCAACAGAAACCGGACAAAAAGCCTTACATACAACCAATAGTTTTGAGTAAAGAGGAAGATCATCACAGTGATGCTGAACAAGAGGTAATTATTCAAAATCATGTGATGTAGAAAGCAGTGTTTCTCAACCTTTTTAGAGTCATGATAGTTAGGCCAAAATAATCTTGAGCCCCCTCTTCTTTTACATTGATACAATATTACAGTTATTCATATTGAAATTATTTTAAATTCAAGGGTTTTTAATGATTTCAAATATTGTTTGTTATTTTTTGAAGTAGTAAAAATTCTGCTATCTACTGTATATGACAATGTTGTCCTTAGTTCTCTTAAAAAAAAATTGTCTTAAAATTTCAGTTGGATGATCCTCGTCTCCGTCGTATTCAAACAGCGGTCAAGGTGCCGAGAGCAGAACACAGGCCTGAAGTTATTGAGGAGGAGCACGAAGATACGGAACCCAGTGCTGATGAAGCCAGGGGCAGCTCAGAGAGTGAAGAGGAGCTCGATGAAGAAGAGATTTATAAGAGACGAGAAGCGCTCCGAGCGAAGATTGCTGCGAGGTTATTATTGATTAGTTTTTAATGTATAAATTAGTTAACCAGTGTTATCAGTACATTTTATATATAAAAACGGATATGTGTTTGAGAACAATACATTCAAAAACTATATATTATAATATATATAAAATTATATATAAATGTATATTTCAGGGACGATGAGAAAGAAGCCCTCGCTCGTGACGAAGAAGATGACATACTTGATGGGAAGGAGGAGAGTGGCTCCTCAGATTCTGAGTATACGGACAGTGAGGATGATGCAGGTAGGTACTTTGGTTTTTATTGAGACAATGGTAACAATGTCCACATTAAAATTAACTTTAATATAAAAAAGCGGGGGGTGCTTGATATCAATTGTTCAAATATTGTTGATTCATAATAAAATTTAGAAATCACTCCACATTTTTTTTACGTTTAAGTTAATTTTTGATGTGAAACTATCTATTGGCGCGCCTTGGGGGTAAGACCAACTCGTATGCCGTGACGGCAAATGGCATGTTTCGCTCACTACTACCTTGTTGTGTGTGTGTCGAACATATTTATTTATTGGTTTGCCACATTTTTTTAAATCATTTGTTCTCATTTTAAGCTTAGTCGAAATAAAAATTATTTTTTATATTTAGTACACATTACTATAAAAGCATGTTTTTTTAGTTTTTTTGAACTTTTTTTTAATTCAAAATTTCAAATATTCAGACGTCGAAAGTTAATTTGAAAATCCCGTTACATAGTTAGATACATACATTTATACAGGGCAAGTTAATAAACGCGTGGTAAAATAAAATTTATTTATAGGACCCAGAGTGAAGCCAGTATTTGTACGGGCTTCAGAAAGGTTGACAGTGCAAGAAAAGGAGAGAAAGTTGAAGCAGCAGAAGAAAGAGGAAGCAGAGGCGAGAAAAGAGAAAGAGGAACGACGAAGGGAAGCTCTGAAGATGGTTGAGGAAACAATAAGGGCGGAGCAGAGGGGCGCACAGGTACTGACAAGTTTAATTATTTAAATATGGCTAAACGACGGTATTCTTCTTTACCCATTTCGCACCCGAACCACACGCTCGAGGTACGAAATGCTCCCACACACCATCAATACAATCAGCAGATGAACTAAGAGGTTTGGTGACTCTTTGATATCTCGTCCTGTGGAGAAGTGGATCGGTCTGCCTTACTCCGTGTTTCCAGCTTCATACAACCTAGCGAATCGTGAAATGGCATCCCTCATAGTGAATGTGATGATTGCGATTTTCATTCTTCACTCATAGACCACCACTTTTGACCAATATCAGGCAATGGCAGAGTCATTTTGCTTGTCTTACAATAAAAAAAATATACAACAAACAATCAAACAATCGATATTGAACAGCAAGTGGCAAGCCTGTTGATGCACTTAATGGTATTAGATGTGTCATTTCTTTAACAGACTTAAATATCTATTATTTTTAGAAAAACTGCGGACGCCGGCTTTACTTGCCCTCTGAAGCACGAGGAGTTTATTAAAACAAATATATTCTTAAAGAAAATTGCACCCGGGACCTATCGTCTCTTATATAAAAAAATATGTATTTTGTTCAACCTTTTATCTAACTCCGTTCAGATTTAACGACGTAATGTACCCAAGCACCCCCAGACAATGACAGTAGGCACGTAACTAACTACATAACCACTTTTATAATATTCACTAGGCCACACCAGTAAAGTTGTTCTGCGATAACTTGTCAAATATTCGCGTAATGTGGCAAACCATGAATGAAAACTAATAAAGAATAAACGCTTTCTTATCTACCATAATTAATACACACCATTGAAATTGGTCCATCCTTTTGGGAGCTACAATGCCACAGACAGACACAGACACAGGGTAATGGTAATAGAGTTGAAAGCAAAGTTGTAATTATTACAGGGCGAGCAGAAGGAGGGTAACATCAACGACGTGTGTACCGACGATGATAATGATGAGCTGGAATACGAGGCGTGGAAGTTACGTGAAATGAAACGTATTAAGCGTGATAAGGAAGAGCGGGAGGCGTAAGTATTAAGATTACATACGTTAGATGTTGGTACATATTCTTCATATACAAAGTCTTCGTCTATAGAGGGCCTATAGAGCGCCTACTTTTCTAGAAGAGATGGGAACATACTTTCTTTGTGGGCTTTAGCTCTTTTTGTCTGAAACTAATTTTCTTTAAACAACAATACAAAATGGTAGTGTTTATAATTTTTTTGCCTACTCTTATATCGTAAAGTCTCTATTACAAAATAGAATTATACTTCATAATGATATGTTTTACATACACGCGTCTGTAATATGTCAAACTTCGATACTGTAATGTATTACAGTTCCGAAGTTTTCATACAAAAACGATATCGTAATGTTTTGTTTTTTTTTTTAAATGCAGAAAGGGCAGAGGATATGTGTTATACAGCCACATTAAACTCTATGAAAATATCGACAAGCCCATGTGCGAGTCACTTGACAGTTAACGCGCATGCGCAGTAGGCGGTTTGCCACCAATTTGTCGATTAAGAAAAATATCTTGGTTCAATTTGTTTTGTACTATTGCATGGGATTAGATACAGTAGTGTATGAAGGGGCACATAACTTGGAAATAAAACACTCGTGGATGCTATTAAAAATGAGGCACTTGTGTTTTAATTACCTCTATAATGAACCCGTTTCATAAACTATTAATATCTTCATGATTTGCTTTACAGTTCTGTGTTATCGAACCCTATTACTAAGGCTCTGCTGTCCGTACTTCCGATCGTACGTCCGTTCAGTCATCCGTCCATGGGATGGGATACATACCTAAGTAATAAAGGAAAATATAAGTAATATTTTGAAATTCAAATCAAAGACAATCTCAAGTTCCTATTTTTACAATACAGTGTTCTGAAATATCGTAAAAAATACGTATTGTTTAATATAAATTTATTTCACAGTGTTGAAAAGGAAATGTTGTCCATTGAGCGTCTTCGCAACATGACAGAGGAAGAGAGACGATTGGAGCAACGTCTCAACCCGAAATTAGTGACAAACAAGGCTGTAAAAGGGAAATACAAGTTCTTGCAGAAATACTACCACAGGTAACACTTTGAAAACAAATTTTCGCCCAAATAATAATAAAAAATACGTATTTGTGTAACATCAAAACCACAAAAAATATATTAGAATTCGAATTTCTTTATAATATTAGTTACATAATTAATAATTATCTAAGTTTTAGGTTTAGACTAGCTTTGTGACCCCAATTTCTCCGCAACAAATTTTGAAATTAGAAAAGTACTATAATATGTTCAAACCGATATTATTTTTGCGGTAGTGAAATCGGTTCCCCAAACAAATGCCTCTTTATATAGTTGTTACACTTTTTCTCTATTAGTATTATTTTATCTTTTTTTTTCTTCCAGAGGTGCTTTCTATTTGGACAAAGAAGACGAAGTGTTCAAACAAGATTTCTCTGGTGCTACACTGGATGACCACTTTGATAAGACTGTATTGCCAAAGGTATATTGATCTATATTTCATTTCTTATCACTCCATACCAAGATTCTTGAGTGAGTTACTTACATCTAAATTGGTATTGGTACCACGTTCAAGCCAAATGGCTAAGCACCAATTTTTTTATTAGTTTTAATCGACTCGTCGTGATTTAATCCTGTTTATTATGGATTACTAGCCAAATGTGTACATCAATACTATCTCTGGCAATGATCTCTGGCTACTTGATAAAGGCCTTGATGGTGCATTCGTATTAATTAAATAGGTCGTCGGTAGTCGAGTGGGTAAAGCGCGGGTTCGATCCCCACATCCGACCATGTACCAATTGGTTTTTATAGTAAAAAATATATGTACATTATCTGACAAACCGTACAAAGAGACTTTTCTATCTACATACCTCAATAGAGCTGGCCACTCGTTAGGTATAGCCTCAAAAAATCTTCAGCTAAATGAGGAAGACTTTGTCTTCAGCTGGGTACCGCTGGGCCGGCAACGGTTTCCGGGAGAACAATTAACTTTCACTATGTTAGAAATTGATCTCATATTTCGAGTATAATTTATTTATAACTAAACTAGCATTTCGTCCCGCCCGTGAAAATATTTGAAATCAAACGAAAATTTATCCCGAAGGATTTCCGGGATAAAAAGTCACGGCCCTCCAACTATATCTACGCAAATAAATCACGTTGATCCGTTGCCTTGTTTTGACGTGAAAAAAAGACAAACAAACCCTATCGCGTTTACAATATTAGTTAGGGTTTAAATTGTGTACTTCGAGAGGTACGTTCAAAAGCCTTTATTGTTTGTCTTTGTTTTATTATAATTTCATGTATTATTCCCAGGTTATGCAAGTGAAGAAATTCGGCCGTTCCGGTCGCACGAAATATACACATTTGGTCGATCAAGACACCACTGAATTTGAATCGGCGTGGAGTACAGAGAACTCGGCTACTCGACTGACGAACTTCCGTGGAGGAATGAAGCAAGTGTTCGAAAAGCCGTCGGCTAAACGAAAGCATGTGTGATTTTTGTATATTGTAATTAAGTTTTAGTACTAAATTAATGGTAATGCTAGATATAATGTGTTTTATGTAATGAACTGTACATCGCGTTTTATAACAGCCGTGCGAGCATGAGGGGCTAGAGAATCTTCTACATAGACAAAATCTACTCGGGCTAGCATGACGAGACTATGTAGACAAAATCTATGCCGCTAGAAAGTAAAATATATAATATCCCATAGAGACAAAGCAGGACAAAATGTCACGTCAAGGTAGGCCTGTCTCGTTTCGCAAATTTACACGATATTTACATTCATTCGCTCATCCCACTCAGTGGGAAATGTATGGCCAGAAACAAAACACTGCCGATTATGTGATCAAAGTGTCAACGCAAAGTTATAGCCTTACCTGAATGCAATTAGACTCGTATTGGCTTGTGGGTGACCAACCCATCGTTTTACGATTTCAAATAAATGTACTAAGAGAAACTTCTGTACGTTATTATTGTTTCTTATGTGGTCAACGTCACAACTCAACTTTTCTCTACAGGCAGTAGATTTTGTCTATGAATGAGACGGGTGCATCAAGAGTAGGTACTTTTAAAAATCAAATTAAGGGTGCATGCTTTATATAACTTCACGGGTTGCCTTACAGGCTCCCGAAACCGTGTTACCGGTCCCATGGGACCCAGCTGAAGACGAAGCCATGCATGTTTTAAAATCAAATTTAAGAGGTATGTATATAAACAAGAAAAGTATGTGTGGATTGCGCTTCCAATTTTGCGGCAATTCTGAACTTTATTATAACACTAGCTGCTGTGCCCGCGATTTCATACTCGCAAACATGTATCATATACATAACCTACTGATTTTTACTCGCGTAGAAATAGAACGCCTGCAAAAAAATACCAAAGTTTTAATTGCAACATTTAGTAGGCGATACCGATTTAAATGAAACAAACACTAAGGCCTTTATTCATAAACGTTTATTAGCAACGTTTTTGTTAAAATGTGTTTTGTTTCTTTCTATTATTAGTAAAAACAGGTTTGTTAGAAAGTGACAAAACATATTTTAACAAAAACGTTGCTAATAAACGTTTATGAATAAAGGCCTAAATGTTAGATTCAAGCTTATCTCAATACATCACTGGAAACCACATCAAAATTTATTCAGCGGGCCTATTCTCCTCGTTTTAAGCAGCGCCAAAGCAACGCCATATTGGCGCTATTTCAAAAATCCGTACCCTCCTTGTCATTAGCAATGACGTTTTAGCGATTTTCAAACGATAATCGTTACGGCGAGGTCATTGTATGGAACTTCATAGATTCGTATTCTCCTCGTTTAAACAAGTTCGCCGATCTGTCAAACTACGATAATGAAATGGTTTTCAAAAAGTTAGTTTCTTTTGACTTTATTGTTATTTTTTCACCATTATTTAGTGTTTATTACAAATTATTGACTACTTAAGCCATCGCTAGGAAACATTACGCCCCTATTTTGACGGAGAAAGCAGAATTGACCAAAATAAAAGTCGAAAACATCTATACCTAGTCTTTTATTTATCTGTGTTTCACAATAGTTTAGTGAGCGTATTATATTTTGTCTGACGTTCACGAAATTAATTACTTTTATGATAAAAATAAAATAAGAATTGGCTGTATAGTAATACAGTTTTATTGCCTTTTTCATGGAAGTTAAATAAAAAAAAAATTGTCATAACATTATAACCAACATGTTGCCATTCCAAAAAAAGATTTATTTTTTATATTCATATTATTGGCAAATAAAAAAATCGCATTAAGTGTTCATCAATGTATTTATGGTTCTACAATCGAAATATATAATAAAATCGTTAATTAATTTAAAATATACATGAAAAATTGTTGATATAATGATTAACATTACTCAAGAAGTTTTGATATCGCTTGGAAGTTTTCAAACCGCTCTGACACAATAGTAGGAGAATACATCTGAGGAGAATACGGATTTTTACAGCGCTATTCTAACATCGTAATAGTAACCAAACGATTATCGCGTGCGTTTTGAGCAGAATAGGCCCGCTGCTATTGTGGCGTACAGACCGACTAATAGACAAATAGTCTTTTATGATTAAAGTGACAATATTTATTAATAATTGTCAATGTAAAATCCGCCGCAGGTCTTTGCTATCTCTTTAAATAATAAGTCGTGCCCCTTAAAATTGCCCTTATATTATGGGTGGTAAAATAAAAATTCTCCCCTGTTTTTTCTTTCATAATACATCACAAAGCTCTTATAATTTTTTAAGCGCTGTTATATCATTACCCTTTAATTACATGTATCGCGTTTTAAACAATTTAAGAACTTTGTGCGATAGATTATGAGAAAACGGGGACAAAGTTTAACCACCCATATTTCCTATTCAATAAAACCCTTTGAAAAAATAACAGCTATTTTACTTAGATATATTGAATAAGTAACTATATGCTAAATTACAGTGACACAGGTGGATTATTTACAGAGAAATTGGGAATAGTTTATCCCAGAAAAATTATGGATATAGGAGCCTTAAGAAACTGATATGATAAGAGGGGGTCACTTGTTCTAATAAGCGTGTTATCTTCTAAACATAATATAGAAGTGGCTACATACAACAATTCAACGACTGAGAGTAAAATGGAATCGTGTCGCCGGAAAATTGCACATTATGCCAATCTATTAAATATTTTGCAATAGGTGTCAGTATTGAGACTGTCGCGCCATCTATCGATGGGCCGCCACACATACAATATAATACATACTTATATTATTGTTATAATCATTATAAAAATACTTGAATGTTCTACTTGAGTAGAGAGTGATGTATTGTAAGAAATGTGTATATTTTAAACTCTTATTAAGAAATGCTTGTTTGTCCCCTTCTAACAAATATGTCATTCAATATGATACAAAACATTGTATAAGAGTAAAGCGGACAATTAATAGATATGAGATTTTAAGAAAATATAGATTAATTTGATTTATGTAATTGTGTATTCATTTACTAAAAGCCTTACTTATAGTGCATTGGATTCCCCTTTGGACATTTTCGAAAAACTAAATATAACAATCTCCGCAATTACACTGGAATAATATAGCTTTCTACAGTGAAATAAATTTACGTACCAATAATCGAGTTTACTTCTTACAAACAAACAAATAAACTCATATATACACTCTTTATACTATCAGTATAGATATTTAAGATATTAAGGATTTATTGTGATACAACTTAGTAATCTTGGATGTAAAGGGGGATTATGCTAAAAAAAATTTGTGGACAGTAGAGAACAGTGAAAACATTGGATATTAAATGAAATAATAAACAAACCGATTCTATTTACTATGGAGTCTATAATAGACAATATGTAAAAACTAAAAAAAAACCGGCCAAGTGCGAGTCGTACTCGCGCACGAAGGGTTCCGTACCATTATCTATAAAAACGGCAAAAAATACACGTTTGTTGTATAGGAGCCCCCTTAAATATTTATTTTATTCTGTTTTTTAGTATTTGTTGTTATAGCGGCAACAGAAATTTCAAGTGTCTAACTATCACGGTTCATGAGATACAGCCTAGTGACAGACGGACAGCGGACTCTTAGTAATAGGGTTTCCGGAACTCTAAAAAGTACCTACTACTTATGAAGGCCAAAGGTGAAAATTGGCCTTCTTACCCGTGACTCCTCAAGACCCGCTGGCCGCTACCCTAGGAGAGCGATGGAACTCTTTCAAAATCACAGAACATTTGTTATGTCGTAACGGCTAAACAGATTTGAGTGAAAATGGTGCCGGAAAACGAGTCTGAAGAATATTATTTTACATACATTACACCCTCAAACCATAATGTAGACTGGAATGGCTCTGAATAATAATATATGTCGCAGTTATATCACAGGCTACACAAAGCTGAAACTGCATAAAGTTTCACAATGAATGGAAAATGCACTAAGCACTACATTTGCTTGATATCCACGTACGAGTACCTAACGCGTCTCGCAAATGGCACTCACATTTATTACGACTTTTCTAACCTAGAGTCCAGCTTTACTGAAGAACATTAAGGGTCGATACTACCTCACATTGCTTCACATAAACATTTGCTGTATCGACAATACTGTACCATTATTTTTGTAATTAATACGCAATATAAAAGAGGATAATATATACTAAGCGTCATATGGACTAAAAACGCGATTCCATGATATTTTCTCGATAGAAAAATACCTATATCAAAGTTACCTCTAAAATTATAGATAAATCGCTGCCATTACACAATATAAACTAACGTTATTAATATGGTTTGGATTTTCAAGACAATAAAAAGATTTTAAAATAATCCGCGTACTATTTGACCGGTACCGACTGGCTGAGGGTCTAAAATTAAGTTTAAGTCGTTTTTTATTTATTATCGACTCTACAATTTACATTTTTAAATCTGAAGTTTTTTTTTACAACTAGAAGCTTTTTATTTACATAACAATATAAATACCTTAAATCTAATCTAAACATTAAAAACAACTAAATAAACCTGGTCCGCGTGGAACAGTGGCAGGAATACTGGCTGCATTTCCCCGCTGAATCGCGATCTGAATCTGAAGTATTTTGTTCATATACGATTGTAAACAGTTTAAAGAATTATTATAGGAACCAACGAAGACTGGTGACGATGCCATATTGAATCCCCGAGTTTCGGAGGCATATGGCAACACGAACTGAGTTTAGTTCCTATGACTCGGCTCCCACCCATGGGTTCCTATAAGATAATTTTTTCGCTCCTTGACTCCCATGGGCCCCTAATTCCTAGGATATAATTATTAATTATGTTCCCACCATAGTCGTCGAGTTGCGGAAAACGATCCTGCTAACCTATTTATAAGATTAGTAAAACACATGGAGCACAAAAGTGTCCTAAGTTATTATGGATAGTTGTTCTTCTATGGAATTATATCTTCTTGAGACAGAGATATCTGATATCGCTAGGGTGACCAGATAGAAACGAAAAATATATTTGAAAAAATTGCGTAATTTTTTCGTATGATGAATATTATGGAAATGTGAGGAAACGTGGAAAATCTGATGTCGATAGACTGTAAGGTTTTACATAAACTAATTTAAATACAAATGTGCAAACAGATATCTGCAGCGAGACTTGATGAATTTACGTCAAAAACTTTTGAATTAGACAGATTTTTTCTTGAATCCAGGTCCCTTGAAGTATTAAAATGTTAACACTTGCTATAATATTTAATCTCGCATCCATATCTATAATACTACTCGGTAACTACTGATAGTTATCTAGAAATCTACTTAAATATTTATTTTAATAAAACATTGACTTCCTGAAAAAATATATAAATAAGAATTGCTTTCAAGGCCATGAAGATTGTCCTGGAATTTTCAGAAACGTGGTAATACTACATAACACACGGTAGCCCACTGGATTTGGTATTCTCCTCACGTGACCTAGATTCAAGTTTGAACACTAACGGCTCACAGCTAGATCTAAGATGGCAAGTTTCATCGTTAGGAACTTTTATATTTTATGGTTTCGACTCTTTCAACGTATAGTATTTACGTTTTGTGTACCTATCTTCATAATTTTTGTAAAAATTGGGAAATTTACTTTTGAGGAAAAATAAAAAATATTCGCTTTTTCATCTTCGCTCGAGTGAGGATTGAATTTATGGTCACTTTTGATTTTAGGATTAATAATGCATTTTAAATTAAAATAAGTTTTAGGTAATAGGTAATTGTTTTGTTATATACAACTAGCTTTCGGCACCGGCTTCGCCCGGGGATATTTCTGATTGGTTGACGTTATGGTTATACTGCATCCCTCATTTGGGTCGTAGCATGATAGCCTATAACTTCCTCATTTTTTTTATATTCCTCAAATGGCGACTGGGATACAAGGCGTCATGTTACATAGCCTATATTTTTTCAAATCAGACTGGTAGTTTCTGAGATTAGCGCATTTAAACATACTTACAAACAAACAAACACAAACAATACTTCGGCCATAAATTAATTTACATACGCGCCGGGAGCAACCGAGGTAATGTATGTATGTCGGACTATGTCGGTACTTATGCAAATAACACAAATTGCATAGAAAACAAGCAATCAAGTCTTCGTGTCTACTTTAATTGAAACTATCTATTCTATCTATCTATCATAACGCCTTTCATCCCAAGAGGGGTAGGCAGAGACAATCGAATGCTATTTGTTACGATTGTGACGTATCTCTTTTGCTTCTTTTATATTCATCATACCTTTCATACATGCTCGGCGATTGTGTGTACTTTTAATATTTCCATCGATAAACATATTTTTTATATGTTCAATAAAAGTAGGTACATCTAGGTCGTCCTCTGCCAGCATATCCTTTCACTTCAGCCATATAAATCTTTTTAGTCAATCTTTCATAGTTCATTCTTTCAACGTGTCTAAACCAGCGTAAACTACTTTTCTTCATTTTTGTCACAACATCATCTTTTATTCCGCATTCTTCTCTAATAACATCGTTCCGGATGCGGTCAATGCGCTTTATATCACACATTCTACGTAAAGACCGCATTTCCACAGACTTATTAATTGAAACTTCTGTACAAAAGTGGATAGTATTTTTCATGCAGTGCATTTGTTTGAATTTATGTAGGTATAATAAAATTGGTACCTTTTTTAAAGAAATTTAGGCTACAGGTCGTCACACATTCGTCCAACCCCCGTCGCCGTACTGTCCACCGAAACCGACCACAGACTCGTCCAATTCTTGTAACGAACAGTCCGCCTAGATGAACTTGAACTGCAATCTAGCTGCAATATTTACTTCGCCGAACTGAACGTCGACTGCAAGCGGACCGCTCAGTTAATCAGCAGTTTCGATGTCAAGTCATGTCAACTGCACATAAACTGCATCCAAACTGTTATTGTGCAGCATGTTTGCAGTTAGATTACAGTTCAAATGCAGCCCGTGCATAGGCATATCTCTGTTGTTTGTTTAGAGAGTATTGAAATAATCTATCTTATCTATCTATCATCACGCCTTTTATCCCAAGAGGGGTAGGCAGAGACAATCGAATGCCATTTGTTACGATCCTGACATACGATCTTTCGCTTCTTTTATATTCATCATACCTTTCATACATGCTCGGCGATTGTGTGTACTTTTAATATTTCCATCGATCAATATATTTTTTATATGTTTGTGGCGGCACATCGCGTCGTGTCGATAGATGTCGCACCGTTACTAACTTATTGAAACCTGTATCGCGCCATTGAAAATATTTAATAGATTGGCATATATGCAACTTTCCAGCGATGTGCGTTGGGGAGTATTCCTTTTACTCATAGTCGTTTGATTGTTGTATGTATTGCCATTTCTATATTGGTGACCCCGTATGAACACGCCTGTATTCCTGACCCCGCAATGCCCCGCATCCTACTTCCACTTCCCACTGACCAGACCGCCGGCCCGACATGACGACAGGTCATACATCACGACAGGTGATTCAGCCGCGATACAGTCCACCACACAGTCCATCACTGCTGACAAAGCTAAAATGGATGTTGGTTTTCATACTGTATCGACCTCTGGTCTGGGAAGAGAGTCATGTGGCGGCACATCGCGTCGCGTCGATAGATGTCGCACCGTTACTAACTTATTGAAACCTGTATCGCACCATTGAAAATATTTAATAGATTGGCATATATGCAACTTTCCAACGATGTGCGTTGGGGAGTATTCCTTTTACTCATAGACGTTGGATTGTTGTATGTATTGCCATTTCTATATGTTTATTAAAAGTCCACCTAGGTCGACCTCTGCCAGCATTTCCTTTCACTTCAGCCATACAAACCTTTTTAGTCAATCTTTTATCATTCTTTCAACGTGTTCAAACCAGCGTAAACTACTTTACATCGTTCCGGATGCAGTCAATACACTTTATAACACACATTCTACGTAAAAACCGCATTTATCTTACTTTCATGTTTCTTATTCCATACCCAAGTCTCGCTTCTATAAGTAAGTGATGGAACTAAAACAGAATTGAAATAATTTACTGAACAAACGAGAAACAAATTCAGACATGTATAAATGTCTATAGAAGCACCATCCCTGTTTTTAGGTCCCATTTTTGGCATAAACACACAACAGCGTACGTTGTCAGAACATATATGAAAAATATGTTATCATGGATGCTTTAACGGGCAGTTAGTGCTCCATAATGGTTTGTTTGCTACGCTCAGCTTCACAAACACTCTGTACCACTTTTAAAATGCTGTGTCAATTTTTTTAGATATTTATAACAATTTATAATGAGAATCGGCTGTCTCACTGTTCGTCTATCTACGTACCATCACAGCTTCTTTTATTTTGTGGTATATTCAATTCAATTCAAATAAAATATCAATGTTGGACCGATTTAAAAAAATATTTTTGCATTTGATAGCCAAATTCTTGGGGAAGGTTATATGCTATTTAACATCATGCTACCTACATAAGGGGTGAATTGTATTCCTAATAGAACGCGTTTGAAGTAGCGGGCAATCAGCTAGTAAGTAATAAAATAAAGCAGGTACGTATTAAAAACAAACAAATTAATGAATTACAAAAATCATGTCAAAATCAAATCAATAAATGTTAGTAGGTACCTACATCAATACCATTAATTACCTAATTAATGAATAATCAAGTCATACATCGAAAAAACAAATTAAATATGTAATATATAAAAATAATGTATTGGTGTCATGTAATATGGAAGTAATAATGTGCCACTTACTGTATTTTGCATACCAGGAATCTGGTGAAAGTGCCTAGGCTTTCTGCAAATAAATATCTTTCTTTCTTTCTTTCTTAAATTAATTCAATAAACCTTGTTAATACAATATATAGATCAAATAAATTAAAATATTTTTTTAATTAAAAACTTATGTACAAACCTTGATTATCCGAATTGGGACCGAGACTAGTTCGGATAATCGAAACGTTGGTTTTTTTGGGACGAGATCATAAACAACACTTTTCACATACATATTATATATTAAAATTTGACATACATATTAATGTTGAAATATACATATATATAATATTGTATTTTAAACACCTGAAAAAATGATTTTATAAAAACATACAATGTATCTTTCGCGCCAACGTTACTAAGTCATCGTTGGGATTATTGATGGTACGGATGATCGAGGTTTGGAAAAATGAGGTTCTACTGTAATCTGACAAGCCACAGAGGATTTTCCATTTAAATATATATACCTCAACAGAACTGGCCACTCCTTAGGTATAGCCTCAGATATACCATCAGCTAAATTAGTGCGGTTAAAGCCTCCTCCAGTTCTCTCTTCATTTCAGCTGATCTGGTAGATATGTCTTCGTTTCCAATATATTTTGTATGACCTACCACGCCGTCGTTTTCTGTTGATGGGGACCCAATCCCTCAATTTTTGTCCATCTTTCATCTTTGTAAATGGCCAGCCTATTTCTACTCTCAGCAGTGCCGGATTAAACAAGCAAGGGGCCCGTAGCAAAATGTTATCAAGGGGCCCCAAGGACCAGGGGCGGATCTATCCATCTAGACATTTTTAAATATTTTTTTTCAGCCTATGAATAATTTTAAGTTTAGTATGAACTACTGGCAAAAGGTGGACACTGTTACATTTTATCCTTTTTTACGCCCAGGCGCGGGAGCCCGTAGCATTTGCTGCTTCTGCTACGTAGTTAATCCGGCACAGACTCTCAGCCCATTCTTGTTTTCTATCTTATATAGACATTTTTTATACGGTCTCATCACTGACCTTCAAAATAAGCACAATGTAAGTACTAGGTTACAGTGCCCTACAAGTATCTATCTAGTCATCTAATTGACTTATTTCCATATAGAACGAGCACCTAGAGTTCACTAACATCGCTTAAGAGTGGAATAAAAGTTGCAAACTGCGAACTTCGGGCCAGATGATAAAAGTTAAGTTCCCTGGCGGCCATTAGACAATGTTTGTTTGGCGGAAAGCTCCCCTGAACGGCAGGGTTAATTTATGTCCGTGCCCAGCGGCTGACCTTCGTAATTTTTTATTTAAAATCCTTATTATTACTTTTAACCCTTAGAAGTGTGTGATAGATGATTTGAACTTCGCGTCTACCTTTTCCTGTCAAGTTTGCGAAAATATTCGTGTGTTCTTTCAAAACATGAGCTGCAAAAAAAAATTACAAAAAACTACTTAATTAGGTAATAAAACACTCGCTTGATACCATAGTATTATAGCAACGTCTGTGACGGGCTTAATACCTACGGTTTATATAAAAACAACAATTTTCATCTACTTTTATATTCATTAACATCATTATGTATATGATCTATATAAGATCCATCTCCAATTCTCTTCGACATAGATTTTATCATTTCTGGAGTAGCTTCTTTCAGATCTGTCGCCCAACCTATATAATGGAATCCATTTATGAATTTTGTGCACAAATTAAATATGTCATGTTGTTCCTCTGCTTTGTAGTCGAATGGGAAAGCGTGGTGGTAGTTGTGCCAACCTTCACCGAATGTGCAAGTAGCCACGAAACGATTTTCTGATGGCAGTATATCTCTGAAAATTTAAATTAAGCTTTAATATACAGCTTAAAGGTTAGAAAATATTTAATTTCTAGCAAAGTTATGTATTACAACAACTCATAATGCCAAAAAATTGACACTGTTGTCTCTAATGTGGCAATGTAAGTGTTTATGTTTGTTTGTAGAACAACTTAGGTAGATACCATTATACAAGCTCCTAGGTCCTTTAAACAGAAAATAAAAATGCCACTCTACAAACTGTCATATAGAGAATGCTACGATTGCAACTCTCGTAGCAATAATTGCATTTACTCAAAGACATATAACTATTGGTCAGACTCTTTAGCCACTTTTAGTAGGTACATAAGTTTACTTATAATAAAGTATTTTTGTCGTTTGGAGTGCACGGAGTCGTCCTCACTTCTGAAAGTTAAGTGACAGTTGTATAGACCGTTCATAAAATCCCTAGGTGGTTGTACAACGAGTTGGACAACCAAATTGATATGCGGTTCAATTGACCTTGGTTGGACAACACTAAATGTAGTTGTTACGAGACCATTATTTTTGTAATAAAAATTAAGTAAAAACTAAATTGAGTAATTAACTTTCGTACTCTACTCCATCCGCTATTCACGGACCGGGAAACTATAAAAATGTTTTAGTTGATCGGACTATGTATAGAATAGAAGATTAATACTTGTTATAAGGTTTGTATCCAAATGTATGCGCCAAACTGTTCACGGTTAATTCACCATGAAAGACTCCAAGATACCGGATGAAACATTGCCAAGTGACTGCGGTGCGCCACGCCTCACCCCATAACCATACTCCAGCCATCGAAGGAAGAATGAAGCATAGAGCAAGTTTTAAGGGCGTAAAATACCTGCGTAAAATATAATGTTCAAAGTGATTAAAATAAATTCTCTCAGTCGTTTGTATATGTTCGGGATCCTCACCAATTATTATCAACCGATTTGGTGACAATTAATTACTTAAATAAAAAAATATTTATCTGGACGCTATAGTGAGTGATTCAATCCAAAGATTTGGATAATATTTCTTGTCATGTTTAATTTCAATAAAAAATTGTTTCAAGTATTTTAAGGTTTGATTTTGTTAAACAGCTTCATATTAGTTACATCTTCTTTTGCCGGTAGTTTGATGATTATTCCTAATTCTACCAGAAGGAAGTCAGGGGCAACTGTGGGTTAATACATTTATTATTGGCAACTTTAGTAAGAAATATGCTCGGGAGTGGGCCACATACCACAAGTTTAGAAAAGAATGCTAATCTATGCTAAATCTAATAATTTAAATAAATAAATAATAAAACCAAATACAATTATAAAATTTCTAACTCACTTTCTGTGTAAGTTCAATAAAGGATCATTGTAAATGTCGCTCATATCCACTTCCTTTCCTCTCCTAATAACTTCATCGCTTTTCTTCATCATCAACCAACCGATGTGAGAGAAAAATAGACCGCGGTTTGCATTGTGTGGGTCTGCATCCGTGTCAGAAAACTGATGATGGACTCTATGGTCTCGGACCCATTCTTGAAGAGGGTTCTGAAAGTAGAAGTAAAATAAATAGTCAGTGTTTGCAAAGTTCAATTACACATTTAATTACAATTACCTAGCATTTGAATGGGGTTTCAAGAAAATAATTTTATCTTGAAGTTTAGTTATTTAATGGATTATTAATTTCTATATGCTCTCATTATTAATATAATTTTATTTCTTCTTTATCCAAGCGGTGAAAAATATCGGTCTATGATACCAGAGATCACATGTTTGAATATTATAATTTTAATTACAAAGATTATTAGTTTATTAAAGAACACAACTGTTAAGTAGATATTACATACCTGTCCTGCAGCAGAAAATGCAGTTAAGAAAAATATTTTTAATGAATAGTTTGCTTTGAATGTTCTATGTGTCCAGAGACGGTGAGCACCTCCTGTTACTCCGAAACCGCTTAAGATGTACATTACACAGGCTGAAAATTAAAAATGACATTTTATAGTAGGGACAATCTGAGGCGATTATAACATACTTATAATAAGCCTAAAACGCAGACCAGACAGCAGACAATTTTATATGTGAGATGAGACTTTGCAATACAAAAAACAATAAGAAAAAAATAAGTAATTTACTATTTAAGATAATTTTAAAAGATATAATGTACTAAATAAATAAATCCATAAAATTTTTCATTTAGGTGACAGATCTACTATTTTAAGAACAAATATTATTTATTAGGTCACTGAAAATGCATTTATTAGGTAATTGATAAAATCATACCCATTTTGGTAAAATTTTACAAAACCGGCGCATGGCATATGTTACTAAATTTAGGTTTAATAAACGCATTATGTATTTACAAGACAAACTAGACTAAAATTTGTTGTCGGAACACAAAGATTCTTTATAAAAAATCATAAATAAATAAATAGAAATCGCTATATCAGACGCCATTTTTTTTTTTTTATTTTATAGGATGGCAATTGTACTAAGATAAGTACATTTCTGCCAGTGTCACGTCGTTATTCAGTTACATTTATCTGTCGAAATTTAGTATCGAAACTTTCAGGAATCTGAAATAAATAATACAATACTACTTCTATATTTACAACTAAATTAATTAAAACTATTTACATACACAAAAAAAAATTATTCAACATTAAAATAATATTTAAATTAAATAATTCATGACTAAATACAACTTAAGATAGGAACAATGAAATTGATACATAACTGAAACTAACAAATTATTTAATAAGAATGATAATAAATAAACATAAAGCTTTATTTAAAATATAGATAGACTTATATTTTTATGTTATTATCCGATAAAAATTTAGATATGCATGATATTATGAAAATATTAGAATTCATCATAATATGTAGAAGACTCACTATGTTGATGGGAAACTGAATATTGTTACTTAATAAAGATTTCATAAAATTATCCCGATTATATAATTCACATGAAAAAAAAAGATGGTTAGCATCTCCAATATCCAGCCCACATTCACAAATTGATGAATCTTTGATGTGAATTTTATTGAGATGAACAGGAAGACAGGTATGACCTAAGCGTAATCTACTAATTGAAGATGTTATACTTCTAGAATAATGAATTTTAAAAAACCAGGGTTTAGCAGGAACTTGCTCAACAATCTTTCTATAAAATGTACCCTTAGTCTTAGAAGAAATTCTCCATGATTTATTCCAATTTTCAAACAGAGACAATCTAGGTAAATTAATAAGATCATGACAAAAATTTTGAAAAGGAAAAACATCTCCACATGATACTGCCTCTTTGGCTAATTTATCAGCCTTTTCATTTCCATAAATATTAGCATGACCAGGAATCCAAACAATAATTACATTTAAATTTTTATCAATACAATTTTGTAAAGCCGACTTAATATTATATAATATGATATTATGATCTTTTGAATAAAACGGGGATTTACATACTGATTGAATAGAACTTAGTGAATCTGAGAAAATTACTGTAGATTTTAATTTAAATAATAAAATATATTTAATAGCTTCAAGGATACCCAAACATTCTCCTGTATATACTGTTGTTTCTGGAGGATATTTGATTTTTTGGACAATATTCCAATTCTTATGGAAAATTCCAATACCAACACAACCTTTTTCAGTAAGTTTTGAGGCGTCTGTGAAAATATAATGATAGTTGGGCCAATTTGAATCAATAATTGAACAAAATTCTTTATTAGCTTCTAAAGTAGATTTTGTTATTCCTATATTACAAATTACACTTGGAACAAAAATGCATGTATCAAAAGAATTTTTTAAGAAAATACAGTTAACCAACTTAACAAAATTATTTTTTTTTTTTTTTTAATTAATCGCATTTACCGATGTTACGAGTCGAGTCGAATTTTACTCGGGTGTTAAAATTACACATAGGTTAGCGAGGAGCATAGCGGCGAGCGTGGTTTGTATTGTGACAATATAAAGCGCAAGCCGAGCGAGCGTAGCGAGCGGTGCCGCGGCAGCGGCCGGCGCAGCGCCATTCTAAAACATCACAAAATAGTAACTGTAATACTTGATGAGAGTAATAAAGTAATAGTACGGCGCAGCGCCACCTCATAAATATTACTCTCATAAAGTATTACAGTTACTATGATGTTTCTAGAATGGCGCTGCGCCGGCCGCTACCGCGGCACCGCTCGCTCCGCTCGCTCGGCTTGCGCTTTATATTGTCACAATACGAACCACGCTCGTCGCTACGCTCCTCGCTAACCTATGTGTAATTTTAACACCCGAGTAAAATTCGACTCGACTCGTAACATCGGTAAATGCGATTAATTAAAAAAAAAATAAAAATAATTTTGTTAAGTTGGTTAACTGTATTTTCTTAAAAAATCAGTTTCGGTTTCCGGCAAAATGGCAGCTGATATTGCGATTTATATTTAATTACTTATGATTTTTTTTTTCAAGAATCATTGTGTTCCGACAAAAAATTTTAGTCTAATTCGTTTCCAAAATTAATAATGTATCAAAAAAAAAAATTATAGTAACATAAGTGATGCGCCGGTTTTGTAAAATTTTACCCCCATTTTATATAGGCTTCAATATGAACGACTATTTGCCGACTAAAGTGGCCAAATTGAGAATTTGAGATTGTTTAAAAAAACTTTGCTACTTTAATAAGAAATACATACAGAATTGTTGCTAAATTGGATCCAAACTAGCAGATTGCAATGCATACTAATTAATATAAAATTAATAATGTTTTTAAAGTATGATTTAATTTAATATAAGATCTGAATAACTGCTGAACAAATTGACGGAAAATTAATGGGGTAATTTTTGTGAAATCTAGTGAAAATTCTACTATATTTTATAACAAATATATGTAATCAAAATCGGTTCATATTTACCTAAAAACAACACTAATTTAAATTATGTGAAACTGTTGGGCCATTTTTGTAAAACTATGAAAATAACATACTTGGCCATAGCACAAAGATATTTTTTTTTCTGAACAACTACTAATCCAATTTTGATAAAAAAAGATTACAAATTAGGAAGATAAATTTTCACTTCAAAAATCCGAATTATATCTATCTTGAAAAATACTATCGATATGGAAACCTCAAGTGCTTTTATTATATTTATTTATTTTACTTATTATTTCTTTGTTTAGTACTTTTACTTTAGTACAGTACATTACACATCTCTATCATTTTATTATAAATTTAAAAAAAAAGTAAAAAAAAACATCACTCACTCACAACAACAAAAACACTCTAAACACGTTCGTCCAATCCCCGGCGCGCTGCCCTACGGTCCACCGAAACCGACCACAGACTCGTTAAATTTTTGTAACGAACGGTCCGCCTAGATCATCCGGCGGTCGGAATGGCAAATTTACGGTGCGATGCCGGACCAATGTGAGGCCTACTTAATAATTACTTATTCGTAATGTATGTCTAACTATGTCTACACGGATGAATTTAAGCAACAACTTTGTTTTTTAACAAGTCAAGCAACTATAGCATTATCAAACTAAATTATTGTTTGTGAAAAAGGAGTTTAAACACATCAATGGACAAAATGAAAAATCTTACCAAAAACTACTGTCTGCCATTTTACAGGAAAAGCATAATGGTAAATCCAATGCACCGCAGCTACATGATACAATGCTATTAATGTTATATTTATCCACTTTAAATCATTTTTAAAACCAAGACTTCTTTCAATATACCTGAAGTCATATGGTTTAGTTTTTCCCATATTTTAAATTAAAATAATTAAATAAAAATTAAAAATCCAAGCGATCGTATCGGATCATCGAATTGAACTAATCGTTGAACTAAATAATAATATATTGAAAGATACCCTTGACTTTGTACGTAGAAATAATTTAAGAAGCGAGTTTACAATTTACATACAATTACTAATTACATCATCACGACCTTTACACTTTACGGCGTTGTTAGAAGCTGGTTGTTATGTCCACATTTAGCGAGAATCAGGACAGGTTGCAAGTAATATTTCTTTCAGAAGAAGTGCAGGCTTTTTACGTCCTGCTCACATGACAAAAATCGATATACATATTCCTTTTATATATTGACGGCTCCCGGAATCATATTATCTAGTTGAAGACAGTCTTCTTCATTTTAGCCGATGGCAGTTTTGAATCTACCTAACGAGTGAAACAGAGTGAAAAGCAACAATTTACTTATGACCAAAACATAATATTTTGAAAGATCTATCTATCTATCATCACGCTTTTTATCCCAAGAGGAGTAGGGCAGAGAAAATCGAATACCATTTGTTACGATCCTGACATACCTACCTATTTAGCTTCTTTTACATGAATACATCATACCTTTCAAACATGCTCGGCGATTGTGTGGACTTTTAATATTTCCATCAATCATTTCCATTTTATATGATCAATAAAAGTACACCTGGGTCGTCCAGCATTTCCTTTCATGTCAGCTATGTTAACCTTTTTAATAAACCTTTCATCCTTAATTTTTTTTAATATGTCCAAACCAGCGATAATGAAAGATATATTGCACAAAAGAGGCAAAAGAACGTAAAACATAAAATTCGATATTATCACTGTCTATTCCTCATGGGATTAAGGACATGATGATAGATAGATAGATAAAGTTTGACATAACTTTGTATATTTTTTTACTTTGGAAATTGCTTTTTATTTTAAGAAAACTTTCACAAAAGTAACGTTACAAGTTAAAGACGTCGTTGAAAGAAGGGAAATTCAGGAAAATTCAGATCGGCCAAGTAACACTCCCTAATGGAGCCATTATTGGAAAGCGTTTCATCACTCCGAAACATTATTTTAGCTAAACGTTGTTTTATTAAAGAATTTGCCCTATAAATAAGAAAGGCTGTTTTTATTTATTTTAAGTAGTCTATCGTGTCAGACATCATTCAGCTGAAAATTTGTTGAAAAGTATTAGTCCATAATTAGACATTACATCTTCATTACAGCTTTTTTAATAAAACGGCGTGATCAGAGACACTGGTAATAAATATTCAGTGTTCACATTTAGCAAGTTGACCTTATTAAAAAGGTGAAAATATTGGCTAGAAATATCTACCTATTAAATATTTTCGGAAGAAGTTCTGATTATTTAAATGGGTCGGGCGAATTATTTGTATAGAAAATCATTTGCCTATTTACCTCGGGCACTTTTTCGTTATTTGATTGTGTTGTCATTGTTTTCGGTACCCATATCACGTATTATTAGATTGGGACAAAAATAATTGATTTTTGAATAGAAATATACAATGTTTACATCCCCTCGCCCCTTTCGCAATTTGATTTTCGAAATATCCTTCCTTATGCATCCCTATGAAATTTAGAATTAAACGAACATACCTACCTTTGTAAAGTTTAATATCTAATTATATGAAGATATTTATTGCATATTAATAATTTACGAATGCAGCATAATCTTAGTGGGCATGCCAAGTATCACTATTTATAGCAATTTATAAAAAAAACATTGCTTCAAAAAAAACCTACCTACTACATAACCTCCCCACACTCCCTACATCGATAGGACGTCATTACGTCTTTTTGTGTTGGACAAGTCACATCAAATTTCTATAATTTGCGACATATACATGATGCAATTTAATTATACTGGTGGAATAGAAACTTATCAATGGATAATATGTGATTATGAAAATTAAATGAAAAAGTAATAAGATACGACGAATTCTTGATGTTGTAGTTTCATCGGTTCACGTCGCTTTGGAAGTTAAAGGTATTTTATTTATTATAAATCTAACATTAATTTTCATTTTCGTGTTAATTTGTTTACAAGATAGTGTGTAACAGTAGGTAATAAAACGGTTGAGGTCCTGGAAGGTTGCCACACAATTCATAAATTTGATTTTGCACCCCTAAGGAATTCATATTTATATCTTCATTAGACTTGTGCGTTGATTGTCAGTCAGTGCAGATAACATTCAATTTCGGAACTTACATATTCTGAATAAAATATTAAAAAATAACCACAGATACTTGAATTGTCTTAAATTTTTATTTATTATTCGTACTTTTGCATTATCCAAAACTACAAACTTATTCAGAATTTCAAAATATTACGGAGCCAACTTTAAAATAATAATTCAGGAATAGTGGAATGTTTCTTTGAACAACTTCCTTAGTAGTTTTAAGTCAAACAAAGTCTTTGAGTAATCAAATGGAGATAAACAAAGTGACTTTGAATAAAATCAAAGCTTTGTTTGAGGGCGGGAAGGTAACGGATTAACTCACAGAGACTTGAAGCTTGTTCTTGGTTCTTGCAATGTTGTCGGTGCTTCTCTTGAGACATAACATAGTTTAGATTTGTTATCTTAAATTTGGGTTAGAAGGATAACCTTCATCAGATTAACTGATTTTAGAATTATTTTTATTTGATTTCATCCTAAATAATATGAGAAACGTAAAAATGACACAACAGATTGACGTGATTTTTGCACCAAAATAGCTGTTCCGGGAAAATATCTCATAATTTTTTTTACCCGTGCAATGTAGTAAATTCATTCAAAGAATGACAGATGTTCGCTCAGGAGTATTATATATTCTTTGGTTAGGATTTCGTTAAAAATAATAATGGCATCCGGAACGATGGAATGCGGAGTGAAAGATGATGTTGTGACTAAAATGAAGAAAAGTAGTTTACGCCGGTTTGGACACGTTGAATGAATGAAGAATGAAAGAGTGACTAAAAAGGTTTATGTGGCTGAAGTGAAAGGAAATGCTGGCAGAGGACGGCCTATGTGTACTTTTATTGAACAAATAATAATGTATTGATCGATGGAAAATATGGAAATATTAAAAGTTGTGTGTATCTACTTTCAATAAATCATTCAGGGGTCAATGTATACGCTTTTACAATAGGATCCCCCATGCATATTCGGAATTTGCCTTTGCACCAGTTTAAATTACCTACATGTAAAAAATAGATTACTTGCGGCGGCATATTATAAAGTTTCTGATTATCTGGAGGATAAGAAACCATGGCTATAGGCCGCTGGACTTTTATGTGTCGATTTTTTTTTCATTTTTGTTTAAATTGTTTATGTTGTAGGTACCTACTGTGTATTTTTTTTGTTTGACATGTTTCAAGTTTATTTTATAATAACTACGAAATAAAGATGATTTTGACTTGAATATTTCCATCGATCAATACATCGCCGAGCATGTATGATTATGATGATTATATAAAAGAAGAAGAAAGAGGTATGTCAGGATCGTAACAAACGGCATTGTCTCTGCCTACCCCTCTTGGGATAAAAGGAGTGATGGATGATATATATATATATATATAGATAATTTTGGTTAACCAATTTTGTTTGATTGGGTACTATTTTGAGAATGTTATTAAAAACAATTAATAAAATAAACTACCCTATCAAAACATGTCCAACAAACAAAGCGAGTGCATATGTCATGTAACATACAAATATCGAATGTAAATTTTAGGTTCCCAACATAAATTGTTTGCTTCAGAGAAAATCTTTATGTATTTCCGATACAAGCGAATGTATTTCGATATATACCGAAACAAATAAAACAAAATACAAAAAAGAACCAATAATCTATCGTCAGAGAAAAGTAGAAAGTCAAGAATGGCCATCAAAGCCAGACACAAAGTTATTACCTGGAAACCTGATATAGAAAATTAGAAATGTCGCTTTTGTTTAGCATTCAATTTGTTATATAAAAGAACGATTTTACTCAAAACGCACCATTAGACCCTTTATATATTGCGGCGTAGCTAGACACTAAAGTAGGCCACACATTGGTCCGGCATTGCATCGAAAATTTCCTATTCCGGCCGCCTGATGATGTACGAGAACCGTTCGTAACAAGAATTGGACGAGTCTGTGGTCGGTTTCGGTGGACCGTACTGCGGCGCGAAGGGGATTGGACGAATGTATGGCCACCTTAAGACTAGACAAAAAGGAGCTTTCTTAAATCGTTATTAACTGTTTTGGCTCGAAAAAGGATTACAAAATATATTAAAAAGTCTGTGAAAATATGAGAAAAGCCAACAAAAGCTTTAATTTAGTGACCAAAATCAATGGAATTATAAACTGATACAAAAAAAACTTAGAATGTCAATCAATACCTAGCATATTTAGAGAGTTAATCAACAATACCTTACATGATGAGGTATATTATATGCCGGTTCACATTAGACACCTTTCTGTGAATAATCATAAGAATCTGTGTAAAGATGACTAACTTATGCGAGTCTGTGACATACGGACAGATGGACATGATGCCTTAAAGCTCCCGAAACCGTGTTATCGGTGGCAGGGTATCCCAGCGGTCTCCCTCTTTTAGCCGATAGATTTGTGAGGCTATAGCTAACGAGTGGCCAGTTCTGTTGAGGTATATTTATATGGAAAAGCCTCTAAGTGTGATTTGTCGGATTATGTATGTAAGTTCTTTTCTGTGGGAGTGATTTCGTGAAAAGGGACGGAAGTGTGTAACAGGAAGCCGGGGAAGCGCGCGCTATTTGATTTGACCAATGAGCGCGCGGTGGTATCAACCTCTTTTCCGAGAGGTTGGTACTGGCAGCCAACAGTGTGTGCGTGTGTGTGACGAGAAAGAGAAAGGGAAATAGAGAAGGAGAACGCATCAGCTGTGCGCTTAACCTACTGTAATATTGTTGTGTATAAAGTGTTAATGTTTTCATTACCAAGGTGAGATGTCAGATGTTACACATCATATGCGACTATTGTAAACTCGTTGGCCGGTATTGAACCGTAGTTCACCTAGTTAATACCAGCCATTTGGCTACGAAACCCTAAAACCACTGTCATATCTCTTTAGCAGATTAATATTTTTTTTGCACACGTTGTGATTTTTATTCTGGTACACGCAATCAGTCGTGCCGACGGATATCCGAGGGATTTGATGTTCTATTCGAAGCGTTGATAGAGACATAAACCTCACGTTATGACGCCGACCCGATGATAATGCGACGGTTATTGCTTCCGATTGAATCGGCGGCGGTAGAATTTTTTTACTTAAATAGGTCAATAGATACTGAAAGTAATACTGGGCTGGGATTAAAAACATTCCCTTTTAATATGAGATAATATAATAAAAAAAAAATATTATACTAAATGTGGGCATTGTCACTATCTTCTTCTTCTTAGTCGTGGTGCTCTTGACAGAGCGGTCGTGGTCAATCATGGCGGTCCACAGCGTGACGCACCTTGAACGCCATGGTTAAGGTTTTTGGGAAGAATAGTGCTGTGGTTTCCCCTTGCCTTCTGCACCAGACATTTTGAGATTATTAAGGTCTTTAGGCTCGCTGTAACTTCTTCCAGTCAGTTGCCTAGCTAGCCATTGCTCGGTCACCAGAGCCTCGTTTGTTGTCCAAGCAGAGGGTATCAAGCGTGCAGATTAGGATGACATTTGGGGTCGGATAGATCATATCTCTCTATACATATATTATTTCTCAAGAGTGTTTTTTTTTCGGTACACAATATCTCCCTTAATACTTCATCAAAATTAATGTTGGCTACGCCATTTTGAAGATTATTTTCCTCTCTAATGACAAAAATAAATAATCAAACAAATCAAAATTAAATGTTTCTTTTAAAATTAGACTAATTTGTGTATTTTGCAAAAGACGCCATCTGTTGCAGATCACTTGAACTAACGGTGCAAAGTTTTCGCACGGGTCATCTGCGAATAATAAAATTCAAATGTCTGTCTGTTATTTTAAAAACAATACATAAATATCTAAGGCATAAATTACTTTTTGTAGATATGGTGTAACAAACTGGTAACAAATGATCGTTTCTATTCCACACATTTCTTTCCTACATCATTTTGTTCTGTCTAATCAGTCAAAGATATAACTGTTCCCCGACTTGATTCACTAATACTGTTAATGCTCAGCTCCTAAACATGATAGGTCCAATTTAATACTCGAACACAAACAGAAAGACAGACGCGGCGCGGCGGGCGACTTTATTTGATATTGATGATGATAAATAAAATATTGCCCACATAATTTTGGTTAAGTTAATGGGATCAGTAATAACGCTCTGATAAAATATTTGGGTCTCCTACAATATCTCTAAAATGTTCTGATATAATTTTAGAATATATAGGCACCTAAGATATAACATTACATTCTATAATTATTCATTTGCTATAATTTTTTTTAAACCTAAAATCGATTTCTGTAATTTTCAAAATCACTATTATCAAAATATATAAAATTAAGTTCTATAATTATTCATTTGCTATAATTTTTTTTTACCCTAAAATCGATTTCTGTAATTTTCAAAATCACTATTATCAAAATATATAAAATTACATTCAATAATTATTTATTTGCTATAATTTTTCTTTTGTCTAAAATCGATATCCGTAATTTTCAAAATCACTATTATCAAAATATATAACATTAAATGATCTAATTTATAATTTGCTATAATTTTCGTTTTATCTAAATTATCAAAAGGTACAACATTTAATTATCTAATGATTAATTTGCTATATTTTTTCCAGTTTATTTGCGAAATATTTATTAATATATAAAAATCTTCCTTTCTTATTATAAACTAGCGGACTCGGCAGACGTTGTCCTGCCCAAACTTTGGCTTGCCTGCTATTTACTTTCCTTCGTCCGTGGAAAACAACTACTCCTACCCCTACCTCTACCCCTACCCCTACCCCTACCCCTACCCTACCCCTACCCTACCCCTACCCCTACCCCTACCCCTACCCCTACCCCTACCCCTACCCCTACCCCTACCCCTACCCCTACCCCTACCCCTACCCCTACCCCTACCCCTACCCCTACCCCTACCCCTACCCCTACTCCAACCACTACTATCATATGTCCGTCTCCTGGCTCTAAGCAACCTCCCACCAATTTTCAGCCAAATCGGTACAGCCGTTTTTGAGTTATAAATAACCTAACTAACCTACCTGGCCTACCGACTCTGGAATTAACACATTTCCGTGGTAGAAAGTAAAATACAGCGCCATCTATTGACGTTTGCAAATACATTTTAGTACACATATAAAACTCAAGATGACGCCATTTATTCACAATTAAAATTTATAATTTTAACTACCCCTACTCCAACCCCTACCACTACCCTATGTCCTTCTCCTGGCTCGCTCGTCTCGCGCTCTGTTTTAGCACTATTCGAACCACGCTCGTCGCTTCGCTCCTCGCTAACCTATTTTTATTCACAAATTAGGGGAATAGGAATCGAAAATTACTACAACAGACATTAACAAAATCTACTGTAAATTTTAATAATAGTACTTATTTATTTTTATTTTTTTTTTATTTTATTTTTTTTTATTTATTAATATAGTTTATTGTACTTTAGATAATTATTATGAAATAAATGACTAACATTAAAATTAATAATTAAAACTAAAATAATAATAAAACTTAACATAAGTAAATAAGCTAAAAGAAAATACTAAATAAATTACGTAATAAATAACTACAACATTATAAATAAAAAATGTCCTCCAGTGTGTCCCCTCGAGGCACGGTGCCTAGCAAGCTAGCAGCATTTCCTCTCTGGATAGCTAGGCTGATTCTTTGTGCCAGAAAGCTGCCAGCTCTTTTGTCACCGGTGGCCTCGACGAGACGCACTGAAAGGTCTTCCAGAAATGATTTAGCACTTATTTAAATTGATTACATTATAGAAAATTATTTTTTATGATTATATATTTGTAAATGTAAATAGAATGAAGTTATACGTTTAAAAATATAGTGAGTACACTTATTTTAACAATCCATTAGAGCAAATGATATTATAGATTAATAAATTTATAGAAATTGAATTTATATATTTAGAAAATTATAATAACTGCAATTATAGAAAAGTAACCATTAGTGCAACTGAAATTAGAGATTATAAAAATTATAAGACTTGAGATTATATATTTTCAAAATTATAGTAACAGCAATTATAGAAAAGTAGCCATTAGTGCAATTGAAAATAGACATTATAAAAATTATAGGACTTGAAATTATAGATTTTGAAAATTGTGGCAACTGCAATTATAGAAAACAATACGTTATAGGAATTAATATTATAGATTTAAAAAAATATATCAAACAAATTTATAGTTTTTTTAAAATTACAGGACCAAAATTTATAGAAAATGAATATTTATAGCAACTAAAATTATAGCTTCTGAAATTATATATTTTATTTTAGAGCATTTGAGAGGATACCAAAATATTTTCTACGTCAATTCTAACGTACTTCAAACAGTTGGGAAAAAGTTAACAGTCCATGAAGTGAAGTACTTTCTTGATAAATGAATCATCAAAAACGCACTTCATAAACATCTGGTTCTGCAATAAAATTTTTACGATGGTCCGAATTTTTGTGCTAAAACTATGCCCAATTTTGTACAAAATACTTTTCGCGATATTAAACCGGCAGTATTATCACGGAATTAGCAACTACGACGGATTGCATTACACAAAACATTAAATTAATTACGTCATAACATAACTATACTCACAAACAGACGGTAGCTCTCCTACTAGGTATATTTAGATGAAAAAGCCTCTAAATGTGGTTTGTCGGATTATGTACATACGTTTTTAATTATTAAAAACCTATTGGTACATGGCCGGGATCGAACCGTGATGTACCTAGTTAATCATCATCATCAACCTTTTAAGATCCACTGCTGGAGCAAGGTCTCCCTCTAGCGCACGATTAGATGGTGCTCATTGAGAGGAATTGCCATAGTCACCACGCTTGGCAGGCGGGTTAGTGACCGGCTTTACGTGCCCTCCGAAGCACGAGGAGTCGATTAAATACATATTCTTAAAGAAAATTGGTGCTTAGCAATTAGGCAGCGAGTAGGAATCGAACCCGGGACCGCCGGTTTCAAGTCCACCGTCCTACCAATTAGACTATCGACTACCTACCTAGTTAATACCAAACGTTTAATTTTTGTATGATAATATTGTAACGAATAGGTACTTAAATCGCACAAATAAATACCTAAACACATCAAGGTCGATAGACGTCTCTAGAAACATCCAGAAAGAATCAAGTACAAACGAAAATGGACCGTATAGGTACCAAAATCGGGCGCGGTCTGTGTGTAGGTATTTGGCACCGAGCCGCATCGAGACGCGTCTACAACTCTGTACAACAATCTCGGCGTTTCTCGAATGTTCGGAGGGCAATATAAACAGAGGATCGTCGCCGGGAGGACACAGTGCGAATCAGAGCGATCAAAGCGAAACAGTGAAGTGGAATTTAGTGCGACTAAGTGTTATTTTAGTGTTTTCATTTATGTAACTGTATTTTTGTGGTGTTAAAGTAAAGTTTGTCTATTTAATCGGTATTTTAAATCTCTTCGAACCCTAGCTCGTAACAAATTGGTGTCAGGAGTGTGGGATTCAAAAATGCCGATTACACCACGTGACTCGTCGTCATCACGGCGACCCAAAACACGACAAACTACTGCTGGACATCACGGCGAGGAGGTCGACGAGGTTGCTGCTGCTGGAGCCGCTGCTGGGACTGCTGCTGGAGCCGCTGCTGGTGCTGCTGGGACTGCTGCTGGAGCCGCTGCTGGTGCTGCTGGGACTGCTGCTTTAGCTGCTGCTGGAGTGGATTCGGGTTCTGCGGGTGCTCTCCAGGCAACCGACATGGGAATGCTGGTTCGGCTGATGGAGGAGCAAGCCAGACGTCAAGAGGAACAGACTCGACAGCTGTTGGAGGAGCAGGCCAGGCGTCAGGAGGAGCAGACTCGACAGCTATTGGAGGAGCAGGCCAGACGACAGGAGGAGGAGGCCAGGCGTCAGGAAGAGCAGGCCAGACGTCAGGAGGAACAGACTCGGCAGCTATTGGAGGAGCAGGCCAGACGACAAGAGGAGGAGGCCAGACTTCGGGAGGAGCAGACTTGCCGGCTGTTCAAGGAGCAGTCTGTTAGCCTAAAGGAGCTGCTTTCAGAATCACTGGGAAAGGTGACTATGGAGGTGAAGCAGCTACAGAGGGTTACAGACATGCACGAGGAGAGAATCGAAGACCTCGACATCCGGTACGAAGACCTCAAACAGCACTATAAGGATCTCCATAAGGAAATACAGACAAGGATGAGCGGAGAACAGGATACAAGACTTAACGACCGCTACGGAGAGTTGGAGGCACGACTTGACAGCCAATGCGAGAGGCTTCAGAATGAAGTGAGGAAACTGAAGCTGACCGCTCCTGTTTCTGGAGGCGCCATCGTCTCCGGCCCTCGAGTCAAGGTGCCGCCGTACGACGGGACTACGTCCTGGACAGCGTACAAATTGCAGTTCCAAACGGTCGCCTCTGCCAACGGCTGGACAGACGAGCAATCTCTGACCGCCTTGACAGTGGCTTTAAGAGGCCGCGCACTGTCTGTTTTGGAAGCCTCTCCAGACAGGTGCACCACGTACGGGAACCTGATCGAGGCAATGGACTCCAGGTACGGCGACAAACACCTGGAGCACGTCTACCGAGCGCAGCTGAGGGACAGGACGCAACATGCTGGTGAGAATCTGCAACAATGGGCTCTGGAGATCGAGAAGATCGTGAGGAAGGCGTACCCATCTGCCGGACAAGAGTTCATTGCTGCGAACCTCGTTCAAGCATTCATCGACGGCATCCGCAGCATGGAGGTCAGAGCTGCAGTTCGACTGGGCCACCACAGCGCCCTGAAAGATGCACTGGCCCATGCTCTAGAGGTGGAAGCCGTGAGACAGGAGCCTCGTTCTCAGCGATTGCGACAAGTGGCGGAGGAGGCTACTCCAACAACGACACCTGTAGCAGAGAGGCGTAGCTACTTACCCCGCTGCTTCTACTGCCACAAGCTGGGGCACCTTAAAGCAAGCTGCCCGGCGCTTAAACGACAAGGCACGGATCAACGAGTGCCGAAACGGGACGTCGGAGCTGATGTCCGTGCCGTAACTACGGAGCTTCCGGGAAACGAGTAACAGCCAGAGCCGCGGGGCGGGTACTGGCTGATCGTGACACAGCCCCAAAAGTTACCATCCGACAAGTTTTCGACGGGAACAGTCTGGTGATCGCCGGCAAGGTCAACGGGACGCCATGTGAGATGACGAACGAACATCGACGAGGACGGACGCATGGCAACGCTGACGCACTGTCACGCAGGCCGTGCCCTGAAGGTTGTAAACACTGCTGGAGGCGTGAAATCAGTGATTCTGTTATCAAAGTGATTACGACTAACAATCTTAATGACAATTGGGCGAACGAGAGGACGAGAGACGAGCAACTCAAGGATAACAACTTGGCGCCGATAATGGAATGGAAGACGCAGAATGTTCCAAGGCCCGGCTGGAATGTTGTATCAGCCATGAGTTCCACCACGAAAAGTTACTGGGCTCAGTGGGAAAGTCTAGTGCTGCACAACGGGTTGCTGTACCGCAAGTGGGAGTCGCCCAGTGGACAGGAGACATTGATGCAGCTGGTCGTGCCTAGGTCAAAGGTGCGCGCAGTGCTTGAGTCCGTGCACGATGGATCCTCGGGAGGACATCTAGGCATGAATCGAACCCTGGCGAAAATCAGGAAACGATTTTATTGGGTTCATTGCCGGCAAGATGTCGAGGATTGGTGTCGCAAGTGCACAGTATGTGCGGCCGTGAAGGGACCTACGACACGTACGAGAGGTCGTATGCAGCTGTACAATGTTGGCGCCCCATGGGAACGAATTGCGGTGGACGTTGCTGGACCGTTCCCGGCCACTGAAGACGGGAACAAGTACTTCATGGTCGTGATGGACTACTTCACGAAGTGGCCGGAGGTCTTCGCAATTCCCAACCAGGAAGCGACAACAGTGGCGACTAAGTTGGTCAACGACGTATTCTGCAGGTTCGGGCTACCAATGGAGATACATTCTGATCAAGGGCGTAACTTTGAGTCGCAGTTGTTCCAGGAAGTATGCCGTCTCCTGGGAATAAATAAAACGAGGACTACGGCGTATCATCCACAGTCCGACGGAATGGTTGAAAGGTTCAACCGCACTTTGGAGACTCATTTGGCGAAACTGGTTGAGGATCACCAGAGGGACTGGGACCGATATATTCCCTTGTTCTTGCTCTCATATCGATCCGCAGAGCATGAAAGCATAAAGGTGACTCCTGCTTATGCCAACTTTGGGAGAGAACTCCGACTACCAGTTGATCTCCTGACCGGCGGACCTCCGGATGCGCCGCAACCTGTAAGTGACTACGTATCGAACCTGAAAAACAAGATGTGCGACATACATGACCAGATTCGTCAGAGCAGTCTTGTGGCCAGTACAAAGATGAAGACCAGGTACGATAGGAACTTCAATAGTAACGGTTTTGACGAGGGATCGTTGGTGTGGCTGCACAACCCGAAACGCCGAAAAGGCAAATCTCCCAAGCTGCAGAACCGCTGGGAAGGCCCGTATAAGGTCATCACGAGGATCAATGACGTGACCTATCGGATCCAACGATGCCCGCGTGGACAGTTAAAGGTTGTCCATATTGATCGACTGGCTCCTTACAAAGGCTCGAATATTGCTCGGGACGAGCAAGTCTAAGCGGGGGGCAGTGTAACGAATAGGTACTTAAATCGCACAAATAAATACCTAAACACATCAAGGTCGATAGACGTCTCTAGAAACATCCAGAAAGAATCAAGTACAAACGAAAATGGACCGTATAGGTACCAAAATCGGGCGCGGTCTGTGTGTAGGTATTTGGAACCGAGCCGCATCGAGACGCGTCTACAACTCTGTACAACAATCTCGGCGTTTCTCGAATGTTCGGAGGGCAATATAAACAGAGGATCGTCGCCGGGAGGACACAGTGCGAATCAGAGCGATCAAAGCGAAACAGTGAAGTGGAATTTAGTGCGACTAAGTGTTATTTTAGTGTTTTCATTTATGTAACTGTATTTTTGTGGTGTTAAAGTAAAGTTTGTCTATTTAATCGGTATTTTAAATCTTTTCGAACCCTAGGTCGTAACAATATAAATATAAATTTAAAAATATAAATGTAATTTACTTGAAAGCAACTAGAATACAACTGGATTAGATGCTTGTAATTTGCGTCCGGTTGCTATAGAGACCGAGTTGCAGTCGCGCGATGTTTAGTTGATAAACTTGCGATGGTTTGTTTCAGTCAAAGCCATTCTAGTTTGCTGTAAATCACTCAGATTGCTGTTAAACTGTCGCTATACATTTTTCCTTCTTCCTCGCGTTTCCGTAGTTTGGCTGATGCACGTGTTCGTTAGTGATCGTAAAAATTGTTTTGTTGATGCTTTTTAAAAGGGTTTGAATTGAAAGTGAAGTTACTATGGTGACTTATTGACCTAGGTTGGGACCATCTTGTAATAGGCATGATGACTAAAAAATTATAATTAGTCCGTCAGATTATCAGAAAATAATTAACACGTATTTTTTCTTTTGTCAATTAAACAAAAATTTTAATTTTTTGTTTGATTGACAAAAGAAAAAATACGTGTCCAATATTTTTTGATAATTTAAATGTCGGACTAAATAGAATAATATTTTGTTTACCCTGTCATCTTCCCTATTGCAGTTACAGAGTGGGTATAGAATACCTACCGAGCTACATTGCCATTAGATGAAAAAAAATTGAGTTTTTAGTTATGGTAATAAGTTATTGCGGATTTAAAAATTAATTGGCCAAGTTGCGAGTACGACTCGCGTGCTTATGGTTCCGTACCATTTTTCGGTCAGAACTTTAAGAAAGGATTTTCTGTAAAATATAATATTCCATTTTATTTTTTTCAAAATTTTAGATTCCGTAGTTTCGAAGATAAGGGTGGACGGGACGGTCAATTTTATAACTATATTATAGATTTGCATTTTAAAAATATAAAACAAAAATATTTGTATTTCTTATAATGAGCCCTTTCATTTCATACGAGTATGTCACAGATGCATTTGATTTAACGAAATTACTAAAAAATTATAATTTATTAGGTACAAGCTAGATCCAGCGTTGGAATTGCACGTTTTCATAACATTATTCTTCGATTAAAAATTATCCTTTATCAAGAAAGATTAGTCATTCTAAAATTGCCTAAAATGCAAGTAATTGGACCACGATTAATTAAAATAACACTAATTGAACAAATTTTGACTTTGATCGTAATCCACAAATCCACAAAATAGTTGAAATATTTTATGTTTGAAATAAACCTAGTTTGGTAACTCAAGATTAAACTCAACGGCGCTAGATATTGCCAGTCTGTCTTCTTGATATGACATGACACTTTATATTAAAGCCTTTGTGATCCAAAGTTAATAATAACAATTTAGTATCAATTTTAGTACGAATTTCTTGGCAATTGAGTCATTTGTACAGAATAATTAGAGAGATAAATGTATATTGTTTGAAAAAGTTTTCTTATTTGCACCGTTTGGGGTTGAAACCATGGGTCCGTGGGGCCTCGGAGCAAAGAAATTATATAAGGAACTATCATCTCGTCTAATCGACATTTCAGGTGACAAGAGGGCTGGAGCATACCTTGGGCAACGTATTAGCATAGCTATACAGCGAGGAAACGCTGCTAGCCTTCTTGGCACTTTACCGCAGGACAGTGTTTTCGAGAAGGTTTTCTACTTATGAGTATGTATCCTACATATTCATGATTAGAGAGCCACTCATGGGGTTCCCTGTGTTTAATTTTTATTATATTTAAACTTTGTATGTAAATATATATTATTTAATATTGTTTTCCTATATGGTTGATACTCCTTATGATGACAGTGATTTTACAAATATTTTGTTAATTATAGATAAAAATAGATTATAGTAAAAAAATAGATTATAGTAAAAAAATAGATTATTTTATATATTATTTTACGTAGAATGTGTGATTAAAAGGGTATTGACCGTATCCGGAACGATCTCATTAGAGAGAAATGCGGAGTGAAACATGATATTGTGACTAAAATTAAGAAAAGTAGTTTACGCTGGTTTGGACACGTTGAAAGAATGAAGGATGAAAGATTGACTAAAAAGGTTTATATCGCTGAAGTGAAATGAAATAATCGCCGGGCATGTATAAAAGGTATGATGAAAATAATAAAGCGAAAGAGGTATGTCAGGATCGTAACAAATAGCATTCGATTATCTCTGCCTACCCCTCTTGGTATAAAAGGCGTGATGATATATAGATAGATAGATTTGTACAGGAATTTGGTGCATTATTCTATTTCTCCGGGGACGTTAAACAAGTGTGATAGAAGTGTCTAAAGTTGAACCTACGTTGTCGTTCCTCGAGTTTCCCTGTGGTCCAAAGTTTTGCTTAAATAGATTTGGACGTCCGCATCGTTTATAACGTGTGCGAATGTGATATCAGCGTATAATTTTGATTTGCAACTTTTGCGTTAAACTTATTTGAAAATTTGATGGCATCTGGCATAATAATTTAATATAACAACTGTTAAAAAGAAAATTCATTAATGTTTTCAATTCATCAAATGATTGGTGGCTGAGAACAGGGTTCTAATTCTAGTTTAAGTTGCTTACAATTAGATTACGAATAGATAACATAACGATAACATTTATCGCACGTTACTCTCCAGAAGCTTGGCGAATAAGTGCTATACCGAAAAAGTGTAAGAATTCGACCGTCACGACACTTTTTCTATTTTCCTCTTTATCATAAAATTGGTCATAGTAAATTTCAGCTCCGCTAGCAGGAGCCTCCGTGGCGCAATTAGATAGCGTTTTTCGACTGTTTTTTTGACGTTGGCGCAAGTTAAATTATAAGTTTCAGGGAATAGTAGTCTCAACTCAAACCCACTCAATTACATAATTTATTTATAAAATACCAAAACGAAAATATATTTTTTGACCTTTTACACAAGTGACGGTAAGCCCGGGACTATAACAAACATTTTATTATGGAAACACAAGGCAATTCGTAAGAGAAATTGTTCCGTTCTACATTTAACGACTTATCACAAAGCCAGAGTTTTATGAGAAATTTGTACACAAAAGAAAGTTTAAAATTTGTTGTTTAAACAAGGTGCTAATAAAACATTACTAGAATCAAAACTTGGAAATAACATTTTCAAAGACTTAAAAGATTTCAAAGTTTCGACCCGTAAGTTCTATCTGAAACCATTAATTATACTGAGGGCGCGTTGTATTTGACTTTGCAACATTCAAAGTAGTGTTTGAAATAAAATATATTTGTATATTCGCGTTTACTAGTTCGTTAATATTCATACACGAAGCCTAGATTTCCAGGGTTCCTAAGTGATAGATTAAACCATAATCACATTAAAATTTCTGAAAAAAAAAGAGCTTGCATGAAGAATATGATAAGAATAAATGAATCAAAAGAGATATGTTAGGATCGTAAAAAGTGGAAATCCGTGATTTCTGCCTACCTCTCTGGGAAACAGGCGTGACTTTTATGTATACGCATGTATGAAAAAGGATATAGGTGAGCTTAAAATGATGTTTATGGGATGGGATATCTGAATACGAATTTCATGTCAATAAAAATTATCTACACAATGGATATATCAATGCGCTGCGAGAGTTAATATTTCAATATCCTGTAATATTTCAATTATTTTCAAACGAATATTATAGGAAATTAGATTGGTATTTAGCAATACATCTTCAGAGTTGGTTTAATTTTATTGTCAATCCGACTGTGAATTATTTATGTTGATGGAATTTTGTACCCAATATCCGTTCAAGAACAACTTTAACTTAGCGGGAAATTGAAAACGATTAATATGAATTACTTATATAAACTCTCTGGAATAAAGCTAATCTTAAAGTTAAAGGTAGTGATTGCAATTAATTTTCGTTTGTAATTTTGAGGTTCGCTGTGGTAAATATATAGGTACAGTATTTATGTAGGTAGATGGAATAGTAAAAATAAGTTCTGAGGCTAAACATGCTAAATTGTCTTCTAGATTTACATTAATAGAGTAGAGCCCCTTTGTAGCGTTCTACGGTGCCTCGGCTAGGAGCACTCAGCGGCCAGTTGATGGTGTTCAGGTGCCGTAGAGGGAGGTACCCGTAGCGCAAGTAGGAGGTAGCCACGGTATTTCCACAAACAGGATGCAGGGCAGGGTGTAAGAATTGTTTTCTGTTCTCCGTATATTCCTTTCCATCAGCTGGCCACGTCCTGTGAGTACAATGATCGAGTGGTGTTCGTCAAATTAAGTCAATTGAAGCAAGGAGAAGAGAACGGTGATAGTAAAAGAAAGAAAGGAAGTAAAGAAAAGCAAATAAAGAAACCCCAGAACAAGGAAAATACAGGTGGTTAAGTGATGCCATCATATATGGATCGAACAAAGGAGTAGTTACTATAATATATTAAGTAAAATATTTCGGCCATATCCGATTCGACGCCGTTTGAAAAAGAAAAAAAAGGGACATATTCATTCGCTTACGGTAGTGACACACCATTCACTCGACGTATACTCACAAATGTTACAAAGTTTGTTTGGAACCTATTCAGCAAAATTATTTTAAAATTTAAAATCCTTCCGTGTCTACTTCGGAGAGGAAGTAAAGATGATCTCCTAAAATAAAAGAAGTGACAGCTTTAATCCTATTAAATGCAGCGACAGGATTGCTTCAAAACCAGGTGCAAACTTATGAATTACAGGCTTATGACCATTTACTGGTTGATGAGATAAGTTAGTTAGAAACCACAATTTCACAGCGTATATTGAGTAGTGTATCAGGTAATTTCATGTCCTGTAACGCTACCGCAATGTCTGCTCCATTTGCAAAAGCCTCCCTCGGGCGTTACCGTATTACTGGCAATTGTTACACAGGCCTCATCAATATCTCTTCACGGGTTGCTCACTTGACTGAGGAAATGCTATATATTGATATATTAAATACGATTTCCGCCCGTGCTTTCCGTGGAAATTCCCGTAATATAAAAAAAATCAAAGCCTCTGTTATTCAAGGATAGTGTAGCTTTTTATTACTAAAATATATTTTGAATCGGTTTAGTAGTTCCAGAGATTACCTCTACCTACCTCATAATTAATGATATTATTAGTAGATTTGTAATAATAATTTATTTATTTGAATTAAATATGGTACAGTTTACAAAAGCATCACATATTTAAAGGCGGTGTTCAAATATTTAATGTATATACAATAATACCTAGTTATACAATATTCTCTAAATAAATGTCAAAAATTAGATTCACAAAATTGTCATAAGTACCTAATCATTAATATATAACCTACCTATATTATATTACTATAATAATTATTCCAATGTCACAATAATTGAATAATAATAGATATCAAAACTTTAACACAAACAACAATAAATCAATAAAACCATGAATGTCAAAATCAAATTATAAAACAAAAAAATAAAGTCAGTTAGGTACTATTAACAAAATCCTCAATATTATCATTTAAGTATTCTTCAATTGTATAATAACACTTGTCTAAAAGTAACCTAAACACCATTTTCATGTATAGGGAGAAATTATTAATTTCCTTACTATACTACCTGTACTACCATAGTTTTAGTATAGTCGCTCGGGCGCTCTGCTAGATTGGAAATACAAAAGAGAAATATTAAAAGTATGTATGCCGAGCATGTATGAAAGGTATGATGAATATAAAAGAAGCGAAAGAGGTATGTCTCTGTATACCCCTCTTGGGATAAAAAACGTGATGATAGATAGATAGAGTTTTTTTAATTTTTAGTGTTGGTATATTCCCCTTTTTATCAAAAATTTTGAGTTAGTAGTTTCCGAGATAAGGGGGCGGGAACGCTCAATTGTCGTATATTTTCTTAAATATATATTTGTATTTCTTATAACGGGTCCTTTCATGTCACGTGATGCACCTAAATTTTTTTTTTTACTATTTAATTTTTCCCAAAATAAATAGGTACCCAAAATAGAAATTCTATTATTTATGCTATACGTCTGTGATTGGGTCATCACAGACAGACAGATAGACATAAGAGTGATCCTATAAAGGTTCCGTTTTTTTATCGGTGAATTGAAATTTTTAGAGGTGAATTAATTAAAAGAAATAGGCATTAAATACCAAATAAGTTAAATTTACAAAATATTTATTAAAAATATAATATAAAATTACCTAGACACTAGCAGGCCACACTAAAAGCCTAAATTTACGCCAAACTTATTTAACATGTATGGGATTAGATAGAACATTCTAAATTAGCTCCATTGGGAGGAAACGTGAGTTTTGGGATATTTGTTAGAAGCTGAAATACTAGTTTAAGGGCCGTAATTTGATTTATTTTAAAAATTTACATATAGAAGTAGTTATCAAAATGATCTTAAATACTAAATTACAAATATAAAATAAATTACAAATAAAAAAATAATGTAAATCACTATCTACTGGCAGAGTACGCAACAGACAAGGCTGCATTGAATGACAATGCTTATTCTTTGACCGAAAAAAAATTACCTAATTGCCTTTTATAAAATAATAATCTAAAATTGTTTGTTTATAATTTTAAACTAGTACTTTATACACTCTTATTAATAAACTCGAAGTAGCGACGTATTAACTAAACTGTATTTCGTCTCCGTCTATCATAATGAATTGCAGATTTGTTAGACGGAGACAAAATACAATTTAGTTAATACGTCGCTACTTCGAGTTTATTAATAAGAGTGATGGAGTTTAACTGGAACGTATTTTTCTTCGAATATAGGTAAATTTTAATCTCTTTGGTCTTGAAATACTCCTAATTTCTAAACGAAATGCGATGTCGACTGTAAATTCAAATAAAATAATGTAAATGGTAAAACGTGAAGATTATACAGAAATAATTTTTATTTGTTTTTATTTATTTATTCTTTTAAAAATAACCTAAAGCACAATTTCAAAATTCCGCCAAACTGTTACACAGTTTGTTGGCGGATTTGCTCTCTTATTTTATTTTTTTAAATCTACTGCTTACACGAAAAAATACTAAGGTACTTAAATCTATAGATTACACAAAAACATATTAAGTACTAAACTTTGTAAATCAAAACACAAAACCCAACAACCAGCATAAGAAAATGCATGTACAGAATATTTTTGGTATTTAAGCAATACCTGTGATTCATTTGATAAAAAAGTACCCATTCTGCCTCATTTCTAAATTAATTTATATTACTGGCAGTGCCACGGGGCACGTTAAGGTTCGTGGTACTAGCCTACTAGACAACACTTTGAAAAAATATTTAAAAAAGAGGCTTTGCATTTGGTAGCCCAATTCGAGGCTATTTAACAATACGCTACCTACCCAAAACGCTACAACAAAATGGGGAGGGGGGAAGGGTCTGTGTAAACGTTGTATTCCTAATACAACGTATACGAAGTCACGGGCATCTGCTAGTATTATATAAGTATACAAGCGCAACACGTCATAATCATAGCTAGCTACAATTTCATTAGCTGTGGATGTCGGTGACGTTTTTGACTTCAAAAACTACTGGATAGATATTCAAATACCTTTAAAATAATCATTTTTACAAGTTCTAATGTGCTTTATATTTTGGTAACATTGTGGTCAATGCAATGTAGTATTTACGATAAGATTTGTATGTAGATAGGTATATGTAAGGTAGGTATGTACTGTGCAAAATAGCGTAAAGGGAAATTGATGTGTTCTCAATTACAGTATGTTGTCCCAGAGTTAGCAGGTGCCTCTAGGGAGTGTTTGTTACAAACTAAATGTACGTAATAACAATTAAATTTGATTTTAATACCTAAAACAACACCTACCTTCAATATATGTAATACTAGGCTTTCCGCCCCCGGCTCCGGCTGTGAATATATTCGAACAATATGCAATATAGCCTATGTCCCTCAGGGATATCGTAGCCTTCTATTAGTGAAAGAATTTTTAGAATCGGTTCAGTAGTTTTTGAGTTTATTCATTACAAACAAAAATCAAATTTTACCTCTTTATAATATTAGTAATAGATAAGCTGTTTTTTTTAATTACATTATAAAACTAAATTTTAATTTTAAATACAGTAAACTAACCATACAGTTCAGTTTTAGTTTTGTTTTAAAATTGTTGTGTTTTTTTTACCCGTTTGTGTAAATAAAGAAATAAAAAACCATACAGTTGTATTACAAGCATGGCATTATTTAATAATAATATACAATTTCAGCTTATGATAATAATAGATATAAAAAAATCACAAAATGTTTTCGATATCAAATGACATGTAAAAATAAAATTGAAGTTGTTGAGTGTGAATTTAAAATTAATACCTACCAAAACAACCAATTTTTTTAAGGATTTCGAAGATATAAAATAATTTATAAATTTCTTTCTTTAATTACCTACCTATATTATTCGATATAAATAAAACTGGTTAAGACTTATTGTAATAACTAGGCAGACCACTGGTCGATCCCGAATCCCGGCCATGTACTCGTACCAATGAGTTTTTTAATTAAAAACTTATATTCATAATGCGACAAACCACACTTAGAGGCTTTTCCATACCTCAACAGAACTGGGCACTTGTTAGGTGTAGCCTTACAAATACCATCGGCTAAAAGAGGGAGACTTGGTCTTCCGCTGGGTACATTGGGACCGTAACACGTTTTCCGGAGCTGTATGTTTCAAGTCAGAGATTCTTTGCCTTTTGAAAAAAAAATCGATATGGCGTAATTGCATTGCTTCGCCTACGAGTATAACGGAATTTAATAAAGAGTAGAAAAGTGTCTCAATAAGAGAGATTTAAAGATGAATTTTCTTTCCAAACGCGCAGTTTGCTGAAGTAAATTGTTAGTGCTTTCCTCGTGTAACGTACCGGTGAATGCGAGCATTTCTCGGGCATACGTTACAGTGGAATTTTCAGGAATGCTTCAAAATTGAAAAAAATGAGAAGGGAAGTCAAGCATTTCGTTTATTGGAGAATTTAATTTGAAATGAAAAATTTACACTTATGAACTATCGCTTCAAATTAAATGAAACGTAATCTACTAAAAATATTTGAATGAAAATGTTTGAATATTTGTTTAAAAATCGGCCGAACGGATCTGGATGTAATTTGGTACAGATATTACATAAACACAAATTAATTTTCAAAAGGAGAGGGCAAAAATGAATGAGGCATGAAAGATTGACTAAAAAAGTTTATATGGCTGAAGCGGTAGGAAATGCTGGCAGAGGGTTACCTTTTATTAAATATATAAAAAAAAATGTAATTTATTTTTTAAATGTTCAATTAAAGAAGGTACTAAAAGTAGAGCCCGCGCCATCAAAGAGTTCACGCGGCCATTAACGGAACTAAATTTAAATATGTGAAAACAACATACCTTCTAGTCAAAGAAACTATCGCCGCGTCTGCGGGTCTTATTTGGTGGCGTGGACTATACACAATTGCCGAGCATGTATGAAAAGTATGATGAATATAAATAGCGGTACCTATGTCAGAATCTTAACAAATGAAATTCGATTGTCTTTGCCTATCCCTCCTGGGATAAAAGGCATGATGATAGAGAGGTAGATAGAGACTAGAGGCAAAAATCTAGTGCTGTCATTGTATTAATTTGGACATAAAACAAAAGAAAAAAATCTAACATGGCCGTGCTGTCCAAAAATTCATTTTAAATTATATTTATATATTTTTTTTTATTCTTAAATGTTTTATTAGATAGGTGATTCGTATTTTTAACTTTATACTATAGCTGCTAATATACTGGCTGCATTTCCCCGCTGAATCGCGATGCTGATTCCTTGAGCGAGGAAAGAGCCAGACCTTCTGTCACCAGTTCGTGGATACATGGTCGAATTGAGGATCAAATAGCATGCAACGCTTGCAAATATGGATTGTAAATAATAATATTTTATTTAAATCGGTTATTGAAGAGGCAGAGATCTGAATATTCTTATCTGTATTCAGTAAGACTCGGTAATGTTTAAATCCTAACATATTGTAAAAGTTTAAGAGTTTACCTACTCCCGCAGCTCAGTGAGTTTTGTACGTAACTGATACTGCACCTTTGAAAGTAATACAAACTTTTCCAAAGACATGTTTTAAAATTTTGCTGCGTATCAAAGGATAAACTTCTAACTTCAGTAAGGAATAGACAGAAACTTTACTTGGTTCATCGTTAAACTTACAAGAAACTAACATCTTTTAAAATACCAGTAGATATATGTATGGTTTTAGATTTGATATAAATATACTCATATACAAACCTACATATATTATCCGGTAGTTATAGGCGTTTTTAATAGAACAGTATTAAAAAGAGATTTCACGAGTCTTTTAATATACAAAATTAACACACTATCACAAAACAGATAGTGAGGTTGCAGCCTTTTCAACACACTTGCTCGTAACGTGAGTCTTAAGGCCGATTTAGACGGTTCTAGTGGTTAGTAGAGTGCGTTAGGATAGTACATTAGTTGAAACATGTAAACGGTAGTTTCTAGTACTCGTACTAGTACGTTCCACTCGCCTTTCAACTAGAATCAAATAGAATCGCTTTTTATTTTTGTTTCAAGTGACACCCTCCCGCGCCCGCTCAACCCCCCGCGCGTTCCTGACTCGCTACTCGCTGTAGTCTAAACGGCCAGTTTTAGTAACTTGCACAAGTTGACAAGGAGAGTTATGTGTGTTTTGGCCTACAAAATGGCAATCTACTGGAAGAAGTATAAACGTCACTGGAAACCTACTAATGCACTGGCATTCGAGTGCCACCTACGCACTCTACTAAACACTCGTAACGTCTAAATCGGCCTTTATTACCTGAATTTTAGACTCACAATCCCATATATTAAACACGCGTGCTTTTTCTTTATATTGCAGCACAAGAGTTATAATATAACCCAATGAAGTTAAATTCGTACAAGATTGCAAATTGTATGTGTGTCCACAAAGCATTTTTAATTTAACCGCATAATACAGTTTTTATTTTTTAATCACGACTTTTTTTGGCTGTTTGGCGAAGTTATCCGTGCCTTATCTGTCACGCGGGAAAAAACAAAACATTTCCATAAATATTTGTTAACATTTTCGCCGTGTTGTGGTTAATTATTTAAAATGTCGGCTTCAAGTGGCGAAGAATACGTAAATTTGACTCCATGAAGTTTATTTTGTCCTCGCAAATGTGTTGAAAAACGTCGTATGAAACGCCAATACGCACCCTTGTATCACAGTGTACTATTATGTGCCAAAAAATAAATTAAAGCGCTTATTTTTATTTTTTTAGCTCGAGTGGAAATTTAACACAGGTCCTCCCAATGATATACTATATAAACTGAGGTAGATACGTGATTGACGCTCAAGCTATAGCAAGGCAAATGAGAGGTAAGTGTCCCACTATAAATTTGGTCGCGCGCAGTCACGCACAATCCTACGACTAGTATACATGTCTCTCTTGAGTAAAATAATCCGCAAAAACAGCAAGAAAATGACATCTTGTGTGTTCCGCTTTTGCAGAAATTATACTGCAACTGTAAAGGATAGAAATGATATCTCATTTCATTGGTAAGTACAGAAATTTTATAATTAAGGACATAACAATATTTTATTAATAATAATGCGCTGTTGCCAGTTCGCCTCTTGCCTGAGCGAGACGAACGATGCATTTTGTATGAGAGTGATAGAGAAGACAAAACGAAATGGCCGCGACAGACTCAGCGACTGATTATGGGGATGGTTGGCAATATCGGACCTGTCAATAAATTACATGAACCTATTTAAAAAAAATATATATTTTATTAAATGTACGGAAAATGTATATACATAATTATATTTACATTATTATAAATTTATATATTATATTATTGTTGTATGTATAGTATCTTATTGTATTTATTTATCTTTTAGTCTCCCTAGAAGCGGATTAATAAGAGAAAAATGGATAGAGATAATCAGAACCCAAAGACGAGAATATGATTGGTTGCCAAGTTTTTACTCTAAGATTTAGACGTATGGTGCAACGATACAACCAGCAGTTTTGCGAAGTGGACATATTTTCACATTCTTTGTATATATTTAGGAAAAATATCTGTAACATTCTAAATAGTAGTTAATTGTAGTAAACTTTTTTTTGTATTATTTGTTATTTCTATATTTTTTGGAATTTGCATAAAATATCCTGTTTTGAATGTATGTATAAACAATACTTTTGTATAAACAAACGTCACTGACTATATGACAGTTATTTTTTTAATATGTATCTATGTTGTAGTAATCTTTGTTGTATGTTGTTTGTTGTCCAGAATAAAAAAAATAAAAAATAAATTTTAAAGACTTAATTTTGAAGACTTAATTTTAAAGACTTAATTTTAAATTATACTACATAATACATAAATAAGTAGCATACTAATATCCTATACCAAGCCATAATCTACCTCTATGCTAAATTTCATTTAGAAATGTTCAGCCGTTTGAGCGTGATTGAAAGACAAATGGTCTATTTGTTGTAAAGTCATTGATTATTACATTATATTTATTAGTAAAATAAAAGTTTTTTAATTACATATTGTATATTTTATTATTCCAAAAATATTTCTAAGTAAAATATTGAGTTTTCCATTTAGACAATCTTCCCCTAGTTCCTCCGGAGGTCACGCGTCGATGACGTGTCGCAACTTAAAACATATATTTATCTCTTTTTAACAAATGGATTTCGGTATTGAGCTGTGTTTCTCTATCCCTTTCATCGCTTGAATATATAAACGTAAGTAATTAATAGGTAGCTATAGTATTGTTTAAGCTGTTTATTATCTGCATTTAGTATGGGTATAACGTGTCTACTTATAGTACGTCATTGGGTCCTCCAAATATTTTTAGCCATATTATAACTAAAGCAAAATACACAAAATAAGTCACACGTATGTAGTTACACGTATATTTCCTATTAATTTAATATTAATTAAGAATGTGAGATAGATAACTGAATTAATTAATTGAGAAATTACTTATTAAATTAAATAACATTGGAGATTTTTGTTGATTTATACACAATAAAAAATATTTGTATTGCAGGATCGGTCTGCAATTGTAGCCTTATTTTGTTCTTAGTCATGGTTGTTTGCATTCATATATCTAAATATATATAAAACCGTCGTGTTGCAGAAGAATCACTGAAGATATAAACATGAAAATCGGAATGTAAATATTCCTTGGGGTGTGAAAAACTGCATTTTTCGTAAATCAACCCCTAAGGGGTAAATTTGGGTGTAAAAATTTCTATGGACAATCGTATTTCCTGATATATATATCAACTTGAAACTTGGTACAAATCATTGGTACAAATACTATTCAAAACAAATAATAAAACATGTGTTTTAGTATGTTTCAAAACAACCCTTATTAAGGGTGCAACGGGGCGTTAAAATGTGTATGGGGAAATTGTGTATCTCATAAATTTACACGGAGTACGGGAATATCAGGTACATTTTTTAACTTCTGACTCACGGAGCAACTACGGAAGAAACCCTATTTACATAAATTACGTCACTATATTCTTTGTCAATACGGTTCTAGTTAATCAGTCACAAATACAAAAAACAGGCTTGAATGCATGGTAGAATAAAAATCACCAGAACCTATGGAAAAATCCATAAAACACTTAACAGTAGATATTTATATAGCCGCATTTACTTATCATTTGTTTTGCCAACAGCAACTTTCAAAATTGTAATCCGTAGAAAAACGACCCGCCTTCCTGAAAAACGTTGCGCAGTCGGAATATTCGTGAACCGTTCCATTACAGGGTACATTCAAGATGTAAGTAGCTAAGCCTAATTGAGAAGTTCATGCGCGGGTTGCTTTTATGCGTCGAATATTAGTCCGTTTACTACTTCCCTAATGTTTCGTAGAAATTGAGGACAACAAGCTATAATGCTTTAATTTATAAATATTCAAGATATAACATTTACAAACCGAATGTTCTAGGAATTGAGAAGCCACCTATTTTAAATTGCCTTATTTTTATTATTCTTAGAAATCACTAATTTAAATTTAATGTCCTTTTGACATTTGGGACTTTCATCTTCTAGACATAATATTTCGGTTCTTATATAAAAAAAAATTAAAAACAAGGTTATTTCTAATCGGCAAATAAATTAATATTTTAAACTTTATAGTTCATTTTTATCAATATAAAAGCGGTTTCCAGGGTCGCCCTCGTTTAGCCGATGGTATTTGTGAAGCTATACCTAACGAGTGACCAGTTCTGTTGAGGTATTTTAGTATTGTATGATGGCAAAAACCAGAGTATTTATGAAGACAAATCAATCGAGCCCAAATTAGATGGGGTTACGTCGTTTCGTTACAGAGTTCCTTTATCCACCTCCTGGCTCTATCATCAGTACAGATCGATGGTACCAAATTATTGTATTGTCATCGGTATTACATACATTTGCAAGGTCTCAGATCGATACGGCAATATGAAGTTGGTTAATTTCGACTTTCAAGATAGTAAAGTGTGTAATTTTTTTAAATATTTTCATTTAAATTATATTTTCGTTATTGGCTTTTTTTAAACTACCCCGTGCTACTACTAGTAAGACATACTAATTCATACTATTCCATTGAATTTATATTTGCCTTTCGCTCATCTGACATTTTGCTGGCAATGTTGCTATCAAAAGTAATAGTAATTAGTAGGATTGCTCCTTTCCACTATAATAACTTTAGATAGAATATTGTTAAGTTTGCCACGTTTCTGCAGTGCGTCTGGAATGTTCGCAGAGATACAGACAAAAAAGTTGCCAGAAGACTGCGTAATTTAACTACATTAGCATTAGCCAGCAATTTATTAATCTCAAAATATCTTAACAGAATTGCCTCATCATTAAGTTGTCTCAAAAAATAAAATACGAGGACCATCGACTAAATTAAAATTTTTTGGACGAGTGGTTATGTCATTATCCAATAGTGTGTTTTTTTACTTTTCAATACGGCGTCGAGACAGCGACGGCCGGTGGAATCCAATATATCTCACTAAAGTAACGTTATAAGCACTGGATTCTTTGCACTCTATTATTAATATATTCCTTTCTAAAACAAACATTACAACAAATATATACTATACAATTAAACTTATTACAAAAATTTCAATTACAAATACAAACTAAAAAAACATATACCTAAGCACTTATTTAGCTAAAACTATCATGGAACAATTACTAGGAAAGAAACCCATGCAGATATGGTAAGATTGTATATTACGTCTCACATATATTTTGACCGCGTCACCTAATTCACCATTTTATTCTATGTTCTAGGGTTTTCTTCTTTCTCTATCGATAACTAAATTAACTAGACTCGATCACTGGGTCCAGGGAAGCATCTGTCAGTCGACGTGGCAATCGGAACCTACTCACAGAGGACAATTTCTTTTCCTTGACACCCTGACCCTCATCCCGTTTGTGAAGGCTTCGCGGCTGGCGCCCTAAAGCAATCTACTCTTACTCGTGCCACGGGTCTACCTCCACGACGCTCAACTCCATCAACCCTGGCTCGCTGCTGTCCGCTGAATCCTAACCGAGGCACTGGGGGACCTACTACCAGTGTTGCCAACCCTAGTTTTAGAAAAGTGGTAGAAATTGGTAGATTTGAAAAAGGAAAATCGGTAGATCTACCTATCCTATAAATCTAGTTCAGAAGATTTGCAAGAATTAAAATGTTAAATAAAGTCCGTTTTAAAATATTTATATATTTACCCTCATACATTTTATGCGTTTATTAATTTAAATGAAACACTTCTTTACGGATTTAATTGGTACCGCGTATTTATTAACACTTATTCATTCATTGTGTCCTTAATTTGTGTCGACTAAATTACTTGCTTTAAGGGTCCTATACTGGGAATTTGTATGGAGATATTACTATTCCCAATTTCTCTGTAAATACTCCACCTGTGTCACTGTAATTTAGCATATAGTTACTTATTCAATATATCTAAGTGAAATAGTCGTTATTTTTTCAATTGGTTTTATTTAATAGGAAATATGGGTGGTAGAATAAAGGATTATTTTGCCCCCTCTGTCTCTTTCATAATCTATCACAAAACTCTTAATTTTTTTTAAAGCGCTCTTATACCATTATTCTTCAATTATATATATCGCTTTTTTTTGTAGCTTATTGAAAATTTAAAAAAAAAATATTTATGATTTTTTAATTTGGCAAAAATAATAAAATAATTATTATTTTAAATTTTCAATAAGCTACCAAAAAATTCGACATATATAATTGAAGAATAATGGTATAAGAGCGCTTTAAAAAAAATTTAGAGTTTTGTGATAGATTATGAAAGAGACAGCAGGGGCAAAGTTAAACTACTCATATTTCCTATTCAATAAAACCCATTGAAAAAATAAGAGCTATTTCACTTAGATATATTCAATAAGTAACTATATGCTAAATTACAGTGACACAGGTGGATTATTTACAGAGAAATTGGGAATAGTTTATCCCAGAAAAATTCCCAATATAGGACCCTTAATGTTCCTTTACACACGTGGCTTAATTCAAACGTTGGTAATATTGGATTTTTAATAGATTTGATAACTTCAAAAATAGGTAGATTTATAGATCATGTTGGTAGACTAGGAGCGAAATAGGGTAGATCTGTCAAAAAGTTGGTAGATATGACATCACTGCCTACTATCTACTTAGTCTTAGTATTTGTTAAAAAAAAATTAGGAAATATTTGGCTGGTTGGTTTTTAAAAATAAGTTATAATTTAAATAACACTATATAATTAGTGAAACTTCACTAAAAAGGGGCACTTTGTTTACTGTTTTAAACTTTATTTTGAACTACAGACAGCCGGCGGCGGCTACATTAACGAGCACTCCTCACAATAAAACTTTCCAAATTACTCGTACCTCTATTGACATAAGCACAACTAAATTTAATGTTATTCGGCATGCTGAATATTAGAAATTGTTACCTAATGAAAAATACAAGATTTAATATTGATAAAAGAACTAACACGGTTTCGGGAACTCATAAATGCGAAACTTTGTTTGTTTGTTTGTCCTTCTTTCATGTTAAAACTGAGAAACGGATCGACGTGATTTTGTGTACAGAGACAGTTGGAGGATCGGAGAGTGACATATGCTATTTTTTATCCCGGAATTCCTTTGGGTTACATTGAAATCTAAAAATAAACACGGACGAAGCCGAGACGCAAAGCTAGTAAAAATATATATACACAATCTTTGCTCCCATTGATGCTTAAAGGTTCGCAATGGTTTATAAAAAGACTAAGCAGTCTCCCACAATACAACGTTTACATCCCTTTACACCACCTTAAGGGTTGATTTTCGAAAAATCCTTTGTAAGTGCACCAATACGCTCTTTAATACAAATACTACCTTCTTATCTTCAGTGGTTTAGGATGTTCGTTGATTGCCAGTCAGTCAGCGACACGACAGTTTTATATATTTAGATTTAAAATTTATTCATGGACTCTCATAGCCAGTTTCCACCAAGTGGATGGCCGTGTCATATGTCATGCTATATAATATATATATAAAGCCGTTTTTGGTTAAACATTTAGATAGACAGACGTACCGATAAACTTTTTTGTACATATTAATTTTATTAGAATCGTACTTTCTCATGCATTCTTGCAATTAACAAATGCTATGTCAGACATTATTATTCTGGTGGAATACTGGAATTACAAAATTGCTGGTTACAAAATTAGCACACAAAGCTGTTTTGTTAAACAAATGTCTGACCTTACAAGTCGATACCGTTTTATAATCCGTTGTTTTAATTTTAATTGTATAAATAAAGATTCTGTAAACTGTAGGTAAATATACAGTGCCGATAGCACAATGGTAAAGCGTTGGACTTTGAAATTGGGGGTTCTGGGTTCAGTCGTTGTAACCTACTATTTTCAAGAATAAGCGCTAACTCAGTGGACCGCGCGGCTTATTTTGTCGATATCTCTTTTAAAAGTTGTTAGAGAGATACTGCAATAATAATCGATAAAATAACCAAGCATAAGATAAGATAAGACAAGATCCACGTACCAGAAACATGAGAAAATACGATTTCTCAACAAATCCTGTCTTGCGAAAATACACAAAATAGACACATGCTCTTCCAGTATTATACAAAAACTATTAGAAATAGGAAGTTGTAGTTAATGTTTTTATAAATGATGTGAAATAATCTATAGGATAAATACGAGAAAATAGTACATTAGTAAATATATTAGGAGAACTCGAGTCCCAAACTCGGTTGAAAATACGCTTGAAATTAATGACTTTCAGGGCTTCATAAAACTTAGGTGCACCTCATTTTCATATTTTTTCAATTCATACTGTGTCAAATATATTTATCTTTCGAAAGCTATTTAAATTTCGAAACTAAGACATATAGTTATCGCGTAATTTAAGAAGTCGTGAAGAATGTAATCTGTTTGGGACAAAAGTTATGAGATGTCTCCTTAAAACATGTCACAGTGTTTCCGTGTGTCAATGATACGCTTTTTTGTACATTATTTAATTTTTCTGTAACTTCAACCCCCGACTGGATTCACATTCTGTTAATATTTAGCTCCTATATTCGATATAATAATTATAAGAACCGCATTCAAATCTATTCAGGGTTTCTCTAGAATCTAGATTAGCGCATACAGACAAAATTTTTCTGTAAGTTTTCAAGTTTACAATAAATATTTGAAAATATAAAACCGCATCCAATATCGTACGGTACAACTCGTACCTATCCCGATAAAATCTTGAACAGCTCCATACTAAAAGAACTTTTCATGAAACTTGCATCTGTACAATGTTGTCTGATTCCATCTAAGCGCTACGTCTGCCTTAAGGGGAGATTTGCCCAAACCGAGGATACACTTTGTGATAAAATATTCGGACCTTAATATTTTATTTTTCTACTTTCACTAGAATACATTTTCCTTGTAAAAATAAAACGGCGATAACACTCTCCATTTATCATTTTCTTATTTAACCCTGTCCTGTATTTCTGGATAATTTATTTTTGAGTAGCTTTGTTCGTAGCCCGCTGGATGTTCGGATTTCTAATTTTAGTTTAGTTCAGTATTGTAGTTTTCTAATAAATTACTTGATTGAAATATTCAATTCTGCACCACTCCCTATCTCCTACCTATATATTCTGATCTAAGCTTTTAACTTAAAACCGGAGGTGCGGAGTTCAATTCTCCATGATTTGGAGCTTTGTTTTGCTTCGGAGTGTACAAAATATTGGTTAATTCAAGTGATTTAGTTCCATATGGCCCGACACGTCGCAAGTAACCACGTAATAATATTTGAATTTGAATTTAACGGCTAAACCACTGATCCGATTTTGATGAAATTTGATACGGAGAAAGCTAGAACCCTAGGTAACTTTATTTTTAATCATCCTTCATTCTTTCAACGGACTTTTTTGTAGATAATTTTATGCTACAAATAATTAATGTGAATATAGCATATGAATTTATCCCGAAGGATTTCCGAGACAAAAAGTAGCATAATATGTCACCGTCCCTTAATATCTATTTATAATATTACTAGACTTTCTGTCCCCGGCTCCGCCCATGGATAGGTATATTCGAACAATATAAAATATAGCCTATGTCTCTCAGGGAAGGTTTATGTGACTGAAGTGAAAGGAAATGCTGGGAGAGGACGACCTAGGTGTAATTATATTGAACATATCAAAAAAGTATTGATCGCGGGAAATATTAAAAGTACAATCGTCGATCATGTATGAAAGGTATGATAAATATATAAGAAGCGAAAGAGATATGTCAGGTAACAAATGGCATTCGATTTTCTCTGCCTACCCCTTTTGGGATGAAAGGCGTGATGATAGATTGATAGGGGGGAGCCGGGGGCGAACCACTAGTTATTTATAAAGGTAGGTAGAACATGCGATAATTGCGAACAAAATATTCCTCATCATTATTGAAAATATATTGTAAATTATATTTGTAAATATGTCAAAGGGTACGTATTCATTGAAAATAATATCTCTCCATTTTCCCTTAATGTCGGTACATATGCTTATCCTAATGGTTAAAACAAAAAATTCACTTAGCCTACCTCAAGGGATTTCCAAGTAAATCAAGCTTGATGTATTTATATGAAAATATTATATAAATATGAAAAGGTTTGCCTAATTAAAATTATATTAAACGTAATTGAGGATCAAATAATAATAAAATACTTACTTAAAACATTTGGTAGAAAAGAACATAGATACAGCAATTGTGGGATGGATTTTACTCGCTAACTCGCTAAATGTGAACATTGACCAACGATAAATATGAAACTATATAATATATTATTTTGAATAATGCTTTTTTTAAAGGTGTTTTATAATATAAATAATCGTAAAAAAATATTATTTATAGTCGGAGTATCTTTTTTAAACTTTTAGTTCATTTTATTCAATATTTTTTATGTTTATTTATTCTTTACTTTTTAGTATTCTATGGTGTCAAAAACCGGAGTAGGTACTTCTGAACACAAATCAAATCGTTACAGACTTCCTGTGGCCACAATCTGTCTCCATTATCAGATCCCTGGACATCATCTATGACCAGAGTATTTGTGTAGATAAATCAAACCAGCCCAAACTCAATGAGGTTACGTCAATTCGTTACAGAGTTCCTGTGGCCACCTTTCGGCTCCATCATCAGACCAGCTATGTGACATTATTATATTGCATTGTTATCCGATTTACATATGTATGCAAAATTACAGCTCCATCGAACACTGTGAAATGGGTCTTTAACTTTTAAGATTTGACCCAAACGAGCATACATAATATACTAACAAACATTGCAAGTTAAATAAAAGCTAAATAAACCAGGTCCGCGTAGAATAGTGGCAAGAGTGCTGCATTTCCCAGCTGAATATAAATATATGCTGATTCGTTGAGCAAGGAAGGAACCAGCCCTCTAGTCTCCATATAATATTCAATACATTATGGACTATTTTTAACCGACTTCCAAAAAAAGAAGGAGAAGGTTCTCAATTCGGACCGTTTTTTTTCTTTTTTTATGTATGTATGTACATCGATAACACCGCCAGTTGTAAACCGATTTTGATGGTTTCTTTTTTAATCGACAGACAATTCTTCCGGATTGGTCCCATTTTTATCTCATAAAAATTGGTTCATTAGTTTTTCAGAAATTTTGAAAAAACTGTCTTTATGTACATTTGTACCGATTTTGACGACTTATTTTTTTAAGACATAATAATTTCTCGACATTATCTCACAGATTATATGACGAAAATCGGTTCAGTAGTTTTTCAGAAATTCCGTAATTAATTTCTGTTTACGGCTGAAAATTATATATCAGAAAAAGCCTTAGCAATTGTTGCTATTTAGTTGCGTTATTATTTAAAAAAAGTGCACCGACTTCAAAAATTTGCACTGAAAAGTAAGAAATAATAAATATTTCGTCGTAGAATTTGAAGACGGCTGGTGCCAAATTAGAAACAACTTAGTTCCCAAATTCACTAATCTAGATAATTCATTAGGAACCTGGATCATCAGTAGGTACATACAAACATAGATAATATTGAACAGATCTTTATCTTCTTAGATATTTAAGTAGGTACTTAGTTTTGTATCCTAATTTGGCACCAACCGTCTTCAAATTCTACGATGAAATATTAATTATTTCTTACTTTTCAGTGCAAATTTTTGAAGTCGGTGCACTTTTTTTAAAAGGTTTATATTTACTTTAGTTTAGAATAGTTTAGTTTTTAATTTAAATGTTTTTTTTTTAATTATTTAAAATTTTAATTTTATACAAATTTTACACATGGTTTCGCCAACATGCAGGACATGGTATCATCATCGTTATACAGTGTGAAAATGCAGCCAGCAGATTTTTGTAGGCTCTGAAAATGTTTGTTTGACACAGCTTTTCAATGTGACATTCGTAGTCAGCGTTTTCGTTCATTCCACCGCAGAAATTACAAACATCTCGTTACAGGAATTTTGTTTTGAGTTTTCATAAAACAATCTTGACATGATGTCTGTCTTCATTTAGGATGTAAATGTATTTTCGTTGTCACGTCTTGAAGGACGACATTGTTTAGAAGTTGGCGAGCTCCACTTGTTTATTTTGATATGCATGACTTGACGCTTCCCAGTAGACTTCGTTCTCGTTAAAAATGAAATCTGCCTAATGTTTAAGCAAAGTAACAAAGTGGGGATAAGGGCGTGACAAAATTAAGTTAGATGAATTAAAAGTTCAGTGGTACGTTTAAATTACATTCTGAATAGCTTTTGTAATCTTGCTATTCGGATTTTAATAGGTATGGGAATGACGAGAATCGTAAGTTTTTACTGCTAGGAAATTAAACTACAAAGTAATGGAAAAGTCCATACAAATGCACACGGTTGCCTGAAGGTGTCAAGTAACAAGCTATTAAAAGTTGTCTTTTTAGGTGACAAGGCGTCCATTAAAAAGGACTTATCGAAATTCAACCCCTAACTAAGGCAAACAGAGTTTATTTGAAAACTATTGTTTCTATAATTACGTAATTAGGAAGGTGTCAACAATTTTTTTAAATTATTTCCCTGAAGAGGTGAGAAAGGGAAGTTATGATAGGCGTAGTATGTAGTAGTTGGTAGAGGGTTGGAATTAAAATATATCATTATCTAAAATCTGCTTATCAATCATTAGACATATTGGGCCTTACCACTCGTTTTATGACTCTCTTACAAATCGACTCGAGTTCTCGTAATATATTTACTAATGTACCATTTTTTCGTATTTATCATATACATATATTTCACATTCTTTATGAAAACATTAACTACAACTTACTATTTCTAATAGTTTTTGTATAATACTGAAAGAGCATATGTTTGTTTTGTGTATTTTCGCAAGACCGTTTTTTTGTGAAATTGTTCTTTCTCATGTTTCTGTCCTTATCCTTGGTTATTTTATCGATTATTTTTGTAGTGTATCTCTCTAACAACTTTTTAAAGAGATATCGATAAAATAATCCGAGCGGTTTACTGAGTTCATTGCGCTAACAAGCTTGCTCTTAAACACAGTTTTCTGCTAAGGGGTATTTTAAAGACTTTCAAATATGTATAGGCAAATTGGGTAGCTATGTAAAAATTCTGTATCGATGGTAAGGGTGTTCTTGATATGGGTTGCATTGAATAAAGCAAAATTCCATCACAAAAGCTAGATCTAAATATTGAACGTTGCAAGAATGTGCGTGCACTCCACTCAAAACAAACTATTTAGTCCGTTTGCAATGTCGTTCGATGCAATACAATACAATATTCATGTTTCGAACGGGTATTTCCAAAACTATATTATTTTTATTTTTATTTAATTTTGAAATAAAAATAAAACAAGCCGAAAAACAAGGATTTATAATTTATATGAAACTAGCTTTTCGCCACAGGCTTCGCCCGTGTATATTTTAGATCAAAATAAAATATAGCCAATAGCAATCAGGGATAATGTAGCTTCCTATTAGTGAAATTATTTTCAGAATCGGATTAGTATTTTCAAAGATTACCCCCTACATCCAAACTTACAAACTCTACCTCTTTATAATATTAGTATAGATGCACAATTAAAATTACATTGATAACGTTCTCATGACATACGAGAATTGGAAGCATCGTTGTATCACTCATTTAAGGTTAACCAAAGTTTAACAATGTCCTGACCACAGCTCGTCTCAATTTCTCCAAGTAGCTCATTTAATTTAAACTTTCTGAAGAACGGCCGGACCTCGGTTTGACTTTCTAATTGTACGCACACCCCTTAATTCAATTAAGAGCGTGTTTAATTATTGGATTGGATTTAGGAAGGGTAATTGTGACTCATTGAGTATTGTACAATTTAAACTGGAAATTAACATTGACAAGGAGAATATTTTGTATAGAATTGTCTTTGTATAGAAAATCTTTTTTCTACATACTGGAATTTACGTCAATAAAAGAGTTCACATTTAGTTCCCCGACGGATGTTTTCAGCTGAATACATTTTGTTTACCATGGTTCAGTACAACTAAAACACCATTTTCATTATGCAATTTCTCGTGACAAATTGCATACGAGATATTGCATAGTGTAAAAGGCACTATGAATTTTGAAATATTTTTATTTCGGTCCTATTTTCTTTCTACCCTCTCCTTTTAGTATCGAATGTTGCGTCGACGGGTGAGAGTGTTTTCGACGGAAATAAATATATCTTTAAATGTGTAAATTATCAAATATCTTAAGTTTTTTAAAGTGAAGTGATCAAAGAGTGTCTAATACTACAGACTACACGACGGTTGTGAACATTATAAAAAATTGTGTGCGAATCGAAGAAGGCAACGGGCAAATTGGTACGTACTTTGTTTCTATTTCCTTATTTCAGAATAAATTCGTCAGTACAGTACTAGATAATAATATTACATAATTAATCATTTATGAAAAGAGTTGTATTTAGGTTGGTTGGTTCAAAACTGGACTTCATCAAGTTTATTTTACTTTTCTATAAAAACAAAAAAGAAGAACCACGGACCGATTGATCACTGCAAGTCTAGGAGCTGCTTGAGTGTGTGGAACCTTGGTGGAACCAGCACAAACCAAGCTATATTTTGTTAATTCTAAAAATAAGTAATATAACTTCGAAACACATTTACAAGTTAGCAAATTCTGTAAACGACGTTATCAAAATGTATAAAACTTGTAGGGGGATATTGGATCGTTAAAAACTCGAACCGTAAACCGGATCAAGCGAAACCAGATCGGTGACAGATTTACGATTTTGCGGAGTGAACCTAATCGCCATTGCGGAAAAGTTGCGAAACTCCGTATCGCTGGGTGCGAACTAAAATCCTTTTATCCTGTTCTGTCCCATAAAATCAGAGTTATATTTTGATTGATAAGGGAAAATGGGTTGACAAATATTTGGGAATTTTCTTAATACAATTTTCTTAGTTGTGCCGGAATAATAGAAAATGATGTCTAGTGACAAGATCTCGGAAGTCACAACCTTTTTTATTATTCAAAGTGGTTTCTGGTTTTGGGGCAGGCGATTACTTGTCAGTATTTTATCAACCTAACACGATTCCCTTATACAAAATAATAATAATGATTTATTTTTCAATACCTACTTACTTTTTAAAAATCATGGTAAGAAAGAAAGAAAGAAAGAAAGAAATATATTTATTTGCAAAAAGCCTAGGCCCTTTCACCAGATTCTTGGTATGCAAAATACAGTAAGTGGCACATTGTACATGGTAATACAATGTTTCAAAAATACCTTTATGTATTAGCTTGAAGTATTAAGTTATCTAATCTAATCTAAAATATATTATTTGGCTACGACGCTCGTAAAGACAAATAAATATTATATTCTTTAATTAATAAAACAATCATAAAATGATGCCGTCAAAATTGATATTGAGTAAATAATTTAGATGTTAGAATATATTGTTACGAGCTAGGGTTCGAAGAGATTTAAAATACCGATTAAATAAACAAACTTTACTTCAACACCACAAAAATACAGTTACATAAATGAAAACACTAAAATAACACTTAGTCGCACTAAATTCCACTTCACTGTTTCGCTTTGATCGCTCTGATTCGCACTGTGTTCGCTTTGATCGCTCTTATTCGCACTGTGTTCTCCCGGCGACGATCCTCATTCGAGAAACGCCGAGATTGTTGTACAGAGTTGTAGATGCGTCTCGATGCGGCTCGGTGCCAAATACCTTCACACCGACCGCGCCCGATTTTGGTACCTATGGCTAGGCACATACGGTCCATTTTCGTTTGTACTTGATTCTCTCTGGATGTTTCTAGAGACGTCTATCGACCTTGATGTGTTTAGGTATTTATTTGTGCGATTTAAGTACCTATTCGTTACACTGCCCCCCGCTTAGACTTGCTCGTCCCGAGCAATATTCGAGCCTTTGTAAGGGGCTAGTCGATCAATGTGAACAACCTTTAACTGCCCACGCGGGCATCGTTGGATCCGATAGGTCACGTCATTGATCCTCGTGATGACCTTATACGGACCTTCCCAGCGGTTCTGCAGCTTGGGAGATTTGCCTTTTCGGCGTTTCGGGTTGTGCAGCCACACCAACGATCCCTCGTCAAAACCGTTACTATTGAAGTTCCTATCGTACCTGGTCTTCATCTTTGTACTGGCCACAAGACTGCTCTGACGAATCTGGTCATGTATGTCGCACATCTTGTTTTTCAGGTTCGATACGTAGTCACTTACAGGTTGCAGCGCATCCGGAGGTCCGCCGGTCAGGAGATCAACTGGTAGTCGGAGCTCTCTCCCAAAGTTGGCATAAGCAGGAGTCACCTTTATGCTTTCATGCTCTGCGGATCGATATGAGAGCAAGAACAAGGGAATATATCGGTCCCAGTCCCTCTAGTGATCCTCAACCAGTTTCGCCAAATGAGTCTCCAAAGTGCGGTTGAACCTTTCAACCATTCCGTCGGACTGTGGGTGATACGCCGTAGTCCTCGTTTTATTTATTCCCAGGAGACGGCATACTTCCTGGAACAACTGCGACTCAAAGTTACGCCCTTGATCAGAATGTATCTCCAATGGTAGCCCGAACCTGCAGAATACTTCGTTGACCAACTTAGTCGCCACTGTTGTCGCTTCCTGGTTGGGAATTGCGAAGACCTCCGGCCACTTCGTGAAGTAGTCCATCACGACCATGAAGTACTTGTTCCCGTATTCAGTGGCCGGGAACGGTCCAGCAACGTCCACCGCAATTCGTTCCCATGGAGCGCCAACATTGTACAGCTGCATACGTCCCCTCGTACGTGTCGTAGGTCCTTTCACGGCCGCACATACTGTGCACTTACGACACCAATCCTCGACATCTTGCCGGCAATGAACCCAATAAAATCGTTTCCTGATTTTCGCCAGGGTTCGATTCATGCCCAGATGTCCTCCCGAGGATCCATCGTGCACGGACTCAAGCACTGCGCGCACCTTTGACCTAGGCACGACCAGCTGCATCAGTGTCTCCTGTCCACTTGGCGACTCCCACTTGCGGTACAGCAACCCGTTGTGCAGCACTAGACTTTCCCACTGAGCCCAGTAGCTTTTCGTGGTGGAACTCATGGCTGATACAACATTCCAGCCGGGCCTTGGAACATTCTGCGTCTTCCATTCCATTATCGGCGCCAAGTTGTTATCCTTGAGTTGCTCGTCTCTCGTTCTCTCGTTCGCCCATTCGTCACTAAGGTTGTTAGTCGTAATCACTTTGATGACAGAATCACCGATTTCACGCCTCGAGCAGTGTTTACAATCTTCAGGGCACGGCCTGCGTGACAGTGCGTCAGCGTTGCCATGCATCCGTCCTCGTCGATGTTCGATCGTGAAATCGAATTCTTGTAACTGCTCGATCCACCGAGCGACTTGTCCTTCAGGATCCTTGAATTGAAGTAACCATTTCAACGCCGCATGGTCTGTCCGTAGCTTGAACTTCCTTCCGATGAGATATTTGTTGAAGTGTCGTAACGTCTTCACTACGGCCAGAAGTTCGCGTCTGGTTACACAGTAGTTCCTTTCTGGTTTCGACAGAGCCTTGCTGAAATACGCTATCACAACTTCCTTGTCCCCCTTCCGTTGTGACAGCACACCTCCAATGGCGATGTTGCTTGCGTCTGTGTCCACCACAAACTCGCCGTCTTGGTCCGGGTAGCCCAAAACAGGTGTTTCACACAGCCGTTGTTTCAGTTCCTGGAACGATTTCTCACAGTCCTCAGTCCACTGAAACGAACGCTTGTCCTCCGTCAGCCGATGTAGGGGTTTGGCTACTCCCGCGAAGTCGTAAACGAAGCGGCGGTAGTATGAGCACAGACCAAGAAACGCCCGAACATCTGTTTTGTTCCGCGGGGTGGGCCATTCTCGTACAGCTACTGTCTTGACAGGGTCGGTTTCTACGCCATCCTTTGTAATTACATGCCCGAGGTAATTCACACGTTTCTTGAAGAAGCTACACTTCTTGGCATGCAATTTCAGGTTCGCGAGCTTCAACTTGGCAAACACTCTTTCTAAATTCCCCAGGTGCTCGTTGAAGTCGCGTCCCATGATGATGACGTCATCCAGGTAGACTAGGCAAGCTTTTCCAACGAGGTCCGCAAGCACAACCTCCATCAGCCTTTCGAACGTAGCGGGAGCATTGCATAACCCGAAAGGCATGACGTTGAACTGCCACAGTCCATTTCCGGTCGAGAAAGCAGTCTTTTCCTTGTCCTTGGAATCGATCTCCACTTGCCAGTATCCACTCTTCAAATCCAGTGTTGAGAACCACTGGTTCCCACTCAACTTGTCCAAGGTGTCGTCAATCCGGGGTAGAGGGTAGCTGTCCTTTCTGGTTACGTCGTTCAGTCGACGATAATCCACACAAAAGCGAGTGCTGCCATCCTTCTTCTTAACAAGCACAACCGGAGAACACCATGGGCTCAAAGAAGGTTCGATGACATTAGCCTTCTTCATGTCTTCCAGCATGCACTGTACTTCGGCTTCTCTTCCTACTGGGATTCGTCGAGCACGTTGACGTATAGGTAACTCGTTGCCTGTGTTGATGGTGTGTTTCACCAATGACGTCCTGCCGAGATGCCCATCTCTGTCACTAAAGATGTCAATGTAACGAGTGAGCATCTCCTTCGCTCTTTTGTACTCGGAGATTGACAAGTCCTTTTTCGAAATATCGACGAGTTCCAAGGGGTTTACACTGTTATTTTTCACCGCCGACAGCTTCCCCTGGGTGCAGCTCCGCATCCAATTCGCCTCGTCGCACTTCGCCACGACTTGATCCTTACTGAGAGTGACAGGAGCGCCATTGAAGTTGGTCACCCTTACTACAGCTCGTCCACTCTGGCTGTTTACTAAAGTTGGAGTGAGTAACCAGCCTTTATGTTTAGAACGTTCCAGGTGGTCGATGATAGAGCACCTCGTATTGGAGGGGTCCCCATTAGTTGGTAACTCCACATCGACAAGCGTCTCCGAATATGGGTTCAGCTTGACGCCCTTGGCACAACGCACATAGCCAGCATAACCGCCTTTCAAAAATACCTGTTCCTGGCCGCACTGCAGTACACCGTTGCGCAAGTCGATGCCAAACTGGAACCGCTTCATAAAGTCGAGTCCGAGAATGCAGTCGTCTATAATGTCGGCCACGATGACGGTGTGTGGATACTCCCCGTCACCCACCTTGAGTTTCACCGGCAGCTCGTCGTATGCGGGTATAGGCTGACCGGTTGCCGTGAAGAGTTTCAGACAGGAAGATGGACGTCTGGTTCTGCTCGTAGATCGTCCCAACAACTGAGGTCTCACAACCGTACGCGTTGCTCCTGTGTCGATCGTCATCTCACATGGCGTCCTGTTGACCTCGCCGGCGATCACCAGACTGTTCCCGTCGAAAACTTGTCGGATGGTAACTTTTGGGGCTGTGTCACAATCAGCCAGTACCCGCCCCGCGGCTCTGGCTGTTACTCGTTTCCCGGAAGCTCCGTAGTTACGGCACGGACATCAGCTTCGACGTCCCGTTTCGGCACTCGTTGATCCGTGCCTTGTCGTTTAAGCGCCGGGCAGCTTGCTTTAAGGTGCCCCAGCTTGTGGCAGTAGAAGCAGCGGGGTAAGTAGCTACGCCTCTCTGCTACAGGTGTCGTTGTTGGAGTAGCCTCCTCCGCCACTTGTCGCAATCGCTGAGAACGAGGCTCCTGTCTCACGGCTTCCACCTCTAGAGCATGGGCCAGTGCATCTTTCAGGGCGCTGTGGTGGCCCAGTCGAACTGCAGCTCTGACCTCCATGCTGCGGATGCCGTCGATGAATGCTTGAACGAGGTTCGCAGCAATGAACTCTTGTCCGGCAGATGGGTACGCCTTCCTCACGATCTTCTCGATCTCCAGAGCCCATTGTTGCAGATTCTCACCAGCATGTTGCGTCCTGTCCCTCAGCTGCGCTCGGTAGACGTGCTCCAGGTGTTTGTCGCCGTACCTGGAGTCCATTGCCTCGATCAGGTTCCCGTACGTGGTGCAGCTGTCTGGAGAGGCCTCCAGAACCGACAGTGCACGGCCCCTTAAGGCCACTGTCAAGGCGGTCAGAGATTGCTCGTCTGTCCAGCCGTTGGCAGAGGCGACCGTTTGGAACTGCAATTTGTACGCTGTCCAGGACGTAGTCCCGTCGTACGGCGGCACCTTGACTCGGGGGCCAGAGACGACGGCGCCTCCAGAAACAGGAGCGGTCAGCTTCAGTTTCCTCACTTCATTTTGGAGCCTCTCGCATCGGCTGTCAAGTCGTGCCTCCAACTCTCCGTAGCGGTCGTTAAGTCTTGTATCCTGTTCTCCGCTCATCCTTGCCTGTATTTCCTTATGGAGATCCTTATAGTGCTGTTGGAGGTCTTCGATTCTCTCCTCGTGCATGTCTGTAACCCTCTGTAGCTGCTTCACCTCCATAGTCACCTTTCCCAGTGATTCTGAAAGCAGCTCCTTTAGGCTAGCAGACTGCTCCTCTTGACGTCGGGCCTGCTCCTCCAATAGCTGCCGAGTCTGCTCCTCCTGACGCCTGGCCTGCTCCTCCTGACGCCTTGCCTGCTCCTCCTGACGCCTTGCCTGCTCCTCCTGACGCCTTGCCTGCTCCTCCAATAGGTGCCGAGTCTGCTCCTCCTGACGCCTGGCCTGCTCCTCCAATAGCTGCCGAGTCTGCTCCTCCTGACGCCTGACCTCCTCCTCCTGTCGTCGGGCCTGCTGCTCCTGACGTCGGGCCTGCTCCTCCTGACGTCGGGTCTGCTCCTCCATCAGCCAAATCAGCATTCCCATGTCGGTTGCCTGGGGAGCACCCGCAGAACCCGCAGCACCCGAATCGACTCCAGCAGCAGCTCCAGCACCACCAGCAGCAGTCCCAGCAGCACCAGCAGCGGCTCCAGCAGCAGCTCCGGCACCACCAGCAGCTGTCCCAGCAGTCCCAGCAGCACCAGCAGCCGTCTCGTCCACCTCCTCTTCGTGATGTCCAGCAGTAGTTTGTCGTGTTTTGGGTCGCCGTGATGACGACGAGTCACGTGGTGTAATCGGCATTTTTGAATCCCACACTCCTGACACCAATTTGTTACGAGCTAGGGTTCGAAGAGATTTAAAATACCGATTAAATAAACAAACTTTACTTCAACACCACAAAAATACAGTTACATAAATGAAAACACTAAAATAACACTTAGTCGCACTAAATTCCACTTCACTGTTTCGCTTTGATCGCTCTGATTCGCACTGTGTTCGCTTTGATCGCTCTTATTTGCACTGTGTTCTCCCGGCGACGATCCTCTGTTTATATTGCCCTCCGAACATTCGAGAAACGCCGAGATTGTTGTACAGAGTTGTAGATGCGTCTCGATGCGGCTCGGTGCCAAATACCTACACACCGACCGCGCCCGATTTTGGTACCTATGGCTAGGCACATACGGTCCATTTTCGTTTGTACTTGATTCTCTCTGGATGTTTCTAGAGACGTCTATCGACCTTGATGTGTTTAGGTATTTATTTGTGCGATTTAAGTACCTATTCGTTACACTGCCCCCCGCTTAGACTTGCTCGTCCCGAGCAATATTCGAGCCTTTGTAAGGGGCTAGTCGATCAATGTGAACAACCTTTAACTGCCCACGCGGGCATCGTTGGATCCGATAGGTCACGTTATTGATCCTCGTGATGACCTTATACGGACCTTCCCAGCGGTTCTGCAGCTTGGGAGATTTGCCTTTTCGGCGTTTCGGGTTGTGCAGCCACACCAACGATCCCTCGTCAAAACCGTTACTATTGAAGTTCCTATCGTACCTGGTCTTCATCTTTGTACTGGCCACAAGACTGCTCTGACGAATCTGGTCATGTATGTCGCACATCTTGTTTTTCAGGTTCGATACGTAGTCACTTACAGGTTGCGGCGCATCCGGAGGTCCGCCGGTCAGGAGATCAACTGGTAGTCGGAGCTCTCTCCCAAAGTTGGCATAAGCAGGAGTCACCTTTATGCTTTCATGATCTGCGGATCGATATGAGAGCAAGAACAAGGGAATATATCGGTCCCAGTCCCTCTGGTGATCCTCAACCAGTTTCGCCAAATGAGTCTCCAAAGTGCGGTTGAACCTTTCAACCATTCCGTCGGACTGTGGGTGATACGCCGTAGTCCTCGTTTTATTTATTCCCAGGAGACGGCATACTTCCTGGAACAACTGCGACTCAAAGTTACGCCCTTGATCAGAATGTATCTCCAATGGTAGCCCGAACCTGCAGAATACTTCGTTGACCAACTTAGTCGCCACTGTTGTCGCTTCCTGGTTGGGAATTGCGAAGACCTCCGGCCACTTCGTGAAGTAGTCCATCACGACCATGAAGTACTTGTTCCCGTATTCAGTGGCCGGGAACGGTCCAGCAACGTCCACCGCAATTCGTTCCCATGGAGCGCCAACATTGTACAGCTGCATACGTCCCCTCGTACGTGTCGTAGGTCCTTTCACGGCCGCACATACTGTGCACTTACGACACCAATCCTCGACATCTTGCCGGCAATGAACCCAATAAAATCGTTTCCTGATTTTCGCCAGGGTTCGATTCATGCCCAGATGTCCTCCCGAGGATCCATCGTGCACGGACTCAAGCACTGCGCGCACCTTTGACCTAGGCACGACCAGCTGCATCAGTGTCTCCTGTCCACTTGGCGACTCCCACTTGCGGTACAGCAACCCGTTGTGCAGCACTAGACTTTCCCACTGAGCCCAGTAGCTTTTCGTGGTGGAACTCATGGCTGATACAACATTCCAGCCGGGCCTTGGAACATTCTGCGTCTTCCATTCCATTATCGGCGCCAAGTTGTTATCCTTGAGTTGCTCGTCTCTCGTTCTCTCGTTCGCCCATTCGTCACTAAGGTTGTTAGTCGTAATCACTTTGATGACAGAATCACCGATTTCACGCCTCGAGCAGTGTTTACAATCTTCAGGGCACGGCCTGCGTGACAGTGCGTCAGCGTTGCCATGCATCCGTCCTCGTCGATGTTCGATCGTGAAATCGAATTCTTGTAACTGCTCGATCCACCGAGCGACTTGTCCTTCAGGATCCTTGAATTGAAGTAACCATTTCAACGCCGCATGGTCTGTCCGTAGCTTGAACTTCCTTCCGATGAGATATTTGTTGAAGTGTCGTAACGTCTTCACTACGGCCAGAAGTTCGCGTCTGGTTACACAGTAGTTCCTTTCTGGTTTCGACAGAGCCTTGCTGAAATACGCTATCACAACTTCCTTGTCCCCCTTCCGTTGTGACAGCACACCTCCAATGGCGATGTTGCTTGCGTCTGTGTCCACCACAAACTCGCCGTCTTGGTCCGGGTAGCCCAAAACAGGTGTTTCACACAGCCGTTGTTTCAGTTCCTGGAACGATTTCTCACAGTCCTCAGTCCACTGAAACGAACGCTTGTCCTCCGTCAGCCGATGTAGGGGTTTGGCTACTCCCGCGAAGTCGTAAACGAAGCGGCGGTAGTATGAGCACAGACCAAGAAACGCCCGAACATCTGTTTTGTTCCGCGGGGTGGGCCATTCTCGTACAGCTACTGTCTTGACAGGGTCGGTTTCTACGCCATCCTTTGTAATTACATGCCCGAGGTAATTCACACGTTTCTTGAAGAAGCTACACTTCTTGGCATGCAATTTCAGGTTCGCGAGCTTCAACTTGGCAAACACTCTTTCTAAATTCCCCAGGTGCTCGTTGAAGTCGCGTCCCATGATGATGACGTCATCCAGGTAGACTAGGCAAGCTTTTCCAACGAGGTCCGCAAGCACAACCTCCATCAGCCTTTCGAACGTAGCGGGAGCATTGCATAACCCGAAAGGCATGACGTTGAACTGCCACAGTCCATTTCCGGTCGAGAAAGCAGTCTTTTCCTTGTCCTTGGAATCGATCTCCACTTGCCAGTATCCACTCTTCAAATCCAGTGTTGAGAACCACTGGTTCCCACTCAACTTGTCCAAGGTGTCGTCAATCCGGGGTAGAGGGTAGCTGTCCTTTCTGGTTACGTCGTTCAGTCGACGATAATCCACACAAAAGCGAGTGCTGCCATCCTTCTTCTTAACAAGCACAACCGGAGAACACCATGGGCTCAAAGAAGGTTCGATGACATTAGCCTTCTTCATGTCTTCCAGCATGCACTGTACTTCGGCTTCTCTTCCTACTGGGATTCGTCGAGCACGTTGACGTATAGGTAACTCGTTGCCTGTGTTGATGGTGTGTTTCACCAATGACGTCCTGCCGAGATGCCCATCTCTGTCACTAAAGATGTCAATGTAACGAGTGAGCATCTCCTTCGCTCTTTTGTACTCGGAGATTGACAAGTCCTTTTTCGAAATATCGACGAGTTCCAAGGGGTTTACACTGTTATTTTTCACCGCCGACAGCTTCCCCTGGGTGCAGCTCCGCATCCAATTCGCCTCGTCGCACTTCGCCACGACTTGATCCTTACTGAGAGTGACAGGAGCGCCATTGAAGTTGGTCACCCTTACTACAGCTCGTCCACTCTGGCTGTTTACTAAAGTTGGAGTGAGTAACCAGCCTTTATGTTTAGAACGTTCCAGGTGGTCGATGATAGAGCACCTCGTATTGGAGGGGTCCCCATTAGTTGGTAACTCCACATCGACAAGCGTCTCCGAATATGGGTTCAGCTTGACGCCCTTGGCACAACGCACATAGCCAGCATAACCGCCTTTCAAAAATACCTGTTCCTGGCCGCACTGCAGTACACCGTTGCGCAAGTCGATGCCAAACTGGAACCGCTTCATAAAGTCGAGTCCGAGAATGCAGTCGTCTATAATGTCGGCCACGATGACGGTGTGTGGATACTCCCCGTCACCCACCTTGAGTTTCACCGGCAGCTCGTCGTATGCGGGTATAGGCTGACCGGTTGCCGTGAAGAGTTTCAGACAGGAAGATGGACGTCTGGTTCTGCTCGTAGATCGTCCCAACAACTGAGGTCTCACAACCGTACGCGTTGCTCCTGTGTCGATCGTCATCTCACATGGCGTCCTGTTGACCTCGCCGGCGATCACCAGACTGTTCCCGTCGAAAACTTGTCGGATGGTAACTTTTGGGGCTGTGTCACAATCAGCCAGTACCCGCCCCGCGGCTCTGGCTGTTACTCGTTTCCCGGAAGCTCCGTAGTTACGGCACGGACATCAGCTTCGACGTCCCGTTTCGGCACTCGTTGATCCGTGCCTTGTCGTTTAAGCGCCGGGCAGCTTGCTTTAAGGTGCCCCAGCTTGTGGCAGTAGAAGCAGCGGGGTAAGTAGCTACGCCTCTCTGCTACAGGTGTCGTTGTTGGAGTAGCCTCCTCCGCCACTTGTCGCAATCGCTGAGAACGAGGCTCCTGTCTCACGGCTTCCACCTCTAGAGCATGGGCCAGTGCATCTTTCAGGGCGCTGTGGTGGCCCAGTCGAACTGCAGCTCTGACCTCCATGCTGCGGATGCCGTCGATGAATGTTTGAACGAGGTTCGCAGCAATGAACTCTTGTCCGGCAGATGGGTACGCCTTCCTCACGATCTTCTCGATCTCCAGAGCCCATTGTTGCAGATTCTCACCAGCATGTTGCGTCCTGTCCCTCAGCTGCGCTCGGTAGACGTGCTCCAGGTGTTTGTCGCCGTACCTGGAGTCCATTGCCTCGATCAGGTTCCCGTACGTGGTGCAGCTGTCTGGAGAGGCCTCCAGAACCGACAGTGCACGGCCCCTTAAGGCCACTGTCAAGGCGGTCAGAGATTGCTCGTCTGTCCAGCCGTTGGCAGAGGCGACCATTTGGAACTGCAATTTGTACGCTGTCCAGGACGTAGTCCCGTCGTACGGCGGCACCTTGACTCGGGGGCCAGAGACGACGGCGCCTCCAGAAACAGGAGCGGTCAGCTTCAGTTTCCTCACTTCATTCTGGAGCCTCTCGCATCGGCTGTCAAGTCGTGCCTCCAACTCTCCGTAGCGGTCGTTAAGTCTTGTATCCTGTTCTCCGCTCATCCTTGCCTGTATTTCCTTATGGAGATCCTTATAGTGCTGTTGGAGGTCTTCGATTCTCTCCTCGTGCATGTCTGTAACCCTCTGTAGCTGCTTCACCTCCATAGTCACCTTTCCCAGTGATTCTGAAAGCAGCTCCTTTAGGCTAGCAGACTGCTCCTCTTGACGTCGGGCCTGCTCCTCCAATAGCTGCCGAGTCTGCTCCTCCTGACGCCTGGCCTGCTCCTCCTGACGCCTTGCCTGCTCCTCCTGACGCCTTGCCTGCTCCTCCTGACGCCTTGCCTGCTCCTCCAATAGGTGCCGAGTCTGCTCCTCCTGACGCCTGGCCTGCTCCTCCAATAGCTGCCGAGTCTGCTCCTCCTGACGCCTGACCTCCTCCTCCTGTCGTCGGGCCTGCTGCTCCTGACGTCGGGCCTGCTCCTCCTGACGTCGGGTCTGCTCCTCCATCAGCCAAATCAGCATTCCCATGTCGGTTGCCTGGGGAGCACCCGCAGAACCCGCAGCACCCGAATCGACTCCAGCAGCAGCTCCAGCACCACCAGCAGCAGTCCCAGCAGCACCAGCAGCGGCTCCAGCAGCAGCTCCGGCACCACCAGCAGCTGTCCCAGCAGTCCCAGCAGCACCAGCAGCCGTCTCGTCCACCTCCTCTTCGTGATGTCCAGCAGTAGTTTGTCGTGTTTTGGGTCGCCGTGATGACGACGAGTCACGTGGTGTAATCGGCATTTTTGAATCCCACACTCCTGACACCAATTTGTTACGAGCTAGGGTTCGAAGAGATTTAAAATACCGATTAAATAAACAAACTTTACTTCAACACCACAAAAATACAGTTACATAAATGAAAACACTAAAATAACACTTAGTCGCACTAAATTCCACTTCACTGTTTCGCTTTGATCGCTCTGATTCGCACTGTGTTCGCTTTGATCGCTCTTATTTGCACTGTGTTCTCCCGGCGACGATCCTCTGTTTATATTGCCCTCCGAACATTCGAGAAACGCCGAGATTGTTGTACAGAGTTGTAGATGCGTCTCGATGCGGCTCGGTGCCAAATACCTACACACCGACCGCGCCCGATTTTGGTACCTATGGCTAGGCACATACGGTCCATTTTCGTTTGTACTTGATTCTCTCTGGATGTTTCTAGAGACGTCTATCGACCTTGATGTGTTTAGGTATTTATTTGTGCGATTTAAGTACCTATTCGTTACAATATGATTGATTTGAAGGAAAGCTGCCTTTGGGATTCGTATCTAAACGTAAATAAAAAACAATTTAGTATACATTACCGTTTTATTTCGACAAAGCTAACCAATTTTCTTCAAATAATAAGAATTGTACAGCAATTTTATCGCATTTTTCGTCCTTTAGTAAAAGGAGGAAAGAAAACATCGCAACTGCTTTCCCTTGATAAGAAAACGTTATGGATATGTTTGACGATTCTCCCAGGAGTGTTGAAACAAGAGCCTTCGTATTTCCAGCAATATTCGTGCCTGTGTAATCTAGTTCCTCGCTTTATTGTAGGTACCTCTCTACTACAAAACAGTTGGTTATTTTGGAGTTAATAAATATTATGTGCGAACAGTGCAAAGTAGGCAGGTCATGTATTCTAACTAATTTTTATACATTGCCAGGTTCAAACCTCAGTCACAAAAATTAAATTATTAATAAATTATTATTTATAATTAAAATAAAAAATAAATATAATAATCGACTTTTCGTGCATTATATTTGCACCTCCCTTTCTTGGTAAAAATTACACAGCTTTTAGTATCACCGTATCACTCTCTCAGTACACTTAATGAGAGGTATTGTGACGTAGACCCCTACATTGGGAAATCACTTGCTGCGCTCAGAACGGAAGTCACCGCGAAATTAAAATTAATATCTTAATTTATAAAAAAAAGGTTAATTGTTGTTGCATAATTATGTATGAGTTGTTTAGGTTGTGAATTTTTTTTTGTTGTTATGTTGCTTGTTCGCTTATTTTTAATTTTCGGTCTGCTTAACAAAGTAATAATAATTTTAAGTTAAATGCTGTTTGTGCCACAATAATTGAATAACATAAATTAGTTAAAAATAAGTGACATCTAGGTCCAATAAGTGCAGCAACTGTTATTTTTAATATGGATAACAGGCAAAAAGTAGACAATTTTTACTGATATCTCTGGTCACACCTCAATGTATAATGTCTGTGAAGACGTGTGGTCAGAGATAACGCATGGTACTTACTCTTGACTTAGATTTCAAATTTAAATCGTAAAATCCTGAATTTAATTTCGTTGCGAAGCCGATAGCATTGACAATTTTATTTAAATCGAGTAGCATAATATGAAACAACTTATTTAAATACAATTCAATTTCAATAAAATTGTCGCTATTGTCGCCATTGCAACAAAATTAAACTCAGGATTTTAGGATTAGGATTGAAATCATACTTACAGAAGAAGTGTGGAAGGAAGCCTCTTAAAAATAGTGCCTCGTGTGAGGATTGAACCCTGGACCGCCGGTTTCAGTCGGACGTTGTATCGACGCAATACATATTAACCTATAGTATAGTATAGTAGGCACTAGGTGACCCGTGCGAATAACTTCGCACTGTTAGTTCAAGTGATCTCTAACAGATGGCGTATTTTACAAAATACATAAATTTGTCTAATTTTAAAAGAAACATTTATTTTGATTAGTTTGATTATTTATCTTAAACTAGTCTTCAAAATGGCGTATCGAACATTAATCCGACAAAAAACACCATTGAGAAATAATACCTATATAGAGATAACATTTTTATACGTAGGTAGGTATAATAAAACATGTTGAATATTTATGAAGACCGAAATAATTAATGTCTACAGGGAACATACAAGTAAATCAGAATTTTATAAAATACGCTTTAACATTTTAAAAACCAAATCATTTTAATAAAATACGCGCCATTTCAATTTCTTGTGATTGATAGTTGTATTAGCGTGATACATGGAGCAACATTTTGTCTGCAGTCGTTTGAAATATCTGTTCGTTATTCAAGGTCCTCCTTTTTGTTTAGTCACCTGTAAAACTTGTAAGATATATAAGGAAAAACCGATGTAATTGTATGGATATATTTATATTACTTACATTACTTTATTAAAATTAATAAATAAACATTAAGTTCAGACAAATTAATTGAAATAATTATTTAAATTACATATATTTATTTTCAACACACTTGCTCGTAACGTGAGTCTTATTACCTCAATTTTAGACTCACAATCCCATATATTAAACACGCGTGCTTTTTCTTTATATTACAGCACAAGAGTTATAATATAATCCAATGAAGTTAAATTCGTACAAGATTGCAAATTGTTTGTGTATCCACAAAGCATTCTTAATTTAACCGCATAATACAGTTTTTATTTTTTAATCACGACTTGTTGGCTGTTTGGCCAAGTTATCCGTGCCTTATCTGTCACGCGGGAAAAAACAAAACATTTCCATAAATATCGCTCGCCTCTTAGCTCGCCCTGAAAATACCGCCTCGTACGTAATGACCAACATAGCACCCTTGTATCACAATGTACTATTAAAATTTAAAATGTCTATTATTTAATATTTAAAATTATGGTTGCATATGATGCAACTTGCCAAATGCTACTATTATATTTTAAAATTTGATTATTTCTCGGGGCCTCTTGGCTATGCCACTGGCGTATTATTATATTAATATGTATTTGGTTTAACACTGATTTAATTCTAATATTTATATAAAAAAATAATATTCCATCTAAATATGCCTCAACAGAACTGACCACTCGTTAGGTATGGCTTAAATACCATGGGCTAAACGAAGGAGAAGGTCTTCCGCTGGGTACCCTGGAACCGTGTGACATGATGGGGACTCCAGTTTAATTCCGTCCGCGTTGTGATAGTTGTGATTAGTCAGTGATTAATAAGGCATATCACGGTCGGCGGGCACATCTTAAGGTGCCCACCCATTGGTCCATCACCGGCGCGCCGCCGTACGGTCCCCCGAAATTGACCACAGATTCGTCCAATTCCTATAACAAATAACCCGCCTATAAATGGCGGCCGGAATGGGAAATTTTCGGTGCGATGCCTAACCAATGTGTGGCCTTTCCTCGGCATATTGATACTGTAACGTCTATAATACTTGACATTGGCGGAATTATCAAACCCTGATAGAGCCATGATACAAAAAATAATATAAAAATAATATAGAGATACTATTATAATACATACTCTAGAGTAGAAATTAATTTATCGATGTCAGAACGTCTACCCGAGTGACGTTCGTTAATTCCCCGGACAATGTTCGCCATTTGAGAAGCCTTTGAAAATATACAAAGCAATTAGCTTTGGCGTTGTCAGAGTTCTTTTAACTTCTGTGGTAGAGGAATTTAGTAAAACATAAATCGTTTAAGTATATACCGCTTAGTTTGATGTGATTTTAATACTTTAGAAGAACTGCAGCTTTCTTGATTATTTTTATATTTAAAGAGTTTTATAACTTTTCGACATATTTTACATATCTTATTCTCCTTTCGAGGATTTAGCACCAAAAACAATTAAATAATAAGACTAAAGGGGGGGTTAAATTCAATTGTAATACCCTTTTTAAGTGAAGTATTGGTATTTAAGTTCATAAGGATCAGATTTACGACCGTGTCATTTATGCTTGAAAATTAATTTAAAAGTTATTTTCATAAGATTTTATACATGCAAGAAGTTGCTAAGTTTTCTAATTAAAACTACAGCCAGCTCATACTGCCCCGTAAAAGAGAGCCAGTAATATTTAATGTACTCTTGAAATATCTTCATTAGTTAAATTTATTGCAGAGTAAAGTAACTGAAGGATATTTTAATTTTAATGCTCGAGAACGCATACATTTTATATGACTTGGGAAGAATTATTTGTAACTAGTGCATAGAAATATGGGTTTTCTGTAACGTTGTTGTTGTAAATGTCCCCATCGCGATCCAGCGAGGAAATGCAGACCGTATTCTTGCCACAATTCCACGCGGACCACGTTTACTTAGTTTTATATAATTTTAAGATTTAATTTGAAGGTTTTTACATAGTTCGTACTTCTTCTAAAAATAACAGATATTTACGTCTGTTAAAGAAGCGACACATCTAGGGACTTGCTACCTGTTCTGTTCAATATGGATAACTTACAAGAAGAGGACACTCTTACGGTGCCTCTGGCCACACCGCAAGGTATGTTGTTTTTGTTGTTGGTAAAATTGTAATTTGCACATCTTTAAAAAAAAATAATGATACCTAGTTATTTTTAATTCATCATCATCATCATCATCATCATCATCAACCTTTTTACGATCCACTGCTGGATCATGGTCTCCCTCTAGTGCACCATAATGCTCATTGAGACGAATAGCCATAATCACCACGCTTGGCAGGTGGGTTGGGGGACCGGACGCCGGCTTTACGTGCCCTCCGAAGCACGAGGAGTCGATTAAGCACATATTCTTAAAGAAAATTGGTGCTTAGCATTTTGGCAGCGAGTAGGAATCGTACCCGGGACCTCCGGTTTCAAGTCCACCGTCCTACCAATTTTTAATCACTTACCTAGTGATAATTAATTAATGTGGACATTGTTACCAGTGTCTCTGTATGGCCACACCGCAAAGTTTAAAGGCCGTGATAGTGTAATGTATAGTTAAAGGTGTGAAGTGACATATTTGAAGTTGGTATAATTTATAATATACATGCCATAGTTTTTGGAAGTAATTTCTCAAAATTCAAGAATAAAGTCAATGTGAACAAATCTAAAATTTCCTTTGGGAAATTTTCTCTGTAGCACCAAAGGAGTACAATTTAAGTTACGGCTAGACTTGGTCTAGATTTATTCTATGAATACAAAAACAATTATTTATAGACATATATATCATTATCGGCCACATTGTTGAAATTTCGGTTTATTAGGTTTTAGGTTAGGTTTATAATTTATGGTATTATATTTTGTTTTCTAAATTTTATTTATAAGCTAAATTGTAAGCGGGTGAAGCCAGGCCGAGTGGCTAGTGTTACTATAAGATATTTGTCAACGATGTGGCCGCCTTTTTATAACTGGACAATTGTTTCGATTGCTTCATTTGACTTTGACTCATCAAAATTAATTAATGTAAATACAATTAAATGTGAACAAACAACGGTACAATTACGGCTTTTATAATTAACAATGACTTTGTTGGCGAAATACTGTTTTAAATTAAAATGAAACAAAAAAAATATAAGGTTTATTAAATTAATTAAAAATACAGGATATTTTATACAACGTCTCAAGTTTATTTCTTGGTTATTTACATTTCAGTTTCCAATTTTTCTTTCTATTCCCTAAAAACCTCGGTTTATTACGAATATTAAAAAAAAAGTAAATAAATCGGTCCAGCCGTTTTCAGGTGATGCGCTTACCAACAAACAGCATTTCATTTTTATTTATAAGATTCTTTCTGCCCCGGCTTCGCCCGTTAAGTCCATATTAACTTAGTTCATATAAAAATCCCATTAAAAATCACTTTCAGTTTTTCCCGATTTTGCAACTTTTCCAATTTGCCTAAAAACCTGACAAGTACGCAAACAAAAAAAAATCAACCAATTCGGCGAGCCGTTCTCGAGTGATGCTCTGTCATACATTGTGGCAATTGATTTTTATTGATATAATATTTATAGCTGTGCCTTGCGGATGCACCTGCGTTAATGGTTTCTGCTCCGGTCCTTTGGGTCGTAGCGTGATGTTATAGCCTTCAACATGCAAAAAATTTAATATTAATTTTATTTCAATATAATTATTTATTTTTAAAGTGAATAATATATCTCAATATTCGGTGAATATTTCAAGCGTCTACCTGTTGCCGTTATCAATATCGAGCAAAAATTAGCAAAAAAAATCACGTTTGTTGTATGGGAGCCCCCTTAAATATTTATTTTATTCTGTTTTTTTAGTATTTTTTGTTACAGCTGCAACAGAAAAACATTATGTGAAAATTTCAACTGTCTAACTATCACGGTTCATGAGATACAGCCTGGTGACAGACAGAGAGGCATACAGACAGACAGACGGACGGACAGCGGAGCCTTAGTAAAAGGGTTTCCGTTTTTACCCTTTGGGTACGGAACCCTAAAAACTACTCGACTGGTTTTTTCCTTTCTTTCATCAAGGGTTGCTAAACCAAGTCTCCCTCGTTTAGCCGATGGTATTTGTGAGGCTATACCTAACAAGTGGCTAGTTCTGTTGAGGTATATTTAGATTTTAGATGGAAAACCCCTAAGTGTGGTTTGTCGGATTATGTGCATAAGTTATTCCTATTATTACAAAAACAATTTAACAAATTAGATATAGATGTAAGTAATCAATTATTAACTGCATTATTTTTAGTTAGTTTTGTCATTCCTTTTCGCCACCAAGGAAATAAATCCGTAAAATTTTTTACTCATAGCTTGAAAAAATGCGAGAAAAATTTAAATTTGTTCTAATTCTTTCGCCTTATTAACAGCTACGATACACTCTTATCTTATAGGACAGGTTGTATTCATTTTGACGGTGCCTGGTTATATCTCACGCGACCACTTTATGGAAATTTTGATGAAACGTGCTTCGAGAAAATTGTTGTTTATTATACGAAAATTGCCTTCTCTATGGCTGTTTTATCTGTATTATGATAAATAATAAACTCTGCATAGTTTACCCTAGAAAAGTAATTAAAAAAAAACAGGGTACCCAGCGGATGACAAAGTCTTCCTCACTTAGCTGAAGATTTTTTGAGGTTATACTTAACCAGTGGCCAGCTCTGTTGAGGTATGTAGATGGAAAAGTCTCTTTGTACGGTTTGTCGGATAATGTAGGTACATAGATTTTTTTATTATTAAAGCCCGTTGGTACTCCCAATTTCTCGGTAAATAATCCACCTGTATCACTGTAATTAAGCATATAGTTACTTATTCAGTATATCTAAGTGAAATAGTAGTTATTTTTTTAATTGGTTTTATTGAATAGTAAAATAAATGAATATTTTGCCCCTGTTTTCTCTTTCATAATCTATCACAAAGCTCTTATTTTTTTAAAGCGCTGTTTAACCATCAATTAATCAATTCAATTAAACGTCTTTTTTAAAGTTTAACCACCCATATTTCCTATTCAAAAAAATCCATTGAGAAAATAACAGCTATTTCACTTAGATATATTCAATAAGTATCTATATGCTAAATTACAGTGACACATAAAGGATTATTTACAGAGAAATTGGGAATATTTTATCCCGAAAAAATATGGATATAGGAGCCTTAAGAAGGATGTTAGATCAAAAGTTCAATAATATAAACAATTTTAAAAGCACACAGTTTTTCAGGAGGTTAGTAGTCTTAAAATATATTGTCTCCTAAAAGAAGTAATATTTATGAAGCGAAATTTTATTCTTCATAAAATTACCATATTTTTGGCGCAGTTGCACTGAAAAGATTTATGATGCCACCTGGACCATTAAAATATTATTTATGAAATACTTTTATCCGGTTTACACTACGTATTCACATATTATATAACATTTTTTAATTATTAAATTGTTGAATAAAATATTGTTAGTGATTTAAGCTGAGGTAAATTCTGCAGGAATATTATCGGCTTTATGAAAGATGTATGAGTTTGAATGAAGCGAGGTGTGCCAAGATCGTGGCGAATGTATAACATTCGTATCTGCCTACCTTAAGGGAAATAAGGCGTGAGCATATCCCATTATCCTACTAATATTATAAATACGAAAGGTTGTATGGATGGATGTATGTATGTTTGTTACTCAATCGCGCTAGAACGGCTGAACGGATCTGGATGAAATTTGGCACGGAGATAGATTATAGTCTGGAATAGCACATAGGCTAATTTTTATCCCGAAAAAATGTATGGTTTCCGTGGGATAGTTTTTTTTTGTTTTTCACGGGATCGACATGTATTTTTGCATAGTGGTAGTTAAGGGGTCAGAGAATTAATACTACTTTTTATACTACGAAAGTGGGCGGGGGTGGGGCAAATTACAGCCACGGGATTATTTCTTTTTGGATTTATTTCCCCGCGATGAAACCGCGGACAGAAGCTTGTTTTACAATATAATTTAATATTTTAATGTTTAGATTAGATTTAAGATTTTAAGTTTTATAAGAAGTTTGTTATATAATAAATAAATTTGGTTAAATTATACGGTGTTTATATAAATTGTAATGTCCATACAAATAGGTACGCTTATTACTCCGCCCACACTAATTTTTATCCCCAATAATAGCCCTATACGGGGGTGGATTTAAAAAAAGTAAGGGTTAAAGCTATCTCTGTATTAAATTTCATCAAAATCGGATTAGTAAGTGGTTTAACCGTAAAAGCGTAACAGACAGAGAGAGTTAATTTCGAATTTGTAACATTAGTATGGATTGAAAGTGAACTATCGACATGCATGCATGAAAGGTAGATTTAAAATCCTTTGATATATTCGCTAAACTTTTTCCAGCCAACAATAATGACAGTTATTATTTTGATTTTTTCTTGTAAATTTCTCATCTCCAAGATAAACACAAATTTTATTTATTTATTTCGAATTTTTCTCTTGTAAACACCCACGCAAAAGATAAAGTTCCACATAAGTGTTGCCATATCAAACGTCGGCAGCCAAGAGAAAAGAAAAATAAAGTTCCCGTTCTCCACTTCCTTGCTAACTTAATTTTATTTGTTTCTTACGACTTACAGGCGATGGGTTTGCGCGCAACTATCCGTTTGCAACTTCATAAGGATTAAGATAACGGTCGTCTAATATTTTCTTTTCTTCGTTGCCCAAGTAAAATTTAGCTCCACGTTTTCTTTTACGACGTCGCCTTACTTGGTGTAGTTTAGTTAATAAACTGTACTTAAACAACAAGATATTGTGACACAACTCTACTTATTCCGCTGGTATAAGTAAGCTAATTGATTTATAGGAGTCTTTTGAATTTACAATACAACACAGAAATTATCCTTTACTATTTTAGCCATATTTCTATATTTTTTTATAATTAAAAACTTATGTACTTAATCCGTCTTTTCCACCTGAATAAACCTAAACCTAAAGAGGGAGACATGGTTTTCCGCTGGGTACCCTGGAACCGATAACACGGTTTCGGGAGCCGTAAGGCAACCCGTCAAATAAAGAAAAGAATATTTCTAGTCTTTTCCCCGTCCGTTCGTTCAGAAAGATTTTCAATTTCGAATTGATGGGTTTAACATTTTTAAGAAAAATGCCTCGATATCATTTTTTTGTCATTATGATGCACTCCGGTTATATATTTAAATATCTTATTGTCCTGAAACATTTTGATAAATATTGTATCATTTTACTGCAAAATTTTGAATGAGAATAGATGCGGCCAAAGTATTTACTGTAAAAAACTTTTTTAAACAGTGAAATAATTTCATACAAAACAACTGCGCAAGTTTGAGAAAGACAAGATAGGTGGCGTATATTGTTGCTTCTCTCACTTATTCGGCAGATGGCTTCACAACTTGTGACAACTTCTTGTGTAGGAAATAGACTTAGAGGAGGTATATGTCTACACCTGGAGTGACATTCACTTAAAAAGGTTTATGATTCGTTGACGTGGAAAATACTGCAGGGACTTATAGGCTAGAACTTTGATTAGAAAGGGACAGGATAGAACTGGCCACTCGTTAGGTATAGCCTCACAAATACCACCGGATAAAAATAAGAGACTTCTTTCTCTTTTTTCACGGGTTGCCTTACAGCTCCCGAAACCGTGTTATGGCTCCAGGGTACCCAGCGGAGGATCAAGTCTCCCTCGTTTAGCCGATGGTATTTATGTACATTATATTTAGATGGAAAAGCCTGTAAGTGTGGTTTGTCGGATTATGTATAGGTATAAGTTTTTAATTAATAAACCCATATATATTATATTACCCATATATTGCTAAATATTAGAGAACTCTTTGAAATTCAAAAAAATGGTCCATTAGTTTTCTAGTTTACTTCTTACAAACGCTTTAAATAGTAGTACAGTTTTAAAATGAAACATTCAACGTCGAGCTCGTCATTGACAAATTATACTACGGCTAGAGAATATTATTCTAAGGCAGCGTTCTTGGACTAAGTTGGCGCCGCAGCCCGCAACAGACTAAACTATTTCATATGTATGCGGAGACTGTGGTAACCGATGGTGCTGTATTCAAGAAAGTTTGTTTCTTTTGTATACTATAAATCCCTTGGTATCATATTGTATTCACTTTTAGTCGCAGATACATATTTATTTTAATACCATTTTGTATCTACAGCTTTCTTGTATCATTAACCGAATTTCAAAAGAAGGAGGAGGTTCTCCGATTACTTGAAGACGACTGGACCGATTTGGATTTTTTTTGTTTGAAAGAGTATACTTTCCTGATGGTCCCATGGTCATCAAGTCAGGATCTGATGATGGGATCATGAAGAAACTCTTCAATTTTATAGGCACTGGAAGCGATTTGGGTATTTTTTTATAGTGACTTGTGCATTTGCTTTCGGAAAGCACATTTTGGTTTTGAAGGCGGTTTTTGTTCTTCTTCAGAAGTGGTTATTTCACTCCTAGTGTAAGAAAATTATAGAATTTTTCACTTATATTCAAGCTAAAAATATTTTATGTGTTTACGACAAAATTTTAATTATATCTAAACTGCGTAATCCGCTCTTCTCTGGAGATTTCACGATACTGTCCGAATCATAAATTTCGTCTGGGTCCTCTATATTAATACTACAAGTCATAAAATAAAGGTAATTACGCACACTCAGCATTTGCACCACGGACGGCCTATAAAGAGGGCCCCGTTAATGAGCGCATAAAAAGATCCCTTTCTGAATTATTCGACTGAATTTGCATTTTAATTGGAAAGAAAATGTTTAGGTCTCTTGTTAGTAAAATAAATTTGTTTATCCATAATAAAATGTTTACTTTAATACCTCATAATTTAGAGAAAGAAATAAATACCGCAAATGTTGGACTTATAAATTAATTAGCTCGGAAAATTAAAGATTTCCTTTTAATCAAAAGCGGTAATAAAATTTTGTCATATTTAATTCATAAAAAAATATTAATTAGGAAGTTATACAAAAATGTAACTAAATACAAAATTGTCTTTTATTTACGAGTAATGGAATGTTACGGCAATTACAAGCTTTATTAAAATTAAAACAAAATACAGAAACCTTTCAAAATTTATGTTTTATACTCTATACAAAGAGTCGCAGTCGAAAAAGCGCTGCTTGGCGCAAGTTCTGCGAAGATGTGGAATCTAACGAACAAGCAAACAGAGTAAGGAAAATCCTAAGCAGTCACTCAGATCAAAAAGTAGGTACCTTACGTAAAACTGACAACACATTAACAAACTGTATTGAGGAAGCCCAAAGGGTCCTCCTTGAGACACACTTCCCAGACTGCAAAACAGTAAGTAACACACATTGGGTTGATAATATGGTATACCCAACCATTGAATGCTGGAACACCACCAGCAGAATCATAAATCCAACAAAAACAAAATGGGCAATTAACAGCTTTAAACCTTTCAAAGCGGCAGGTATGGATGGGATTTTCCCAGCACTCCTGCAGTGGGGAGGGGAACAACTAAACAACCGCCTAACCAACATATTCAGACTATGTTTACTACACAGGTACATACCACACATGTGGAGGGAAGTAAAAGTTATCTTCATTCCCAAACCAGGTAAGACCGACTATACCAACGCCAAATCGTACAGACCTATCAGTCTCACATCATTTCTTCTCAAAACCTTAGAGAGGCTAATCGATAGAGACTTGAGAGAAACTGCCTTGCACAACATACCAATGCATATAAACCAACATGCTTATAGCTCTGGTAAATCAACCGAATCAGCTCTTCACAAAGTAGTCAGTAAAATAGAAGAAATGATCAATAACAAAAGCATTTGTCTGGGAACTTTCATTGATATTGAGGGGGCCTTCGACAAAACAAACTTCTCCAGTATAAGGAAGGCAATGGACAACCATAAAGTAGAACCTGTCCTAGCCGACTGGATTGTCAACATGCTTAGCAAAAGAATTATCAGAACAGAAGATAGTAAACAAAAAGGTGCCATTGTGGTCAAAGGCTGCCCTCAGGGTGGAGTCCTTTCTCCACTCCTCTGGAATCTCGTAGTCAACGATCTCATAAGTACCCTTAACAACAACAACTACTATACAATTGGATACGCAGATGACTTAACAATCCTAATATCAGGTAAGTTTACTAACGTCATATGTGAGGTCATGCAAACAGCACTGCTCCTAGTGGAAAAATGGTGCAAAACCCACGAACTGTCAGTCAATCCTGCAAAGACGGAGCTGGTAATGTTTACAAATAAGAGGAATTTGGGTAAGTACAAACTACCTACCTTATTCAAAACAGAAATTCAACTTTCCACGGAAGTAAAGTATCTAGGTGTCATCCTAGATAACAAACTCACCTGGAATAAACATATGGATAACAAATTAAACAAGGCCAGCATCACATTCTGGCAATGCCGCAGAATGATAGGGAAAAACTGGGGTCTGTCCCCCAAAATTTCTCTTTGGCTATACACGGCTGTGATTAGACCCATGGTAAGTTATGGAGCAGCTGTGTGGTGGCCCAAAACAAACCAAGCTACGGTTGTCAACAAACTAGAACGTTTCCAAAGACTACCTTGCATGGCAACAACAGGATGCATGAGAACAACACCTACAGCGGCCCTAGAGGTCATGCTGAATCTAACTCCGTTGCACCTATTCATACAACAAGAAGCAGCTGCAACAGCATTCAGACTACAATCCCTTGGTCTCTGGGACCAAACAGGAAATACACATACAAGAATTACTAACTTAACTATGAGGGAACTACCGTTGGCGGCAGCTGCCAATGATAGAATTCCCCTAACATATACTTTTGACAAGAAATACAAAATCCAACTTACCGAAGAGACCTACGAGGGGCTAAACCTTGGAAAACTTAGAATCTTCACGGATGGTTCCAAGACAAAGTCAGGTACTGGATCTGGCATATTCTCGGAGGACTTAAACATGAACATATCAACACCATTGGGTGTTCACAGCACAGTCTTCCAAGCTGAATGCATGGCGATCCGCCTGGCAGCTTCGGCCATAACATCGAGAGGAGTAAGCAAGCAATCCATCCGTATACTATCGGACAGTAAGTCAGTGCTGCTTTCTCTCGGAATTCCCCTAACATATACTTTTGACAAGAAATACAAAATCCAACTTACCGAAGAGACCTACGAGGGGCTAAACCTTGGAGAACTTAGAATCTTCACGGATGGTTCCAAGACAAAGTCAGGTACTGGATCTGGCATATTCTCGGAGGACTTAAACATGAACATATCAACACCATTGGGTGTTCACAGCACAGTCTTCCAAGCTGAATGCATGGCGATCCGCCTGGCAGCTTCGGCCATAACATCGAGAGGAGTAAGCAAGCAATCCATCCGTATACTATCGGACAGTAAATCAGTGCTGCTTTCTCTCGGAAGCAACTCAATCAAATCAGGATTGGTGCTTGAATGTCACCAAGCATTAAATAAGGTTTGTAACGAACTAAATAATAACATAACCCTTCAGTGGATCAAAGGGCATAGTAACTCCCGCGGTAATGATGCGGCTGACGAACTTGCAAGGAGAGGATCAGGTAAGGTGGCTGTGGGTCCTGAACCACATATACCACTGCCTAGAGACTGGATCCGTGCACAACTCAGGAAAATAACCATTCAAAAACATGAAACAGGATGGGTCAAACTTGAGAGCTGCAGACAATCAAAGCTGGCGCTCCCATCCCTAAACTCTCGATTAACACAAAGACTAATTAACCTTAAAAGGAACCACTTGAGACAAATGACACAAGTCATTACAGGACATGGGCCCTTTAATAAACACCTTTTTAATATCGGCATTACAGATAGTCCACTATGCAGAGCATGCATGGAGACTGAAGAAACGGTCACCCACATCCTTCTGGAGTGTGTAGGTTTGACAGAATACAGGGCTGCTCATCTCGGTGCCCCGAGGACCCTTCAGGAGGCATGTAGCAACATCAAGGGGCTGATAGGCTTCCTGGAGGAACTGGGATGGCAGGAGTAACTAAATTCCCGCCTCACGCAAAATAGGCGCTAAGACGTCGAGTTGCGGAGACTGAGCCCGATAACCAGAACCAGAACCAGAGTCGCAGGCCGAGTGGTTAAGATGTCTGGTAATAACTAGGAACTAGGCAGACGTCGGTTCGATACTGGTAATGTACCCAATGGGGTTTTTATAATTAAAAACTTATGTACATAATCTGACAAACCACACTTAGAGGCTTTTCCATCTAAATATACCTCAACAGAATTGGCCACTGGTTAGGAATAGCCTCACAAATCGTCCAAAAGAGGGCGACTTGATCTTCCGCTGGGTACCCTGGGACTGATAACACGGTTTCGGGAGCTGCAAGGCATTCCGTGAAGAGAGAGAGAGAGAAAAAATAACGAGAGGCCTTTCCCATATCAAAATATCTCAAAGATGCTGAGTATTGTTGCCTCAATAAATATTTATCTACTATATCATCACGCCTTTTATCCTACGACAGGTAAGTAAGCATAAACAATCAAATGTAATTTGCTATACGATCCTGACCTGACATACACCTTACGCCTCCTTTATATTCATCATACTTCTTACACATGCTTGGTATGGACCTAAAAGACTAAAACATTGACTAAATCTATAAATCTTCTCCTCTTCTCAGTTATTACGCTCTTGACTTGATTGAGCGGTCATGTCCGTCACTAAAGGTGGCCACACAATCGTCCAATCCCCGGCCGGTCGCCGTACGGTCCACCGAAACCGACCACATACTCGTCCAAATCTTGTACTTTGAAATCGTTGTATTTGTGGTTGATTTCGATGACCGGAACGATCTGTCACACACACACACACACACACATTCACACGCCTTTGTTTAATTTAATTGAATCTTGTGTGTCTGTGTATTGCATAATGATCTAGATCGTATGATATACATTGCTAATGTGTGGCCTGTTTTCAATCTCGATCATACGGTGGCCGGACCGAAAATTTTCTGTGAGATACCGGACCAGTGCGTGGGCTACTTAAAGCAGCTGCCCTTTTGGTGCACTCGCTTCAAGGAACCTTCATTGCAGGTCTCACTTGGTCCGTCTATCTCAAAGGAGATCGTCCGCACGTCCGAGTGCCTACAACCTTGCCCTGAACTATATCTGAACTGAATCTATAAATAACATGGGCTAAATGAAGATGGTTCTCAGCTGAGCAGCCCAAAGGTATTTTTACCTAAATACTTTTAAACATACTCTACGATAACGCAAAAATGCGTATTTAATAGGTATTAACTTTGAAAGTACAAGAAAGTAGCCTCAATCAAAATTCAACTTGAAATATATCACGACCGTTTTTCACGATGTTAAAAATGAAGGGAAACTTTTCGAATACTTTGAAGATTGTAATGAAAAAAGTTTAGTTCATCTAATAAAAAAATGTACCCCTTTTCGGTCAAGAGGTTTAAATCAATTCCTTTCAGATATTCAAATGGAAAAAAGCTCTATACCATATCTCTACACCTCTACCTGTGGATTCAGGGATCATCTCAGTAAACCGCGCGGCTTATTTTGTTGATATCTCTTTAAAAAGTTGTTAGAGAGATACACCGCAAAAATAATAGATAAAATAACCAAGGATAAGATATGCCAAGATTCACGTACCAGAAACATGAGTAAGAACAATTTCACAAAAATCGGTCTTGCGAAGATACACAAAACAGACATCTTAATAATCTTAAAGTATTATACAAAAACTATTTGAAATAGCAAGTTTTAGTTAATGTTTTCATAAAGTATGTGATATTATCTATAGGATAAATACAAGGAAATGGTACATTAGTAGATAAGTTATTGGAGTCGCAAAATCGGTTGAAAATACGCGTGAAATTGATGACTTTCAAGGCTTCATAAAACTTAGGTGTAACTGATTTTCATATTTTTTTAAATATCATACTGTGTCAATTATTCGAAAGCTATTTAAATTTTGAAACTGACACATATAGTAATCGCGTAATTTAAGAAGTCGTGGTATAAAATTTGTATGGGACAAAAGTTATGAGGCGCTGTGAGATGTGAAAGTTTGGATGTTTAAACGACTAAACAGATTTGGGTGAAATTGATTTATATATTTATATATAAGGTTCACACTTTTGGCGATTTCTTTATAGAGGTGTCGTGCGCTAGGTCCCCACGGGCCCAGTGTTTCCACCCCAAACGCCCCAAATATGTATTCTTCAGGAAGAGATGCGTATTTGCGACGTTTGGCAGCTTCGGCTTTGCAAGCGGCAGCCCCAGCCTCAAAAGATTGGTAGAGGTGTCCCACGACCAAAGAGCTGGCTCATATTTGGCACAAAGGATCAGCATCGCCATTCAACGTGGCAATGCAGCCAGCCTTATGGGCACTCTCCCAGAAGGCAGCGATCTTGATGATTTTTTTTATTTATAGGTTTATTTGTATATATAATGTTTAGCATTGTAGATATATTTTATTGTAATGATTTAATAATAGAAGAATAAAGCATAATATTATGTAAAATCTACTATTCATTTGGAATAATTTTCAAGCTCTATATAGGTTCACACGTATATAATAACTGCAAATATCATAATATTACTTAATAGGATAAAACACTTCTTTTAATATTCCAATTAGTAGCGAACACAACATGGGCCATATAATCAGGGAACTGCGCTTGATTTTATCAAAAGGAAACGAATCCGTTTGCTGTCTGTGAAATATGATTGTTAGTGATGCCCCGCAAAGCCTCATCATATTTGTAAGTTGGCGAGAGGGAATTCAGTGTGTTCTGGACCGATTTGAAGTAGAGTCGGTTTTCGAATGATACGGTATCCGTCTGATTTTTTGGAACATACTCTTGACCATATCTATCGCTTGGTCAAAAAAGCAGACTGTTACCAATACCGTTCAAACAGACTCTACTTCAAAATGGTCCAGAACACATTCCCTCTCGCCAACTTACAAATGTGATGAGATGATATTTCACATACAGCAGACGGATTCGTTTCCTTTTGATAAAGTCAGGCACAGATCGGCGCGGTGCATCACTAACAATAATATTTCACAGACGGGTTCGTTATCTTTCGATAAAATCAGGCGCAGCTCCCTGACTATATAGCCATGTTATGTTCACTACTAATTGGAATATTATGACAAGTTTTTTCATGCGCGTCGGGTTTTAAAAAAACCCATGGGTGCCCACGCTCATTTAATGACTCGTATAAAGCCGATTCCTGAGTAATTTTGATGTCTATTCTATACCTCATGTATCTATATACCTCTATGGTCATTGGTGCTCTGTAATGACTATTTCTCGTGGGTGCTGGAGCCCCGAGCATCCACGGAGTCGGCGCCCCTGAGTGTTTTATCCTATTAAGTAATATTGTGATATTTACAGTAAGTTTAAATAAATAAATGAATCAATTTCACCCAAATCTGTTTAGTCGTTATTGACTTACATACATTTACACGTTATTGACTACAAGTTAACTTACACTAGAAAAGAGTACATAATTAATGAAGTCGTTTAAAAAGGAATAATAATAAGTTAAAATAAACACATAGGTACCTAAAACAAAATCTACTATTCTGAATATGCATAAGTAATACCACCTAGTACCTACTAAAACGTCTACGCAAGTGAACTTTCAATTTGTTAATAGAGTTGTAGAATATATCCACGTCGTCATCTTCTTAGCAAATACCGTCGTAGACTCGGCACAATCGACGTAAGTATGGTACAACAAGGATAACAAAATGTTTGTCGTCTTCTGGATATTTTTAGGCTTCCATACCCAAAGGGTAAAAACGGAAACCCTTTTACTAAGGCTCCGCTGTCCGTCTGTCCGTCCGTCCGTCTGTTTGTCACCAGGCTATATCTCATGAACCGTGATAGTTAGACAGTTGAAATTTTCACAGATGATGTATTTATGTTGCCGCCATAACAACAAATACTAAAAAACAAAATAAAATAAAAAGGTATTTGAAATAAGAAACAAGTATTAAAATAGCGTAGTTTCTAGTATACCTATTCGTCTGTAATATGGAAGAAATATATTTATATTTTTATATATGAAAATGTTTTATTAACAAATTCTTTGGAAAAAAATACGCCATATAAGTAAAGGCCTATTCGAAATCAAAGAGAAAGTGGCCGTAAAATTGTTGGGGATGCAAATACATAGAGACTTGTATTTTCCAGTGCGTTATTTTAGACTCTTTGTCCTTGATTTATATGCAACCGGCATTTCCCTGCCCGTAGGTCATGCATATGGATGGTTTTATGCAAAGCTTTCATCCCGTATGGTCGGAAGTTCACTCTAAATAAATGTTGACTGCGATTATCTGTGTTTAGGTTGGTTAATCACTGTTTAGTTTTGTGTTGTTGATTTATGTGGATGGATCAACAAGAATTAAGAGAAATGTTAATGATATTTCCAATATTATTTTAATTATTTTATTGGATTTAATTTAGTTTCAATTTTATTTTATTTTGTTTCTTCAAATTTTTTGTTCTTTTTTCTTCTTCACGGGTTGCCTTACAGCTCCCGAAACCGTGTTACGGTTCCAGGGTACCCAGCGGAAGACCAACTCTCCCTCGTTTAACTGATGGTATTTGTGAGGCTATACTATTCCTAACGAGTGTCCAGTTCTATTGAGATATATTTAGATGGAAAAGCCTTTAAGTGTGGTTTGTCGGATTATGTAAGTTTTTAAATTAAAAAAACCATTGGTACATGGCCGGATTCAGGATCCAACCTGTAGTCTGCCTAGTTAATACCGCCGCCCCCAGACGTCTTATTTTTATATAAATTATATATTTTTTGTTCTCTTCAATTATTATTATAGTGTGTTAGAATAATACCAAATAGGATATGTGCACTTTTTTGGATAGTGGTAATATCATACATTTTATAGTTACTTAATATATTAATAATACTTATGTGTGCTTAAATAAATAAATAAATAAAAACACTACTTTTTTTAGACTAAACAAAATCTATTCATAAATCGACAGTAGAATATAATTCTATATTTCATCAGACAACTCTTATAATTTTGAACTTAAAACATGACATACAAACAGACACAGAGATCACACTAAAACACAGCTCTGAATTTTAATATTGCCCTCTTCCGCTCTTAATATACCTCAAAAAAACTATTCACTAAAGTAGCCTCAATAAATAACATTGACTAAATGAGGAACACTTGTCTTCGGCTGGATACCCTAACGGCAGAAACACGGTTCTCGCTATGGTAAAATAAATCTATCTTGAAAAGCAATTTATTTTACACTTCAAAGACCTTAAACGAAATAGCGTGAAAAGTCTGTGAAAGGTTATAAATACATTATTTTTTATTTTTGATATGGTAAGCGGTATATGAATAGGTACATACAATTCGATTGAAATAAAATATTTTCTTCTCCCTAATCCCTCAAATATATCAAAACTCTCTAAAAAATTACTCAAAACTCTATCAGACGGTTACCTTTCATCAACGAATTTGCATGCTTTTCCTGGACTATAATGGAATCAAAAAGTGTTTATTTTTACTACGTTATCAATGAACAATTTCCCATAAGGGACTTTCATAAATATACTGCCTTTTGTAGACCTTTGAGATACTTAAATATTTTTTCTTCAAGCTTTATATTTTCCTCAGCAGAAATTGCTTGTCGGGAATATTAGAGCCATATCTCCCTTATCTCAACCCATTCTAGGCAACATGTGAGGACGTTATGCATCCAATTTTGCGAAAAACAGTATTATGGTTTTTGCAGTAAGAAAATCTTAACATTTCATTAAATGTTGGATTATTTTTATGTCATACTAACTGTTTATGATACGATCCATGTTTCCGACTTTCAACGCCATTTTGTAAGCTGGAGTGTTACGGTCCCAGGGTACCCAGCGGAAGACCAAGTCTCCCACGTTTAGCCGATGGCATTTGTGAGGCTATACCTAACGAGTAGCTAGTTCTGTTGAGGTATAATAGAGTGATAAGTTCTTGTAAGTTCGTCGATAGTGCTTTGAGGTCCCGGGTTCAAATTAAAAAAGCTAATTTTCATTTAGAATATATGTGCATTATATATTTTTTAAACTGTATTTTAAAATTTATTTTGTGAGGCGAGTAACTGCACTTTTGAAAAAAGTACATAAAAGTCACGCCCATTTCAAGAGAGGTCGTCAGAGGTCACGGATTTCCAATTGCTATACGATCCTAACATATCATCTCTTTCGCTTCATTCACTCTAATCGCATATTCTTCATGCATGCTGTTCAGTTTATAATACTTCAGACCTGCCTTTCTCAAGGACGCTTCCCATTTGATCTGCATACGTTCACCGAGGTCTTCCCTATCTAATTGTCCCCCTTTATGCCCAAACCATCTTAGTATTCCCTCCTCAATATTAGTCACTACATCTTCCTTCACTCTTAAATAAAGAAAATGGTATTTAAAAAGAAGTGATATCTCCAGTCCCATTAAATGCAGCGAAAGGCTTGCCACCAAGAGGATCTTGCTATATGTAAACATTGTTACCAGTAAGCAAGCTAACTACCAAGGTATAGCTGTGATGTTGTTCTGAAGCGTATATATCTATCTATCATCAAGCCTTACTCTAAGAGGGGTAGGCAGAGACAATCGAATGTCATTTGTTACAATTCTGACATACCTCTTTCGCTTCTTTTATATTCATCATACCTTTTATAGATGCTCGGCGATTGTGTGTACTTTTAATAAATCCATCGATCAATACATTTTTTGTATGTTCTATAAAAGTACACCTAGGTCGTCCTCTGCCAGCATTTCCTTTCACTTCAGCCATATAAACCTTTTTAGTCAATCTTACATTCTTCATTCTTTCAACGTGTCTATATCTGTGATGAAATATCAATAATAATAAGAGGTATACCAGGATCGTATAGCAAATCGCATTCGATTGTTTCTGCCTACCCCTCGTGGCATAAAACTTCCTGGCCTCACATAGCACAAGAACTTAGCAATATTACATGTTTGTACTACAAATTGCGTACACACTCGATAAAGTCTGAAAGCAATTTTTTCTGTCCGGAAAGGAAAGTTCTTACTGAATGGGAGATGAAACGAGGGCACTCACTCTACTCGCTCGTAAATCTCTCTTGGGTTTTCCTGCTTGATATATCGGCCCGATAATCGAGCTCACCACACGTGCGTTATGGTGACTTGTAAACGTGCCACAATATATATTCAAATGCGTTTCATATCGATTGCTATTGATGTGACAAATTTTGGGAAACTTTTACAGAAGTTTTTTTTTTGGAATTTATTGAACCAGCAAAAGCAAAGTGAAATGCCGAAAGTAGGACTATTTTAAAATAGACGATAATTATAGACCTTTATTTTCTTTCTTTTCTTTACGGGTTGCCTTACAGCTCCCGAAACCGTGTTACAGTCCTAGGGTACCCAGCGGAAGACCAAGTCTCAAGACCCCTTTTTAACAACCTTACGAGCTTAAATCTCGCGAAATATTCACCTATGTAAAAAAAACAATTTAAAACCTTATTCATATTCAGCAATACCCCATACGATGTAGTGGACATTTTTTATATTCTCCTATTCTATGTATCATTATAGTTGCCCCTTAATTTTTTCTGACAACAAAAATCTGTGACGGTTCACATAAGACACCTTTCAGTAAATTGCCACGGACGGACAGACAGACACTTCTTCTGAAAATCTCGCTTTCACACAAATATATTATTGTAAAAAAAAATAGGAAATATTTCAATATTTCAAAAAGGTTAATTCTCGCCTCTGGTGACCCCAGAGCTGGTGCTTACTTCGCTCAAAGAATCAGTATAGCAGTGCAGCGAGGTAACGCCGCCAGCATCTTGGGCACCATGCCACAAGGCGAACATTTAGAAGGGATATTTTTCATGACAAAATTTTTTTTTTGTTTATTTGTTTTATAAGTTTTAGTTTAATGTTAATTTTATATTATACTAGCTTTTGCCCGCGACTTCGTTCGCGTAGAATTAGGAATAATGACTTAATTTATGTAAATACGCAGAGATTTCCTTTAATTTTATCTTTTACCTCCGTAAATTCCTCGTCAGTCAGAACTTCAAAAAAGTATAAATTCGGTACCTACCTATAAATTAATATTTTCCCAGTCCGTAAAAATATTTCCCCCATGCCCAAGTTAACAATTTCTTAAGGGTTGTTTAAAAAAATCTTTTAGGTCAACTCCTATGTTCTCTAGCTAAGTTTCAAGTAGATTCGACCAAAACAACATTTTTCCCCATACAAAATTTTACACCCCGTTGCATCCCTCCTTTATTTTTATTTTTATTTTTTTTAAATCCAAAAATACGTGTTTTATTATTTGTTTTGAACAATATTTGTACCAAGTTTCAAGTTAATACACGCATGTAATACGATTTCCGTATACAAAATTTTACACCCCGTTGCACCCCTCCTTAAGGGTCGTTTTTAAAAATCCTAAAATACGTGTTTTATTATTTGTTTTGAAGAATATTTGTACCAAGTTTCAAGTTGATACCTACACGATTTCCCTATACAAACTTCTACACCACGTTGCACCCCTCATTAAGGGTAGTTTCTAAAAATCCAAAAATACGTGTTTTATTATTTGTTTTGAAGAATATTTGTACCAATTTTCAAATTGATACCTACACGATTTCCCTATACAAACTTCTACACCACGTTGCACCCCTCATTAAGGGTAGTTTCTAAAAATACAAAAATACGTGTTTTATTATTTGTTTTGAAGAATATTTGTACCAAGTTTCAAGTTGATACCTACACGATTTCCCTATACAAATTTCTACACCCCGTTGCACCCCTCCGTAAGGGTAGTTTTTAAAAATCCAAAAATACGTGTTTTATTATTTGTTTTGAAGAATTGTTGTACCAAGTTTCAAGTTGATACCTACACGATTTCCCTATACAAACTTCTACATCCTGCTGCACCCCTCCTTAAGGGTCGTTTCTAAAAATCCAAAAATACGTGTTTTATTATTTGTTTTGAAGAATGATTGTACCAAGTTTCAAGTTAATACACGCAGGCAATACGATTTCCCTATATTTGCTTCTACACCCCTTTTCACCCTTCATTAAGGGTAGTTTCTAAAAATACAAAAATACGTGTTTTATTATTTGTTTTGAAGAATATTTGTACCAAGTTTCAAGTTGATACCTACACGATTTCCCTATACAAATTTCTACACCCCGTTGCACCCCTCCGTAAGGGTAGTTTTTAAAAATCCAAAAATACGTGTTTTATTATTTGTTTTGAAGAATTTTTGTACCAAGTTTCAAGTTGATACCTACACGATTTCCCTATACAAACTTCTACACCCCGTTGCACCCCTCCGTAAGGGTAGTTTTTAAAAATCCAAAAATACGTGTTTTATTATTTGTTTTGAAGAATTTTTGTACCAAGTTTCAAGTTGATACCTACACGATTTCCCTATACAAACTTCTACACCACGTTGCACCCCTCATTAAGGGTAGTTTCTAAAAATCCAAAAATACGTGTTTTATTATTTGTTTTGAAGAATATTTGTACCAATTTTCAAATTGATACCTACACGATTTCCCTATACAAACTTCTACACCACGTTGCACCCCTCATTAAGGGTAGTTTCTAAAAATCCAAAAATACGTGTTTTATTATTTGTTTTGAAGAATATTTGTACCAATTTTCAAATTGATACCTACACGATTTCCCTATACAAACTTCTACACCCCGTTGCACCCCTCCGTAAGGGTAGTTTTTAAAAATCCAAAAATACGTGTTTTATTATTTGTTTTGAAGAATTTTTGTACCAAGTTTCAAGTTGATACCTACACGATTTCCCTATACAAACTTCTACACCCCGTTGCACCCCTCCGTAAGGGTAGTTTTTAAAAATCCAAAAATACGTGTTTTATTATTTGTTTTGAAGAATTTTTGTACCAAGTTTCAAGTTGATACCTACACGATTTCCCTATACAAACTTCTACACCACGTTGCACCCCTCATTAAGGGTAGTTTCTAAAAATCCAAAAATACGTGTTTTATTATTTGTTTTGAAGAATATTTGTACCAATTTTCAAATTGATACCTACACGATTTCCCTATACAAACTTCTACACCACGTTGCACCCCTCATTAAGGGTAGTTTCTAAAAATACAAAAATACGTGTTTTATTATTTGTTTTGAAGAATATTTGTACCAAGTTTCAAGTTGATACCTACACGATTTCCCTATACAAATTTCTACACCCCGTTGCACCCCTCCGTAAGGGTAGTTTTTAAAAATCCAAAAATACGTGTTTTATTATTTGTTTTGAAGAATTGTTGTACCAAGTTTCAAGTTGATACCTACACGATTTCCCTATACAAACTTCTACATCCTGCTGCACCCCTCCTTAAGGGTCGTTTCTAAAAATCCAAAAATACGTGTTTTATTATTTGTTTTGAAGAATGATTGTACCAAGTTTCAAGTTAATACACGCAGGCAATACGATTTCCCTATATTTGCTTCTACACCCCTTTTCACCCTTCATTAAGGGTAGTTTCTAAAAATACAAAAATACGTGTTTTATTATTTGTTTTGAAGAATATTTGTACCAAGTTTCAAGTTGATACCTACACGATTTCCCTATACAAATTTCTACACCCCGTTGCACCCCTCCGTAAGGGTAGTTTTTAAAAATCCAAAAATACGTGTTTTATTATTTGTTTTGAAGAATTTTTGTACCAAGTTTCAAGTTGATACCTACACGATTTCCCTATACAAACTTCTACACCCCGTTGCACCCCTCCGTAAGGGTAGTTTTTAAAAATCCAAAAATACGTGTTTTATTATTTGTTTTGAAGAATTTTTGTACCAAGTTTCAAGTTGATACCTACACGATTTCCCTATACAAATTTCTACACCCCGTTGCACCCCTCCGTAAGGGTAGTTTTTAAAAATCCAAAAATACGTGTTTTATTATTTGTTTTGAAGAATTTTTGTACCAAGTTTCAAGTTGATACCTACACGATTTCCCTATACAAACTTCTACATCCTGCTGCACCCCTCCTTAAGGGTCGTTTCTAAAAATCCAAAAATACGTGTTTTATTATTTGTTTTGAAGAATGATTGTACCAAGTTTCAAGTTAATACACGCAGGCAATACGATTTCCCTATACAAACTTCTACACCCCTTTTCACCCCTCCGTAAGGGTCGTGTTTTATAATCCAAAAATACGTGCTTCATTATTTGTTTTGTAGAATATTTGTACCAAGTTTCAAGGTGATACCTACACGATTTCCCTATACAAATTCTACACCCCGTTGCACCCCTCCGTAAGGGTAGTTTTTAAAAATCCAAAAATACGTGTTTTATTATTTGTTTTGAAGAATTTTTGTACCAAGTTTCAAGTTGATACCTACACGATTTCCCTATACAAACTTCTACATCCTGCTGCACCCCTCCTTAAGGGTCGTTTCTAAAAATCCAAAAATACGTGTTTTATTATTTGTTTTGAAGAATGATTGTACCAAGTTTCAAGTTAATACACGCAGGCAATACGATTTCCCTATACAAACTTCTACACCCCTTTTCACCCCTCCGTAAGGGTCGTGTTTTATAATCCAAAAATACGTGTTTTATTATTTGTTTTGAAGAAAATTTGTACCAAGTTTCAAGTTGAACAACGCAGGTAATACGATTTCCCTATACAAACTTATACACCCCGTTGCACCTCAACTTAAGGGTTGTTTTTAAAATCCAGAAATATTTATTTATTATTTGTATTGAAAAATATTTGTACCAAGTTTCAAGTTGATTCACGCAGGAAATAAGATTTTACATACAAACCTATTTACCCCATTTGACCCCCTTAGGGGTTGAATATCGAAATTTCCTTCCTTATTCCTTGGCTACATAATAAAGGGAACCTCTGTGCAAAATGTCAGCTTCCTAGGTCCAAGGGTTTGGGCTGGGCGTTGATGATCAGTGAATCGGAACTTCTCTTTTTATATAATAGATTTGTAATTTAGTATTAAATGTAAGTAATTTTCTAATATTACTATGTAAATACTTTCACACCTGTTTTAATTAATATAGGTAACTATCTAAATATGATTTGTTCCTCTAATGTAAACATTAAAATAACTAAATAAACCAGGTCCGCGTGGAATAATGGCAAGAATACTGGCAGCATTTCCCCGCTGAATCGCGATACTTAAATGCAGTGATTTTTATTTTCTGAAGCATTGTACATTAACTTAGCGAACTTTATTTGCTTAGAATTCTCACTACCCTTGACTGAGGTATAAAACTCAATAAATCTATCAAAACTTATAACAGTTTAAAGTTACTTAAAGATATTATTTTCCGTTACGACGTTAACGGCGAGAACAATTTCTATTCGCTAACTATGAAATATTGAAAGCTAACACTAACAACCAAAGAAGTTTAAATAAATTTCCATCTTCGATCAGAGTCTCGATATCTTCAGCAAACTTATCGAAAGTTGCGAAATTTTTCCCGCAGTTTTTAGATGCAAGGTTGCCTCATTCAGTTAAAACATGTTTCGTGTCGGAGATAAAAGTTTTTCAAGTACCCCGCAGAGTTATGAATTTTTCTGCAAATTTAAAAAAATAAGAAGCTTTACATTAGTTCGTTTGTTGTAAAAAAAATGTCTCATCCATCTTGGGTTTCGTGCTTATGAAAACCGTATTACCGGGCCTGAAGGGTACCCAGCGGATGACATAAAAAAATGTGTGATTTAAAAATGTAAATTTAGATTTTTTTCTTTCTCCCGAAACCGTGTTATCGGTCTCAGGGAACTCAGCGGCAGACCAAGTCTACTTCTTTTAGCCAATGGTATTTGTGAGGCTATACCTAACGAGTGGCCAGTTCTGTTAAGGTATATTTAGATGGAAAAGCATCTAAGTGTGGTTTGTCGGATAATATACATACTTATGTTTTTAAAAAAAACCCAATATACCCAAATAAAAAAAGTACATGGCCAAATCAAACCATGGTCCGCCTAGTTAAAAACCAATTTTTTCTTTGCCTACCGTTCTTGGGATAAAAGGCGCGATGATAGATAAACCCATCCGAAGTCAGGGGCGTAGCGCTAGTAATCTAAATAAAACATTATAAAATTACGTTGCTATTAAATTACCTGATACAGTTAGTGCTACCAGAGTCGTAGAGATGCTTACGTCTTTTTGAACAGAGTACCTACCTTCCAAATAAAAAAAAGTTTATCTGCCCCGGGTTACATTCCAAAATAATAATTGTTTTAAATACTTGTTAGACTAAAATAAAAGTAATCTTACAAAATTGGTATAGAATTTCATATTCTTTCTTCACGGGTTGCCTTACAGCTCCCGAAACCGTGTTACGGTTCTGGGGTACCCAGTGGAAGACCAAATCTCCCTCGTTTAGCCGATGGTATTTGTGAGGCTATACCTAACGACCAGCCAGTTCTGTTGAGGTATATTTAGATGGAAAAACCTCTAAGTGTGGTTTGTCGGATTATGTACATAAGTTTTTAATTAAAAACACATTGGTACATACCCTTGGCGTCTTAACCATTCGGCCCGGTGGCCGTATGTGTCATTTAAATTAAACAATAACTCGTGTACTTCTTATTCATTTGCTAACATTTGAGAAGCCGCAGTAATTCAAGTGTACTAACTAAATGTAAATTTATTAAGATTAATTAATTCGGTTAGTTAATGTCGTCGATCTAATTGGCAGTTACTTCGCCGCTGTGAAAATTATCATTCAATGAAAGGTTACTCAATGATAATTTATTTATTGAAAATGTTGTGGGCTGAAATCTGAAATGTTCTAAAATTTTTTAACAGTTCTTCTTCTTCGTCTTTATTATTGCTCCAACAATGTTAATCGATGATTTACCAATGTCAAATATTATAGACGTTATAGTTATACCAATAGGCATGATGACTAAAAAATTCTAATTAGTCCGTCAGTTAGATTATCAGAAAATATTGGACACGTATTTTTTCTTTTTTCAATTAAACAAAAAATGATGAAGATACATTTGAGCACACTTTTGACCTAGAAGTGACGTCACCGGCCCCCACTCCCAAAATTTGACGGGCTTTATCTCTGTAATTTTTTGTTTGATTGACAAAAGAAAAAATACGTGTCCAATATTTTTTGATAATCCAAATTTCGGACTAAATAGAATAATATTTTGTTTACCCTGTCATCTTCCCCGCCGACTGGGATAATATTCTATTAATCACTTACTAGTTACAACTATCACAGCGTGGTCAGGATTAAACCGGATTCCCCATCTTACCTAATTTAAATAATTACCTTAAAATATTATCATCGTATTGCACTACACGTACGTGAAAGACTCTCTGCCCAGGGTGTGTTTATGTGCGGTTATAAAAAACCCTAACCTACCTCTACATGCCAACAGGATCGTACCTACTGTCAATAATTTATTTGATGTATGTGCAATAAATTTATTTGATGTATGTGCAATAAGTATTGTCTTATGCGCAAAAAAAAACCTATATATTTTCACATATCCAGCACGAAAAGGGCGCTTTTGTAAAAGTAATTCGAATTTCAAACACCACCTTGACGCTCGCTACGCTCGTGATTCAATTCTAGACTACTCCACTAGGTCGTGATTTAAAGTCAGCACTCGCAGCAAAAATAACTTTGCTCACTTGTTGAACAAATAACTATTAAATAAATATTTCCTTATCTTACTTTTAAAATCACAGACCTCAAAACAGAACAGAAAAAGAGGCCACAAATATTAAAAAATATTCACCCAGCTACTTGTGTATAGATTTCAATTAAATTAATTAAAAATTTTGTTTTTTTTTGTTGAGTGAGCTGCCAAGAAACTTACAAACTTGGGTCGTAATGTGTTAGAAGTATAAGAAAAGAAAACGATTTCAAACAAAGTATAATGACGGCGCAAAACTTGTGTTTCACTTGCAAACTAATAAATTTTCAACTGCAATTATGTTCTTTCAATGAGTGCTTTGGATTAACTAAAGGATTCCTGTCACTGTGAAATATTGACCACTTAGATTCACTATTTATATTACTACAAAGAAAACGACAGAACACCGTTTACCTATGCTAATATTATAAAGAAACACTTTTTTTTGTTTTATAGTGACTTGTGCATTTGATAGCACAATTATTCTTGAGGAAGGTTATAGACTATAGACATCACGCTACGGCCTAGAGGAGCGGAGTGAGTGCAACCGCAAGGTTCTTCTTCTTAGTCGTGGTGCTCTTGACAGAGCAGTCGTGGTCAATCATGGCAGTCCACAGCGCGACGCACCTTGCAGTATTGACTCGCCATGGTTAACTTTCTTGGGAAGAATAGTGCAGTGCATTTAGGTCTTCAGGCTCGCTGTAGTCTCTTTCAGCCAGTTGCCTAGTTAGATGTATGGTTATACCGCCATTGCTCGGTCGCCAGAACATCATTTGTTGTGTAGCAGAGGGTACCAAGCGTGCAGGTGAGGATGACATTTGGGGTCAGATAGATCTTATTCCGTGCAAGGCATATAATATGCATATGTAGTAGGCATAAATACACCAAAAACAATATGTGGCATGGTTTTATTTCTCCAAAACGTAAGAAAATAAAGCACTTGTATATTTCCACATGAGTAAGTAGTAAGCGGTACCGTTCACATTGGCAAGGACCGCAAGTCAACGTGGGACAATAAATTTCAAACCGTGTTCACTTCCCCGTAAGAGATTTAAGGAAATCGATAAGCGCGTGTTTAGAATCGTACTCTGAGATTTCTGTGCTTGTAAGAATTGTTTCCTTTAAGATTTATGCACTATATGCAGATATTTTATGTTTTTAGGGATCCGTGCTTCTCCGATGAAAGAACGGAAACCCTTACAGGATCACTCTTGTGTCTGTCTGTCTGTACGTCTGTCACAGCTTATTTTCTTCGAATCGACTGGACGAAAATAGTTGAAACTTGGTTCATATAATAGAGTTTGATGGACCCAATCACGGACGTATATCTATATCTATACTAATGTAATGAATAAACTCAAAAACTACTGTGCCGATTTCAAAAATTATTTTACCAGTGGAAAGCTACATTCACCCTGAGTGACAAAGGCTGTATTCTATTTTCAAAAAAATTAGGGATCCTTACTAAAACTCCAATAATGTAACCCAAGGTGTAAAAAAATTACCTAAGAAATTCCTTACATCGCGTGCGCTGCGAAAACTATTGATGATATAGAGGTAGTGGCAGTGATAGAGGGTAGGGGTAGGGAGTAGGAGTGGGGGTAGGGGAACGGGTAAGGGTACGGGTAGGGGTGGGGGTAGGGGTAGAGGTAGAGGTAGGGTTAGGGGTAGGGTTAGGGGTTAGGATATATTTTATTTTGTTCGTAAATATCCACGAGCGAAGCCGGGGGCGGAATGCTAGTAGCTTAATAATCGTATAAAAAGCAGCCTATGACCCCGCAATTAACTCTGTGCTGGTTTGAAAACAAAATTTTGCATTTACTTATATTATTAATTCTTATAGACGCGGATATCAATACTTCGATTTTGTCGCTGTTTATGGGTGTATTTCTTTGGTATTATATAATATAATGCCTTTGTATTTTTTAATTGAACGTTGAAAGAATGAAGAATGAAAGATTGACTAAAAAAGGTTTATATGGCTGAAGTGAAAGGAAAGCTGGCTGGAAATGTGTACTTTTATTGAACATATAAAAATGTATTGATCGATGTCAATATTAAAAGAACACATGTATGCCGAGCATGTGATGTATGAAAGGTATGAGAATATAAAAGAAGCGAAAGCGGTATGTCAGGATCGTAATAAATGGTAGTGGATTGCCTCTGCCTACCTCTCTTGGGATTAAAGGCGTGATGACAGATAGATAGATAGATATAATCTTAGGTTATGATAATATACTCGTCCATATACAATATTAATTAATATCAATTTTAAGACGAAAGACGGATTATTATGTAGTTAATTTTGATAGGAAATTCCTTCACTCAGTACACAACAATAGTAGTTCTGGTAACAACAGAGAATTTATAACCGTTTTCAATGTGTGCAGTCGTGCAAATCGTTTATTTGAGTATTTGTTATTATGTCGTGGGCCGATCGTAGAATTAGGCCATTTCATGACATGACCAACTAATATCTAATACACAAATGCCGTTCTACATTGAAACCACCTCGAAACCACATCCTAGACTTTCGTGTCAAACAGAAAACCATAGTAAAAACGGCATAGACATTTTGATAGAGGCTTTAGTGAATGCCAAAACAAGCAATTGTCGACTCGATAACCGCAATAAAACCATAGATAGATAATAGGGCCGCTGTGTGGACAAATTTTAATATCAACAATGGTGAAATTATGAAATTACGAAAATTATGTTTACAAAATGTGACCGAGTGGTTAAGACGTCTGGTTTTAACTAGGCAGACCACGGGTTCGATCCCGGATCCCCGGCCATGTACCAATGGGTTTTATAATTAAAAACTTATGTACACAATCCGCCAAACCACACTTAGAGGCTTTTCCATCTAAATATACCTCAACAGGTATGGCCTCACAAATACAATCGGCTAAAAGACGGAGACTTGATCTTCCGCTGGGTAGGTACTCTGCAACCGTAACACGGTTTCGGGAGCTGTAACGCAACCCGTGAAGAAAGAAAACAATAATAAATATATATATACCAAATTTTATTAAAATCTACAGCCCAATACTGTGTCATGTCATTTTCTTGATCTAGAAACTCATCGGCGAGCAAAACTTGATATTTGTACCTACGTGGGCTTCCATAAAGTCTTTAGTCATACATTATAATTATAATTTTCTCAGAATGACCTTTGCAATGTCCATAGTTAGTCTAAGTTCAAAGGGTGCACTATCCTGTAGTCTGCCGCTCTGTCGAGTGGAATTGATACCCTAGACATATTTTCTTTACTTTTTAATTTTAATTTCCTATAAAAGTTTTATCATTGACCAAGTGCGTGTCGGATATGCATCAACTTAAGGTTTCATAGATATTTATTCCTTCATGATATAAGTACAAATATGTTGTATGTAGAAAATTGCTCGCGTTGTATAAAAATTTAGAAATCCTACTTAACAAATAATTGGCAAAACTTTTGTTTTGAAATAAAGTTTCAGTAAACTTTGTCCTTTTATGGGATCACGTAAACTCGACTAAATTGGATATTAAAGGAAAACGCAAATAATTGCTTTGCCATTGCTATCATCCTAAAAAAATCTAAAATATAGGTTGAAATTAGGAACGAAACTATTTCCTGTCTAAAAATAGCTTTGAATGCAAAAAAGTTCTAACTGAATGGGTAAAAACAAAAGGTTATGAAGAAACAGAGTTGTTTTTACACGTGGACATCTAAGGAAACTGACTGGGTTATACAATTATAAAGATAATGTAGTTATGGGTTGATACACATACAAAAAAATACCTACCCAAATCGCTTCAAGTGTGCCTATAAAATTTGATGAGTTTTCGATTTGTTCAGGATTCGATCATCAGATCCTAACCTGGTATCCATGGGACTACCTGGAAAGTATATCCTTTCAAACAAAAAAATAATTCCAAATCGGTTCCAAAAAAAATAAAATAATGTATCAGATGTTTTTGGTTACTGAATAAATATGATTATGTAATTTTATCCCTTAAAACGCGATTGAGGAGGGGCTTAAAAATAATTAGGAACAGCAACGCGATGGCTTATTTCTTTGTTCCATTTCTACGCGAATAAAACTGCGGTCAAAAGCTAGTTTATACATATTCAGTTAAGTAATGAACCGAATGAAATTTTCTTGAACTGTATTATTATATAACTTAGTAAAAATGTTTACTTGCATCTCTATTTCAAAATGACAGCTTAATGAAATTTTATATGAATATATGATTTATCAAATTCTTGTATGAACGGTCCCCTGTCAGTTTTCAAATCATCGTGTCTGTGGTCGATTTCGATACCGGACAGATTTAGGACTGCTGTCCACACGTTATAGAAAGTATTGTAAATAAGGGTAAATTCATATATTGATATTTAATTTAAAGGCCAATGTCCACTCGCAATCACAGTTATATTGTAATTGAATTAAAAAAAACATCGATCTCTTAACGTTTGTTTACATAAGGGTTACGACACAAAATAGGTCAGGTCAAATAACATACGCATTACACAGATGAATGGTCACAACCATTGTGACATCATCTGGCGGACAGACCAAAAATTTTCGGTGACATATCGGCCGAGTCTGCCGATTACGTTAAATCGGCTGAATTAGGAAGAAATATTTCCATTGCCAGATATTTTTATAAAAAGAGATATATATGTGAACGAACAATTCGCTTTCATAATGTTCATAGAATATATCAAAAAAATTTACGAACCTATTCATTCCAGCGCTGCACCTATTACTCGCATTTTTATGGGATACAATTTTCCCTAATTTTGTTAATTTCCCCGAATTAACTTCTCTTTTACCTCTCCCTAAACAAATAGCCTCTTATGGTTTGTCGAAAAATTATAACTTTTATTACCAAAAAAACTTCAATTGGTGACGACGTATAGAGTGTATGGAAATAAGGAATGCACATTTGAAACCTGAATTCTAATTCAATGCCGAATTTTTCAAATGAAAAATATTTCTGCTGCATCTTTTGAGTTTATCCACCGCTATACCGATACAACAAAATTTAAAAGCACATAGAGGAAGGATTACTACAGTCACAGGAAAACAATTTGTTTTGTTCCTATACCCTGTTCAATGTTGCAAACTCATTAAATCTGGACATTGTTACTAGTAGGCGTAAATAAATAGAATTGTGCCTGGCTACGATTTCAAAATTAATAAGTGAGAATTAATTTTATGGATAAATAATTATGTTTGTCTGATTTTAGTAAATTCTACGATGAGTATAATATTATTCATCTGCTATTTGTACCATCGCGATATCAGTTTCTTTTATATATTTTTATGGTAAAAAACGGAACCCTTATAGAATCACTCTTGTGTCCGTCTGTCCGTCTGTAACAGCTAATTTTCTACGAATCTACTGGACGAAAATGGTTGAAATTCGGTTCATAATCTCGAATTTCGATTTTAGGGGAAAATTAAATATTTTTTTAAGATGTCGGGGCCTCTATCTACTACAAATTGTATCGTCTGAAATAGTTAAACAGATGTATTTGTCACCCTTGACCTTATCTCAAGAAAATGATGAGTATAGATTTCCCTCGGGATTGGTACGGCTGTGATCGAACTGTACTTACAAGTGAAAAAGTTCTAGACAAGTTCCAGATAAATAGATTGCTCTTCAGTACTCGTATGACTTTATTAGCTATTTGTATTTTCGTAAACAGGTGGAATTAATCTTACTAAAATATCTATCTACATATACTAAAATTATAATCCTGTAAATGTTTGTTTGGAAAAATACAATCGATTCTAAAAATTTTATTATATAAAAAAAACGTTAGAGATCTGCAAGATAAAGCAACGTTTCGAACTAAAACCGACGAAGAACTTTATTTGTCTGTAAGTAAACTGGAAAACTACTGGAAAGACTTGAAATAAATATTTGGCTGTTATAACACTACTTTAGTAATAGCACAATGCTATATTTTATAAAAAAAAAATATTTTGCAACTAAAACCACTATAAAAAATAGAACGCGAGCGAACAAGATAATATTTATAGAGATTTCATATTTTAAAAAAATCCACGTGCGAATTGAAGCTTTTCCTTTTTTCAAAATTCGTAATTTGAGGTATTACTAATTTTGAAAAAAATATGAAATTCTAGCTACGTATGTATGTCTGCACGGTACACAATCCTCTTGAACCTTGAGTTTAACTGTAAATCACTATCCAAATAACTCCTGTGGGTGTTCAGTTCACCATTTGTTAATATTGTTTGCTACTTTCTCTAACTTTCTTAATTCCATCGCAAGCTGGAAACTTCTTAATTTATTTTGTAATAAGCAAATTCATAATCTTGACACTTTTAATGGCTTATTCGTGTTGCTTTCACTTAAACATTTGTATCGTTGGCGGTTTACGGAATTCATTTTAATCGCATTGAAATTGGACAGAGAAAATGTTGTGATATTTTTTAAAATTAACTGTCAGATAAGTGGTTCGCTTTTTTCACAATCATCAAACGAGTATTTGTTGAATAACTATTGCGCACTTAGTTTTGAACTAAAAAAGTTATGCATAAAAAGAATGTCGGAAATATTGGCTATTGAGACTTTCAGCCCGATTTGCCAATGGGTGCAGAAAGTAAGTATATACTAATATTATAAAGGTAAAGTTTGTATGTGGTTATCTCTCAAAGTACAGAACCGATTCTAAAAAATATTTCAATAACTATATAAATATTTCAAGAAAGCTACGATATCCCTGAGTGACATAAGCTATATTTTATTTTGTTCGAAAATATTCACGGCCGAAGCCGGGGAAGGAAAGCTAGTATAAAATAATTCACCTCCATCTATGAAATTAAGGTGTAAAAAACACCAAAATTCAGTGAAATCGTAAAGATTTCTACTTTATCAAACTAAAAAAAAATTTTTCACTGACCGGACTATATTAGCACCAACCGACAAAACCAGCAACTAACTTTAAAAAAATAATAAAAAAATAATAATATAAAATAAAATAATAATATAAAAATAATAATAACTTAAGTATAATACTTAAAAAGTTCACAAAAAAACCTCAAATTAATATCAAAACTTTAATTTAAAATTTCCTATAATCGTAAAATCCGATTTTACAGCTTCCATAAATTCAAAATAGATAGAGAGGTCTAACGACATTTACCGTAAACCGGTAAAGTTTGTGCTCACGAATCAAGTAGCCTCTAGTATTCGCGATCCAAATAATTTAGTTCTAATAATCTGAGAGGCCAAGCAAACTCTTAATAGGAGGCTGATTCACAAACGCAACCTTTAAACCTTTGGGAAAGTCCACTCTTATTTTTTACTATCACAACCTTTATATCTTGCAGCGTGGGTAGAGGCACTGGTAATTAGAGCGCTTAAAACTTGAAACCGGAAGTCTTTGGTTCAATGATGAGTACAGTTAAATAGGGTTATATGTGGACGTTGTCACCAGTTTCCCGATGTGTTGTTACATTTTATATCTTCACAGATATCAAATGAATGCACACATTGGCAAAATGAAATAGGTTTCTGATTGATGTTTTATTTTATTTATTTATTTATTTATATAAATATGTTGTTCGTATTTGCAAATTTTAACATACACCTTGCGATTTTTAGTTCCATGTTTAATCTTTACTAAGTTACTTTAGAGTTTTAAACATGTCGTTTATGAATTGGTCCTTTACAAGCAAGCGACAATGTTGTCATGAATTAACAATGAATTTGCCGCGAAACTTGCGTATACAGAATGGCTGTGGATTGCCTTTGATAATAACCATTGTGCGGCTTGACACGAATGCTGTCAAGCAATTAGAATAGCAAATTATTCCAAACTGTTGCGATTAATATTATAAATGAAAGGGCCTGTTGAATTTGTAAGTTCTCTTTAATTAGATACAAAACGAAGACATAATGTAGATGACCTATCTTAGTATATACGCACTAAAACGATGTAATTATATACTGTTCACAATACTTCATGTCCCAAATAATAATGGTATAGTGTTGTTAGCATAAGTTTCTTATGTCTTGTCTAGTTAGTTGATGAAAACAGCAATAAAGATACCCCCTCAGAATGTTTTATAAAATGTCGTGATGTAGAGAAATTTATCAGTCTGTCTTATGCCGTGTTTCTTGTAGCAATAACTGCTACGATTGTGACTCTAGTTGCAATAACTACTACGATTGCGAATCTAATAACAACATTTGCTACTATGGTGACTTTCGTAGCAGTAACTGCTACGATAGCGACTCTAGTAGCAACATTTTCTACTATTGCGACTTCCGTAGCTATAACTGTTACGATTGCGACTCTAGTAACAATCACTAGGTACTACTATTGCGACTTTCGTAGCAATCACTGCTACGATTGCGACTCTAGTATCAATGACTGCTACGATTGCGACTCTAGTAGCAACATTTTCTACTATTGCGACTTTCGTAGCAATAACTGCTACGATTGCGACTCTATTAGCAACATTTTCTACTATTGCGACTTTCGTAGCTATAACTGCTACGATTGCGACTCTAGTAGCAATAACTGCTACGATTGCGATTCTAGTAGCAATATTTGCTACGACCGTAACCATCAGATCAGATGTATTACTTTTTTTTAAATTTCGCCCTATCAATTTCCTAGACAAATTAAAGTGTGACGCAAACTATGTTGAGATGCAGTAAATACTACCTATCCATAAACTGGCAAGCCGGAGCCTGTAAAAGAGCAAATAAATTAAGTTTGACGAAACTTGAAAATTTGTTTCAGTAAATGAGTTTCCCTGCTAAATCTTGGGCACTGCTTGTTTACGCTTAAACTTTATTTATGAAGCAATTAACAGCACTCAGGGCATTAAATAAACTTTCACTTCGCTCTCTAATGAGTGAAGAAATCATTAGAAGTAGAACGACGGTCAAAATGTGCTTAATATTTGATTAGTGTTTCATAAAAATATCTGCGCACATAAATAAAAATAAGTGAGATGATATCTCATAATATTTATATTTTTCTAAAGTAAAAACTAAGGTTTGATTTTATATTTTTAACGGACTTCAAAAAAAGGACGAGGTTCTCAATTCGACTGAATATTTTTGTATCGCCAATTGCGAACCGATTCTGATGGTTTCTTTTTTTTATCGACAGAGAATATTTTCGGATTGGTTCCATTTTTGTTTAAGTGAAAATTGGTTTAGAAATTTTGAAATAACTGATTTTTCAGGCAATTTTAGTTATGATTTATTTTTGAAATTATGAGAAAAAAAATAACTTTTAAAAAAGTATCGAAAATATTTACAATTTTGAACAATGTTTGAAGTCGGTATACTTTAAAAAGAATTAATCTATTATTTATACTTTCACGGCCTTTATACTTTGCGTTATGGCCAGAGACAACAGTGTCCACATTTTGCCCATTGTCCATATTGAACAGAACTGATTTCAATATTTTTGGTATCTTATAAATCCATAAAAATAAGCGAAAAGTTTACGATATAAATTTTTGTGATCTTAGCTCTCGCTATGTGGCCTACATTTTTAGGGAGTAATCTTGTGACGGCAGTGTGTAACCGGAAAGAAAAATAATTAAAATTCGAGCTTCTCGAGGGACTCTTTTTACACTTTGTTTTGCACACACATTCTAGCTTTTTGATGTTTAGAAGTTAATTAGTGTTGTCAAATTTTAAATTTAGTTTACAGGAAAACCTAAACAAAAATCATGTTTTGAAGTTTTCACAAAAAATGGCACGAAACTCTCTCTACACTCGACTCGCTCTTGGCTAATTTAAAAAAAATATTTCGTCTAATATTTTAGTACACTTTGATATGTTTACGATCATCATGGTAACCAGCGGAGAGCATGAGTTTTCCTCATTTAGTAGAAATTGAAAATCTTCCACAGCCGCAAAACCACTCGACTACGACAGCAAGTAACTAATTAGAAATCCTAAAAGTTTTATTGATAAGAGAATATAAAGTACGAATTTGAATTTCAACTTTACCAGTCGCCCATTAATATCTGTCCAAAGTGGAGATATCAAAATATTACGGGGAGAAAAAAAAAATGATGAAGTGAAAATAAATGTCTTGGCAAATAGTATGGAAATTGACGCATTATGCTTTAAAGGAGCAAGTCTTAGATTTTTTTTAAACAATTGCACTTCAGCCTGGGGAACTAAGAAGTTTACATTCCATTTTCAAACTCCTTACAACATACCAACACAATCAATATCGTAATAAAAATAACGCAAGTATTTTTTTAATTACCGTGTTAGATTCCCGAGTAGTCCACGAGTTTTTTTAAATCTATGAATGCAGTTTTTCTTATCTCTAAAATCGACGACATGGTTCCTTAGAACACCTTTTGCTTTCTCTTATAGTTTCGGAGGTCCCTATACTGACCCATCTTCATGTTACGGCCTGTATATATTGTTTCACTTCACAATAAAAGCAAAGCTATAGGCAACATAAAATCTAACAAAAAATTCGACTTATGGTTGACGGCGTATTAATAAAACGGTTTATTCCTGTCTAAAATGTAGATGGATCCAGTTTGAATTATGAAGGTCAGGAGAAGTCAACAAATTGAATTTATATCAGACTCGCTGAAGGAAATTAAATCATTTGGAGACAGAAGTGTCGACCTCCTACTGATATTATTTAAGGAATTGAAATGCGAATATCATACTTTGGAATAATTTGTTAACAGATTCACCGAAAACGTGCCCGAAATTGAACCTTGGCCGATATTATTTTTAACAATGGATATCTGTATCGATTCATTATCTAAATCGGTAACTAAATTTACCTCCACGACCTGTATACCTTGCGGACATTACTATCGGTGTCAATATACAGGTGTAAATTTTTCCAATTACAAATGTTTGTTTACAGAAAAGAGGAATCGCTGATTCATTGTCCATAAAAAAATCTGTGACGAAACTTAGGGCTTCTAAATAAAATAAGTAAATACTTTTGTATGGATATATCACACTTTGGCGATTTTTACATTTAAACAAAACTGGTGGCAAGCCTGTCGTTGGAAATTAAATGCAACTACTTTACAAGTAAATGAAAATCTATAAAGATTTCAATATACATCTAGATGAAGGCAGTGGTGTGGTCAGAAACACTACTAAAAGTCTCGACTTATTGCTTGTTGTCCATATAAAACGGAAAAGGTGGAGCTAGATGTGTCACTTCTAACAGACGTATGTATCTGTTATTTTTAGAAGAAGTGCGTCCACCTACTTTACGTGTCCTCTAAAGCACGAAATTGCTGCTTAGCATTTTTGGAACGAGTGAGATAACTCCAACGCTCTTCTATTTATGCTATCGATTCCTTCCTGCCTTCTGCAAAGTAAAATTATTTTTCATGATTTCAAACTACTCAGGTAGACATAGTCTAGTCATCACGCGGCCATTATATGAACGTAACTTGGAAGGTTTTCAAGTTTCATTTATTAGCTTGACACCGGCTGTGACATCTCTTAATAAATGACTTACGATGACATCCAGATTGTTCGCGTCCGCGTTTTCAACATAAATGAGGCGTCCGCTTAAAACTTTTCTGGATATATTTTTATTAAATAAAGAAAATAAATACACAATAATATTTTTATATATTTATTGGTCATAACAAGAAATACAAATAAATATACCTACTATGCCATATATATAAATTAACCTATAAATAAAAAAAAATCATCAAGATCGCGTCTTCTGGGAGAGTGCCCACAAAGCTGGCTGCGTTGCCACGTTGGATAGCGATACTTATCCTTCGGGCCAAATATAAGCCAGCACTTTGAAATGAAAATGCAAATATAAAATTTTCTAATTACTTAATAGGTAGGTACAATATATCTTACAAGTATTTACAAAAAAAATGTCAACACTAGGAGAATTTTTGAATGTAATTTATTTTAAACTTGGTTTGGACACGTTGAAAGAATGAAGGATGAAAGATTCACTTAAAAGGTTTATATGGCTGAAGTGAAAGGAAATGGTGGCAGAGAACGACCTAGGTGTATTTTTAGTGAACATGTCGCCTTCTCTATAAAATTACACCGTAAAATTATTGAGAAGCTTAAAGGGTATATGGGGTCCAGCGGTATTGTCACAGAAAGCGACATACATCAATGGAACGAGTCTTACAATATGACGTGTAACATCTAACCTCAAAAAACCTTATTTTATTTTATTTTAATAAGAATTTCTTACACGTCTTACAATCTTTAGTGGACTGCTCATGCTTCATAAAGCATCTAACGTCATGAATTGAATTAATATCATATCATATATATGATCAGTAATCATTTATTAAGGTTGTCATATAAACCCTAAAGATCTACTAATATTTTAATCCATCAAACTACTAAACTGATTCTAAAAAATATATGTTTATACATTACCTTTTCCATTTTATATATATTTATTAATATATATCAAATCTAAACATTAAAAATAACTAAATAAACCAGGCCCGCGTGGAATAGTGGCAAGAATACTGACTGCATTTCCCCGCTGAATCGCGATGCTGATTCGTTGACCGTTCAGATTGTACATTACAAATTTATATTTTTTGGCAACTGTCTATATGGAATACATTTTTGAATCCCTTTGTCTATCTATCTATATCTATGATCACGCCTTTTAGGCAGAGACTATCGAATGCAATTTGCTACGATCCTGACATACCTCTTTTGCTTCTTTATATTCATCATACCTTTCATACATGCTCGGCGATTGTGTGTACTTTGTCTCATCTCGATTATAAAAATAATATCGATTAAAATTACAAATTAAAATGTAAATTTAAAAAAGTTTGATTATATACCATTATTTTTATATTTTATTTACTTATCTTTTGCTAAATAAAAATAAATATTCATTTATATAACAGTAATTTTCTTCCAACCTTATCTTGTGGAATTAAAATATACCCTTTTTTCCGACCATATCAACCCCAAAATCAAGGTAAAGGAATGTTTTATAGTAAACGAAAAATATTTCTTTGGCGACCCCGACACCAAATACCTCATTTGTCACGGAACAATCTGCAGCTTATCTAAAGAAAAAGATAAAATTGAGACAAAACGACGGTGTTGAAAGTGAATCCTACTAAACTACGAGATATAGATCTGGTTCCAATACACTAACACTGACCGATTTATTAAATTATCTTTTTATTAAGGGAACTTTTGTCCTAAATTTTCTTTCAACCTGTCGTATGTAGAAAATAAATTATTATGTAAAAAAAACTCTTGTTCGACCCTAAAGTGGCATATAATTAATATAGACTGAAAAATAATAGTAAATGGGTATTTACTGAAAATTATTAAGACGAGGAACGACTCAGAAATTTCTAATCGTAAGCCACGCCCTAAACTCGTGGTTCGAGCGCAACGATCACGTCATGCAAGACAACGACGGCGCTTTGTCCGTTCTTGCTGCAGAAGTGAGAAGGGCATAAAGTATCGCTTTTAGGAATAAATAACGTAAGCGGCACATTTCAAATAAATAATTTATTAAAAAACGATCACATGCAGGGAAAAATCTTCTTAATCAATACTAGGTACTGAAATTACCTACAGATTCGTATAAAATTTAAACGTAAATCCCTTCAGAGTTTTATTTAATTTATAAAATTTAAGTTATCGAGAAAATTTTCACCAATGTTTTGAAATGTTTTCAACCTACACAATACTAGATAAAATCCTCTAGTTTTCGATGCCCAAATTGTATGTTCATAGCATTTATAAAATTAGGGAATTTCAGTTCAGGAATCAACCAAAATTATTCGTTCCTCCCCTCGCAATGGACCAACCAATCCGGCGCGGCGGTAGCGACCTTGCCAGATGTATGTTAGGGTTCGATTGCCTCTGCCTATCCCTCTTGAGATAAAAGGCATGATGATAGATAGATATTGTAATTAATTAAAATGGAAGTAGTCCATATTAAACAGAACAGGTTGCAAGGTGAAACTAGAACTTTTATTTTAGACAGATTCTATAATCCCTAGATTTGTATTCCACAACCCTTTTTCTTAGAAAATTATACGGTAACAAAATTTTCGATTAAAGTTTGTCATCACCGCTTGTCCAATAGCTCGGTTCAGTAATCTCTACCCCTGCCGAAACTTTAAACTTTTTTGTGGAATTTCATCAAAATTTTAATTAACCTGTCATCTAAGCCTGCTCACGGTGATCCTTTTGAGAATTAATTAATAACATTTGCATATCAACTTTGTAATTAAATAAGTGCTTTAGCCTCAGATCATTTCACACTTTATGCGGTTAATTAATTGGAAGACTTTTAATAAACCATTAATTTTTTTATTTTAGCTTTTCGCCTTGATACAGCCTTGGCCTCGCCCGTCAAACTTTGATATCACAGCTACCCCGGTACCCGATAGAATCTTGATTATTGTTTCTGTTTTATTATATTCGATACTAAGTCTAAAACTAAAGTTATGTCATCTTTATTGCTGAAGGTCATGTCTATTATGAAGAGGTAGACATGTCCTGGACAGATTATCTTTTCAAGGTTGTCAGGATTTCTACGAGCAATATGGTCGCAGTAGTTGAGGATGTGTTGGAAGCAGAGATAAGACAGTCAATTATTATGTCAATATCCACGGGCGAAGGAAGGTATAATATATATATATATATATTCTAACTGCATATTTATCTTCACATTAGTGACACTATGACAGCAGAAAATATATACAAACAGCTACAAGGAATCTCAGATGTTGAGTTGTATAGTTTAGTTAACATAGGAACTAACTTACTGGAAATTTCAATACAAGTTCTAACTTACTAAGTTCAACTTAATACGAAACTTATGAGAGAAATATGAAATATAACTTTAACTGTATATTGTTTCAACAAAATTCTGTTCAAAATATGAGTATAAATTGGAATATAACGGAACAGGAAATGATTTGAAATTGAAATATTGCATATCGGAAAACTTTCACAAAAGAAAATGCGCTATTGACAACGCATCTCTTTTCTATATTCCTCCGCTTTCAACGCACACGAGTATCACATAGAATAATAGGAAATATTATTGTAAATTTATTACACTTTCAAGTACTTCTTGCTCTACATAAATAGCTTATAGTTGTGCATAGGGATACTTATTACATTAAACACAGGAAAATTATACAATTACCTAATTTTATGAGACAAATATTTTGCTGGATCTGGGATTTGAACCTAAGACCTATTTTGTAAAAAAGTATACAAGTCACCAGTTCAATTTGAAGCTTACATCATTGAACAAAAAACATAATCTTCACGGATTGTTTTATAGCTCCCGGGAACCGTTGCCGGCCCCAGGGTACCCAGCGGAAGACAAAGTCTTCCTCACTTAGCCGAAGATTTTTTTGAAGCTATACCTAACGAGTGGCTAGTTCTGTTGAGGTATGTAGATGGAAACGCCTCTTTGTACAGTTTGTCGGATAATGTAAGATTTTTTATTATAAAAACCAACTGGTACATGGTCGGATGTGGGGATTGAACCCATGACTTCTCAGTTGTGAGCCGACGTTTTTCCACTCGACCACCGACGCCCCTTTTTATTTATCGATCGCTGATATTACACTAAATGCTAAGGCAAAAAATAAGTCGTTGAAATCGGTTCGTGAACTCGGAACTAATCTCCGAATTGCTATATGAAATATGACCCCCCCCCCGCCTCCTGCTTCGCACGGGTACAAATCCGTCCAGTATTTTTGCGTGAAGGAGTAAAAAGCACCCCTCTATCCTCACAAACTTTTGCTTCTATAATATTAGTAGGATTGATAAAATTAGAAGCTACTAAAGCATAATACGAATGGATAAAAGAAATCATAAATTCAAGTTTACATTTTTTTTTTATTTCTTTGTTTTTTCTTCTAACACATCATTCACATCAAAAGGGAGCAACGGCTCAACCTGATTTTTTCACACATCTCCATTCTTCTATAAAAGTCATACTGGAATCTTTGCTATTAAAAAAATGTCTACCCATATGAAGCCGGGCTGGTTACTAGTCAAGACATAAAACCGAGCAGAGAATATATTATTCTATGTAAACGAAAATCACGTATGAAATATCAAACTCTACGCAAGCAAAGCCGTTGTGAAGCGTTAGTATATGTACCCACTCATTGACCTATAAAGTTGTTATTTCAGTTGAAGCTGAAATGCCAAAACCATTTCTGGTTGAGGTCTTAAACTCATGAATCAATTTAATTTAACTTTTATTTACTTTGGGCGTCTAATTATTTGCGTTGAAGTGAACCTTTTCAATTTTATTGTTAATTCGAACAAATGTTTAGTCAAAATGGATTGAACACTTTTTACTTGTAAACTTATTTCATTTCCAATTTATAAATTGTTTATAAAAAGTAGATTTATTAATTTTATTAATTAACAGGCTATTGGGATTGAAATTTGTGATAAAAATATTATAACCACTTCTGATGAAGAAAAAAAAAACCGCCTTCAAAACCAAAATGTGTTTTCCGAAAGCAAAATGCACAAGTCACTATAAAAAAAATACAAAAAAAGCTTCAAGTGTTCCTATATTATTTAAGAGTTCTCGATTTCTCCAGGATCCCGTCATCAGATCCTGACCTGATGACCATGGGACCACCTGAAAAGTATACCCTTTTAAACAAAATGTAATCGGGGAACATACATAAAAGAAAAAAAAATATTCCGACGAATTATTGAGAACCTCCTCCTTCTTTTGAAGTTCGACGACACAATAAAATTTAAAATAAAATCTGTCAAAAATAATTTCAATGTCATTCATCCTGTCAATTCATAACTGTGTTGAAAACGAAATTGATTTTGAATTCGTTTAAAATAATCAACAAAAATGCATCCTTTAATTTATTTGTTTGCAATTATTTTAATAATTTTGTTTGGAATAAATGCTGGTTATAATATGTTTAATGGCACTGGAGAGAATATTGATGTCGGTTGGATATTAAGATTTATATCGCCTTATATGTGGGCAAGTTTCGGTATTTCACTATCAGTATCCTTATCTGTGTGTGGCGCAGCAGTAGGAATCCATACTGTTGGAGTTTCTATTGTTGGCGGTGGAGTAAAAACGCCAAGAATCAAAACGAAGAATTTGATATCAGTGATCTTCTGTGAAGCTGTCGCTATTTATGGATTAATAACAGCAGTTGTATTAGCTGGTATGTTAGAGAAATATAATGAGTTTGGTACAAAGGCAATAAGAGAAGGTAATTATTTTGCTGGTTATGTTATGTTTGGAGCTGGGCTCAGTGTTGGTTTAGTTAATTTCTTTTGTGGAATGGCTGTAGGTATAGTGGGTTCAGGTGCCGCTTTATCTGATGCAGCAAATGCCGCACTTTTTGTTAAGGTTTTGATTATTGAGATATTCGGTTCTGCTATTGGTTTGTTCGGGCTGATTGTTGGTATTTATATGACATCTAAAGTGAAAATGGGTAACAGTTAAATGGATAACTTAATTTTAATAATAAGTCGATTATAAAATTCTGTAAGGATATTTCTGTCTTTTTATTTTTTACCTTAATTATCCATATGTATACTAATATACTAATATAGCGACCAGCTAATAAAAATATAAAGGCAGCAGTTTAATATTGAGATAAATTCACTTGACCGTGCAAACAAAGTGTATTATTTTGCAGGTTTGAGCATATCTCATTTCTCTCTAAAAGTCTTCTAAGCTTATCTGAGCCTAAAATAAAATGGAGATAGAACGAAAGGATAGTCGCGGCCAAGTCGGGAGCCCGTCTTAACTAGTGAAATATGTCTCCGTGCGACGGTTTTTTTTGTGGATAAAAAGATGCGTCGGTGGCCGAGTGGTTAAGACATTAAATAGGCGAACCACGATTCGATCCCGGCCATGTACCAATAGGTTTTTTGTAATTAACAAACCTTACTTACTTTCCATCTAAATATACCTCAAAAGAACTAGCCACTCGTTAGGTATAGCCTCACAAATACCATCGAAGGGAGACTTGGTCTTCCGATGGGTACCCTGGGACCGACACATGCAAAGTTTGTTTACCAAATAAGACAAGTCAAAAAAACCACTTTAAAAGATGAACCAATACAGTGGTTTTAAAAATTTAAAAGATCGAAACAATAATACTATTTTTAAGTCGACACGATAAAGCTATAAGAAAATTATTGGATAATAATAAAAGTTAATGTGTTCTCACAATACCTGATTTTACGACATTTGAACGAATGGACTTTATCCTGCAGATTTATACTTTAGCAAACAAGTGTAACGCCAAATAATATTATTTATTGTTTTATTACAGACAAATAAAAACCTGCGAATTTCTATTCGTGCCACCAAATCTTTCCACTGGTGGCACGAACAGTTGTGAAGAAAACTAAGTAGAAAGACATTTCTTACTGTTTGACTATCGACTTTATTTAGGTTGTTTACTTATTACGAGTTAATTATGTTATTATTAACTAGAACGGCACTGTCTATATAAATAATTAATTAATATAATTAATAACATAATTAATTTTTCAAACAAAATGTAAACGAAACATGCAAACCATATTGCATTGGCCAGAAACTAGAAATCAAACTTTTTGGAAAGCAAAGCCAACGATATTCTCGACTGCATTCAAAGTAGGATCGTCTACTCTAAAAAATCGTCTTGATTTTCTTTCTTTCACGCTTAAAAGTCTACATTGATTTGGATGAGGGGATTCTACCTCATGTCATGGCGACCGACGCACGCGCTCCATCGTGACATGATGGGGAATTCGGTTTAATCCCGTCCACGCTGTGATAGTTGTGATTAATAGGGCATATCACCAGTGATATGTTATGTACCATATCAACACAGAGCACGGAATTATCTGTCGCTGCGGGTCTGTGCATATCACGGTCGGCGGGAACATCTTACCTACCGATTAATCGGCATATTGTTCTGTGACGTCTATAATACTTGACATTGGCGGAATCATCAAAACCCTGATGGAGCCATAATAAAAAAATAGAATAGAATAGAACCGCCTGCTCATTAATAACTGAGCTGGAGAATAGCTTTCTCCTGATATTTGTGTGTTTCGATAATTCAATAAGGCCAAATAAGGATCTGTGCCCTCATCGTGTGCTTTAACTAATATATTTTTTATTGTTTGAACATTCCGTTCCGCGAGACCGTTAGAACGCGGATATAGTGGCGAGCTCGTCACGTGACTGAACTCCCACAAATTAGCGAATTTTTTAAATTCCTCCGATGTGTATGATCTTGCATTATCTGATATTAATATATCTGGTATACCAAACCTAGCGAACATACATTTTATGTTATTTATAATAGTAACGCTTAACAAATTAGGTATTTTAGCAATTTCGACAAATTTAGAGTAATAATCTACAACTAGCAAGTAATAATGACTATTTATCTCGAAAATGTCGGTGGCAAGTACTTGCCACGCTCGGTCCGGCACGGGATACGGCTGAGACGGCTCGCGCCGGTTAGCAACCCGGCGCCGCTGGCACGTCTCACACCCGCTAACAACGTTCTCGATGTCCGTCGACATGCCCGGCCAGTACACCACGTCTCGAGCGCGCCTTTTACATTTCTCTATACCCTGGTGGCCTTCGTGTATACGGTCTAAAATGTTTTTTCTTATCGACTTTGGTATGACCACTCGTCCACTTCTGTACATGACTCCGTTTGCCTCGTATAGTTCCTCCTTGAAAGACCAGTAAGGTTTAGCTTCGGGACTAACTAAGTATTTTGTTTGAGGCCACCCTTTATAATAATATTGTTTGACGATGCTCAAACTGGCATCCACCTCTGTTTCTTGTCTGACCCACTCCAGCTTATCTTTTGTAAAATTTACAGATTCACTCAAGAAATTAACATGTACTTCTACTTTATCAGCTATGTCTTCTTGTACCGGCCGCTCGACGGCCGCGCGCGACAACGCATCCGCTATGAACATATTTTTACCGGGCACATATTCTATATTTAGTGTATACTTCTGTAATCGTAATAACATACGCTGTAACCTAGCCGGAGTCTCGTTTAGACTTTTCTTAAATATAGTCTCCAGAGGCTTATGATCACTCTCCACTGTGACCTTGTCGTGCCCGTATATATACTGGTGGAATCTAGTGCAAGCAAACACGATCGCGAGCAATTCCTTCTCTATTTGCGCCCAGCGCGTCTCCGCAGACGTGAGCGTGCGCGCAGCATAGCCCACCGGACGGCCCTCTTGCAGCAGGCACGCTCCCAGTCCGGTCGCGCTCGCGTCCACCGTCAAGGTGACCGGCGCCTGCGGCGAGTAGTACCGCAACACGGGCGCGCGCACTACACTCGACTTTAGCACCTCGAAGGTTCGTCGATGCTCCTCACACCACTCCCACTCGCGGTCCTTCTTGATAAGTTCTCTTAGTGGTGCCGACACGTCAGAATAATTAGGAACAAAACGTGATAAATAATTAACTAAACCTAAAAAACGCTGGACTTCTTTCTTTGTAGTCGGCGTCGGTATGTTTTTTATAGCGCTAATTTTAGAATCATCGGGCTTCATTCCAAACTCAGAAAAAATATGCCCTAAATATTTTATTTCAGTTTTATAAAATTCACACTTGTCCTTATTAAATTTTATATTATACACCCTGGCACGCTTTAATACTTCCATCAATCTTTGGTCGTGTTCTTCTTTATTTTTTCCATAAACTAACAAATCATCAATAAAAATCTCAACTCCGCTCATTTTAAAAATTTTATACATCTCGTTATGAAATACTTCTGGAGCGCACGATATACCGAAAGGTAATCTTAAATATCTATAACGACCGAATGGAGTCGAAAACGTACATAATTTTGAACTAGCTTCGTCTAAGGGCACCATCCAAAACCCGTTTTTTGCATCCAATTTGCTAAAATATTTAGCTCCCACTAGATCGGCCGCTATCTCATCTAAAGTTGGAAGTTGAAAGTGACTTCTCTTAATCGCTTTATTTAGATTTCTAGGATCGAGACAGAGGCGCAACCTACCGTCAGGCCGCACCGCCATCACTACGCTCGACACCCAGTCCGTGGGACCATCCTCACGCACCACAACTCCCAGTCGTTCCATTCGACCCAATTCTGCCTGTAATCCTTCACGAAGTTTCATAGGTATTTTACGTGTCGCGTTCACTACGGGAGGTACCGATCTATCTATCGTTATACTATATTCGGTAGGCAAGCGACCCAGTCCGTCAAAAATATCACTGAACTCATCTATAAAAGATTTATTTCTGTAATTGACATTATTAATTTGAACAATTCTTTTTATTAAGTTTAACTTAGAACATGCAACTCGGCCTAATAAGTTGCTACACTTTATATCTAGTATAAATATTTTTTGTTTCAGTTTACAATTTGCTTTACTTAGTACAACTTCTACATAACCTTTGACTGGCAGTCGCCGTCTACTGACCTCCCTCAATACAAACGGACAAGCGCGCAATAACTTGTCATCAAAACCTACCGACTTATAACTTTGATATGACATAATACATGCGTCTGCTCCGGTGTCTAATTTAAATAATACAGGCCTACCGTTTACAGAGATGGACTCGTACCACACGGCTGTATCATCACTATCCTCGCCCACGGCGCCCACCAGCAGCTCGCGGCACTCCTCCTGTCCACTGGAGCTCGTCTCACCGTCGTCACAAACCTCGCGGGCAAGTCGGGGCTGATCGCGCCCGCGCCTGCCGTCACGTCTCTGTCTACCACTACAACACCTAGCAAAGTGACCCCGCCGGCCACATATATAGCACTGCACTGAGAACGCAGGACACTTATATCTATTATGCACGCTAGAACACTTAACGCAGCCCTCTCGGGCTCCACCTGTTGGCGGTCGCGGCGCGAGCGTCCGGGCGCGCCGCTCTCGCCTCCTCTAGCGCACCGGGCCCGGGCGCCTCTCCGCGAGCTCCGGCAACGTCCCCCGCCTGGTGTGCTGCCAGCTCCGCCGCGCGGCCCCAACTGATCGCCTCGTCCAGCTCCAGGTCTCGCTGTCTGAGCAGACGCTGCCTCAGCTGAGAATCTTTGATCCCTCGGATTATTTGAGTTAATATGAGGCTCTTCCTTAACTCACCAAATTCACATGTTTTACTTTTTATTCTTAATTTCGCTAGGTACTCCTCAAAATTCTCATTAATTTGTAGTGTTTCAAAGAATATATGTCGTTCGTAATTAATATTTCGTTCAGGATCACATCTACTTGCAAATTTTTTAACTAGGATACTGTAAATATTTTTCTCTTTGTTTGTAAATTCCAATTCTTCGAATATCTCCCGTCCATATTTTCCAATGACGTGAAGAAATAATGCACATTTCTCTCTGTCCGGCGCCCCATCTTTGCCGGATGCTACCAGATAATAATCGAAGGAAGACTTCCACTCGTTCCAATCTGCAGCCAAGTTGCTACTTCTTAGCATCGGTGTCGGCTGTTGCAGCGATAGCATCGCCACACTTGCCACCGCCGACGTCTCTTCCGATTTTGACATTTTGATGCACAAACTAACTAATTACTATTTACTGTTAACCCCACACCTGACACCATGTTGTGATTAGTAATTAAAACTCCTTTATTACGTTAAGTATCTCTTTAATTCGTGACTCGTCAATAATACATCTGATGATTTCTATATCTACCCACACACACTTTAAACATCATTGTCCCCACCACAATGTACTTGATGCGAGCACACATACAACAATCACTATAACTATATATTATAAAACAAAGTCCCTACCTCTCTGTCCCGTCTGTCTGTCTGTAACCTATTCACAAAAAATACTGAACGAATTTTATTGCGGTTGCATTATTACATATGATTCACGAGGTTGGTTTACGGGTATTAATCATGTACCTATTATGTTTAGGAGCTGAGCATTAATATTATAAGTGAATCAAGTCGAGGAAAGAACAACTCGAGTTTTTTCATGGTGTATGCTGTCTAATCTGTCTGAGATATACAATGATGTAGGAAGGAATTGTGTAGAATACATTTATCTACAAAAAAGTCTGCGGTATCTCTAATAAAATTATGGTTAAAATCGTATTTATGTAGATTGTAGGTATTCAAATGGTTGTAAACCCATATTGTACGCGTGCGAAGCCGAGCACGGGGTCGCTAGTTTGTAATAAAACAACCTGTTTCTACTGGATTTTTTTCAGAGTTCTAATTTCTTCAGTCTTCTATGTGTAATCTCTATATCTATACAAACTCAAAACTAATGAACCGACTCTAAAAATTCTTTCACTAGTAGAAAACTGGATTTGGAGACCTAAAATGGGCCATAGAAGTGTTGGCAGACCACCAGCGAGATGGAGTGACGACATCGTGAAGAGAGAGGGTAGAGCGTGGAGGAGAACTGCGGAGGAGGGAAAAGTGGCGCAATGCTGAGAAGGCCTACGTCCAGCAGTGGAAGTAGAAAGCTATGATATCCCTCAGTGACATGGTGTCGGAGTGTTGGAATATATCCATGGGCGGAGCCGGGGGCGGAAAAATTAAATGAAAAGAACATATAGAAAATTATGCCGGTGGGTCCACGGGTTACATTCGGAATAATCATAGTCATGTCTCGAATAACATAGAATACTGATAGAAATGCTAATTAATAATAAAATACAAGGAAATATCTCAGAATGCAAGCTCACAAATTGAATTTTAAGCTCCCGAAGCTCGAGTACGAAATTAATTCGTGCGAAAAATCAAATTATTTTATATTTATTCACTGAAATCGAAATGCAAGATACTTTGCGAGAATTGAAGTGCTTCTAAATTACTTTTTCGGGTAATTTTAAGATTATGTAACAACAACTTTAAGTTAGTAAAATCATCGATAGCACATTGATTGAAATTGGCTAAGTTGCGAGGACGACTCGCGTGCTGAGGGAATCAGAACTTCGTTTAGGTTTTCCTGTAAATATTCTTCAAAACAAATGACAAATACGTATTTTTGAATTTTTAAAACAACCCTTAAGGAGGGATGCAACGGGGTATAGAAGTTTGTATAGGGAAATCGTATTACCTACGTGTATCAACTTGAAACTTGGTACAAATATTCTACAAAACAAATAATAAAACACAAGAGAGATATTATATTCCCTATTTTATTCACAATTTTGACTCAGAATTATAAAAATATATATATATTTGTATTTCTTATAACGAGCCATCTCATCTGATATATCACATAATGCTTTTTTTATTTTTAAAATTAACCTGTCCAGTTTTATATTCAATATATATGTCAGTGAACGAAACTCTAAAAATGCTACGCACCATAACTTTTATCCCATACAAAAAAGGACTTCAGCAATTCAAGTATACAAAACGTATCAAAAATAGCAAGTTATAGTTGATGGGTCCTTAAAGTATATGAAATTATCTATACTCAATATGTAAAAAATATGTCAATATCAGCTATACCTAGGTTTCATGAAGCCCTGAAAGTCATCAATTTCACTCATATTTTCAATCGACTTTGCGACTCGAGTTCTCTTAATATATTTACTAAATTGTATATTTTTTTTACATATCGAGTAAAAGTAATTTCACATACTTTATGGATCCATTAACTAGAACTTGCTATTTCTAATATTTTTTGTACAATATTTGAATTGTTAAAGTCCGTTTTGTGCATTTTATTGTACCGATTTTGTTTGGAAAATTTCTTTCTCTATTTATTTCTTTCGCTCGGAAATTGGGTGAAAGAGATGCAATATTTTCAAACATGTGCGTTTTTTAGTTTGTTACACGACCAAGAAAGCTCTTAAGAAAAATTAATAATACTTTTGCTAGTATTCTTTGTGCTTTAATCTAATTCTCGTGTATCCGAATATTCTACTTCGTTCGCACTAAGTGACATCTCCTCCAATGAAGTGCATTATTCTTTAATTTGATTACAAGGTGCCCAGACTTTTTAAAATTCCAATTGAATATTAACTTTATAAATTTTCTATGATATTAGACGCTTCATATCTATAATGTTTGCTTCACGAATATTTTGAGATCTAACATCTGCACATATTACCATGGCCTTTATACCTTGCGTTACACCGGTTAAAACGGCCACATTTAGCGAGTTGCCCATATTGGTCATTATGGTGGCAAAAACCCCTCACTCATAAGCCCTAGAAGTTGGTAATTTTATTTAAAATGTATCTCTTGCTACTAAGACGATAAATTCGCGATACGCGCAGCTCATTCCAAGTAGATATCGATTCGATATTTTTAAAATCCAATTCCATAGAACAAATGTGAGTAACTTTAACCAATGTAAGCATTGATAGTTAATGCGATTATGTAGAGGTGAATCTTACAGTACTTCTAAAATAAAGCTTCTTCAGAGGTTTTAATCACTTTAAAAGGTTTCATTTGGTAGTGGACGAACAATGTAACAATGAAAGATAAATTAATTTTGGCAAAAACTTTGTGCTTGTCCCGGAAATGAGTTTCTTTACCAAATTTGGGACAGTGTTTACGTAAAAACTTAATTTATGAGGCAATTAAACGCTTTTAACACATTAATAAAAGTTCTACTTACTAAAGAAGGAAATTAGATTTATGAATTCCTTGCTTCCTACAGTTGTTCTTGCTTCTTTTATGAACTGGAAAGATATTTAATATTATATTTCCTAATATTATATTCATGACTAGCAGTTGCCCGCGACTTTATACGCGTTTTATTAGGAATACAACATTTACACCCCATTTCATAATTTATAAAATTATAATAGTAGTTTATGATACGGGATCATAATATAATTAAAACTCAAGTGGATTTTATTATAGCATCCACGAGTGTTTTAATTCCAAGTTATGTGTCCGTTCATACACTACTTTATCTAATCCCATGCAATAATACAAAACAAATTGAACCAAGATACCGCGGTTACCTACCTACTGCGCATGCGCGTTAACTGTCAAGTGACTCGGCATGCGCGTGTCGATATTTTCATAGAGTTTAATTTGGCTTTATAACACTAACCCTCTGCCCTTTCTGCTTTTAAGTGCTGACAGATTGATAGAAAAGTATGAATATATGCCATCTACTGCACAGTACAAATACCTATTCATTTTAAGATTTTGTACTGCGCAGTAGGTGACAGAATGTTCTAGTTAATTGCCGGTACCTATATATAATATATGAATATGCCTCTATACTTAAGTGATAGGTAAAACTGAGATAATTCCAACCACTCATATAAATTACCGAAATTATCTGAGGTCGCTAAACGCAAAAAGGAAAATATAAACGCAAAAGGCAATAAATGACAAGCGTGCTTCGAAGAAATGTTTTCAAAGTTGAGCTCAAGTTAATCTTCGGCGGAAAAATTACAATCGACATCACAGAATTTAAATTAAATGTATTTGTACAGTTCTTTATTAAACAAATTAATGAAAGTATTCATATTGAATGATTTATATATTGCGACTTGATTAGATTATTCAAAGAAAACGTTGATAGCGCTTTTTAGCCGATAGTATTTGAGAGGCTATATATATGGCCAGTTTTGTTGAGGTATATTTAGATTGAGTGTAGTTTGTCGGATTATGTATATAAGTTTTTAATTATAAAAACCCTTTAGTATGGGCAAGATAGAAGATCGAGGTCTACGTAGTTATATAACCACTCGGCCATCGACGTAGAGTTATAATCATAATGCTGAAAAAGATGAGAAGAATTCAGAGCTGTGAAAACTGCTGAAAATCCATAGAAACCTTGCAAAATTTTCTAAAATATACTAATGATAAAATAAAACGATGTAAATTGACCATAAATTAAATTTGAGGTTCGTTAATTGCCTCATTTTCGGAGTAGCCTTTTTGCGATTCGCTCTTTTTCCTTACAAATATATTTATGTCTACTCATTAGATATACGACTATTATCTTAAAATAATTACAAGGGATTGGCATTGTCATAATTATCCATATTATATATCTACTGAATTAGTTTCTAGAAATACAGCATACAGGCTTGCTGTCGCTGGATGACCTAGAGCTTCGTTTTTAAGGTTTAAGTTTTAAGACTCTTTCTTCGCCCATATAATTAGCGAACTTAGATTAAGTTGATAAAAATTAAAAACATTGCTTTTTAGACCTGGTTTTGTACTTCAATATTAAAAACATTTTGCAAACCATGTTCAAAGGAAATTCGCTTAAAATATATCTATAAATATCTACTAAGGTCCGTTGTAGTATTATATTTCACGTCGTAATATCTCCAAGATAATCCTTACCCGTCGTTGTGATATAGCCGCATCGTATTTACGGTGTATTGATGTTATGAAAGCTGTCTGGACGCCAACAATAGTTCAATTGACCTCGATTTCAGAGAGGCATTCAATAAATTCATTTAAGTTATGTACTTGTAGTTTTGGACTTTTAGATAGATTATTGTACAATGTACATTTCTCGTAAAAAATAAAATGTCTAGGGTAAATTCCTTTTAAATCTTTATATTAAACTAGCGATCGCCCGCGGCTCCGCCCGCTTAGAATCTATTGTGCACAGGTTTGGGTTAAGTTCAAAGATTGTGTAAATCGGCCTTAACTCTCGAAACCTTTGAGTATTTACCAAAGGAGACGTGAAGAGTGTGAATCACTGAACAATTTTTTCTGCCACTTTTGGCAAGCGGGGGAGGTAAACGCCTAGTACTAGCCCCTGTACCACTGTATTTTTCTGTCGTTTTATTGTCGCAACGGATTTTACGTTATATGATGATTATGATATTTATGATACAAACATAATAATTATAATTAATGATTGGAAACACTAAGTTTGACGCCCTAGATCGCCTTTCCCGTTTAAAACATCACAAATAACTATTTTCCTAGAGCTCTGTCTCGCGACACAAAACGATACCAACGAAATCTAAGGTAACTTATTACTGCGCACCTGGTCAGTATAACTGGTCAAAGGGGAAAAAATTGGCGAAAGGGGGAGCCCGTCTATGGCCCCTCCATAGGCTTAGTACTCTATGCTCGAAACCAATGAAAGAAATGTCACGATTTTTTCAAACGACAACACTGGCATAGACAATGGATTCGCTCTGTCTTTAGTCATTGTTCTGAGATTCGCTCTCTTTTGGCTCGAAATTCGACTAGCGATCGCCCGCGGCTCCGCCCGCGTAGAATCTATTGTGCACAGGTTTGGGTTAAGTTCAAAGATTGTGTAAATCGGCCTTAAATCTCGAAACCAATGAAAGAAATGTCACGATTTTTTCAAACGACAACACTGGCATAGACAATGGATTTGCTCTGTCTTTAGTCATTGTTCTGAGATTCGCTCTCTTTTGCTCGAAATTCGAACTTGCGATTTTATTTTGCTTACTATACAAACATTACACATCCAATATCATATTCGGGATTCCCGAGATCAAGGAATCGAATTACATACAAATTACTAAGAAGGAGTACGTCGTTTGGTAGAAACGTGTCAAAAGTTTTATAGAGCGCCATCTCGCTCTATCTCGTTTTTTAATCTCGTTTTTCGATTTTATTAAGTATATATTATAGAGAAAAACTCACCTAGCAGATAACTTTTAAACTACAGCTCACATGTTGGGGTTTTCTATGGCGGATTCAAAGAGAGCCGAAATAAAAGTTTGTGATAAATGGAAGAACGGACATGGTTACCTAGCTACTTGTTGTCCTTAGAAATAAATAAAATTGAAAATCCGTCTGTAATTTCAAAATCAATACAAAGATCTAACTGAGATATGCATTTATATACACTATAGATAATAGTATTTAATATAAAAAACCGGCCAAGTGCGAGTCGTACCATTATCTATAAAAAAGGCAAAAAAACGTTTGTTGTATGGGAGCCCCCTTAAATATTTATTTTATTCTGTTTTTTAGTATTTGTTGTTATAGCGGCAACAGAAATACATCATGTGAAAATTTCAACTGTCTAACTATCACGATTCATAAGATACAGCCTGGTGACAGAGAGACAGACAGATAGACGGACGGACAGCGGAGTCTTAGTATTAGAAATACAATGTTTACACTTCTATTTCACTCCTTAGGGTTGTTTTTCGTAAAAACCTTTTAAGCACCTCTACACCCCCTAAAAAATTTGATTATCAGTCATTCAGCGACACGACAGTTTTATATATTTAGATAATATCTAGTATAAGAAGAATTTTTAATTACATAAGTAAGATAAACCAGTACATATTTCCCTATCTAATTTGTAAAGTGAAGTTGTTCATGAAAGTTGGCTTTGATTTTTGTTTAAATTATAACAAGCTTCCGTAAACTTCGAGGGACTTTGATGACAGGTGAAGTTCAAAAAATTTTTTGTTTGTTTTCAATTTTGAGAACATTGTTTCATAAACAATGTGGATCAACCTCTACATTAGTTAATTACATTATAATAATTTTTTAGTTATCTTTTCGTTAGATAGCCTCAATGAAATTGGACTGTATTTTTTGTGTGTTTGTAACGCGATTATTCTTATTTTTTACTCTGTTTTATTTTTTAATCGACAAAGAAATCTTTAGGTATGGGAAAATTGGTTCAGTAGTTTTACAGGCAATTTTAGTCATGACTCGATGAAATGTATGCCGATCTCGATCATTTATTTTTGTAATTACATATTATAGGTATTATGATGTTATTAACAGCAAAAAAAAGCTTTTTAAAAAAAAGCGAAAATTTTGAGTAAAAAAGATACAGTCGTGTGACAGGCTGAAAAAACCCTAAAAAAGTTAATTTATTTACATACAGATTATAAAGGTCAGAAGCCTCGCACCATATATTTTAGATTTAAAATTGGTGAAATAGCGTGACAAAGCACAGTCAAAAAGTAATTTTAGACACTTATTCGTAAGATTTTTTATAAAAGCTACATTTATTTTCATTGTTCGTGGCAGTTTTATGCTCATTCACGAATCATATTGGGTTCAAAGAAATCGAAAATAACTTAGGTAGATTTTCTACAGCAACCCTCGGTCCTTAGCCTCCATGACTATTATTATTTTTCTATAATAAAACTAGAATGTTTTCAGAATTTCCATGAGGTTTTACAACTGCATAATATTTCGTAGCTACATTATTAATATTACACACATTATCACGACCTTTATGCCTTTTGTGTGGCCAGAGGCACCTGTAACAGTGTTTAATTTTTGCCAGTAGTCATTAAGCAGAACTGGTGCTGAACTTTATGTACCTATATGTAGTATCTTTACTGACGTTACATGCCCTCCGAAGCACGAAATTAGCATTTTTGTTACGAGTGGTTTGAACCCGGTTTTGTACCTAATATAATAAATCCTAACTAGTAATATTATAAAAATGCGAAATGATCGACGTGATTTTATTGCACAATTATAGTTTTCAAGCGAAAGTGAGATCATTGTTGTATCTGTCTGTCTGTCCGTCCGTCCGTCTGCCACAGCTTATTTTCTCCGAATCTACTGGACTAAAATGATTGAAATCTGCTACAAATGTAGAGTTTGATGACCCAATCACATACGTATAGCGTAAAAAATAGAATTTAGATTTTAGGAGAAAAAAAATTTAAGTGCATCATAAGACATATCAAATGAAAGGTCTTGTTATAAGAAATGCAAATATATATACTTATTTGTATAATTTTAATATGCATACTTTAAATTATATTTAAAAAAATATACAAAAAGTTGAGTTCCCGCCCCCTTATCTCCGAAACTATTTAGTCTAAAAAAAAACTAAAATCCTGAAAAAATAGTACGCTCTCCACGCGAATTCGACTCGCCATTCATTGGCCAATTATTTACGCCTGAAATCCTTCAGGATAAATTCTTATGTCACATTTACAAAACAATCCACTAGCTAAGACAATATATAATAGCAATTTATTTGGTGCGACCAGAGTAGGTACTTGTCCACTTTTAGCAAGTTGCCCATTTTAAACAGAATTAAGTCTATTGCTACACTTAATGGGCCTAGATTTGTTTGGTATTTTTTTGGAAGATAGGGTTTAGAAGGAGACCGACCGCCGCGAACGTGCTTTCCGAAGCACGAGAAGTAACTTAAAGCATATATTAATATTATAAAAGAAAATTGTTGCTTACCATTTTGGCATGCTATATTTAAACCCGGTTGTATGTAGTAAGATAAATAAATAATAAAAAAGCCTCCCCTGAATCTCGTCAGAGACCTTCACCCAATTCTAAATGACGGTTAATAAGACGAAATTAATTTTGAATCACAGATTGTGAACAAGATAATCAAATTAAGCGAGCGCCTTTGACCAGCTTTCTGTTTGTTAACATTTGGCTGAGTTTTGTAATTATTAATAAGCTTCCTAACTCAGCTTATATTTTCTGCTGGCAGGTGTTGAGTTCCCCGACTGACCTGCGCATTTTAGAATTGAGTTTGTAGTTTATTACTGAGTTGGAAGTTTTTATAATGGGTTGTCGGTATGCAATTATTTAGTTTTACTAGTTCTAAAATTTGTTTTAGTTATCTTCCTAGACATATTGCATTTTTTATTATGACGATTGAACTTTAACCAGATTGTAGATTGTACTAAATTGTTTTTCAAAATGATTGTAATGTAGATTATTTTGATGTAAAATAAACTATTTCAGAAGCCTCTTTCAAATTAATAATAGCTATCATCCAAATAATTGATGGAGATAATAATATGCTTAAACTTAAATAAAAAAAGGCATAGACTGTCACGGGGACTGCCAACAGAAATGAAAACTAGAACTAGAAACTGAGAATTGCCGGCCAGAAATACGCAGCCAACGTGGAAGCCAGTAATCGACATTGACATTCTCGGGCTGGTCAATCCTTGGTCTCGTCCCGAAGGCATGTCGTGGCGCGAATCCATAAGATTTTCCCCTACCAATAATCGCTCAACGCGCCTAAAGAAGTAGTCTCTTCAAAAATATAGAACCAAAATTGAGAAGCTTTAAAATTTATACTATTAACTTTACCCGTAGAGTTTTGAGATCACTGTTCAGTGTTCACCCGATCCTATTTTTATTTTAATCCTTTAAGTGGCCTAGTGATTAAAATGTCTGGTATTAATTAGTCAGACCACGGTTCAATCCCGGCCACGTGTCAATGTGTTTATAGTTATTTTAGTTCATAGGTTTTTAATCTCCAAAGAAACATACGCTTCCTCTCTTCAGAACCTCATTCCCTGCCATGCACAAAATAAGTTATTTACATATTCCTCGCAACCACATATACCAAAACGGCATTCACAAGTTGTTGAGGTTTACGTGCATCGAGAGCTAAACTGGATCGAACGCATTAGCATATGTCAATACAGGCATAAGTTAGGCAACAACGGTGGCTTATCAAACTTATCCTGAATCAAGCCAACCTGTCAAATATATAATACAGTTCTAGGGTCTTTCTCAATAATTTTTGTACAAAATGTGTTAGGCCTAACTGATTTCAATACTGGATTTAGTATCAACTACTATCAGATTTATAGCAGAATATTCATAAAGAAATGCTGATCAAACAAAATTTTAATGTGAATTATATGGACAATAAGGATATTTACCAAAGAAGTAAAGATACAGTAGCCGAAGAAACAAAAGATCTAGAAAAGTGTTACATGGGAAACAAGCGTGATGATATATTAGGTAGATTGTATCACTCGGCCGCAAATTTTTTTTTCCTCGGGCGGTGTACTTTGAATCCCTCTTTGTGCTTAGGATTCTACTTTAGTATTTCGCTCCACTCTGGATTCAAAATAACGCTCTCGCCGTAAAAATATTATTTTGCTCCCTTGTTATAAAATCTACTATTTCATCCCATCTATTCGAAAAACGACGTTCTCCAATAAGCGAGCAAAATAGGTCTTTTCTCCAAGAGACTTTCACAGAGGGCAGTAATGAGTTTTGAGTTTGGAACCTGAAAGTTAGTGATTATTAGTGATTCGCGACCAAAGCGATCGAATATAGACGTATAATATTACTGGCAGGTAAAATGGGCGAATTAAAAAAAAGCTCTTATAGAGGGAGATGGAAAAGTAGAGTGTATTTTTTCGTAGGGCGGCGTACTTTGAATCCCTTGCTGTGCTCAGGATAGCTCCGCTTTGCGTGCTCGCAGTAAAATATTATTTAAAAGAAGTAAATAATACGATACGATACATACTAATCCAATTTTTTACCATTTCGTGATTCCTTAAATGTCAAACAGAAATATTATAAAGATAACTTACCATCACAACCAATAATGTCTACATTATACAGCCAATTGTGAAGCTTGAATGTCTTTATACTCATCAATAATATTCCATTTCATTAACAAATTTTGTAAAAATCGTTTACAACCAAATAGCCTAAAAGATTTATTCATAATTTACCAAATTGTATTAAAACCTCATCCGCGCATCTCATCGTGTTATTTTCGTCAGCGTTCAATCCATGCATTTACATGCATTTCGCTCCGCTGCCTTTCATGCATATGGATGGGTTTATGCAAAGCCTCAGCTTCGGCTTGCATTGAATAAAAATATAAAATATATGATGTGATAGAGTTTATTTAACTTATTATTCAATATTGCTACTCATGTCAATATTGGAAGTCTTTCTAATTCATTCTATTTGCATACCCTTTTTGTTGTTGGTGGGATTCACATGATTTTACATTCTACAAGTAGAACGCGAATTAAATGACAGAATGACAGATAGAATTGGCAGAATTTTGTTTATAAAATAATCTAGTCTACTCATTTTATTCTATACAATAACTTCCTACATCGTTTTGTTATATGTCTGACGGATTAGACAGCATACGCCATAAAAACTCGCTGAGGCTAACTTTTTCCCCGATTTGATGCTCAGCTCCAAAACATGGTCCGTGTTTAGTACTCGTGAATTCCCGGTGAATCAACCTATCTAATATTGAAAACCGCAACAAAATTCGTTCAGGAGTTTTTTTGGGGGCACAGACAAACAAATAGACGCGGCGGGGGACTTTGTTTTATAATATGTAGTTATGGTGATGATGAAGATGTGTCGTTTTTGGCCTTCTAATCGAAACGAAAGATGTCACGGCCCTAAGTGTGCTAACCCCACTGGGTGAAGCATTTAATTGGTAATAGATAAATAGGCAACCCTATTATTTTTAAGTATAAAACGCTGGCATCAGCTTCCAAATTGAGATTATGATGAAAAACTTGATTGGACTGTCAAATTGTTGTTGCAGTATTTATCATCATAAACTAGCACAGATAACGTCTTTGTTCGATAGAAAATACGACAATTGTTACTCCATCCACGTTATTGCATGCATTGTTTGCTTTGTCAAGCAATAAATACAGATTGTAATCGGATCTCGTTGTTTTAAATAAACGTGCTTCTCGTAATTGGAGAGATCGCTTCGGGACTACCCATATATTCATTTCCTCTCACGCAATCGTCCGTATTTGTGTTTCGCTTTTAATTATTACTTATGATCAGTGTTTCGGAGGGTTTTTGTTTTATTTAATTTCGTTTTAGTATAATATTTATTTAGTATTTGTTGGTTGTTGAAATAATAAATTTAAATTTTGTAATTATTTTATATTGACGTTACTGCTCTGCTCCAAAAAGACGTAGCGTGATGAAACGCCTAAACTTTCCTTGTAAATCAAACTATCTGATCGCGGCAATGGTCCAGTAGTTTTTGAGTCTATATGGGATAAACAAAGAAACATTGATTTTTATATTAGATAGGCTAAATATAAACATCTAATAAAAGTCTAAAACTAATATTATTTAATAAAATAAAATGTAAAAAACTGTATTACAAACCTCTTCCAGAGAGTCCTGCGGCATAGTACCCAAGATGCTAGCTGCGTTCCCCCCACGCACCAGCCGTATGATCAAGATTGAATACAGGCCACACATTAGCAATGTAAATCCATTTCAAATCCAGTTTGCCAATTTCTAATAATACATACATTTACTTAAGAAATGATAGCTCTAGTACCATTGAGTGCAGATTCACCTTCGCTAAATGTAGCCATTGTATCAAGCCGCAAGGTAAAAGTTACATTTCCAAAAGAATCTGCTAACAAATTACAAAGAATCAATTCATTTCGAACAACAAAGGAGTTATTTTCTTCAAAAACCTTTTAAAATATACCTCTGAAGTCATTCCTTTGGTCATAACCTAAGTAAGTAATTTATTTGGTTCACTCTGCCATTCAGAGTAAAGAAAAGTACCTTTTTTGTGGTGAATAGGGCAGGATTAAAAGCTTCCAGTGAGGTCCGACCGTTCGTTAATAAAGATTACCCGGTTAATGCTTTGTGCACGAGAACAGAGCCTTTTTATACGACTTTCTGACTCTCTACATGTGTTTGGTTCAAATTTTCGGACCTCAACTGCAAATTACTCTTTTGATTTTAACTAAGGTCTTTAGTTTATAAACGGAGTTTCGGAATTTAGAATTTGTAGACACGTTTTAGCTCGTGGGAAGTTTTGAAATGTGACATAAAAATGTATCCCGAAGGATTTCCAGGATAAAAAGTAGCCTATGTCACTCTACGGCCTTCCAACTACATCTGTGCAAATAAAACTGGCCAAGTGCGAGTCGGAGTTGCACACGAAGGGTTCGGTACACTCAATAGTATGCACTACAGACCAAGTTTGACGCCCTTGTATGGCGCAGGAACAAATTAGCGCAAGTCCGACTCACAGTGGCCGTATGCATTATAAAGTTATACTAGTTAGACGTTTGTATGTTGCCCTTATTAAGATCGACCAAAAACGCCGAATAAAGCATTTTTCTCCCTTTAATTTTTAACTTTATTTTATTTTTATTATTTGTTCAAGTTATAGAGATCGTTATATACACTCTGTGAAAATTTAAAGTATCTACTTATTATGGTTCAAAAGATACAGCCCTGTGTCAGACGGACAGCGGAGCCTAATAGAGTAGGTATGCGTTTGCACCACAGAACTTCTATTAAAGGATCTGTGGTCTGCACCCATTGTGTACGGAACCCTAAAAATAGGATTAGGATTAGGATTTTAAAGTAATCACGTCTGCCTGTCTGTTCGGCATAATCTAAACACTAAATGAATTTTATTGCCGTCTTGAATTATAAAATAGGTTGATTTATGAGGAAGATTTTTATTGTATAATTTATATGTGTTTTGTGTAAAATAGCTAACGAATTTTATGAACGAAGTCTGAAAAATTCAACCACCTTGAAACGTTTGTGGCGTGCGCTGCATAAACAGTTGTAGTTGAAAAGGCAGTGGAGGTACCTACTTGATAAAATATGAAATATTATTATGGAATTGTTGACCTTGGTGGTGAGGGGTTCGCGAGATATGAATTTTGCAAGTAGATTTTTTATTGCGAATAAAAGTTTCATGATAATATCTAGAATGTATTTACATGCTTACTTATCTATATAAATAAAAATTAAATGCTATTCGTGGGCTCCATAAAATGTTCTTTTATTCTTTAATGTAATCAATAATTGGCAGGTGTCTCTGCCCGTTGTTTTCAGAAAGTTTAAGTCGATAAAAGCTAGAATTAATATATTATGTACCTACCTTTATATGAAAATAAATTTAATGTCTTTATGAATGAGTAACTCGATCATATATAAAAAACAACCGGCCAAGTGCGAGTAGGACTCGCGCACGAAGGTTTCCGTACCATTATCTATAAAAACGGCAAAAACATCACGTTTTTTGTATGGGAGCCCCCCTTAAATATTAATTTTATTTTAATTGATATATATTATTTCAGAATAGCTTTGGTATACTAAATTTATTGTTTCAAAGAATTATATATGTATACAGTTTTAATCTAAAATAAATTTGGTCCGCGTGGCATGGTGGCAAGAACGCTGGCTGCATTTCCTCGCTGTATAACTATGCTAATTCTCTGGGCGAAGAAAGAGCCAGCCCTCTTGTCACCTGTAGCGCCGACAATTTTTGGTGTTATATCTTTATAAAATTTTTTGGCACTAGGCCCCCATGAACCTAAAGTCTCTACTGCAAACGGCACAAATATATTATCTTTTTCAATTTGTATATATTTGCGCCGTTTGCAAGTCTCTGCTGTTTCGGCAGCTGCCCCGGCTCTTATCGCTGTACTCGAGAGATGTGAGGGCGCCAAGGTATCAACACAAGTTGCGTCCCATACTAGGGCCCTCCCCCTCTCCCAAGGCACCAGCGTCATGCCATCCGGTCTCTTGCCATCATCACGTACAAGACCACAGGGTTCCAGCATAGCTGGTACATTGATGGTGGCAAGAGCCCATTTAATAACTTTTAATTTAATTATTTATTTTTAAAGTTAATACATAACTAAATATTCTGTGAATATTTCAAGCGTCTACCTGTTGCCGTTATCAATATCGAGCAAAAACGAGCAAAAAAATCACGTTTGTTGTATGGGAGCCCCCTTAAATATTTATTTTATTCTGTTTTTTAGCATTAGCACGGACGAACGGACGGACGGACGAACAGCGGAGCCTTGCGTGGTTTCCGTTTTTAACCTTTGGGTACGTAACCTTAAAAAACACGACGGAACCCCATGAGTAGCTCTCTAATCATAATAACATTCTCGAAATCACTGTCCTGCGGTAAAGTGCCAAGAAGGCTAGCAGCGTTTCCTCGCTGTATGGCTATGCTAATACGTTGCTCTAGGTATGCTCCAGCCTTTTTGTCACCTAAAATGACGATTAGACGAGATGATAATTCCTTATATACTTTCTTTGCTCCGAGGCCCCTGTAGCTTTATGAATGTAGAAATATAATTAACAGGCAAAAGACCGGACGGCATGACTTTGGTGCCATGGTCTCGAGGCCGCGCTCTGGTGTGGGACGCCACATGCGTGGACACGCTGGCTCCAAGTCATGTCGCCGCCTCCTCCAGCTCTGCAGGTGCCGCAGCTTCTGAGGCGGCACATTTAAAAATTCAAAAATATTCCTCGCTGCTAGACCACTTTGAATTTCTTGCTTTTGCGGTTGAGACTCTTGGTCCGTGGTCATCAGACTCCAAGAAGTTTATAAAATTGGTAAACTTCTCATCGAAAAGTCTGGTGATCACCGAGCTAAGAGTTTTTTCATTCGCCGCATAAGCTTGGAGATTCAAAGGGGTAACGCAGCGATTGGATTGTCTTCAGAGCTGGAGGAGGTATTCTATCTTTGATTCCTCCATCCTTTTTCTTTTATGTTTTAGTTTTAAGGTATTTAAGGTATTTAAGGTTTTTAAGATTTTTAAGATTTTTAAGATTTTTAATGTATATTTTAAAATACGTTTAAAAAAAAATTAACAGGCTATTCCGACCAGGTTGGCCCCAAGTTGGCGGGTTAAAGTAGAACTACTATGTTACTAACTTTCAGCTTTTATCAATCAAAGCTTTTTATGTTTTATTCTTTAATATTCCACTGTCTCTTGAGCTATGAGAAAATAAGTATCGCAAAACTTATGCTTCATAAAAAAACAAAAAAAAAAAAATGTGTGTGTGTAAATCAGTGTGAAGTCATGGGACCCTTGGCGGTGTTTTAATATACGAAAAAATCTGGGTCAGTGTAGACAATAAAGTAAGTAGGCAATATAAAACGTTAACAAAGGCAATAAAGAGCACAATTTAGGAGATTTAATGGTTCTAAGAGGTGTATTTACCTCTATGAGCTTCCGAATAATCGGAATATAATTTAAATTTCGTATCTTTCTTGAAGAAAAAGTAAAAAGTGGGTTTTGGAATTTAGATAAATGAAAATGGATGGATATCGTTATTAATTTATGAGAGTGAAAGAGACAGAAATAAAATATCTAACGTCCATCTTGAAGATATATTTTCTATTAAAAATCTATCTTTTAGCTGCGCCCTGGTAAAAATTGTATTTAACTGTTCCTCATCCAAATCCGTTCAGCCCTTACGAGGTCAAACACATTTATTTGATAACTAGCTTTCCGGCCCCCGGCTTTGTTTGTGGATATATTCAAACAATATAAAATATAGCCTATGTCACTCAGGGATATCGTAGCTTTCTATTAGTGAAATATTTTTTAGAATCGGTTCAGTAGTTTTATTAATATCAAAATTCCACGAGCGAAGCCTGGGCGAAAAGCTAGTTGTATATATTTTCATTTTAAATGGTTTGTCGGAGCAGAGTGCATTAGCCACATCCACTCCAACTACAATTCAGTTGGTATGAACAAACAGCCCACCTCACTTACACGTAAGCTAAATTGACTGGACAAGCCTAACTGGATTACGTGATCTGCTGTGCTAGAGTGGGGGTTAACAAAGACCAAACAGAAATAGAAGAAGTGGACGTTTGTTTGTATAGGAAATGTGTTTTGATAAAATATCTTGTGCTTCGGAAGACAAAAATAACAGATAACTATAAGTGCAGCAACAGGCTTGCTATCTGTTCCTTGACAAGTGGCAAAAAGTGGACACTGTTACTAGTGTCTCTGGGCTCACCGCAAAGTATAAAGGTCGTGAATATGTGGTGTGGTGGCAATAGCAAAGTATGTAGTACTGCCACATAGTAAAGAAACTACTCGTGCGGTAAGGCTGACTTTTACACCAGATCTATGCGAGGAAGATGGGTATTGAGCGAGGAAAAATCCTACAATAAGGTTGCTAGATTTTCCTGTGGGTGCGAATATAACGTTGCCTGCTTTCGGCATAAGTCCAACACAACAAAACTTAAATGTTTCCAATATTATCTAATTAAAAGCAGTAAGACTTAGGCTGCAAAAACAAACCAAGCAGTCTACCTGCTTTCGGCGACCCAGCGCAAACAACATTTTTTTATATTAACTAAAAGTAGGTACTATATGTAGGTTAACTTCACAGACATGATTCGCGCTGGCCCGTAAAAAGCAGGCAACCAAATTTCTTTGTGATCGCAGCCTAAAGGTGCCCACCCATTCGTCCAATCAACGGCGCATCGCCGTACGATCCACCATAACCGACCACAGACTCGTCCAATTCTTGTAACGAACGGTCCGCCTAGATCATCCGGCGGCCGGAATGGGAAATTTTCGGTGTGACGCCGGACCAATGTATGGCCCACTAGAGAGTTGTTAGTGTTGTCACGATGCACTCTGTGTTTTTGTTTACTAGTAAAAAATACCAAGGTCTTGGTAATATAAAAAACCGGTCAAGTGCGAGTCGGACTTAGAACAAATTAGCGCTCCGACTCCATACCTGACCGGTCTTTATTATTTGTTGTTTTACTATACAATATAGTTATACTAGTTAGACCTTTGTATGTATTTCCATTATTAAAGGTGCTCATTGGACCAATCCCCGGCGCGCCGCCGTAAGGTCCACCGAAATCGACCACAGACTAGTCCAATTCTTGAATCGAACGGTCAACTATCAGTTTTAAATCGTTGAGTCTGTAGTTGATTTCGATGGCCGGAACGATCTGTCACACACACACACACACATCCACACGCATTACACAGAAATTGTAACGTAACTGACATATCTGCTGAAGTGCTGACACTTTGTTTAATCGTATGATATGTGTGTAAGTGAGTGAATTGTATGCGATCGTATGATTTTCATCGCCAATGTGTGGTTCAATCTCGATCATAAGGTAGCCGGACCGAAAATTTTCGGTGCTATATCGGACCAGTGTGTGGGTTACTTAAGATAGAGAGATTTAAACACATTTCTTTAATTTTTAACTTTATTTTATTTTATTATTTGATATTATAGTGCGGTCATAGTGAAATTTCAAGTGTTTACCTAGTATGGTTCAAAAGATACTCTGTGACAGACAAACGGACGGACGGACAGCGCAGCCTTAGTAGGGTTTCCGTTGTCACCCTTTGGGTTTGGAACCCTAAAAACAATAAAACGACCAATGTTTCAGTTCTGGGATAACAAAATTTTACTAGTGATTTTTGAAAAATATGTCAGTGAAGTGCATCAGGCTGTTTACATGAACGAGCTCTTTCATACTTGACCTATATTTAAGAGTTTACTTAGTAATTTTTAATTTTTGAAGTTATGTGTAATATTCAATATCAATATTAAAAAAAATATAACAACGATTATTATGGACTTGTGTGGAGAAATAGTACTTCATTACTTGAAAACAAAACAATTTTTTGTTAAAATTCTAAGTAAAAAATATGTCACCTCAATTTCAATATAAACATAATATAAAACAATCTTAAAATTAATTGTATACATTAATAATAACTAAATAAACCCAGGTCTGCGTGGAATACTGGCAAGAATACTGGCTGCATTACGTCGCTGAATCGTGATACTGATTGGTTGAGCGAGGAAGGAGCCAGCCCTCTTGTCACCAGAGGAGATTTGTCAACTTTTTGGCATTTAACCAAACGGACCTTGAGTTTCTAGAGTTATAGTAAGTGGGAATTTCTGATTAGTTGAAAAAATTATTTCTCAAATCCCACTAGTTAGTAGTTCCTGATATCGTTTGAAGATACATACAAAACAATTTTATTTGCCGGCTAGCTTTCCGATATTTTCGAATAGAATAAAATATAGCCTATATTACTCAAGGATATCGTAGCTTTCTATTCGTGAAAGAATTTTTAGAATCGGTTTAGAGATTATTCCTTACATCCAAATTTACAAACTTACAAACTTTATCATTTTATAATACTAGATGACCAGTGCGAGAACTTCGCACCGTTAGTTCAACTTTCTCCAACAGATGGCGTGTTTTAAAAAATAAATACATTAGTTTATTTTTAAAAGAAACATTTAATTTTGAATTGTTTATTGTTTGTTGATAATAAATAAAAATAATCTTCAAAATTTAGTTTCTATCATTAACTTTCATACAGTATTTGATACCGCCAATGGTTTTGTCAGTAACACTATGAACCTAGTATGAAGCTAGACCTAGCAGTTGTGTATCGGTTTTAGGTCAGTACAAACAAAGCGAGTTTCAATTTACCTCATTCCCCCGATTGTAGTGTTTAGGCTCGAATGCGCTTAACATGTCGTATAGATTGGTACGTAATTTAGGTATGTGTTTGGGATACAGAAGGTAGCTAAAAGTAATGATTAGATATTGAAAAAACGTAGCTCAACTTTTTAAGCACATTGCAAACAAAATGTGCTGAAAAATTGTGCCTATTTTATTTTATCATTAACTGCAAACTTTCGAGCACACTTGTCGTTTCTAGTCGTTATGTACAATGCATAATTTTTAAGGCTCCGCTCTCCGTCTGTCCGTTCGCCTGTCACAGGGCTGTATCTTGAGATTTTCACAGATTGTGTTACTATGGCCGATAAAATAACAAATAACAAAAATAAAATAAAGTTAAACATTATTCCCATACAAGAAACGTGTTATATTCGGCGTTTTTTTGCTCGTTTTTAATAATGACAATACATTCAAACGTCTAACACAAATAGTAAAAACCAGCCAATACGCCATACAGGGGCGTCAAACTTGGTCTGACCTTAGTGCATACTATTGAGTGTAGGTACGTGTGCAAGTCCGACTCTCACTTGGCCGGTATTTTTTAATAATTTAATTTTACACAATTATTTTCTACATTATTTTGTTATATCATTCGTCCGTGGAAATTTTCGAAATGTGTCGTAAGAATTTATTCCGAAGGAGTTCCGGTATAATAAGTAAACTAATAAATTATCTATGTGCAAAAAAATATATTTTCGATCCGTTGCTCTGATTTGACGTGAAAGAAGGACAAATAAACACACTTTTGCATTTATAAAATACGTTAGGATTACAGACGCATGGAAAAGGTGAACCAAAAATTTCGCCTGTTTTATCATTAATTTGCTGTGTATCAGGAAGCCGGGGAGGTGCGCGCTATTTGATTTGACAAATGAACGTGCGCGGTGGTAGAGTTGGCCGTCAGATGATACCAACTCATTTTCCGAGAGGTTGGTACTGTCAGCCAACGGTGTATGTGACGAGAAAGAGAAAGAAAGAGAAGGAGAACGCTAAACCTACAGTGTTGTGTATATAGTGTTAATGTTTTTAGGATATATTGTAACCATATAAGGGTAACCATAAAATGGTGTGCAAATAAATTAATTTGATTTGATTTCATTTGAATGTTAATATTGCTTATTACCAAGGTGAGATGCCAGATGTTACACATCATATGCGACTACTGTAAGGCTCGCTCGTTTTTATTATTTGTTAAGACAAAATATGCAATAATGGTTTGCTACCAGATTTCTTTATAATTTAATTTTACACAATTCTTTCCTACATGATTTTGTTTAAATCTTCTAATGATTAGGCATAATAGTCATGAAAGCACACTGGCAACAATATTTTTCACAAATTCATTTGCCTCAGTTCCTTTGATATGGAAAAAAATTAACGCACAAAAAGCTTCACCGACAATTGCAGATTGTAAATTCATTTCTTCTTAGTCGTACACTCTTGACAGAGTGGTCCTGATTATGAATCACTCTGGTACTTTGCCGCCGCTCTTGCGATTTCCCTCCACTGACTTCGGTTGACAGCCTCACGGGAATATTAATTGATGAAATACTTTGAATTAAATATTGTAAATGTGGACACCGTGGAAGGTTCAACAGTTGTCGACATTAGTGCAGACAGCCGCGCACTGTCTTCATAAAAGAAACCAAGTCTTACAGTATTCGCCAACGATGTGTAACATCTGAAGAATTTATAAATATTGGATTATTTATAATTAGGATTAGGATAATCATCAATTAACATAAATTTACTTAAATAAAAACTATACTTTAATTGAAAATATAAAACTATTAAATGAAGTTTTCAATTAAAAAATAAATCTGGGTCCGGACAGAAGTTTTTTATAAAAAAAATAACAGATCGGGAATTGCCGGCCAGAAATGCGCATCCGAAAATGCCCGACCTAGGCATACGTGGAAGCAAGTACACGAATTTCTGCCCGGAGATTCTCGGGTCGAGCATACTCTGGCCGGGCAACCCATAGTCGGCATTTGTGCCGAGAACATTTCCCGAACACAGGTTGCGAATCGATAAGATTTCCCCTAACCAAAAGTTTTCACTTCAAAAATAAAAATTTAACTGAGAGTCCGGTTTGGTAAACTAGGTCTTGCCCAAATGGCATGGTGGCTAGAGCGCTGGCTGCGTTCCCTCGCTGTATAGTGATACTGATTTTTTGTGCGAGGAATTATTTACCCATTTCCGTGCCATTTCACGAAGTTGCTCCATACATGCTACATCTAAGATGTTCCTACACAGTGTATAAAAAAAATTGATCTACTACCACATGGAAAATACACGCTAAATAAACTTGTTTATAACTTAGCAGTCGTTATTTGCCTATAACCCTAGTTATTGACTAATAAAGAAAAGACGCTATCATAAACTCAACTAATGTTCTGATTATTCAGTTATGTCAAGGAAAAAGTACTTTGAAGACTTCGCACATAATATAATCGATTCATAAAAATGAGTATCTGTCTCCATTTGGATTGTTTCATGTATTTATTAGTTTTATATGAATGGGACCATTAATTCATTTGGATTCGTATCTCGTATACAACACGAGGAATTTTGGTTTTAGTTTAGACTAGCGACCCGGGCTCGCCTGGTAGCATCGTATCATAAACTCGTAGCCTATAATAGTTAGCTGTAGCCTAGTAGCATAATATTAACAGCCTCGTAGCATTGCCTCTCGTAGCATATACTAGTGCCTCGTAGCACATACAAACACCTTCGTAGCATCGCAGCATAAACTCATGGCCTCGCGTAGCATATACGTAGTCAAGTAGCATAATACTCACAGCCTCGTACCATCGTAGCATTTACTCGTAGCCTTGTAGCATTATATAACAGCCTCGTGGCATCGTAGCATAACTGGTAGTCTCTCGTAGCATAATACGAAGCATATACACAGCCTATAGGTAAATCACTGAGAAAGTAGCACTCCCATGGTCCGCGTGGGTTATAGGGGCGGGCGTTATTCTGCAATACACGATACGATGTTTCACGCGATACATCTGTTGTCGACGCGATCCACCTCAAAAATTTCAGGGTTCAAGCTATCCTCATACCAAATTTCATCAAAATCAAAACCTATCCACAAAAGCCCGAGGTAAATCGCGTCGACAACAGACACATCGCGCGAAATCTCGCATCGTGTATAGCAGAATCATGCCCGCCCCTCACCCATGGGGGTGCTACTTTCTCAGCGGTTCACCTATAGTAGCATAATACTAACAGCATCGTAGCATTAACTCATAGCCCTCGTAGCATATACATATGCCTAGTAGCATAATACTAACAGCCTCGTAGCATTAACTCGTAGCCTAGTAGCATTATATAACAGCCTCATGGCATTGTAGCATAACTGGTAGCCTCTCGTAGCATATACACAGCCTAGTAGCATATTACTAACAGCCTCGTAGCATTAACTCGTAGCCTAGTAGCACAATACTTACAGCCTCGAAGCATCGTAGCATTAAATAGTAGCCTCTCGTAGCATCGTAGCATAATGCTAGAAGTCTCGTATCATCGTATCATAAACTCGTAGCCTATATAGCTGTAGATTATCGGCATAATATTAACACCCTCGTAGCATCTAATCTTTAACTTATCAGAAACAAAATACGTTGCAGGCATGATACACTTAAAGTACCGAGATTTGTCCCTTCTTAACAGATGTAAATTATTTGTTATTTTTTGAAAGTACGGTCGTCGGTTATCCTTTGTTTTCCGTTGTATATCCTGGGGGCATAAAAATAAGTTAGATATAAAGTATGAAAACGTAATATTTAGAAAAAGCGCCAGAAAAGTATAAGTGCAAACTTTATTCTTCTTTATGTAAAAATGTTTATTATATTTTTGTAATAAATAATAATTGTAACGATTTGTATGGGGATATTACTATTCCCAATTTCTCTGTAAATAATCCACCTGTGTCACTGTAATTTAGCATATAGTTACTTATTCAATATATCTAAGAGAAATAGTCGTTATTTTTTCAATTGGTTTTTTGAATAGGAAATATGAGTAGTAAAATAATGGAATATTTAGCCCCTGTTTTCTCTATCATAATCTATTACAAAGCTCTTAATTTTTTTAAAGCGCTGTTTAACCATCATCCTTTAATAAAACGTCTTGCGTTTTTTAGTAGCTTATTGAAAACAGGGGCAAAGTTTATTTTACCTATATTTCCTATTGCAAAAAATCAATTGAAAAAATAACAACTATTTTACTTAGATATATTCAATAAGTGTCTATATGCTAAATTACAGTAACACAGGTGGATTATTTACAGATAAATTGGGAATAGTTTACACCAGAAAAATTATGGGGATAGGGCCCTTAAGACTTGATTTAAATTAATGAAGCATTGGATTTTTTTGTTTGATATAAAATATAATATTTTGATATATATAAATAACAATGAATTCAGATGTATGCCTGAGGACAGGCATGATTGTTGAAGGAATGTTTGCTTGTAAAGGAACGTAAATATGTGAGGGAGAGAGACCAGTGTGGTAGAGATGGGAGACGAATGGCGGACAGTTGTAGAAACGATGTAATGATGATATATGTCTTTGAATAAAATATATTTCAGTTGTAACTAATTGTGCTACTTCTATCCCACATTTATATTGGCGTCGGTGGTCGAGTTGGTAAAACATCGGCTCACAACTGAGAAGTCGCGGGTTCGATCCCCACATCCGACCTGTATGTGCCAATGGGTTTTAATAATAAAAAATCTATGTACATTATCCGACATACCGTACAAAGAGGCTTTTCCATTTACATCCTCAATAGAGCTGGCCATTCGTTAGGTGTAGCATCAAAAAATCTTCAGCTAAGTTAGGAAGACTTTGTCTTCCGCTGGGTACTCTGGGGCCGGCAACGGTTCCCGGGAGCTGTAAAATCTGACTCAAATAACTATAATTGTGACAAAACTTCTGCAAAACACTAATAATTATCTAAATTAAATACTCTTATAAATAGTAAAGCAATAAAAACAGTTAACTAGATTGGCGGTCAGTACGGGCCCTTAGAACACTTCACCCTTGAGTAAAAGTTAATCAAACGTGAATTTCACTTAGTAGCCTTCGCCCGTTCGTTTTGAAGGACCATTACATTGGCGATGGAGTGACCCATCAATTTGGTTTCGCGCCGACCGCACCGGCCAAACGCTCTGCGCTCGACATCTCAAACGTTTTATTGCTCCTACGAAAAAAATATACCCACTTTACCTTATAGCAGAGGTTCTCCACCTTTTGTGCGTGTTATTTAGTGTATGGAGGGTCGATAGCATAGTGGTTGTAACTGTAAGTCTCGGTTTCTTCAAGACACGTGATTCGGATGGAGTGTAAAGCGTCGTCTACTCTTCTTCCGAAAAAGTGTCCAAGATGTGTGTTCTGATATAGGTTTTGAAGGACATGTATATATTTTTTGTCTATAGTTATAAAACGGTGTTTCCTCAATTACATACTATAATCACCATATTTTAAAATGTTGTTATTTAGGTATATATGCGTTTGCATGAAATAAAAGGCTTTTTATTTAATTCTATTAATTATTATTATTTATTATTCCCCAAATGTCCATACAAATAATCAAGTCGATTTGTTATTCCCAGAAGGACACAAAGCAAAACAAACAAACACACTTACCCCCTTATTCATAAACGTTTATTAGCAACGTTTTTGTTAAAATGTGTTTTGTTTCTTTCTATTATTAGTAAAGACAGGTTTGTTAGAGAGTGACAAAACATATTTTAACAAATGTTAACTAAATGTTGCTAATAAACGTTTATGAATAAAGGTCTAAGTATATACAAAAACTTGGCAATATCTATGATTAAAAAAATAATATAAATAGGTTAGGTGGTTCCCAAGTTATAAGCACTCTAACGAACAGACATTTAATACAATTTAGATAATATAGATTCAGTAGTGGAAGGGATCGGCTGTAGAAGTACATCCCGTCATCATTGAAAAAAAAAAAAAAGCAGTTAGATTCATACTAGCTGGCTTCCCGTAGGTATATAACCGATTCATGGACACATTGGACACCAAATGGATGGTGAGTCCACAGAACATTATTAGCCAATTTATATAAAAAACCGGTGTAACAAAATATTTGTATTGTAATGACAATATTGTGAAAAACTAGACTAGTCAACGATTATACTTGCAAGAAGTCATTAAAATATTTGTTTCTAAAAAAAAACCAAGAATCCAGATTTTTTATTTACCGGTTGCCCGTTTCCTCCCGAAACCGTATTATCGGTGCCAGGGTACCCAGTGGAAGACCAAATATTCCTCTTTTAGGCGATGGTATTTGTGAGGCTATACCTAACGATAAAGTTCTGTTGAGGTATATTTAGATTAAATATCCTCTAAGTGTGGTTTGCCGGATTATGTGAATGAAATACATAGGTTTTTAATAATAAAATGGTACATGGCCAGGATGGAACTGCAGTCCGCCTAATTATATACAAAACTCCTTAACCACTCAGCTACCCACGCAGTTGTAATTGCAAAATTATACAAAACATTTCAAGCTACTAGGAACAATAAAATCCTACAAAATCCTATTCACTTACCCAGTACATACATCACGCTGTAAGTTATCAGCATCGCGGGTGACTTTGATGAATGTGCAACTAAACAAACGGACTGAAGGTTTTCGCTTGTACGAGACGTCACAGCTTACGACATTACAACTGTTGGCGACCTCCTTGTAATGTTTTCTTTTTAATATTTGTATTCTATTTTTATGACTTTTGATGTTTTTATATAAATATGACACTTTGTTTCGTTGATAGCTTCGCCTTAGTAAACAGTTCTATTAACATTTGGATTTTTCTTAATTGCTTCCTTGCATCCGTTCATTGGTGATACAGTCCATTATTAGCCCGACGGCAACATTTGGTCCGTTCGATTTACGGATTTATATATTATATTTTAATATTTCGGATGTTTGGACGCGATGAAAACCAGATCGAAATCGCTAAGAGAACTGAAAATGGAAGTGACAAGGTCAGCCAGTTTGTGTGAAAGTGATACGGCTCCCTTAGCCGGTGGCAGCGGAGTAATTTCGGGTACGTCATCACACTCTGAAGCTACTGTAATAGCTAGAAAGTTAGCTGCACGTGCGAAACACGCGCGGCACGTAGCCGAGATCGAGCGGCAGGAGGCGCAGCGCATAGCCGAGATGGAGCGGCAAGAGGCGCAACGTGTAGCCGAAAAGGAGCGCCGTGTAGCCGAAATGGAGCGGCAGGCCTCTGATCTAGAGCTACAAGCCGAGCTCGCTGAAATAGACGCGGGAGCCAGCAGGCGTTCCGGTAATAGTAGCAAATTAGTTAGTAGTTGGTTAGAAGATAACTTTGAAAGTGTTTCTGTACAGGTGTCAAGCGCAGTACATTGTGAACACCCTCAGACGACAGTCACGAGAGGGCTGGCGCCAGTCGCGCCCGCTCCTCCTTGTGTCGTGACAGCACGCTCCCCAGCATCTTTACCCAGAGGGGTATGTACAGACGCTGGTTTGGTTGGCGTGACTTTGCGGCAGCCGCTTTCGCCGCCGCCAGTCGACTGCAGGGCTGAAACACATAACACTATACGTGCACACACTTTAGGTACACACTACGCTCAAGAATGTAATTTTACTAACAAAATAAATGATAATACTCAGGCTACACATGCAATTTCACACTTGGCAGAGGTCATCACTAACCTGGCGGCGACAAAGAAGACGTCCAAGGTAAGTGATTTAAAAATTCCTATTTTTGAAGGACGACCCTCGGATTGGCTTGCTTTTAGGAGAATTTATGAAATTACTAAAAGTCTGTATTCTCCTATGGAAAATTTAGTTAGATTAAATATTTCAGTGCGTGGAGCAGCCCGCGAAGCTATCTCCACGCTTTTGGTGTCCGCAGCTGATCCAGAGGAGATTATGTCCGCATTGGAGACGCGTTTCGCGCGACCAGAGTACATAGTACTCCATGAGATCGCGGCGCTGAGATCTTTACCCAAATTATGCGAGGTAGGTAGAGATATCAACGTTTTTGCTTGCCGTGTACGAAACTGTGTAGAGACAATGCGTCTACTCAATCAGGTGGAGTATCTAGCATCACCTGAGCTTTCCAATTCGATTATCGGTAAGCTAACTCCGCTGTTGAGAAGTAGGTGGGCAGACTACGCATCTACCAACCAAAATTCGGGGTACCGGCTGGAACTTTTGGCCACATTTTTAGCTCGGGAGGCGGATTTGCATATTAAATATGGATTTATTTCAGAATCTGTCATCCGTGATTCTAATGTCGGTGTCAATGTCAAAGGTAAAAATATAGAGAAAATTCATCTATCCTCTGACATGGATTGTCACTCTTTGAATGAAGTTCAACAACCGAAAGAGGTTTGTATATTCTGTAAATCTAAGTCTCATAGTATTGACAAATGTAAAGATTTCTTATCGCTTTCAATTCATGATAGATGGCAGTGGACTAAGTTGAATAAAGTGTGTTATAAATGTCTCTATAAAGGGTTACATGTATATAAAAATTGTAAAAAGGTTTGCAAAATAAAGGGATGCAAAAATAAGTTCCGTCACCACACTTTATTACACCAACCAAGAGAATTGATTGCAACTCCTATCGAGGTAAGTCCTCAGTCATGTTCTTTTGATCCAGAAAAGGAGTCCCTAATCTTGACTCACAGCATTGAAGCTTCGCAGAAGTGTGCGCCACGCCCTTTATTGAAGGTGGTGCCGGTCACTCTGGAGGGACCTTTGGGTAAAGTTGACACATACGCCTTATTGGACGATGGATCTACTGGATCACTAATTGATGCGGACGTGGCTAAGGCAATCGGAGCTTCGGGTCGTAAGAGTACCATTCAGCTCAATTGTGTAAGTGGCTTGACTAAAAATACTAATGTTAGTTACGTAGATTTATTTATAAAGGGTCGTCACAGCACAAACACTTATCACCTAAAGAATGTTAAGGCAATTCCAAATTTAGGGTTGTGCGGACAGTCCGTCAAACCTACAGAATTAAAGAACTTGAATTACTTGTCCGATTTAGTGGATGTGTTGTCTTGTGAGGATGCTAAACCTACTATACTAATTGGTGTGGATAACTGGCATCTCACAATTTCCCATTCCACACGTTCTAGTTCTCGATCTCAACCTGTGGCAGTACAAACATTATTAGGATGGGTGCTGTACGGATACACATCAAGTAAGACCAAATCTGTAGAATTTGTCAATCATACAATCAATATTCCTGTACGTGATGACAACTCATTAGATGTTTTGTTGAAAGATTACTATCGCATTGATTCTATTGGTATAACCAAGAAAAATTATTGCACTGAAAATGAAAAACGCGCTTTGGAAATTTTAGATAGTACTACACACAGGCTTCCATCGGGACGTTTCGAGACTGGTTTGTTGTGGCGTTCTGAAATTGTAAATGTTCCAAATTCATATAATCTTGCCCTTTCCCGTTTTCATAGTCTCGAAAGAAAAATGACTAAGGACAGTGTTTACGCGGAGGCCTACCGACAAAATATAAATGCAATGTTAGATAAAGGATATGCTGAACCATGGCCCTGTGAACCATTTTTAGATGTAGTTCCCATATATGAAGAACATAAAAATAGTTCATACGTGGGAGCTATATACAACAAACCGCCTGAGCTACTTTCACCGGTGGTGGCGGACCACTCACGATTTAGTGAATGGTTACGATTACTTCGTGCTACTGCTCGAGCTCACGCTGTAGCAAAACATTTTCGGCAATTTGTAAAATCAAAAAGACTTGTATCATTTTCATCATCATCATCATCATCTCATCAATACCTACCACTTACTGCAGAAGATATCAAATCAGCAGAGTTCCATCTGTTACTTCAGTCTCAACTTGATTCGTTTAGCCAAGAGATTGCTTGTACTATAAATTCAAGACCGGTATCCAAACAAAGTCGTTTGAAAAATGTAACTATTAATTTTAACATAGGTAATTTACTTAGATTATCGGGACGCATTGGCGCAGTCAGACATGTTCGTCAAGAGGTCAACCCAATCGTACTTGATGGACGTCATCCTATCGTCAGATTGCTTATCCAATATTACCACAAGAAGGCAGCTCACGGCAACAATGAATTCGTTCTCAATGAAATACGACAGGAATTCTACGTCATAGGATTGAGGTCAGTTCTAAAGAATGTTTCCAGATCATGTTTATTTTGCCGTCTTCGAAAGGCTATTCCTGCTGTGCCACCATTCGGAGATCTTCCAAGTGCCCGCTTAGCTCATAATGTCAGACCTTTTTCTCATGTGGGTTTGGATTATTTTGGACCCATAAAAGTTTCTATTGGAAGAAGAAGTGAGAAACGCTACGTCGCACTTTTTACCTGCATGACAGTACGAGCCATTCATCTGGAAATTGTAGCCAGTTTGTCAACAGATTCTGCTATTATGGCTATGCGGCGGTTTATCGCAAGACGCGGCTGTCCAATTTGTATATATTCAGATAATGGGACTGCGTTCGTGGGTGCAAATAATAAGTTAACAGAATTATATGATTTTACGGCTAACCACAAGATTACGTGGAAATTCATTGCTCCAGCTGCTCCATTTATGGGTGGGTGCTGGGAGAGAATGGTGCGAAGTGTCAAGACTGCACTTTATGTCACTCTTCGTGAACGTTCGCCTCGTGAAGAAATTTTATCTACACTTTTGATGGAAGTCGAAGCCATTGTTAATTCAAGGCCTTTAACTCACGTGTCTGTAGATCCTGATGATGAAGAGTCAATAACACCTTTCCACTTCCTATTAGGTTCATCCTCCAATGAACCTCCTCTCCACGAACGTGAAGATGGCGATTTATCTAGAAGAGTTGAATGGAAGAAAGGACTACGTCTTGCAGACCATTTCTGGAAAAGATGGATTAAAGAATACCTCCCGACTTTAATTCCTAGACCTAATTCAGATTCTTGTTACCAGAACTTCAAAATTGGAGACCTCGTATTAATTGTCGATGATTCATTGCCAAGAAGCACATGGCCTCGAGGTCGTGTTATACAAACCTGGCCCGGCAAGGACGGCGTAACAAGAGTAGTAACCGTGGCTACAAAGGGCGGTGATCTCAAGAGACCTACGAGGAAACTTGTGCTGTTGGGATCTCTGTAATATGTTTGACTCGTCGCGTCGCCTTTATAAGATTGTGTTTTCACACTGGGGTCCAGGATGTTGGCGACCTCCTTGTAATGTTTTCTTTTTAATATTTGTATTCTATTTTTATGACTTTTGATGTTTTTATATAAATATGACACTTTGTTTCGTTGATAGCTTCGCCTTAGTAAACAGTTCTATTAACATTTGGATTTTTCTTAATTGCTTCCTTGCATCCGTTCATTGGTGATACAGTCCATTATTAGCCCGACGGCAACAACAACTAATGCTCTACGAATTGTACAGGAATGAGGTAGTACCATTAACTTTTTAAAGGAGAACTAATTTAGAACACCAGTATGTTGCGAACATAGATGTATGTGTGGATTAGAAGGTTGATCAATTTGGAACTCACCGACTTTCCTGCATAAAAAGTGCAGGCAGGCTTTCCCGCCACAGCTCCCTCAATGATACTATCAAAAGGGCTCTTGCGTCAATAGAAGTCTCTGGTCTCCTAGAGCCAACAGGAATAATACGGCAAGACGGCAAGGGACTCGATGAAATGACTCTGATTCCCTGGGAGCGAAGACGGGCCCTTGCATGGGACGTGCGTGGACACTTTAGCCCCGTCTTATCTCAGGGAAACAGTAATCAAAGCGGGAGCTGCGGCGCAAATATAGTTAAATTATTGAAAACTACAAGTTTGTGCCGTTTGATGTAGAAACTCTTGGTCCATGGGGTTCAAATGCCAAAAAGTTTATTAAAGATATATCCCCTCGACTGATAATTTCTTCTGGTGACTATTTCCTCGCTCAACGAATCAGCATCGCCATTCAGCGGGGAAATGCAGCCAATATTCTTGCTACTATTCCTCGCGGACCTGGTTTATTTAGTTATTTTTAGATATTGTTACGTGTATTAAGTTCTTCTTTTATTTATTCACTTTTATAGCTCCCGAAACCTTGTTACGGTTCCAGGGTACCCAGCGGAAGACCAAGTCTACCTCGTTTAGCCGATGGTATTTATGAGGCTATACCTAACGAGTGGCTAGTTCTGTTGCGGTATATTTAGATGGAAAAGCCTAAGTGTGGTTTGTCGGATTATGCAAATAAGTTTATAATTAAAACACCCATTGGTACATGACCGGGGTGTATTAAATAAAATTCATTTAGAGTGAATTTTATATTTATCTCAGAATATGAGACCCGCTAGAATGCTTCTTCTGTCTAACCTATTCCGTATCTCTTTTGCTTATAAAAACGTGTTGGTAACCGCACACAGATTAGTAATGTACGATGGACCGAGAAAAGCGAGCGTTAACGGTAAACTCACATGGTATATTTAGATGTGTATTGATAAAAGGGAAAGGAAATGTTGGAAATGCGACCTAGGTGTACTTTTATTGACCTTATAAAATATATTGCAATATTCAAAGTACACATAATCGCCGAGTATGCTTAAAAGCAAATATGTACAAATCGGCTTCGCACGGTTAGAATATCGGTTAAATTAGACCCTAAAACCTTATCTCTCATTCTATTGGTAAAAACCGTATGAAAATCCGTACAGTAGTTTCTGAGATTAGCCCGAACAAACACAAACTTAACGCGACGGGGACTTTAATTTATAATATGTAAAGATGAAGAGTCAAAAGAGATATGTCAGGATCGTAGCAAATGGCCTTCGATGTCTCTGGTTACCCCTCGTAGGATAAATGGCGTGATGATCATTTTACACATACTAAATAGTACATTAGCGCTAGTTTAGGCCGTCCCTTATTCGTTGCAAATATTGTTAAATGTTACGCAATCCTAACTTGTGTCTGATTCATACAAATATAGCTTCTTAAAAAAAATAGTTTTTGAATCTATCTATTAAAAACAAACAAACTCTTTTTATATTTGATTGATTGACTTTGATTTTTAGAGTTTGAATATGTACCAATATTTTAACATATAGTGAAAAGCATCAAACGCTGTTTGTTTTGGTCCTTTCTTAATAATAAATAATGAGAAAAGTTTCAACATTATTAAAAAAATAAGTGATAACAACGGATTTTCAAAGGAATAATGGTAGGGAATTATATTTCCTTTTATAGTCAAACGTTTCGTGGAATCAAGGATATCCGTCGTATAAAATTCTCCATTCTGAGAAGTAAGAATTTAAAAGGAATTTATTATCAAAATTAAAGGAAAGTTTAATTATGTTTAGACCTGATTTACAACAAGTCTAGGTATTCTATAAAATTTGTAATGAACTTTATAAAATGTAACTTTGTTAATTATTATATTTCGTCTTATTCATACAACTTCAAACATAGCGATTAAACCCTAACTGGACTCAAAGAAAATTCTGAGACTTCTACTGCTTAGAAATCAAAATCAAATAACAAAGTGCAGTTATAAATCAGTAAACAACGCAATACATTTGAAAACACTTGCAAATACTTACAATAAACGCACAGCCTAAACCACTGAAGATATAAATCTGAAAATTGGATTGTGTATTCCTTCGGGGGTGTAGAGATGCGCAAAGAAATAATTTTTCGAAAATCAAACTCTAAGGGGGTGAAATCGGATGTAAAGTCGTATTTCATACGTACATAAACTTGAAACTTGGTTCAAATACTCTTGAAAGCAAATAATAAAACACGTATATTAGAATTTTTCTAAACAACCCTTAACGGATGCTACGGGGTGTTAAATTGTGTATGGGGAAATTGTTTCACGTTTGAATTTTATTTTCACGGGGCACAGGAATATTGCGGAACCCATACATTTTCGAACTTCTGACTCACGAGGAAGTAAACGTTATTACGTATATCTCAAAGTTATTTTTAACCTACTACCATATTAATTTTATAATTATTTTAGATGTTTATTCCGCCAGTTGGTAACCGATTTTGATGATATATTTTTTAATCCACATATCATTAATTCTTCCGGATTTGTCCCATTTTTTTCTCATAATAATTGGACTGGTTTATCACGAATTTTAAAAAAAGCTTACTTTTCAAGTCAATTTCTTTAATAACACGATGTAATATGTATCGATTTTGACGATAATTTTTTCAATCACACATGAAAATCAGTTTTGTCTGAGTTTTTTCAGGAATTCAGTAATTTTCAGTGGCAATAAACAGTGTTTATGGCTGAAAATTATATATTAGAGAAAAACCTTAGTGGTTACGCGTATAGGGCCCAGCGCATGATCAAGATCACATTGGTATTATTTTATATTTTTCCATGTTGTTTTTATTTTACAATATTTAAAAAAAATACTGATACATTACGCCTAAAGACTTACCGTGACCCAAATCAAAATTAAAGCCTCTCCAAATGCATTGAGGAAGAGCGTTGTTTTTGGATCAGCCCATATTCTTCGGCGAGCCCACCCCTATGATTTCATCCCAAAATCAGATATCACCCCAATTTTAGATTGGATCATATCAACGTCCCGAGATTTGCCTTCAGATTTCATGCATAGAAATTTCTACCCTAATTCAATAGATATTTGTTAAATAATGAGAGGATGGACATTTTATAAGTAATTATTGTATTTATTGTTGCAATAAATTGTTTGAGCAATATCTACGAGGCAATTAGCAATGGTTAAGCAATGTACAGAAAGCTTAGACAGCCACTCCTGTATCACACCAATAAAAATTGGAACGAACTTCCGGCGTCGGACTTTCCTGCTTCTAACAAACAAACTTGTGAAATTCATAGTGGTTTCAGTCAACCTTTGCTTAATATTAATATGTATCAGGCGAGTCGCATATCGGCTTTTAAAAATTGAAAGGGAAACAGTTGTTTGAAATATTACAAAGCGCACGTCATTGGTTAAAATTAAAAAATAATGCCGACTTCAAAAATTGTCCACTGAAAAGTAAGAAATAAATAAATTACATCGTTAAATTGTAAAACATGTCTGGGGGAATAAGGTCGATAAATAATTATATACTTACTTAAAACTATGAATAACAGTGGTTTTTCATTTATAAATAGGTCTAGCGATCATTTTACATATAAATGTATCTGCGTCCGTACCAACGAACTGCCGCCATAAATGCGCAGATAGAAGTGCCCGACCCAGGCATACGGCATATGCCTGGACTATCTCGGGCCGGGCTATCCATGGTCTCGTGCCATAATAATAATAGAGGTACGAAACTGGCTGCAGCGTTTTACTGTGTATAATTTTACATGAAATCTACTAAAATATTATAGAAATATTTCGTTCATAGGAAAAATGAGATACATTTTAACGGCGGTAGGTACCGTCGAATGACAAAACTACTTATAAAATTTTCAAGAGATTATATAGGTTTATAATTCTGTTGGAAGATACAGAAATTATGGCTGTATCGTGAATGATAGTGAATACATAATTGATAGTTTATAAAAAAACTAAAAAACACGCTTTTATCAAAACGCGCCCTTCCGCCTCCATCATGAGATCAGATCGATGGTACCAAATTATTGTATTGTCATCCAAATTACATACATTTGCAAAACGCCAAATCGATACGAAATTAGAAGTTGGTTAAATTCTACTTTTAAAATTTGTTTACATACATAGTTTGTTACAGTTGAAACTAATATAAAGAGTTGAGAATCGCACTCTCTTCAATTCAAATTCAAATTAATTTTTTTATACAAAATTTTTACAATCTTATTTAAACTTGCGACCCCCGCTTACATCATACTTAATTTAAAAAAATAGTAATATAATAGTAGTAATTATTTCTTGGAAAATTCTTTGTGACGTAGTGGTTATATTCTCTTTGTTTTTTGGCGACAAACTTTACTGTATGTGAGCCGCCATGTTTGATATTGACATATGAATGTAAACAATGAAATTCAATGAATTTCCAACACCTTCTCCAAATACACTTTAAAATCTCCTCAGTGACGCGCAACATGCTTAAAAAGGGGGTAGGTACAAAAATAAATAATTTTACATATTCACAGGCTTTACCATAGATATAAACAAAAAGATGGGCTTTACACTAATTGATTAATAAGGCACACAAACAATTTCTACTATTTATATTACTATATATATATATATATATCTATCATCCAGCAATTTGTTCCAAGAGGGGTAGGCAGAGACAATCGAATGCCATTTGTTACGATCTTGACGTACCTCTTTAGCTTCTTTTATATTCATCATACCTTTCATACAATCGACTTTCATCCTTCATTCTTTCAACTCTTTAAATAGATCTAAATAGAACTAAATTACTCATATAAACACAAAATTAAACTATGTGAGCGATACATACAAATTTATAGGGGAAAATCCAAAAACATAACAATTTCAACAAAGAATAACGTGGTCTATATTCACTTATATTAAAGACTTGATATAACTTCACTATATATATAAAGAAAAGAAAAAAATGATTTTTGTATGAAATTTCTCGCCGCATATTATGACAGCAATTACGTATTTTCAGTGCTATTTTTGATGAAGAAAATAGGTAGGTACTACACTGAAATAAGAACTTGTGTAAAAATAACAGGCTCATGAAATATATTAAGGAGACGTCTCATAACTTTTGTCCCATACAAAAACGGACTTCAGCAATTCAAGTATTGTACAAAACTTATTGAAAATAGGAAGTTCTGGTTAAATCCTTAAAGTATATGAAATTATCTATACTAAGAAGGTAAAAATATGTCAATATCAGCTACAGTTAGGTTTCATGAAGCCCTGAAAATCATAAATTTCACGCATATTTTAAACCGATTTTGCGACTCGAGTTCTCTAATATATTTACTAATGTATTTTTTTACATATCGAGTAAAAATTGGATCCATTAACTAGAATTTGCTATTTCTAATATTTTTTGTACAATACTTGAATCCGTATTGAAGTCCGTTTTGTGTATACAGGTTTTGTTGTCGTACTTTCTCATGTTTCTTATCTTATCTTTGGTTATCATATCGATTTTATTAGTCCATCTTGCTCACATGTTTACAAAGAGATATGGACAAAAGGAGTCGTGCTGTGATGCGTCGCCTTAAAATTAAATAATAAGAAATTGTATTTATCAGTTTAGTTAATTTTATTATTTTTCCTCTTTTATTATCCGTCTCCGTATACAGGTTTGCAGTATTTTGCTAATGTCAAGGTATAATAATTATACTCCTGTAAACGACCGTTGAGCACCGCATTTCCCTAATTTTTTATTCTTAGTTGGTACATACATTCGAACACATCGTTTTGACAATGGACGGTATTACGCTTGAGGGCGTGATAACACGTACTGACATGAATTTCATTTTATGTAGAAAATTTTATGCCCAGAATTTAAAAACTTTGAAAGACGAAACATATGTTTAGATTTATTATTATTCCAGTTTTATACTTTATTCAACATGAAACAATAAGGTGCGTCGGTGGCCGATCTCGGCCATGTACCAATAGTTTTTTTTATAATTTAAATGTTACTTAGAGGCTTTTCATCTAAATATACCTCAACAGAACTGGCCAATTAGATATAGCCTCACAAATACCATCGGCTAAAAGAGGGAGACTGTGGTCTTCCGCTGGATACCTTGGAACCAGTAACTAGGTTTCGGATTGCCGTGAAGAGATAAATACAAAAAATTAGGTAAGTGCTTAGAATCTCATTGAATTTTCCAATTTCTCTTTCAATAAACACCGTATTCAGACTATTATGAACATTTAATGCACTTATCAACGAACAGCATTTTAATATATGTATATAGATTATTTCATCATTCGCCGTGTAGTATTGCTAGTATCAATTTTAATTGAATTTAATTTTAATTTAAGAGTTCATTTCATACCACATTTTCAGTTTATTTATTAATTTCAAGTAAAAATACTATAAATAACAAAATTCACTATAAACGCGAACAAACCGGAACTTCCTTGCGCTCGCAAATATTGAATCGCCGACAATTATTGTTATTATCTTCCCCACAAAATGCAATTGTGCACTTTACAATACCGGAATAAAATTTGTTGCACAAGAATCCAGTGTTCATTTCTCTGGTGGAATTCTCTAGTGACTTCGGACCATAGGATTATTATTTGAGATTCCAGTCACGACTTCAGTAAGTTTCCACTAACTCACAAAAGTGCACCTCGGCATGGCCACCACTTATGCAATCTGGTTAAAATATTTAATCATCAAACTCTTTCGCCGCGTAGTCTGTCTGTATGTGCCCTTTTCACGCCAAAACTACTAAACGGATTTTGACGCGGTTTTCACTATCAGATAGCGTAATTCAAGAAGAAGGTTTACAAGTATTGAACAAGGACCTATCATGTTTAGATGCTGAAGTGAATCAAGTCGGAGAAAAAGTTAGCCCCAGCGACTTTTCATTGCGTATGCTGTCTAATCCGTCAGAGATATAACGAAATGATGTCGGAAAGTATTGTTAGAATTAAACGGGATAGAAAAAAGTTCGCTGTAGCATATATTTTTAATATTTATAAATTTTTGGATTTGTTTCGATTTTTTCTGTCTCAATGTTCAAGAGAAAATTTATCTGCGGTGAATTTCGAGACATTGGTCACATTGTCCACGTTTATGAAGTTGCATCTATTAAACAGAAAAGGAGGCAAGCATGTCGCTGGGCTTGAGCATGAGAATTGGGCTTAATATCACTTATTTATTGTCTCTTATTTTTCAAAAGTTGTGGAATCCGGTTTCAAATGCTCTCTGAACCATTATTTTTAGCTTTTTTTCTACTGAAGATCTATCTACCGGTTGCATATCGATGCTCTAGGATTTGTAATCAAAACGACATCAAAATCTGTGCCGTTGCTGCTTTGATCATTTCACGGCTAATATAAATAACAGTATTCACTTTATGGACCTAGATTTGTCACTTCTTTGTATTAGTATTTTTTCGTAAGAAGTGCCCTCCGAAGCATAAAGTATTTCATATATCAGAGGCTTAACCAGTGGTCAACTCAGATATTTTGCCATATTTTAAATTTAAAAAAATGTAGCATCATAATTTACAAAATATCGAATTTTTTGCTACAAATACTTTAATAGTTTTTGAATGATATAGCAAAAGAAAACCGCTTTACCCCGACTCGATGGTAAGTGGAAATATGTAACTTGAAAGGGTCGGGCAGCGAGTGAACAAAAAGGTACGCCGGCCGACCCTTCCTGTAATGGGAAGCTGTCATCTAATACCTTCACCTTGATCGCCTACGCCACCTTTTCATGTAAAATATACTGATAACTGGTAATGAATAAGCTAAGCAACGTTTTAGTGTGATAAATGGATGATTCCTGTCAATTCTGGTTTTTATTTAGGATCGGTGAATAAAAGTGTAAACTTAGTGACTTGTGGAGTATAGTGTATAGGTATTGTTATTAAAATAGAAATGTGTTGTTTGAACAATATGAGTACATTGTTTACATTATAACGATCGCGTGATTGTCAAGCAATCATCACTATTATTATACCACAAGTTCGCCCGTGGATATTACCAAATAAAATAAAATATAGCCTATATTTTTAATTGTTGGGTATACCTATGAATTTAACAAAAATTAAAATAAAATTTAAACTAAAACTAAAAACTCTAAACTAGGTAAAAAAAGTCCATAAGTGGGACACCACTTGGCAGTGTACCTAATACACTTGCAGAATTGCCTCGTTGAATAACAATGCTGATTTTTGTTTTAAATAACTATGGCATTTGGAGTCACCACATTCTAGGAACACTCGTCTTCCAAGCTCTTGGAGGAAATCTTGAGCTTCTGATGCGAGTACTCCCGAAGTTTCAACGCCAATTATCAAATATAAAATATAAAAGAAGCGAAATATCCATGTTAGGATCGTATCAAATGGCATTCTATTGTCTCTGATATGTTATAATAGATATATATACAGGTCTGTCATTGCATTTAATGCAATTGTATGGCTGACTGTGAAGTTGTGGCTTCTTGAAAAGAAGTATGTATGTACTTATAATTCTTAAATAATTTTATATAAATAAAAATTAAATGCTGTTCATTGGTAAGCGCATAACTAGATTTGACAAAATTTAATAGTCTTTAGTTAATAAGGTTTTTAGGGAAAGAATAATTGGAAAATTCGGGGAAAACTGATTTCTATGGGATTTTTGTATGAATTCAAGACCATAGTAAGGCTCCATGGGGCGGAAAGCTAGATAAAAATAAAGCACTTATTAATAAACGAAGGCTTGTAAGTAAGTAATGACTACTGATTTAAATAGGATCATGGAATTAAAAATTTTACGCTATTGTTAAATTCATGATTATCGATGGAGTAAGTATTTAGAAAATATTATATGACATAACTTTGAAGTAACGGGATAATATGAGAACTTGAAGTTTTTGAGAAATCCTTTCTATCTATCTATCATCACGCCTTTCATCCCAAGAGGGGTAGACAGATACAATCGAATGACATTTGTTACGATCCTGACATACCTCTTTCGCTTCTTTTATATTCGTCATACCTTTCATACATGCTCGGCGATTGTATGTACTTTTAATATTTCCATCGATCAATATTTTTTTTATATGTTCAATAAAAGTACACCTAGGTCGTCCTCTGCCAGCATTTCCTTTCACTTCAGCCATATAAACCTTTTTAGTCATTCTTTCATACTTCATTCTTTCAACTTGTACAACCAGCGTAAATTACTTTTCTTCATTTTAGTCACAACATCATCTTTCACACCGCATTCTTCTCTAATGACATCGTTCCGGGTGCGGCAAATACCGCATTTCCACTAAGTTGTAAGAAACCTGCTATAAAAAAGAGTTTATATATTATATGCTGAATGTAGTATTTTTATAATGAACAAATTTTTAGATACCTCTTGAGATGGGTTAAACAGGGGTTCAATTTGTGATGGCATAATTATGAATTAATATTTGAAATTTAAGCTCGTATAATTTTCTAACACCTATGTCATAATAACATGGGTCGTCAACATAATCTCTTGTCTGAAGCTATCATGTTCGTGGCAAGTTGCATGTGAATTGTGAGGACACCTGAAATACAGTCTCATGGCAATCTAATAACAAAACATACTTTCTTCATCTTCACGGCCAGTATGTGCTACGGGCTTGCGGTGTGGCTAGAGACATTAGTAACAGTGTCCACTTTTTGCCAGTTGTTCATATTCATATATCTATCGACGCGATGTACCGCCACATGACTCTAACATCCATTTTAGCGTTAACAGCTGTGATGAACTGCAGTGCGGAATCACATGTCGTGGGAATAACCTGTCGTCATCATGGCGTGCACGGGAGGACCTGGTAAGGACTGATATGTCGTCAGTGGGAAGTGGGAGCAGGATGCGTAGTCATGTAATGTGGCTGGACAGGCTGTGTTCAATGTTCATACGGGGTCACCAATATATATTGTGAGACAGTAGCGATGGGACATCTATCGACGCGATGTGCCGCCACAGATGTATCAATTGTTACCTTGTGTACTGTGCATGATCTGTCTCTGATGCTTGTGCTCCATGCATTACAAGCAACCTACCTACGTCGAGATGCATCTCTGGACAACAACTATGACCAGGCTGTCCCTGCACGAGTGGCATTCAGAGCAGAAGCCGGATTTACTCGCTTGATGAAGGAAGGTAGAACAGCGGTGATCGGAGGAATAACCAATTACAGAACCGGGCATAGACCACAACCTAATATCTTTTTATAATATATACCTTTGTTATCAATTTGTATGTTTACCGGGGTGCCCTTAGAAGCACGAGAAGTCAATTAAAGCACAATAATATTCTTAAAGAAAATTGGTGCTTAGAATTTTTTTACCTTCCAATTAAGCTATCGATATAAATAAATTAGTCTGTGATCTGAATCATAAATAACAGTTGTTTATAAGTCCGTCTATCTGTATGTACGACTTAGTACATAGTCGAACAAGTGTGGTTTTTCAAATAAATAAAATGTATAAACACATAAATATTTTTATACTAAAGTCGTTACCTTTTATTATTTATAGTTAATTGAATACTTAGTCATTGATAATTAATTTTAAATTACATTGAACAAGGAAGCAAAATCTCCGTCAGCTAATGTAGCGCTACAAATTGCACGAAACGCGAGAGCCGAGAGGCAGTAGAGCGAGTGTATTTGACGTGCCAACGGCCACTTTGTTATTTCAAGATTAATATTATACATACCATATTAAAGTTTTCAATGTTTTTATGTGCCTATGAAATAACACGTTTTATATGTATGAAATGTATATTACAAACTGGCACTACTTACAATAAGTAGTTCTTCATCTTTATCATGCTTTTTAACCGAGGAGGTTCTCAATTCGGAAGGCGCCTGGACCACTTTGGAATTTTGTTTGAAAGGATATACTTTCCAGGTGGTCCCATGGTCATCAGGTCAGGATCTGATCATGGTTTCCTGGAGAAATCGAGAACTCTTCAAATTTTATAGGCACACTTGAAGCGATTTAGGTATTTTTTTATAGTGACTTGCGCATTTGCTTTCGGTAAGCACACTTTTCAGTGCATAATTTTTGAAGTCGGTACACTTTTTTTTTAAAAGTGAATTATTATTTAAGGAAAGGAACGTACAGAATATCTAATGATTCCTGCTTGGTGGTTGTGAGTGCTTTAAATAATGCGTTCTTACTGGTATTTTAAGTTTTGACAATTTACAACCTTTTAGTTGATCTGAAAGGGAACTTTTTTTGATGTATAACATCTTTTCTCTCGCTTTCCTGCAATCTATGGGAGTGTTTTCGTGAAAAGGGACGGAAGTAACAGGAAGCCGGGGAAGCGCGCGCTATTTTGATTTGACTAATGAGTTGGCCGTCAAATGGTACCAATCCATTTTCCGAGAGGTTGGTACTGTCAGCCAACAGCATGTGCGTGTACCAAGGTGAGATGTCAGATGTAATTCATATGCGACTACTGTAAGGCTCGCTCGTTTTTTTATAGAGAAGACGACATGTGAAGGTGGTTGGTCCAAGAATGAGCGCGATTAGCAGAAAATGAATGAACACGACTGTTCTGCCAAGAGCACTACCACTGAGAAGTTGATCTTTTATCATTATTCCTTGTGGTCTTTACCAAACCAATGCAAATCAAAGTTCAATGCAACAAATGCGAATAAATCAATTTCGTTCTAAGTGAATTGGCCTGCATCTAATGTTTGTGGAAGACGACAGAAATTATGACTAAATAAGTTATATAGCAAAATATAAATCCTTAGTATCGCCATCCAACGTGGCAACGCAGCCAGCCTTATACTCTCTCAGAAGGCAGCGATCTTAATGATTTTTTATTTTTAGGTTTTTATTTGTATATACAGCATAGTAGATATTTAATTGTATTGTATTGTATTGACCGCATCCGGAACGATGTCATTAGAGAAGAATGCGGAGTGAAAGATGATGTTGTAACTAAAATGAGGATAAGTAGTTTACGCTGGTTTGGACATGTTGAAAGAATGAAGAATGAAAGATTGACTAAAAAGTTTATATGGCTGAAGTGAAAGGAATGCTGGCAAAGGACGGCCTAGGTGTAGGTACTTTGATTAAACATATAAACATTGTATTGATCGATCGCATTATTAAAAGTAGTATACAGAATCGCCGAGCATGTATGAAAGGTACGATGAATATAAAAGAAGCGAAAGAGGTAGGTATGTCAGGATCGTAGCAAATGGCATTCGATTGTCTATGCCTACCCCTCTTGCGAGGTGATATATATAGATAGATAGATTAATTGTATTTTTTTGGTAATAAATGTAGATACCTACTTATATTCCTCAGTATAAATCAATTTCCGATTAATTTACATTCATGTCACTGCTACGTTAGCATGAAAAAATTTCGATACTTAATAAAAGTTTCCTTTAAAAACTTCGCAATTTCCTAAGTGATGAAAAATTAATTTCTTCCTGTAAGCTTAAATTTTTTTCTCTTGACTTTAACAAACATGTACCTAATTTTAATATTACACAGCCTAAACCACTGAAGATATAAATATGAAAATTGGAAGGTATATTCCTTAGGGCGTGTAGCACAGCATTTTTCGAAAATGAACCCCTTAGGGGCTGAAATGGGGTATTCCTAATACAACGTGTACGAAGTCGCGGGCAACTGCTGGTATAATATTATTATTATCTATCTATCTATCATCACGCCTTTTATCTCAAGAGAGGTTAGGCAGAGACAATCGAATGCCATTTGCTATGGTCCTGACATAACTCTTTCGCTTCTTTTATAGTGCAGTCATTGAAGCCAAATATTTTAAAAAAAGTCACGATTAAAAAAAAAAAACAAATTTTTAAAACACCCACCTTTTTTTCATAATATCTCAAAAATGACGACAGATACGTATAAAAGTGTAGGGATGAAAAATTTAGGTATTTTTCTGACAAACAATTTGGTTTTTTTGTTTTTTCTATCAAACAAAAATTGACGGAGATATGATTGTTTAAAGAGCGCGTGGCAGCGCAATCACAGCCCCTCTTAAGCCCTTTAACCCTTCACCGTTTTAGAAAAAGGTTTTTTACTATATATTGCAATAAAAGATGTTGTAGCTCTCTTAATTACCTTTACAATGGTTTTTTATAAATTGTGTAAAGTATGAGCACTCATTCATACTTTTTGTAGAAAATACTGGCTGTATGTTTTAATACTGGCAACTAATCTTTTGGACAGAGTTTCAAATAATTATAAACTATATTTGAAGCTCTGTAGAATTCGAGACTGAAGGGAGTCCGGCATCAGCAACGCTGGAATGATGTAAAATAGGACTCACTGAAATATATATATTAATATAAAAACCTACTCTTATCATTGAAATCGCCTTAAAACCCGTTATATGGTGGAGGCGCCGGGTAGTATATATTCGATTGATAATATTGTATTGATCGGGTATATATATTTAAAATACGGTATTTACGTGATATAAAAAATAATTTAATAATATATCATAGTATAGTGTATATTCGGGATTAGTGTAAAATCGCGAGTGTACCAAGAGAAGAAGAAGAAGGTATACCCAGATTGCAGTTTTGTGGAGACAAGAAGCTGTTACGGAGTTGTTGGAACTTGAAGTATAATTCGACAGAAAAAATAATAAGAAACAAGAGGATAATATATAAAGCTAAGTGGTTTGAAATTAATAAAATGTCCTCAACATCGAGATACGACGGAATCTCGACTTCCTTTGAAAATTTTTTGACCCAATTTTCAACACTAAGTGCCTTGAATTCATGGACTGATGAAACTAAAGTTCTCATCATTATAAACTATTTAACAGGCCCAGCTCTTAATTTTTTTAAAACTAATTGTGATGCTTCTACGACTTATAATGAAGTTTTACAAGTATTAAAGGAAGAATTCAGCACCCAGACTGATTATGCTGCTCAATTTTATACATCAAGGCAAAATCAAGATGAAAGCACTTTAGATTTCATATATCGAATGACTCTATTAGCAAAGAAAGCCGAAATTACGAATGAGTCAATTATTATTAAACAAATATTATCCACATTGTCCTTTTATAATAAGCGGAAATTTGGTACGCAATTGTTTACCACCTTAAAAGATTTTAAAAATGCGGCCAAACAAGAATATGAGATTTTTAACTCTCAGTCACAACACTTATCATTGCCTTTAAAAATACAAACGGTTGGCGATAAGGACATTTGTCCACATACTTGCTCGCGGGGTGATTTCCGTGACGAGACCCAAAATGCACCAATTGTGCATTTCGAAAGTCAATTCAGTGATCGACGGGCACCAACTGATGTTTTTTCAACACCAATACGCCCTATGGAACCCATGTTTTCTGCTGGAAGAGGAAATAATTTCTCGACGCCCACTCAGAGACCGACGTTTCAAAACTCTGAGAAAAGAGACTCATCAATGGTCGCTCAGCAGCCAACGCATGGATATGCCTTGCGAAATAGACAACATCCATCTCAAGATGTAAGGCAACAGCACCCAAATGCTCGACGGCACTAGACACCGGGACTATGCTAGCCGCCGAGGAAATTGAAGGTCCCTCTATTTCGTCTCTGACACCTTTTATTGAAGTGAAGATACACGGAATTACTACGTGTGCTTTACTGGACAGCGGTGCCAGCGTCTCCGTGATCTCCGAGAAGTTGTTTTTTAAAATATTAGATAAAGTAGATATTGGTTCATGTCAATTACATAATAATAAAGTGCCCTATGTGCGTGTCGCCAATGGCAAATTTCTTGAAACAACGTTTTCATTAATATTAAAGCTTTCTGTGTCAAATTTATTACTAGAAAATAGGTTTATTGTAGTTAAAAATATAACTTCAGATATTATTTTAGGGTATAACTGTGATGAACCATTTCTGATTGAACCCTATTTGTGCTCTATTATTATGAAGTATAATTTATGTCTAATTTTGTCATTGACAATTCTCACTTCTTTATAATGTATCTAATAATTTTAAACTGAATAAAACCAAGTATTCTGTATTGGTTTTATCTTTTCTTGTATCAATTTATTCAGTTTAAAGATAAAAATATCGATATGTCTACTGAATCACCAACAACGTCCAATCGTGTACTAAGTGGGTCTTCTGGATTGACTCGCTATCTACGACCGGAACGTTTTGATATGGATCCAAGTTCTTCAACTGCCGATGTTCATTGGATACACTGGAAGTATACCTTTGAAAATTTTTTATCGGAAGATACTAGTACTTCATATACCGACTCTATGAAGTTAAAACTTTTAATTAATCATCTCTCACCGAATATATATATACATATACGTAATTGTACTGATTATATATCCGCTTTATCATTGTTAGACGATATGTACATTAAGCCTAAAAATGAGATTCATGCGCGTCACCTGTTGTCAACCAGAAAACAAAGTGTGGAAGAAAATATTAATCAGTACATGCGCGAACTAAAAAAGATGTCTCAGGATTGCAATTTTAGAGACGTTAAAGCTGAAATTTACAAAAATGAATATATAAGAGATGCATTTATTGCAGGCATAAACTCACAGAAAATAAGGCAAAGACTTTTAGAAAATTTAACTTTAACTTTGGATCAAGCTTATAATCAAGCTATATCTCTTGAGATGGCCGAGAAAAATTCTTATTCATTCACAAGTAGTCTAACGCTTAACGCTACTGACACTATGCAAAAACAAGATCCTGAATGTGACTCTACACTAGCTGTTACTTCTAGACAAAGAAAGCGTTGTTTTTTTTGTGGAGGTAATATTCATCAAAGAATAAAATGTCCGGCTTTTAATACAATATGCCAATTCTGTTCCAAGAAAGGACACTTTGCAAATGTCTGTAGAAGCAACAAGGCTACAGTAAACTTTGTTACTGCAGATAAACCTGAAGATGTGTCTACTATATCAGCTGCTTCTCCTTCAAGTTTATATAAGGCGACTGTACCTATTACTGTAAATGATTTTAAAGCCGATGCATTAATCGATACTGGAAGTTCAGTTAGCTTTATAGACAGTAATTTATCTCAGTTAATTAAATTGAAGAAAAGACCTTGCCGTCAAACAATAACTTTGGCTTCTCTTAATTATACATCTTTTGTAGAAGGTGTCTGTATGGCTACAATTAAGCTGGGTCAACATTACTATAAACAAACATCACTTCTAGTTGTAAATAATCTTTGCGCTGATGTAATTCTTGGACATGATATTCTCAAAGATCATTCAGCTCTCGAACTTCAGTTTGGAGGATCAAGGGAACCGTTGAAGATCTGTAACGTGATGGCAGCTACTGTACCACCTATTTCTATATTTTCAAATCTGGCATCAAATATTAGACCCATCGCTATTAAATCACGACGTCACTCTGATGATAATCAAAAATTCATTAGTGATGAAATCTCAAAGTTATTAAAAGACTGCGTGATTGAACCTAGTGTATCACCTTGGCGAGCTCAAGTTCTAGTTACTGGTGGCACAACGCATCGAAAACGCCTCGTAATTGATTACTCTCAAACTATAAATAAATACACAGAACTAGATGCATATCCTTTACCTAACATAGAAACACTTGTAGCAAAAGTCTCTAAAAATAATTATTTCAGTCAAATAGATTTGAAAAGCGCGTACCATCAAGTTCCGATATTACAACGGGAGCGTTCTTATACTGCATTTGAAGCATGCGGGAACCTTTATCAGTTTACACGTATCCCATTTGGAGTTACAAATGGAGTTTCAGCATTTCAACGAACAATACAGTATATTATAAAATCGGAACATCTCAATGCTACTTACGCATATTTAGACGATGTAACAGTATGTGGTAGAGATGAAAATGAGCATAACTTAAACTTACAAAAATTTATGGATGCTGTTCAAAAATATAAACTGACTTTGAATGAGAATAAATGTAGATTTAGCATTAAATCTATAAACTTACTGGGTTATACAATAGAAAATAATATTATAAAACCTGACAAGGAACGTTTAAGGCCTTTACTAAATCTATCTATTCCAACTGACAATGCTTCTCTTAAGAGAGTTCTTGGAATGTTTGCGCATTATTCAAGATGGATACAAAATTTTTCAGAGAAAATTTGTATTTTGACTAAGTCGAAAAGCTTTCCATTAAGCAAAGAAGCCATTATAAGTTTTGAAGCTTTAAAAGCAGCTATAGCAAAATCTGCCTTAACAGTTATTGACGATGAAGAGATGTTCACAGTTGAAACTGATGCATCTGAACATGCACTAGCGGCTACTTTGTCTCAAAAAGGACGTCCAGTGGCATTCTTCTCAAGATCCTTGTCCGACCCAGAAAGACGACATCCATCTATAGAAAAAGAAGCTTCTGCAATTATAGAATCTCTGAGAAAATGGAGACATTACTTAATCGGTAGACATTTCTTACTCATTACTGACCAACAATCTGTCTCTTTCATGTTTAATCAAAAACATTCAAGTAAAATAAAGAATGAGAAGATTGAAAGATGGCGCCTTGAACTTTCTTGTTTCAAATATGATATAATATATCGGCCAGGTAAGGAGAACACTGTAGCTGATACACTTTCTCGTGTTTGTGCTACTATTAATAATGAGAGACGCCTATTAGAACTTCATAACACATTATGCCACCCTGGTATAACTCGTATGGTACATTGGATACGAGCTAAGAATCTTCCCTATACTATCGCTGAAATAAGAACAATGACTCATTCGTGCCCTGTTTGCGCAGAAATTAAACCCCGTTTTGCTAAATTTAGGGGTCAATTAATAAAAGCAATCGCTCCGTTTGAAAGATTGAATATAGATTTTAAGGGTCCATTACCGACAAGAACACAAAATAGATATATCTTGACAATTATTGACGAGTATTCACGGTTTCCATTTGCCTACCCATGTAAAGATTTAACAACCGCTACTGTGATAAACTGTTTAAGGGATCTGTTCTTTACATTTGGCGCTCCGGCTTATATACATTCTGACAGAGGAATGTCATTCATGTCCAATGAATTAAAGGAATTTCTCATACGACATGGAGTGGCATGTAGTAGAACCACACCTTATAATCCCCAAGGTAATGGGCAGGTAGAGAGACTAAATGGCACATTGTGGAAAACCATTCAACTTTCTCTACGTTCAAGAAATTTGGATACTTCAAATTGGGAACAAGTTTTATCTGTATCTCTACACGCTATTCGTTCACTATTGTGTACACCAATAAATAGTACACCGCATGAGAGGATATTTAAACATCCTAGACGGTCAAGTAATGGAGAATCTTTACCTTCCTGGCTTATGGCTCCTGGTCCTATATTGATGAGAAAGAATAATAGAGTGAATAAATATGCCCCTTTAGTGGAAGAGGTAGAGCTTTTGGAGGCGAATCCTTGTTATTCTTATATCCGACTGGCAGACGGACGAGAGACAACTGTCTCAAATAGACAATTGGCACCAATCGGTGGCAACAATTGTAATGAAGATATGATCGAGGATCAGGAAGTTGAACAACAAACTCATGATAATACATTGGTGGAGCAAACGTCTTCCCCGCCAGATAACATGCAGCAGTCTACAGAGGGAGATTCCTCTGTGCAACATGATCCTGCTGCTCAATCGGAAAACCACCCTGAACCAGATCCAGTGGTGGAACCAGAAGCAGATAATACACTTCGACGCTCCTCTCGAGTAAGACGACGTCCAGCTCATTTAGAGGAGTTTGAAGTAGGGCCAGTCTTTAATCAGAAGGGGTGAATGTGATGAACCATTTCTGATTGAACCCTATTTGTGCTCTATTATTATGAAGTATAATTTATGTCTAATTTTGTCATTGACAATTCTCACTTCTTTATAATGTATCTAATAATTTTAAACTGAATAAAACCAAGTATTCTGTATTGGTTTTATCTTTTCTTGTATCAATAACTTTATCAGAAGGTATGGAATAACAATGGATTTCAGAAGTAATAATGTATTATTTCCTGATTTAGGTCCTATATCTTTTATGAACAAATTACGAACAGATGAGTATGAAGACTTACCATATTTATCTGAATCTGATAATTATGATAAATCTTTAAATTGTGCTATGCCTTTAAATAAAAATTTAAATTCTATTTCTTGTCCAGAGAATATTAATGAATCTCTAGATATTTCAAGAAATGTTTCTATAGAATGTAGCAATAATTTAATTAATGATTTGTGTGAATATAGAAATGAAGTTACTTTTGATAAACATGAGATAGAGTCCAGTGTAATTTCAGAAGTTGAAATTAACACTATGGATGCTATTCCCGTACATAAGGCTCCATATAGGTTGTCGTACGAGCAGCATCGTTTATTACGCGAATATGTAGATAAAATGTTGTTGAATAATATTATTTGTGAATCGCGAATTCCTTACTCTTCACCAGCCAAACTCGTTAAAAATTCTGATGATTCTTGTTATTTTGCTGATTTAGATGTAAATTCGGGTTATTGGCAGATTCCTTTTAAAGAAGGTATAGGATAGGTCATTCATGTGCTCGTAATTTGATTCATCATCATAAGTCGATGAAACCTTTTAAGTTACGGATTTGATGATACTAATAAAATATCATCACCTTTATTTTATTTATTTCACAGGATTTGATCTGTCATAACATTGTTATGTCATATTTTCTGACGGTCAAATAAAATGACACATTATTTTTGAAACCTACCACAGGTGAAGGTATCAAAAGTCCTCTAATATTTTTTTTATGTAGATATAATTTTTTTTTAGGTAAGTTGTCATAATTGACAATGACAATTACTTGTGTCTTATGAATATGACATTCTTGTCTATAAATTTTTTTTTTTCAATAGTTTTGTCATTTTAATTTTTCTTACTCTATGACTTTGACGTGATTATATTCTCTTTGACTTTGATAAAGAGTAAAGTCAAGTGTCTATTTTGAGTGCTCTGTGATTGTCTTGTCAATGTTGATTATTTATTGAATTTATTAAATTGGAATTTTATTATAATTGTAATTTAATAGTTATAGTTTATTAACTGTTATTTATGTACAATAATTAATGGTATAAATTCTAAATTTATTTTAATTGATTTTAAGTATTAATTTTCATATACTAATAGTAGTATATAGTCATACTAATTTGTAAACAAATTACAATTAATATTGTGATGTCTTTGATAGGATAATAGCTTATTGTAGGATTTATTTGATGGGGTTTTATGATATTCTAGTTAAACTTTATGGGATAGCTTCCATATTTATTTAAAACTCCAATATGAAGATATTTCATGGAGGGAGTAATATCTTAGCTCTACTTAAACATGGTTGGCATTTTATTCCCGGGTTATATGATATAGAGTAGGTAAGATTATCCTAATTGTTGATATTGAGATAGGTATTGAGAGTGAACTTCTATATTGACTATTTAATAGTTTGTTTCTTTTTAAGTTATCCTTTATAAAATAGGTTACTACAACTGTTTCTTAGAAAGAATATCAGTCATATATTGATACTTCTTATAGTCTATTTAAATATATTTGTTGGATGTGAATTAACATTAGTAATTTTCAGATTCTTTTTAAATAAAATGATGACTGATGTTCTACCATATGGTAATATACTACCATATGCTGCCTGATGCAGCATTTGCAGGTCCATGCAGCCTATACAGCCTTGGGGTTGTCAGCTGTGATACAACTAGTGCGCGTGTGTTTTTTATTTATAGTTAGGATTTAATTTTTTTTTTCAAATTTTAAAAATATTTTGTTCTTTTGGTTTAAAGTAGGTTGACCTAACAATCAGTATGATCAATATTTTTTGACTGGTTTTGATTGATTAGGATTAAAATAACTTGAACCATTTTCAATTATTTTATTTTATTGTCTTTCTTTTTATTAATTTTTCTTTAATAATAATTGGTGTAATGGTTTGTTATCTTAATCGGTTATTAGTAGTAACTTCTGATATTGGGTCATAATTGATGTAAACTGTTCCAGTCTTAGGTAGGTTAGATCTTTTTATAGTTTTTGTAAGCTTCAGTTGTGATGATACGACCTTATTTTCCTGGCCGCTTACAAGCTGGCCATCATAAATAGCATTTATTTTGATTTTAGAACACGATATTGTTCATTTTAATTCAATAGAACATTGTATGGAACCTAAATTAAAATTTTACTCATTCCTTCACAAACTGTTGACTTAGGCAGTACTCTGCCAATTGTAAAATTTATTATATTTCTATTTTATCAACTAAGTAAATAACTATATAAAATGTATTGAATCAATATTCAAGAACTAATATCTATGTTAATATAAAAGGAGCGCAAATAAGTATTGTAAGTATCTTTATCATACTTTGTATTGTGTTACTTCAATAGCTTAACGCCCTGTAGTAATGTGTAGTTCATTTTTGTTACAGTGCGCTCCTTCTCCTTCTCCTTGCTCCTTCTCCTTCTCCTTGCTCCTTCTCCTTTGATGGTTCCTTTCTCCTTTGACGGCTCCTTGGCTCCTTACGGATGTTTTTACTGGTTGTTCTTTTGCTGCTTGTTCCTTCCTTGTTAATTCGACCAATAAACGAATGGTGAAAGTTTACTACGAGTTTTCCTGCGATACCTACCCGGCCTGGCTACCCCACAACCCGACAATGGCGCCCAAACGTGATTAAAATGCTGCAGGAAGAAGGAATAAAGAAGAAAGAATAACGAAGTAAGAGAACATAATATTTATTTTAATACAAACTTTTATTTCAGGATTTGTAATGTCTATATAATCTCAATATATAACGTAATTCTATTTAAATTCAGTAGAATATTTCTTGGAGATGATGGTTCTGAATCAAGGTTATGTCGGCAAACCTTCGAGGTTGACAAGTCTGATGATCTTGGTCAGATTCCATTATTGAAGAGGATATTTTTTAATTTTTATACAAAGGCAGTATTCTTGAATCATTTTACATTAAATTCACTTATTAATTTCGTAAATTCAGATTATATAGTCACATTGAATGTATGGTTGTATGTGAGATTTTCATTATATATATATATATCTGAAATCTATAGATTACTTCCCATAACTTAAATTTATTAATAATTAATTTAATTTCTGTTATATTATCCCGTCAATTCAATATTTCTTAATAGAAAAAGGTTCTTTTTATAGTCGTAACTTTTTCAAGATAAATAATATATATTAATTTTTCTTATAATTGCTAAAATATCTATTTTTATTCTAAAAGTCTATCGTGATTCCATAAAATAATACATAAATAAATATTATTTAATTCCAAAATTTCATTAATTGCGAGTTTTTTAATACATTTTTAAAAATATCCAAAACAATTTGTCCATTCTTATTTTAATGATTTCTAATATTACATTACAGTTTACATAAGTAAGGCAATTAAAATATTTCTGAGAATAAATTTAATATATAATAATAAATTTCAAATAAATTATGATACATATAAAAGCACCTCGATATCAGAATTTGAACTCACTTGATTTTTCTTTGTTTTACACAATTTGTTTTGCTCAGCAATATTGCATTGGAATATTCGATTTTCAAATGTATCCTATATAATTTCTTTGTCATTGACAAGTTTTTAAATTTTAAATCGATGACGTTCGATTTTCTTTTAATTTTCAATTGTTATTTACTATGAAGTCTATTTCATAGACATATGATTACGCTCTTATTACAACTAGGGGTAGTCATGTTGATTGAAATTTAAATATTATTTTATTTCATGTACTTATATTATTAGCTTTTCACTGGCTTTGCTCGTGGATAGTTTGGATTAGCGCATACCTTAACGCATGCGTTGATTTTATTTCATAATTTTTTTTTCTCTTTCAATATGGATGAGTTACTCTTACTTAAACCGAGGAATTTTTTATATCTATATTATTTTACATTTTTCTTTATTTTATTTACAATTTATTAAATTGTATTTATAACCTTATGGTAACAAGGGAGGTTAAATTTATTTCAATTTCACAATTTGGTTGTAAACATCTAAGTAACTAAAACTTTTACATATTTACAAATTACAGGTTAAATATATAACCATGATTAATAATTACTATTTTCCTTATTCTCATCATTTCATTTATTGTAAATACTTGTAATTATTTAGAGCGGATTGCGACTCTTTAAAAAAGCCTTCGTCTATTATAAATATTATACCTAATATCTGTGGATGTATTTCCATGGGTGTTTATTAGAGCAAATTACTGCTCTTTAAATAAACATTCGTTTATTATTATTATATCTATGAATATCAGGGTATTCATGGGTGTCTTTTAGAGCGGATTGCGACTTGTTAAAAAAGCCTTCGTCTATTATTACTACTTATTATACTTGTGGATGTATTTCCCATGGGTGTTCGTATGAGCGGATTGCGACTCTTTAAACAAGCCTTCGTCTATTGTATTATATATAAATAAACTTAAAACAGCGGATGGTAACTGTATAACTAAGCCCTTACTAAATTCGAGAACGTTTTTGAGTCATTCCTTATTAAATGGGAATTACTCTATATTATATATGAGTTTACTGTACTTACTAATAACAGATTAAACAGATTAAATGAAGATGAATGTTTGTGGTTTGTGTGATTGTGGAAATCGTTTCTCTTGTAAAATAATTAGTTTTATTTATAATTAAACTTGTAAATTTATCTTTTCATTTCATTCATTAGTATTTTTATATAAGTCTCATCATCAAACTTTATTTTATTAATTCTTTGAATAAAATCCTTCATTAAGGACAGGATTTTTTCGGGGGAACCCCGGTATTGTGATGATACGACCTTATTTTCCTGGCCGCTTACAAGCTGGCCATCATAAATAGCATTTATTTTGATTTTAGAACACGATATTGTTCATTTTAATTCAATAGAACATTGTATGGAACCTAAATTAAAATTTTACTCATTCCTTCACAAACTGTTGACTTAGGCAGTACTCTGCCAATTGTAAAATTTATTATATTTCTATTTTATCAACTAAGTAAATAACTATATAAAATGTATTGAATCAATATTCAAGAACTAATATCTATGTTAATATAAAAGGAGCGCAAATAAGTATTGTAAGTATCTTTATCATACTTTGTATTGTGTTACTTCAATAGCTTAACGCCCTGTAGTAATGTGTAGTTCATTTTTGTTACAGTGCGCTCCTTCTCCTTCTCCTTGCTCCTTGCTCCTTCTCCTTACGGCTCTTTCTCCTTTGATGGTTCCTTCTCCTTGGCTCCTTACGGATCCTTTTACTGGTTGTTCTTTTGCTGCTCCTGCTTGTTCCTTGTTAATTCGACCAATAAACGAATGGTGAAAGTTTACTACGAGTTTTCCTGCAATACCCATCGACCCATCCTGGCTACCCCACACCCGACACAGTTTCGAACAAGTTCTAAACTTTTTTCGTAGAAGGGGGGATGTAAAGTATGAGCACTCATTCATACTTTTTGTAGAAAATACTGGCTGTATGTTTTAATACTGGCAACTAATCTTTTGGACAGAGTTTCAAATAATTATAAACTATATTTGAAGCTCTGTAGAATTCGAGACTGAAGGGAGTCCGGCATCAGCAACGCTGGAATGATGTAAAATAGGACTCACTGAAATATATATATTAATATAAAAACCTACTCTTATCATTGAAATCGCCTTAAAACCCGTTATAAATTGTGATAGCATGAAAATTGAAGGAGTTATCGTCCAAAAACTTATCATATTTTTTTCTACTTAGTAACTGAAAATTTCGGAGGGTGAATATTTGGAGCAATGTGAAAGTACGCAGTATAATAGAGATCCAAAACTATTGTAATGTGTATATATATACATAATATGGCTCATATATTTTGGAAACCTAGGCATGAATACATACCAACGTTCTTATATGTATATATAACACATTTAAGTGAAGGGGGGAATTTTTTACTCTAAATTAAATTATTTTTAAATATGTAATCATATATATTTACTGTTTTAATTTAGGGGTAGTTTTAAGGGTAGAAAAGCTTAAGAATATGATAATCATTTTCGAGAGTGTGGAATAATATTTAAATCCTTTTCATTTTATCAAAAAATTTTTTTTAACAATTTTTTATCAAGGGGTACTTTTCAAGGGTTGAAAGGGGATTAAAAATTTGATAATTATTATAGAGAATATAAAATATTACTTACTCTATACTTACATCTTTTTATGTCATACCAAAGTATTTTTTTGTGATTTTTTCAATTTAGGGGTTGTTTGCAAGGGTTGTAAGATTTTCAAGGGGTTGAAAATGATTTTAATATGAGGTAATTGTGTTAGAAAACACTTTACAATTTCACCACTTACTATTAGACATGTTTTCTAGCGATAAAATGGCTCAATGTCAATTTTTCCATTAAGGGGTTGTTTACACCCCTTAAAAATAATAGGCGGAGTTCAGATCATTTTCACTTTTGAAGTTAAGGGTAAGATGAGCCTAATTCCAAAATTTCATGCAAATCGGTTCATAGTTAAAAAATTCGGAGGTAAGACCGTATTTTTCGCTTCAATGACTGCACTATTATATTCATCATACCTTTCATACATGCTCGGCGATTGGGTGTACTTTTAATATTGCATTCGATCAATACATTTTTAAATGTTCAATAAAAGTACACCTAGGTCGTCCTCTGCCAGCATTTCCTTTCACTTCAGCCAATCGCCGGCGGTCCACCGAAATCGAACACAGACTCGTCCAATTCTTGTAACGAATGGTCCGCCATCCGTTTTCAAATCGATGTATTTGTGGTTGATATCGATGGCCGGAACGATCTGTCAACACGCACATCTACCGCTGATAGTTTGACACTTTGTTTAATCGAATCTTGTGTGTCTGTGTGAGTGAGTAAATTGCATGTGATCTAGATAGTATGATTTACATCGCTAACGTGTGGCCTGTGTTCAATCTCGATCATATGGCTGGCCGAACCGAAAATTTTCGGTGAGTTACCGGTCAGTGCAAAACTCTTTCGTGGAAGAAGAACAAAACAAACAAACACACATTCGAAATTGTAATATTAGTTTCCTTTTCAGTGATTTTTTTTTGTGTAGTAAGTAACGATTTGTAGAAAGGAAGTAAAGTTGCATTCCGCAGCTTTCCCATTCGTTGCGACTCCATGTACTGATTTCCCTAGAGGACTGGAAGCATTTGTCACGGTATATTTAGATATATTTTAGTTCTGCACCATCGCCTCCGAGAAGTATCATTTCCTTTTGAACTGAAATGCTGATCAAGTCAAAAGAAAATCTATCGAGTGAAATTTATTTAATACTAGCTCTCCGCTCGAACAGTTTTCATTTAACTAATCGCTGATTTGAGTAGACTTTCAGAAATTGGGCGTCAACATTTTTTTGTGACAAATCTGGGATCGTCAGTTGACGAAATTGATTTATGTATTAGTGGCTGAGTAGAGCTTCATTCCTTTGCCACTAGTTGGGCTTAAGTAAAAAGTCACCTTTTGTAAAGATTTTTTTGAACTCCTGTAAAATATATATTTGATGACCATCACACGGTTTTTGGTCATCTAATTATACTTGTCTTATATGCGCCCCGGATTTACCCCGTGTAATTTTTCACATACATTTAACACTTCTCGAAAGACAACAAAATGCAACCATATCAAAAGCATATTTTAAGTCTAAGCACCTAATATGACGCAAAATTTTAATTCAATTACCAATAAATAAATTATATTATAGCTACATATAAAAAAAGGAATTAAGTTATTTTTTATGTTTGGTATGGTTTATTTTGTTTTATGGTATTAGATTTTTTTTACTTTAATTTTATTAGAATACTGTTTTATTTCTTTTCATTTTATGCTAACTATGTATAAGTGAAAACTATAATAGCTCATATAAATATGTGTAAAGTTAATTAAAAAAATATAAAGCTAAAGCATTCCACAAATAAATAAATAAATGATCCCTGAGTCTATTGACGAACATTGCGACTGACAAACAAAAACTAAAAAGTTTAGCCGATAGTATTTATGAGGCTATACCTAACGAGTGGCCAGCTTTGTTGAGGTATATTTAGAATAAGTTTGTTATTAAAACACCCATTGGTCTGGAATCGAACCCGTGGTCTGCCTAGATTTTACCTCGCCCAACGACGCACCAGTATTATTGTTATAACCGAAAAAAAAATTTAGGTAGATAATTTATTTCTGCACAATTCTTTCTTAGTTGATTTTGTTATAATATTTCTAATGGATTACATAGCTAACATAATATTTTCTTTGATGGATTAGTCAACTTATATCATTACTAGCTTTTGTCCACAGCTTCACTTATTTCTTCAATATTTGATGACGTTGGCGCTTTTTTATATCATATAAAATTGGTCTCCTCTAAAAGCCCTTTTATTTTAACAGGATAATATTGTAGCCTATGTCCACCCTGAAGGTCCATTCTACATATTGGTGAAATATTTTTTTAGAAGTATAGATTATAAGAGATACCATATTTTGCCGAGAAGAGACATATTTTGCCGAGTCCATTTTACAAGATTAGCGAAGACATACTAACAAGCTACTGACCGCGGGTGGAAATAGATTCAAAAAGCAATAATCCCGTGACTGTAATTTGCCAATCCCCCGCCCCCTTTCGCGGTATAATAAGTAGTATATGTCATTCTCTGACCCCTAAACTACCACTATGCAAAAAATCATGTCGATTCCGTGAAAAACAAAAACAAATCTATTCCACAGGAAGCATACATTTTTATAGGATAAAAAGTAGCCTATGTGCTATTCCAGACTATAATATATCTCTGCCTAATTTCATCTAGCTCCGTTCAGCCGTTCTGGCGTGATTGAGTAACAAACATACATACATCCATACAAACTTTATAATATTAAGTGGGATGTAGAGGTAGGGTCTTTAATAAAAGTATAATGCTCTTAAAATAATAATTAAATCCATTAAAATAAATGAAACTTCTAAGAATTTTGTCTGATATTTTATTTTTAATTGCATGACAGTGTATTTCATGAACTTTACTGAGAATTTTGTATTACGAAAATTCTTAACTCATCTTAGGTTAACTTTTGGCACAGATTACGAGTACACATAATAATGAACTTTAAAACTATAAATCATATTAACATTATAAATACTATGTATCTATCATCACGTCTCTTATCCCAAGAGGGGTAGGCAGAGACAATCGAATGTTATTTGCTATGATCTTGACATACCTCTTTCGCTTCTTTTATATTCATCATACCTTTCAAAAATGCTCGGCCTTCGATAATTTTTTTTTATATTATGTTCAATAGAAGTACACTTTGGTCGTTCTCTAACAGCATTTCCTTTCACTTCTACCATATAAACCTTTTTTGTCAATCTTTAATTATTTCTAAACCAGCGTAAATTACTTTTCCATTATTTTAGTCACAACATCATCTTTCACTCCGCATTCATCTCAATGACATAATTCCTGATACGATCAATACGTTTTATTTCACTAATTATTCGTTTCGGTTCAGACAATGAGTACCTGTTCAGTATATAACCGACATTTACATACTCTGAGTCGAACATCTATATTTATTAAACACCTTTGAATATAGTAATGGAGGTGTGAAGCGGTAAATCACCCGAACAATTTCTCAGCTAGTTTTGGCGGGGGGAAGTAGACGCATGGTACTAATCCCTGTACCACTGAATTTTTCTGTCGTTTTATTGTCGCAACGGATTTTTTATAATATGGAGTTTATGCAAAAATAAAAACATAATAATAAAGGGAAACAATTGTTCCCGCAAATAGACTTCCTAGATCGGCTTTCACAAACAATACAAATAATTATTTTTTTTACTACATACCAAATAAAATTATAGGTCTATTATAATCTAATTATTTTGCCACCTCCATTCATCGACTCACTTTCCACCAAGCGGATAGCATGTCACATGTTGTGCTAAATCTATAAAAAATCTAGAAAATAATCCAAATAAGAAAAATAGGCCGTTTTTCCACGACGCTTACCATGACAAGATTTTATGCAGTGACTATTTAAAGCGACATACGAGTATAATGGACGTTTTCTCACGGAACGACACCGCATAGCACGATACATGTTTTGCAAACGACAATTTGTCTGTGTCGTCGCTTCCGCTAAATCGATCTGTTTGTTTGCGGTGACGATATAGCGACAGTGCTGAATCTGTGGCCGTTTTTGCACTACGCACGACATGACACGATAAAAACCTCTCTCTGGAATCGTCGGTAGTGGAAAAACGAACGGACGACAGACCGTGTGCCGTTTATTGTTTGTTTTGTTTTGCAACGGTAAAACTTATCGTGTCGTGCGTCATGGAAAAACGGCCTTACAGTATTTGTTGTGGCTGTTGTCAGAATGTTCCTAGATTATTTTCATTTTAAATTTCTAGAAAAAAAAACTGTGTGAGCATTTATAATATATTACGCGCGTTAGAAGTTATACTTTTTTGGCACAATACAAATAAGTTTATTTAGCATGCAAATAATGAATGGAAATAAAATTGCGTGTCATAAATACGATTGCTAAAAAAATTAATAAACTAAAAAAATTGCTTATTATAATTGAGAATTAAATATAGGTACTTATATAAAAAATAGGGTTGCATCGTGAGCGCGCATCGTAAAATTTCACTCTCGGCAACTTCATCCTGTCGAAATTTCACTCTCCGCAACTTCATAATGTCGATTTTTGTTGCATCGTAAAATTTCACTCTCATATTGTTTTCATAACGCGCCTAAAAAAGTATAACTTCAAAAATTCTACACTTCCGCGGGCTTAAATTTTTTTCATACCCATACGTGATATGTTGCAGAGATAGAAAATTGTAAAATATGTGTACGGAAACGAGCTACTTGTCAAGACCTGACAATCCCAAGTCGAAATTGACGTTCGAGTCACGCATGTGTGGGATTAAGTACGTGCCCCATTATTCCCTTCTTTTTTATATGAAGCTTATAAGTTTTTCTCTCATACTGTATGTTACTAACCGTATTTCTTTTGTATTATATAATTGTTGCGGGCCGATCATAGAATTGGCTATTTCATAATATGGCCATCTAAAATCTGCTTGAATGCATACACAATTTAAAGCAAAAATTAACTTGAAACAAACAACCATACGGCTTTTATATATATTACAGTGTGGCCATTGACACTGTAATAGTGTTCACTTGTTTCGAGTTGTCCATATTAATCATAAAAGGTGGCAAGCCTGTTGCTGTGCATTTAATGGACCTAGATGGACGGGTTTACGTGCCCTCCGAATTATGAAAACTCTATTAAAGCACATATTATTAAAGAAAATTGGTGCTTAGCATTTTCGGCACGAGTGGGAATCAAACCCAGGACCTTCCGTTTTCAAGTCAACACTCTATCTACATTACAAATTGACAATGCGATCGGCCTCCATGTACAGATGATTCACTTGTTGTTCGCGAACTTGTCTATTTTGCTGTCCAACTTGACATATCTAATTACGAGATGTTATATTTATTTTGTTGCCGCGGAATTTTATTAATATTATAGCAGTAACGGCTGAAAAAATGAGGATAAAGCTATAAAGGTAAACTGATACTACATTTTATTTCTCTCAGTAAATTTCCGAGTTCCACATAGGTGGAGCCGCAAAAGTATTAAAATATCTAAATAAATATCCCTAAGAATCATTCTTTAAAAAATCATCATAATCCATTCAGATTTTTTTGGATATATAAACAACTAGGCTTTGCTCGGGGTGATCTTTACTGTACCTACATAATTACTTTTTTACTTACAAATAATTTTAATGTATTATTTAGGTAATTATATGAATTGGATAGTTATATAAAACGACCTGACTTTGTCTCTTGTCCTGAGTTGTAAAGTTTATGGCTCAAACAAACGTTACCCAATGCCCACTCTTTTCTTTGACTCATACAAACATTACTGTCACATTTAAAATAGCTACTGACAGCATTAATGAAAAAAAAAAAAAAATGTACTTGTTTATTGAAATTACGGGATTATACGAATTTTGCGGATATGTGTTCGTAACCCAGAATTGATTAATTTTTATTTCTTAACAATTTGGTATGAGTTTGAATCAAGTCTACCGTACCCCTATACGAAAAAATAAATAAATAAAGTTTTCAATTCAAAAAGAATCCAGACCAAGAATTTCCGCCCAGAAATGCGCAGCCAAAAATGCCCGACCTGCCCGACATTTTGTGCGGAGAGCATGTCGCGAGAATTTAAATGTTTGATAACCAACTTTTCTTACGTGGCGAGGTACTAGTTTATATTTATATTTTTTTATTCTTCATGAGTTAAATTGCCTTACGACTCCCGAAACCGTGATATCGGTCCCAATGTACCCAGCGGAAGACAAGTCTTCCTCTTTTAGCCGATGGTATATGTGAGGATATACCTAACGAGTGACCAGTTCTGTTGAGGTAGATTTAGATGGAAAAGCCTCTCTCTAAGTGTGGTTTGTCGGATTATTAATTATAAAAAAACTTATATCGTATAGTTTATATATTTGTATATATATATAATATATCATAGTATCCCATTAACATACCACAATCTGAGCTTTCAGCATTCCAGGGCCTTAGACAAATGTATTCGTACCTTAATCGGGGTCGCCGACCAAATAAATCACCGCCGAAGACTATTGGATATTCAATACAACAGTATCTATTTCAGAAGCCATAAGCATCTGGTCAGATATCGCATTTAGTAACTATTATTTAAATGATTTATATTTATTGCGGATTTCTATTACGACCATTTGATAAATAGATGGCTTTTGTTGTTGGGAGTTGAATAAATTATATAATTGATTGTTTCATTAATATTTCAATCTGTAATAGATAATTCAATTTAGGATAAGTTTAAGTTGCTTTTGAGTCAATAATTTATAGACTGGTCTAATCCATAGTTCCTACAACGATTCTCGAGCCGAAAAATAGAGTACGAGGCAGAGAGGCCTGATTTTATTGAAAGTTAAATTAGCGAATCCGTCTACTCTCTGTGAAATATGATTCATTGGTCCGGCATCGCCGCCGGATGATCTAGGCAAACCGTTCGTTACAAGAATTGGGCGAGTCTGTGGTCACCTTTAGTGATGTGTCAACACCGCCTCATCACATTCGTTCATTTGTAAGTTGTCGAGGAATCTAGGGTACACTGGATTTTGAAGTATAGTATTTTTAGAGTCGGTTTTTGAATGTTACGGTAACCAAAAACCATCTATCTATCATCATCACGCTTTTTATCCCAAGAGGAGTAGGCAGAGGCTATCGAATGCCATTTGCTACGATCCTGACATACCTCTTTCGCTTCTTTTATATTCATCATAACTTTCATACATGCTCGGCGATTGTGTGTACTTTTAATATAGCCGTCGATCAATAATTTTTTTATATGTTCAATAAAAGTACACATTTAACTGCCAGCATTTTTTTTCACTTCAGCCATTTAAACTTTTTAAGTCAATCTTTCATCCTTCAATCTTTAAACTTGTCCAAACCAGCGTAAACTACTTTTCTTCATTATAGTCATAACATCATCTTTCACACCGCATTTTTCTCTAATGACATCGTTCCGGATGCGGTCATACGTTTTATTATTTATTATTGTAATTATTGTACAATATTAACATTTATTATTGTAAGATATGTTGTCTACATTTAAAATAACCGTACAAAATATTTTCAACATATCAAAAAGAAAACCTAAAATAGCTTTTATGAAAATAACCTTTGGACACTCAGTAAGGTCAATCTCATTATCCAAGCAAACACAAAGGGCAAAAGAATTTCTAGTAAAAGACCAAGCAAATCGTATTTCAATAATGTTTACAGATCCTTTAATCACAGCGATCGTGGAACTCGATTTAAATTCGAAAAGAGATCGTGTTTTATCTGTTGGATCGTGACTTTAAACCGCTGACTGCCCTTCTAGGAGACCAATAACAATTTAAACTTCTGAAGTCATTGACATTTTTAACCGATTTCTAAAAAAGATACAGAAGTTTCTCAGTTCGGACCGTATTTTTTTTAATGTGTTCCTCTGCCAGGTTGTCAACCGATTTTGATGATTTTTTTTAATCGACAGATATATCTTCCGTATTCTAAATTTTTATTTCAAAGATTACGTTATTTTAAGAAACTAATTTGAATTACATACAACTGACAAATTTTCTCTATAGTAGTTTTTTGATGTCGATAAATTATTATATGCTTAAAATAATCGTCAAAATCAAAATCAGTACATATTTCATCAAGATATTAAGAAAAAATAGTAATGAAGTCAGTTTTTTCCAAATTCCTGGAAAACTAGTAAAAGCATACCTCAGTTTTTACTTGGCACACTGAATTGTATGAAAGTAATGAAGTAAATAATTTCAAGCATGTGTTTTCCAGAGTTAGAGATATATAAGTTCTGATAACATCTCCCAAATCACACTGTCTTCAAAATATTTAGTTCTGGAATACAAAGTACTTTGTTATTCCACATATATTATGTATGTCCACAATAAGTTCCTTTTGTAACGGTACACAGTCATATTAAGGTCCTTAAAGTTCGAAGCGGAGTGCGTAATGAAGGAACTCTGCAAAGCGCGAGTAACTTATAAAGTGTAAAGTTTGTTATGAAAATTTGTAATTCATTGCTAAGAATATGCTCGTTTTGTTTCGTATACCATTTGAAATATCGACACGTGGGGTAGAAAAGTTTCGACTCTAAGTACAGCCACCTGCAGGGAAATATGACCCGTTTTCTATATATCATTACGTCTTTTGTGTCAAGAGCGGTAGACAGATACAATTAATGACATTTGATAATCTTGATATAGCTATTTCTACTCCTTTATTAATTAATTAATTAAAAATCTTCAATCAATCTTCAATGCGTCCAAACCATAATTTTCATAAATAGTCGTTTACATCTATACTATATTATAAATGCGAAAGTTACTCTGTCTGTCTGTCTGTTCCGCTTTCACGGTTAAACTGAACCGATTTTAATGAGATTTGATACGTAGTAATCTTGAACCCTAGGGAAGGACATAGGCTACTTTTTTGGGCGAAGCTCGGGGCGGAAATCTAGTTATAAATATGTTCAAATTAAACTGGGTTACGCGTCACACTGCACTGAGACGTTCGTCAAGCACTGTAAACGTTGAATCCTTAAAATAGTTGTTGTATTTTAAGAAACATAATTTGTTTGTGCAACAGGAAAAGTGAGCCCTTTGGTATTAATAAAAAGGGTCAGATTTCATTGCTGTAATTCTTCAATTGTTTGTTTAGTGTTGTTCAGTTTAGTAAAAAAATATCTTAAATTTTTTTCTGGGATAAAAAGTAGTACTGCCGCTCTCCTTCTTCATTTCTGCAAAATCTCTGTTGATCTACCTTTACAAAAGTTACATTCTTTACAAAACTGGTTAAGTGCGATGTCAACTAAGTACAACAAGTCAACTGTATTTTACAAGCTTGTAATTTTTTTTGTAAACTTCATATCATACGAATTTTCTGAATAATTATGTTATGTGGTAAGATGAAAAATATTATCTTCTTTACACAACAATATAAACCTAAAATAATATTAATAATCAAAAATATTTGGTCCGCGTGGCATGGTGGCAAGAACACTGGCTGCATTTCCTCGCTGTATAGCTATGCTAATTCTCTGGGCGAAGAAACAGCCAGCCCTCTTGTCACCCGTAGCAACGACAATTTTTGGTGTTATATCTTTATAAAATTTTTTGGCACTAGGCCCCCATGAACCTAGAGTCTCTACTGCAAACGGCACAAATATATTATCTTTTTCAATTTGTATATACTTGCGCCGTTTGCAAGTCTCTGCTGTTTCTGCAGCTGCCCCGGCTCTTATCGCTGTACTCGAGAGATGTGAGGGCGCCAAGGTATCAACACAAGTTGCATCCCATACTAGGGCCCTACCCCTCTCCCAAGGCACCAGCGTCATGCCATCTGGTAATGTGGTAAGATTTCCTGCGTTGTTTCAACAATCTATGTACCTATATATTCGTAATTTCTACGTGGCAGACACATATTCAAAGTTTTGTATTATAAGTAGGTAATTGATACGAGTTGCCTATATTAGTTTTAAATTTAACTCGCTGAGACAATACACTCTATAATAAAAAAGAAATTATAAATGATTAAGCTTCCCATAGGTACAATATGGGTTTACAACAATTTGAATAATTACATAATATAAAATTACCTCCTAGAGATAAATATAATAGGTATGCTACTGCGGCTCATTTTTTTTCTACATTTTTTTTTATCTCTGACGGATTAAACAGAATACGTCATGAAAACTCGATTGGGCTAATTTTTTCCCTGACTTGATTCACTTATACTGTTAATAATCTGCTCCTAAACATGATAGATCCTTGTTTAATACTCTTAAACCTTCCCGGTGAATTCAGCTATCTAATATCGAAAATCGCTACAAAATCCGTTCTGTAGTATTTGCATAAGAAGGTCACAGACAGACAAACAGACGGACTCGGTGGGCGACTTTGTTTTATAATATGTAGTGATTAGTGATACTGAGTGGGAGGTATATTTAGATAGAAAAGCCTCAAGTGTGGTTTGTCGGATTATGTACATAAGTTTTTAATTAAAAAAACCCATTGGTACTCGCCTCTCGTTAGGTATAGCCTCACAAATACCATCGGCTAAACGAGGGAGACTTGGTCTTCCGCTGGGTACCCTGGAACCGTAACACGGTTTCGGGAGCTGTAAGGCAACCCGTGAAGAAAGAAAAAAAAAAAAGTGATACTGAGGAAAAACATTAGTTTTGGTTACTTGTTTTTAAAAATTACACAGGAAAAGGAAGCTTTGCTTTCAAAGAGACGTTCAAAACTCTCAACAATTTTTATTTATACATTTCTATTGTTCAAATACAATTGTTAAGCTTTTGTACCCGAAAAATAGGAAATCCCTCAGAAACCTCTGAAAGCCCGGAGATAATGTGTTCCTCGGTCCCTTTTAACTTTATCCATATGTTAATCTTAGGTCACCGCTTTATCACATTCAAACGGCTTACAGACCATTCGTATATTGCTGAACCAATTCTTTAAAAAGTTGCGAGTACGAATCGCGCGAAGAGGGTTTCGTTCCATCGAATGGAAATGGAATACTCTGCAACAATTTTCTTTTACCTTTATTATTATTTTCAATACACTTGCTCGAAAAGTGAACTTTCAATGTCAGTAAACATGGCTCGTAAGTTGATTATTACGCCCTAGGGCGATTTCATTACATTCTTTTTTAATTTCTACAAGTCCAATGTAAAGGTTTGCTAGCAAGAAGTTTTTAACATGAAAATTGAAAGTTATGTCGACTTATATATAGAAAAAATAATAAATTTAAAAACTAAGCAATAAATTATCAACATTATTGTAATTATTGTAAATTGTATATTAAATACCGCAGATTTTAAATATTAAATCGTTTATTTATCAAAAAAAAAATCCGTAAAAGTTGAACATTCACTTTCTTTGCCTCTTAATTTTGTAACAATTAAAAACAAATTTTACGCATGCGTATTGCGTATCAAGTTACACTCCTTATTTTATTTACCTATTTTCCCCACAAATGTATTGAAAAACGTCGTATGATACTCAACTCGTTTGTAATATCCTACTTACTACCCTTGTATCACAATGTGCTATTACCTGCTCAGCCTTTGGCACTGTAGTCTAGTAATGAAAAGTATTTATATCATTTTAATAGCAAATTTCGTGAAATTCTACTTATAGAGACGTAACTAAATATTTCTTTCTTAATAATATGTCCTTCATTGGGACTGATACCTAATATTAAAATTTGTTCATAACTGAAAGAGGGAAATCAAATTTATTTAAAAAAATAAAAAACCCCTTGTCACAAAATATAAACCTTTAAAAAAGTTAAAATAAATTATATTCAGGGGCTCAAAAAGCTCTATTCACTTTACATAATATATTATTATGTATGTAATACCTACATATTTGACAATTCAACTATATGAGAGTTGTTTAATGTTACTTTAATTAACCGGTCCTCGATGCACTTATGATTTAATTATTTTATCGAACTGTACTTATTCGAAAAATTCAAAATTAGCACAATCTATAATTAAGAAAATTAAGAATTTATACACACACAATTTATACTTCACGGCTTTTATACCTTACGGTGTGGCCAGAGACACTTGTCCACTTTTTGCCCATTGTCCATATTGACCAGAACAGGTGGCAAGCCTGTTGATGCACTTAAATTTATAAAATTGATAGGTAATACACAAAATTAACATTAGGTTAGGTATAATATAGAATTTGGAAAATGTATAACCCGCCGATTTCGCAAAACTGTTTAAAAATAAATCAACTTCACATAAGATATAATTAAAATAATGCATAAGTAATGTTATATTCATTTAAAATAAAATAATTAAGATCTCATACCATGAGTATATTCTGTCAGGCTGGGACGAACAGACGGACGGATGGACTGAACGATCTTATAAGGGGTAAACCCTAAAATACAACAAAATAATTATGCCTTTGTCAGTACAAATATAACACTTAACTTAAAGTATTTTGTTACGATAATATACATTCTACTCTTGACATTATTTTACCTTAAAAATAGAAATTCCAAAAAGCGTGGGGCGCTTTGTCGAAATTAATCAATGAAAATAAGCGTAACTTAAAATGTATAACGTAAACGTATTTTTGACATAGTTATTAAAATAATGGCACATAAGTGTTAAAAAAATATTATTGCGTTTAATGTGCAATGAAGATAAAATATAGATGGATAATATACCGTAACAAAATATTTTAAGTAAACTACTTTATATGGAACGTTGTAGTTTTTCAAGTTTCGTATGAACTATTACCACAACATCTTTGAACGAATTCGTATGCAATGTACTTAAAATGATCCTTGTTACCGAATTCAAATATAGGTATCCTCCTATGTGGATTTGAACTTTTGAATTCTGAACTTAAGACAGGTTTTCTTGAAACGCGAGATGTTGAGAAATCTCTTGGTGGAGGTATTTTGCATTGCTTATCGAGAATATTCATCAGGATGGCGTAAGATTCTGACAGTGTCAACAGTTGAGAATTAGCTGGTCCAGAAGCAGATGCAAACTGCGAATAGTTAAATGTAAGGAACCGAATACACTGTATGACACTCCTTATATTACACTTATTAACATTTAGACTGCCTTCAGAATCACTATCTCTTAATACTTGAGCTTTATAGTATCGTTCTGCAACTTCAAATAATTCTAACTCAGAATCTATGGCCAGAGTATCCATGGAAAACAGAGTGAGAACTGTACTTAATTTGGACTTCTCAAAACTTTTGTAGCTTAAAACTACTTTGGTATGAGATCTCATTATACGAAGACATTCATCAACAAGTGTACACTCCTCAAATAACTTAGCACATTCATATACACTGCAGACATTTTCAAATTTTACGTTGGTGCTGAGATAGTTTACGCATTGTATCACGAGTTGTGGTAATATATACTTCTTAGCGGCACACAACAATTCACAAGCCTCTTTGCAGGAAGTCATATTCACTTCATCTGTGTACATGTAATCTAGAATTAATTTAAATACATCTGGCTGTAAATCCGCGACCTTTATAGGTTTATAGTTAATGAAGTAACATTGCATATGATATTCAGCGACACTTTCACAGAACATGGTTTCAAAAACTGGAGAGGCCATGGACAGTAGAAAACTGTGACACCTGAACTCTGACTCCGCTCCATCATTTCCCACAAGTAATTTGCAATCAGTCCAATATCCAGTCTCCAGCAGAAATTTTGCACGCTGGTTTATATTAAAACACTTATTCTGCCAATCATCCAATTCTCCATACATTTTGAGGTAATTTTTTCATTTATGAATTTCAAAGTTATTAAATGTTATATATATATATTTTTTATTTATTTATGCCAGTGTCACGTCAGTGTATTTAGCAACGAGAGAGAGAGAGAGACAAATATTTAAATAAATTTAGAAGCACTCTTCCAGATAGCTGAAACAAAGAAAAACAATACTACAACTAATGTCTATACTATAACAACTTAAATACAGTTACATTTAGAACAATATAATAATAATTACAACAATAAATGTTATATTATAGTTTGATTATAGTATAGTTATTTGAATTATCTTTGAAGATCTGTCACTTTTAACTTTTCCAGCTTTCGCTGTCAGTCAAATAGCCATAGACTTTGCAGAAAGAAAATTTGAATTCTTAAAACAAATAATTGCTTGCTATGTAGCCAGTAACCCACTGGCCAGCAGAGGGTTTTGTAACATCGAATACAATGGAATCTCCATGTGAACGTGTGTATGATAATCTCGGGTGGCCTTTCCATAGCTTGTCAATGAATTCACTAGATAATATTTATTTAATATTGATATATAAGGTGATTATGTTTGCCTTTATCTTGTGCACAGTTTCTACTACAGTAATCACACCATACTTTGTAATTAAATTACTTTATTAATAAAGAAACCTAACATAACATAACTTCTAATGACCACACAAGGGAGCTAGTGACATACACGGAAAACAGAACAAAATAATATTAATAATACCTCTTCGCTCACAAATCCGTTGAACGAAATTAAATTTTAATTTTAATATCGAATTATAATTTAATTATGTATATGATTATCGAATAAGTAGGTAATAATCAAATGTATGATTGTATAATATGTATGATGATAAAACGAATGATATCATTATATCAAGGACCAGGAGGAAAAATCAGAAGAAATTAATTAAGTGAAGTGAAGCGGAACATTTGTATAAGTATATATTATTTATTTATATAGATGTTTTATTATTAATAATTATTGATATATTTATTAATAATAATGAGTAATTACATAAGTGTTAGTGGTGTCAAAAGACAATTAAATGTCTTTGACACCACAGGTGACGATAGGTTTTGCCAACCATCACACAAGAAGGGCTTCACGACGACTGGCGAATGCCATTTCGCTACGCTAAATGTACAAAGCGGAATGAAAGGCAAAATGAATGAGATTTTAGATATGATGGAAGAAAAGTGGATAGATGTGTTATGCCTGACAGATACCATGCGTCGTGGTAATGACAGAACACAACATCGCGGCTTCACCGGAAACTGGTCCGGCGTTAAAGATAGAGAAAGAGCAAGCCGTGGTGTTGGAGTCTTATTATCACAACGTATGATAGAATGTATGTGGATATGAAAGGATCAACCCAGGATTAATCTCTCTCCGTTTGAAGGTGGGACTAACAAGACTTTTAGTAGATAGTTATTGGATACGCTCCAGTTTGTGCCACCAACAAACTGAGAGAAATAGAGGACTTCTAGGTTGATGTAAGAAACATCCTAGCTCAGAGGCAACTAAATGAAAAAATTATGATGATAGGTGACCGATAGAGATGGACTTGAGTCCGCACTAGGAAAATTTGGGGACCCGAGAATGAATAATAGTGGACTAGAGATCTATGTTGATCTATGTTTAGAGATGAATATGTTTGTATCGAATACTATGTTTGATCTCAAAGATGTTCATCTCTAAACATGTCATCGAGGAATTGAAAGAAGCATAATATATTTGTTTTTGATTGACGATAAGCTAAAGAGTGCGACAAAAATCACAAGGATATACAGAGGTACCGCCTCCAAAAGCCGAAATAATAAAAGTAGAAAAGTTGGAAGAGGAAGATGTTAGAGGACAATATGTAAGGACAATACAAGAGGAACTAGTCACCATTGAGCAGGATGACAGTATAGATGAAATATGGAAGAAGATTAAGCATGGAATTGTCAAAGCAGCACAAACTACTTGTGGATTTATGAAGATTGGTGGAGTCCGAGGAGATCCGTGGTGGAATGATGAAGTAAAGGAGGCCGTACAAATGAAGAAGAATTCTTATTTAGATATTTTGGCTTCATAAAACAGTAATAAAGGCTTATTTTATTTTATTTATTTGTTAATTTAGTCTTAATACAATCAGTAACACGTCATTATGGTAGTCTACTACCTTACAACCCTCCACAACACCTTCGAGGTATAATGAATGCCCACTTGGTAAAACTAACAGTTAAATATACGCGGTAAGATCTGTTTGATTCTGACAAACATCCTGTACATCTTGTATCCCGAGAAGATGAGAAACCTTTTGGTAGTGGTACTGTGGATGGAGACCTGACTATATTCATCAGGATGGCATAAGATTCAGACTCTGTCAACAAGTAGGAAAATGCTGGTCCAGAAGGATATGTAAACATCGATGTAGAACAAAGTGATAAGAACCGAATACACTGTACGATACTCTTTATATTACACATATCTTTGTTATCATATAGGTTCACTCCAGAATCACTCTCTTTTAATACTTGGGCCATGTAATATCGTTTTGCAGCTTCAAATAATTCTAACTCAGTACCTATGGCCAGAGTATCCATGGAAAACAGAGTGAGAACTGTACTTAATTTGGCTTTCTCAAAACTTTTGTATCCTAAAACTTGTCTAGTACAAGATCTCAATATATGTAGACATTTAGCACCAAGTGTAAACTCCCCAAATGAAGTAGCATATTCATATACAATGCAGACATTTTTAGGTTTAACGTTGGTGCTGAGATAGTTCACGCATTTAACCACGAGATTTGATAGCATATACTTCTTAGCGGCATACCACAACTCACAAACATCATTGCAGGAACTCATATTCACTTCATCCGTGTAGATGTAGTCTAGCAGAAATTTAAATACACCTGGCTGGATATCCGGAATTATTATAGGAATACCAAATCCAGATCCAGTGAACGTTGTATGAAAAACTGGAGAGGCTATGCGCAATATAAATCGGTGACATTTGAACTCGACCGACTCCGCTCCTTCAATTCCTACAAAGAAATTACAATCAGCCCACTGTCCAGATTTCAGCAGAAAATTTGCACGCTGCTTTATATTCAAACACTGTAAGCGCCAATCATTAGATTTTTCCATTTTGAAGGAAATTCTATATCACCAATTTTTATAGGTTTTATAAAGTGTAACACTTTTCCGGCATTTACTGTCACTCGTATAGTGAAAGAGTTGTTTTTTTTATCTTATGGCAATAATGGTACTATTTAGTACATTTCTGCCAGTGTCAGGTCGTTTTATATCCAATACAGATAAATTACGAAATTTTGATAGCGGTACTTTCAAGAATCTGAAATAATAATATAGTACTACTACATATTTATATTACAGCTAATTAATATAATAAACACATACTTATTCCAAAAAATAAAAATATACCCTAAGTCAAAACAAAAACCAATGACTGCTAAATTAGGACTAAATTGGCCATGCTACATATTTATAATATACGTTTTTTATAATTTGTTTTGAAAATATAGCCCATTTTAAGAAACTAATTTCGATATTTTTGTTTTTTATCCATTGCGTCTATTTTTAATATATTTTACAAATTTTACCCGCGAAAAGTAAACGTGACGTCACAAGAATTTAGAACAGGTTTATAATCTTGGCCACTACACATAAAAAGTGACAGTCAATCAAATTAACGTCAAGCAAACGTCAGTCAAGGTCGACTAACCTAAAAATTACTCTTGTTTATATACTCGTGTTTATATTTATTTAAATTGAATAGTTTTTTACAATGGCAAGTAAACTATTTACTTTCATCCCGTCATGTCCTAATAACAAAGAAAATAATTACACGTAAAATATAATTTATAAAGATGTCATTCAAAGATTGACGATTGCCCTTTTTTGTAGGCAAAGGTATCATTTTTTCATACTGCTTAAGATGACGTCATACATCGGTCAAATTAAGGTTATTGTTTGTTATTGAATATCTTAAAAAGTATAGACTTAATTTAAAATCTGATAAATAGAAATTGTACTGAAAGCTTATATCTCGAAACGGTTTCGAGATCTTCGTTTCTGTTCAAAAAGTTAGCATGGCCAATTGTTAGATGACAAAAATTATAGTACATAATTATTATGTTGAAAAATATTAGGTAATCGTTAGATAGTTAAAAGAGGAAGAATTTGCTTTCCGCTGGTTACCCTGGGTCCGATATCACGATTCCGAAGCCGGCAAAAGTTATAAAAAAAATGACGATATTTTGGTTTGTTTTTGTAAAATCATCATCATCACTGCATACTATAAAACAAAGTCCCCCGCTGTGTCTGTCTGTCTCTCTGCCTGTCTGTCTGTCTTAGCTGTCTGTGACCTTTTCAAGCAAAAACTACTGAACGGATTTTGTTGCGGTTTAGATAGGTTGATTCACTGGAAAGGTTTGCGAGCATTAAACATACCTATCATGTTTTGGAGCTGAGCTTTAAAGGGAGGAACAAATAATTTCGGTTGATTTCTGAACTTAATTTCCCGAATTTTACGAATGCTATGAACATACAATTTGGGCATCGAACACTAGAGGATTTTATCTAGTATTGTGTAGCATGAAAACATGATTGGTGAACATTTTCTCGATAACTTAAATTTTTGAAATCACCTCTTCAAAAACACCTTTTTAGTCATACGACCATACTCTGAAGGGATTTACGTTTAAATTTTATACGAATCTGTAGGTAATTTCAGTACCTAGTATTGATTAAGAAGATGTTTCCCGGAATGTGATAATTTTTTAAGAAATTATTTATTAGTAATGTGCCGCTTACGTCATTTATTCCGAGAAGCGATACGTTATGCCCTTCTCACTTCTGCAGCCCTTTCTGAGTCGTTCCTAAGTGAATATAGTCGGAAAAAAGTTAGCTCCAGCGAGTTTCTTCGAATTCTGTCTAATCCGTTAGAAATATAAGAAAATGATGTAGACAGTAATTGTGTAAAATAAATTGATCTACAAAAAAGTTATAGGTAACATATCCATATCTAAAAGATAAGTAGTTTGCTTATTTTATATTAATATATTATTATTATTAGTATAAGCTTATTTGCCAAAATTTAAAAGAGAACTATACAAATGTCCATATGGTACGGACAGACTGAATTTTCTCTTTATATATAGGACTAGGTAAGGAATTAGAGCAGAATTTATGCTATGGACATTTTCCGCTCCAACGAAGGAACTGAAAAGCGCTTATGTAGAAACATTGCTTCAATAATGACATTCTTGAGAAGCTCTTGGAAAAACTATTGACCTCATTTTAATTCTTGTGGTAGTAAAAGTAGAATAATGTGAATTACATATGTATATGATTAGTTTACCAAAGGTGTTTAGGCAAAATAATTTTATTATAAAATATGGAATACTTACCTATTTCACTTCCATAATGGACAACATTAAATTTTTTAATCACCCATTTTTATTACTTACAAAAATTGAAAATATATTAAAAAATAAGAGAATCGTATTTTTTTTGGTTGATATTTTTTATTTTCAAATTAATTTTGAATTTTTATAAATCCTGAGGATTTACAAACCAAAAACCTTAGCTAGGAATATCTATCTATCTATCTTTCTATCATCACGCCTTTTATCCCAAGAGGGGTAGGCAGAGACAATCGAATGCCATTTGTTACGATCCTGACATATCTCTTTTGCTTCTTTTATATTCATCATACCTTTCATACATGCTCGGCGATTATGTGTACTTTTAATATTTCCATCGATCAACATATTTTTTATGTGTTCAATAAAAGTACATCTAGGTCGTCCTCTGCCAGCATTTCCTTTCACTTCAGCCATATAAACCTTTTTAGTCAATCTTTCATCTTTCATTCTTTCAACGTGTCCAAACCAGCGTAAACTACTTTTCTTCATTTTAGTCATAACATCATCTTTTACACCGCATTCTTCTCTAATGACATCGTTCTAGTAGCTAGGACTAAAAATAAAAAATATAAACTGTCACCGAAAGAAAGTGACAGAGAGTGTCAGTCAAGCCACAGAGGATACATTATAGAAATGCAAAGAGTTTAGGTAATATACTGTAAGTAGAAATGTCTCGTGTTCCCGAATAATTTTGTTGGTTTGCAAGATGTGACGTCATCATCGCGCCCATAACCTTTTAGCGGGAATTTGAAAAATAAAATTAAAAACATTTTAAATGAAAATATGTACAAATAAAAAAAATATAGTTATTTTATTAGGTATACTTAATAAATGTTACAGCTATAATTTAAAAGTAAGTACATATTTTCCAAAAATAAGTTAACGCCTGTACTGGTATTTTTATGACGTTTTATTTTCGCAACGGCTTTTATTTATATGGAGATTATGTTAAAATACAAACATAATAATTAAAAATAATGATAGGAGAAATAGATCACTTTGTTCCCTAGTTCTAGAGCTCCATCTCGCGACACAAATCTTAACAATAAAAATTGCGATATTCTATGATATCTCTCTAGGGTTTGAGGATGCTGGAAATACTGACGACAAAAGTTTCTTCCCCTTTTATGGCTTCACCAGATGAAGGATTCATGAAATTTCTTCGTATAACTAGATGGGAAAATAGCACCTCTTTCTTTTAATATCTACCTATCTATCTATGACAGCCTCCTTTTCTAGAGGTAATAGGGTATTGTTTTTTTTTTAATTTTCCCATATCACTGAGTGTTACGGGAAAAGAACATCTTCCGTAAAACTACTGGTAGTACCAAGTAGTAATTCCCGGACAACAAAGGAATTAAATTCCTAATCAAAACGATAACCTATATTTTTAAGAGACGGTCATGATCGAATATATGCTTTCTAGTAGCATATTTTATGTTAAATTTGACAAAAGGAAACGTTGACATGAGTTATTACTGTGTCATATAATATCTTTCGGTAGATGGGAGACCGCTTTTTATGACGACTGTGATATGTCGAATAGGAAAAAGTGTGATCCCTTTTCATTGAGGATTTATTGAATATTTGAAGAGCCTATAACATATGAAGCGAGATGAGATTTTTGTTAATCCTACATTTTTACCGATACCCAGTGGTTATTGGAATAAGTATTATATTATAGTATATAGAACTATAAAAAACATTTAAAAATAAGAATCTTTGAAGGATCTCAAAATATTTCAAAAAAGCAGCAGCTGATTTATTTGTGGTCTCAATCAATATTTATTGACTAAAAGAGGAGCAGGTAACCGGTTCTTAGGAGTCGGAAATGGTATTTTGATATATTGATGGAGACCATAAAAAATCAACTGCTGTTTTTTGAAAACATTTTTTTAAGAATGGATTGTTTCTATTACATGGCTAGATGATAATTTATTTATTATATTTTTTGTTATAAGTGTACCAATGTATTAGAATAACAATAAAAAAAACTGTATCTGTATTTATGTAAGCGCATTAGAAGTTATACTTTTTTGCCATAACAAAAATAAGTTTATTTAGCACGCAAATAATTAATGGAAATAAAATTGCGTATCATAAAATACGGTTGCTAAAATCTGAATTTAATTTATTAATTAAAAAAATGGCTTATTACAATTGCGAACTAATTATAAGTACAAATTTTTTTTATAAGTACTAATTGTCTATTTAACATAATAAAAAATAAGCAATGTTGATTGTTTTTATTTTAAATGGGATTAAGCCATATTTTAATTATTAAGATTTCTAAATAGCCATCGTTTTTAAAACGCAATAGCAATGTTTGTGTTAAAAACTACGCATATTTAAAACCCTAAATAATAAAAATATGGCTTAATCCCATTTAAAATAATAACTATCATTTGAGTTGAAAATTTTGTATAAATATACTCATTTTTCTAGGACTAATTGAGATTTGCCATATTTTAGTGAGATGGCCGACTGTCAAGGATACTTAAAAATAATTTCTTTCAACTACAAATTTTACTACATAAACAATAGTGCAACGATTTTGAGTGCAATTAACTTTGCAATCTATCTATTAAAATAGGGATGCGTTTTTGTCGATTAGTTCAATTTGAACACAGTGAAAAATCTTAAATTGTTCCCAAAATGTCATTCTAAGCATCCATCGAGTTCTTATCACTGTAACCTCACAGAGTGGTCCAAATTCATGAATAAACCATCGCCGCAGACGTCGCGAACTGACGAATAGCGTCTTGAGAATCAATAATGGAACGTAAGAGTGCCATCAGACTACATCAACACTATTTTTATTTGCTCTTTGTACTTTGACACTGACTTTATGTTATTTTTAAACCTCAAAAGGGATAAAGAAGGATATATCTTCATTATTAAAGCTGCCAACCTGTAGAATAGAATAAAGATTCATCGCTATAGTCTTATCGTAACTACTTCGAAAGGCAAGTAAAGGTGGCCACATATTGGTCCGACCGTAACCGACCACAGACTTAAATTGTCCAATTCTTGTAACGAACGGTCCGCCTAGATCATCCGGCGGCCGGATGGGAAATTTTCGTTGTAATGCCGTATATCCGTTACAAGCACAGCTCTATGCCCAAATACAGTTACTTCGCTAAATAAGGGCATTTAGGCAAATAGGGTAGGACTTACTGTTGCCTCTGGCCACGCCGATAGATAGAAAATGCCGTGATAGTTGTAGACGTGGCCCAGAGTGTATATTTAACCAATAAATGGCCAATACTTATTTCTGTGACAAAATTGTCTAGACATTTCTGTGTTTCGACTTTTTCTACATTATACAGTGAGTTAAAAAATATTTACAAGTCTTCTTCATTTAGTTAATCTATATATATTGAGGATAACGTATCGCCAGTTCTGTTCAGTTATTTTGTGTGGATCAAACTTTCAAAATATTCTGTGTTCTCACTCTACGTTATAGAGTTTTTTGCTACTGAATCATTTTTGGTTTATGAATTAACTTCGAAATAATTTGTATAATATTGTGACATTTTAATAACATTAATTTCATTCTTATTCTAAGATAAGCGATGGGAAGGTTAACAGTTTATTGCTCAGTAGAATTTATGATTTCTTTGTGTTTAAGATAATGCTGAATAAAATTGCTTGGAACAATCTCAAAGATATCACTTGGAGAAAACATTACTGGAGAGCTACTTAAAAGTTTTAAGGGTCCTCTTCTTGAAGTTCTTTATGGCAAAATGTACTTCGCGACATTGTATTAAAATTTATAATAACCTCAGTGAAAAACAAACCTTTTTTATGTTGATTATAATTTTATTTTTAAATTCATATTTTAAAACATTTGGGTATCAAACACAAATTAAATTATAGTTCCGTGGTATATAGTAACTGAAATTACAGATAAAATTGCAGGTTACCCCACGAAAATAGGATTATAACACAGCGAGTTCGTTTCACAATCCTCTTATAGCGTTACCTATATAATTGTTAATTTACAGTTTATATTGCGTGATCATCTACATTGTGTGCTATGCCTGAGTATTACGAACGACTTGTAATTATACAAAACAACCTAAAATTTCGTTTTTTCGTTCGCAATTTTGCCATTCTACGACATGGCGGTATCGCTGAAGGCCATTCTCGCTTGTTTCGTGGATTGCGCTAACCACAGACGAGATTTATGAAAGTGGCTTGTACTTACATACTCTATTAAACGAGTTTTATCACACTTTCAAATTATTTTGTAACTACAATTATTATAATTTTAAGTAAAATTGAGCGTTTTGCGTGCGATAAAAGAAATTTGGTGACGAACAAGTCTTGTCTAAAAGGCTCTGATTTTTTTCATAGATTCTAAGGAACTCACTGACGATTCCCATACACAAAGTGCTTTTTAGACTTTCATACCCAAATGGTGACAACGGAAACCCTATTACTAAGGCTCCGTTATCGGTCCGTCCGTCCGTTTATCGGTCGGTCTGTTACAGGGCTGTATCTTTTGAACCGTAATAGGTAAACACTTGAGTGTGTATTACTATGGCCGCTATGACATCAAATAATAAAAATTAAAGAAATGTATTTTATTCGGTGTTTTTTGCTTATCTTAATAATAGAAATGATGGCAGTACATACAAACGTCTAAAGTAGGTATAATTATAATGCATACTCTTAAAATATTAAATGTCTTTGCTCTTAAATAATAATAAAACAACAAATAATGAAAACCGGCCAATTGTGAATCGGACTCGATTTGTTCCTGCGCCATACAGGGGCGTCAAACTTGGTCTGACCTTAGTGCATACTATTAAGTGCATGGAATCCTTCGAGTTTGACTCGCATTTGGCCCGTTTTAACGTTAACGAAATTTTGCAAGTCACATCAACACTATTTTTATTTGCTCTTTGTACTTTGACACTGACTTTATGTTATTTTTAAACCTCAAAAGGGATAAAGTAGGATATATCTTCATTATTAAAGCTGCCAACCTGTAGAAGAGAATAAAGATTCATCGCTATAGTCTTATCGTAACTACTTCGAAAGGCAAGTAAAGGTGGCCACATATTGGTCCGACCGTAACCGACCACAGACTTGTCCAATTCTTGTAACGAACGGTCCGCCTAGATCATCCGGTCAAACTTGGTCTGACCTTAGTGCATACTATTAAGTGCATGGAATCCTTCGAGTTCGACTCGCATTTGGCCCGTTTTAACGTTAACTAAATTTTGCAAGTACCTACCATGGACGTAAAAAAGTAGAGGACGGATCGCCGCTAAGACAAAAGTGAAGCACCAAGCGTGCATGTGTGCTAACGATATTATTTATCTCTAATATATCTTTAAATTATAGAATAAGTGGTAAATTACTAACTTACCTATGAAATGTGATTCCTTGAGATTTTTTATCAGTAATGGAGTTGTTTTTGCATAACTTTACTACACAAGACGGCATTGTTTTTTTATTTTCTTAATGGGGGCTGATCAGCATAACCGAATGAGAATGTGTGCGTGAAGCTCGTATTTACAATGAAACTGACATAAATTGGTTGCTTCACTTTTGTCTTAACGGCGATCCGTCCTCTCCTTTTTTACGTCCATGGTACCTACTAAGTTATTTTAATATATTTTACAATTGGAGTCTGTAGGTAAATTGTGATTTTAAAACAATATTTTTTGTGTATTGTCTAGATTTTTAAGCTCTATAAGTCTGTATAGGCTCAAAAATGTAAAAATGTTTTATGAAAATTAAAAAAAAAAATTTGGTAAGTACTAGCTGTGCCTTGCGATTGCACCCGCGTTAATGGTTACTACTCCGCTCCTTTGAGTCGTTGCGTGATGTTATATAGCCATAATCTTTCTCAAGAATTGGGCTATCAAACGCAAAAATAATTGTTAAAATCCGACTGGTAGTTACAGAGCTTAGCGCGCACAAACAAACAAACAAACTCTTCAGCTTTATTTTTAGTATAGATTAGCAGGTTTTGATGAAATTATAACATCCTTAGTCCTTAAGGGTCCTATATTGGGAATTTTTCAGGGATAAACTATTCCCAATTTCTCTGTAAATAATCCACCTGTGTCACTGTAATTTAGCATATAGTTACTTATTCAATATATTATTTTAATATATATTTATTAAACATTTGGAATGAAAGGCGTGATGATAGATATATTGATATAAAATGAAAATCCATACTGCTTTATTTGCTTAGTTAAAAAATATGAGGTACATAATTAATATTATTATTCAAAATTCTACCATCTACGACTTGGTGTGATACATTGCTTATCAAGGTACGAGTACAACGCACGTCATACATTTAGCATAAATTAAGGTTTAATGAAGTAATTGAAATTCACATGGGAATAACTATTTAACTTAATGGTACCTAAATAAGATTTAATGAAAATGAGGGTTATGTTGCTTTGAGTTAATATTTAGACAGAATAATTTGCTAAGATAAAATGGTAGGTAACATCATTATCCATTTAATTGTATTTAAGGGTCCTATACTGGGAATTTGTATGGAGATATTACTATTTCCAATTTCTCTGTAAATACTCCACATATAATTAATTAAAGTAAAAGTATAGTAAAGTAATTTAGCATATAGTTACTTATTCAATATATCTAAGTGAAATAGTCGTTATTTTTTCAATTGGTTTTATTTAATAGGAAATATGGGTGGTAGAATAAAGGATTATATATTATTTCCTATTCAATAAAACTTGATAAAACCCATTGAAAAAATAAGAGCTATTTCACTTAGATATATTGAATAAGTAACTATATGCTAAATTACTTTACTATACTTTTACTTTAATTAATTATATGTGGAGTATTTACAGAGAAATTGGAAATAGTAATATCTCCATACAAATTCCCAGTATAGGACCCTTAAATACAATTAAATGGATAATGATGTTACCTACCATTTTATCTTAGCAAATTATTCTGTCTAAATATTAACTCAAAGCAACATAACCCTCATTTTCATTAAATCTTATTTAGGTACCATTAAGTTAAATAGTTATTCCCATGTGAATTTCAATTACTTCATTAAACCTTAATTTATGCTAAATGTATGACGTGCGTTGTACTCGTACCTTGATAAGCAATGTATCACACCAAGTCGTAGAAGGTAGAATTTTGAATAATAATATTAATTATGTACCTCATATTTTTTAACTAAGCAAATAAAGCAGTATGGATTTTCATTTTATATCAATATATCTATCATCACGCCTTTCATTCCAAATGTTTAATAAAAGTACACCATGGTCGTCCTCTGCCAGCATTTCCTTTCACTTCAGCCATATAAAACTTTTTAGTCAAACTTTCATCCTTCATTCATTCAGCGTTTCCAAACCAGCGTAAACTACTTTTCTTTAAAAAAAAAAATTATATCCTTACTAGGATAGAGTTAAATAGGAGAGCCATCTTGAATTTATTCTGAAGTAACGAAACTCTTATGCTTGGTTTAAAATGATTGCAATAAATGAAATTAGGGTCACAGACAAAGAGAGGGCTTATTTACAAATAATCTCCCTAAGTAACTTAGAAAGGGACACCAAAAGGGATCAGAAATGTTGTTTCCAATGAAAGAAAAGTAAGTGGGTACTCAACTTAAAGTCTTTTTGAGAAAAAAAGGTCTAAGAGAGTAACATTCTTTGATAAACGGATGACCTGAGAGTCGAACATTGGATCACAATCTTTGTTAATTTCCATACAATTTTATTCAATGAATTAATGTGTCAAATTTTAAAGCCTAATTAGAAAAATAAATAAAACTAGATGACCTGTGCGAATACTACGCACCGTTAGTTCAACTGATCTCCAACAGATAGCGTCTTTTACAAAATACACAAGTTATTCAAATTTTAAAAGAAACATAATTTTTACTAGAGGGAAAAATATATTTCAAAATAGCGGGAGATATTTGATACCGGAAAAATAAAACAGAATAGAACAGAACAGAAAAACGTATAACTATACTTTACAGATCATAATTTTGCATTTAGTAAACGCACACACGCTCCTCGCATTACAGAAATACGAATCATTCGTATTTAATTTCATTCCACTGTGTTTCGTATTAGAATAAATACTAAAACTACCTTTGAACTAGTTTCTGTTTATTCTCCCGCCCAGTCTACCTCATTTGGTATACTCTTTCTTTTCCATCTAAATATACCTCAACAGAACTGGCCACTCGTTAGGTATAGCCTCACAAATACCATCGGCCAAAAATTGAAGACTTGTATGGCACGAAAGAAAAAAAGGCAAAGGCAGTCATGGTCAAAAAGTTCAGTTTTACAACCAAGTTACGAACCTAACACATACTAAAACCAAGATAAGTATCTCGGTGTCTCTTAAAAAACCATCCATTCCGACAACCCACAAAATAATGGCTTGAGGAAAATTATTGTTACTCAACATCCTGAGCCATTCGCAATAAAAACACAAAACTCGTAAAATAACATAAACCATAATGGACATATCAGAGAAATATTTTCTTAGCAGAAATAATAGAGGCGTGTGACTTGAAATCTTTTACACTGGCCACTGTCCACTTGCAATAGATAAGCTTGGCTTCACTCCAAATAGTTGGTAGTTTTAAAATCACTGAGTCGATTCATTCTTTGCTCTATCTATTTGAAAAGGTTAAAACACTTATTTGGCAAAAATTCTCGTTGAAGTATTTTCAGAAATTACACTCAATCAAAATTTTTCGAGAATAAATGTTTTGTGTTTTGTCCTGGGCGAATCGTAGAGTTCAACCATTTCATGATACCTATACTACAGTGGCGGCTTTGCTGGTGAAGCAAGTGAGGCTCAGCCTCACTCACTAAAATACATAGGTAGTTAAAAATGCTAACCCTATTTATTAGGTAAAAAAGTTCGTAAGCCTACGATCAGTGGCGGCTCTGGTACTTTAAAACTAGTGAGGCTAGCAAAAAAAACCGGCCAAGTCCGAGTCGGACTCGCGCACGAAGGGTTCCGTCCCATTATCTATAAAAACAGCAAAAAAATCACGTTTGTTGTATGGAAGCCCCCTTAAATATTTATTTTATTCTGTTTTTTAGTATTTGTTGTTATAGCGGCAACTAAGTAAAACACAAGGCCAGCAATATAATTTATTAAAATATGAACTAGCACAAAGCCATTTAAAGTTAGTTTTTAAGTAAAGCCATTTAAAGTACCAAGACTTTTAAAAAAGTCTATTTTGATTGTTATTTTCAGAATATTGAATTTATTGAATTATCCTGAAATACATGTAAAAAAAAGAGAAAAAAAAGAAGAAAAAAATGTGTCGCATAGGAATCGAACCTAAGTCTTTCTACAAAAGCTGACATTTTCCCCACTGCGCGCGCTGCGCCATGTTAACTTTAACGTTTGTTGTCAAAATTACAAATAGTTTCGACCTTTGTTTCGACAGACGGAAAAGTCTTGCATATTTTGTGATAGATAAATTCAAAAACTTTAAATTTTCAAACGTTCATTTGCGACGTTGCCAACTTTGGTGCGAATTTTGACAGATTGGAAATTGATGTTATTGGACACTACTTATTTCAATCTTTTCACTAGGTATCTTTACGCGTAATAAAACTACACTCTAATAACAGCGGTATTGAGTCATACACGGGATTCATTGTTTCTGAAAAATTTACCTAGTGAAATAAAGAAAGCAGACAAAAATACTTACAATAGTATTTTAGAAAGAACAAAAATTTTACATAAATTTTACCTACTTCAGAAGTTCAGATTATTTATACTATTAAATCTATTCACACTATTTTACATTTTATATGTATAAGTACACAATTCCTATATTAAAATAAAAATAAATCAATTATTGAGATTTACACAAACACAAAATTTATAAAAACCATCGAAGGCGACCAAAATATAGAATGTTCCAAACACCACATTTCCAAAATAATAAATTAAGCGCTAGCTTCCTAAAAATAAAAGTTGCATTGTTTTCGTGTCATCTAGGATCTAGCAATGAAAGCGCTTTAATTATATGAAGCATACAAACAAACGGAAAGACCCGAACTCTGCCGATTGTTACGTGAGGAAAATACGAAGTTAGCCTCAGTGACCACGTGATCTTGCAATACGGACGCGCCGGTAGCCCCCCTTCCCGCGTCCTCTTTCTTCACCTCTAGCACCCTTCTAGTGAAGCAAAGACTAAAACTGCCTCACCTCGTACCGGGACGCGCGCCCGCTGCATATTTGAGCTCATGCGTGTTACATTGCCGTACATTGCGTGGTACATATGAATGTGCAATGAATTGCGTAGTTTAAAGAAAGCAATATAGAGTAAATAAAATAAATAATATTGAATTTGTATTACAATTTATTATATCGTAGGCTTACGAACTTTTTTACCTAATAAATAGGGTTAGCATTTTTAACTACCTATGTATTTTAGTGAGTGAGGCTGAGCCTCACTTGCTTCACCAGCAAAGCCGCCACTGCCACACGAAAACAATGCAACTTTTATTTTTAGGAAGCTAGCGCTTAATTTATTATTTTGGAAATGTGGTGTTTGGAACATTCTATATTTTGGTCGCCTTCGATGGTTTTTATAAATTTTGTGTTTGTGTAAATCTCAATAATTGATTTATTTTTATTTTAATATAGGAATTGTGTACTTATACATATAAAATGTAAAATAGTGTGAATAGATTTAATAGTATAAATAATCTGAACTTCTGAAGTAGGTAAAATTTATGTAAAATTTTTGTTCTTTCTAAAATACTATTGTAAGTATTTTTGTCTGCTTTCTTTATTTCACTAGGTAAATTTTTCAGAAACAATGAATCCCGTGTATGACTCAATACCGCTTTTATTAGAGTGTAGTTTTATTACGCGTAAAGATACCTAGTGAAAAGATTGAAATAAGTAGTGTCCAATAACATCAATTTCCAATCTGTCAAAATTCGCACCAAAGTTGGGAACGTCGCAAATGAACGTTTGAAAATTTAAAGTTTTTGAATTTATCTATCACAAAATATGCAAGACTTTTCCGTCTGTCGAAACAAAGGTCGAAACTATTTGTAATTTTGACAACAAACGTTAAAGTTAACATGGCGCAGCGCGCGCAGTGGGGAAAATGTCTGCTTTTGTAGAAAGACTTAGGTTCGATTCCTATGCGACACATTTTTTTCTTCTTTTTTTCTCTTTTTTTTACATGTATTTCAGGATAATTCAATAAATTCAATATTCTGAAAATAAAAATCAAAATAGACTTTTTTAAAAGTCTTGGTACTTTAAATGGCTTTACTTAAAAACTAACTTTAAATGGCTTTGTGCTAGTTCATATTTTAATAAATTATATTGCTGGCCTTGTGTTTTACTTAGTTGCCGCTATAACAACAAATACTAAAAAACAGAATAAAATAAATATTTAAGGGGGCTTCCATACAACAAACGTGATTTTTTTGCTGTTTTTATAGATAATGGGACGGAACCCTTCGTGCGCGAGTCCGACTCGGACTTGGCCGGTTTTTTTTGCTAGCCTCACTAGTTTTAAAGTACCAGAGCCGCCACTGCTATACTATACTAGTCTTTACTAATAAGAAAGCTGAAAAGTTTGTTTGTCTGTTTGAATGCGCTAATCTCTGGAACTACCGGTTGGATAGTCCAATTCTTGACGGAGGTTATAAGCTATATAACATCGCTACCAACTAAAGGAACGGAGCAGTGACCATAAGAAAATAATGTCAACTTCTCAGACAACGTTTGACCATATCATAATGTAGTGTTTGCAAAGTATTTTTTTATAATAATAAAAATAAAAATGCCTTTTATTTCTTGCAAAAATTAAGTGTACACTTCCAGTATTATACTACTTTTAAAATCTATTTATATGCTAATTTTACACATTCTTATATTAACGCATTTAAAGTAGGATTAGTTTGATATGTTTCTTAATATCAATCCTCCAAAGAAGCCCATTTATCTTCTTAGCTGCTTGCATCCATCCTGGACCAGCTGTTTTGTTAATATCATCGGCCCATCTCGTTAGTGGTCTGCCTCTGTGGCGTTTTCCACTTGGGCCTTTCCATGATGTCACCCTTACGGTCCATCGCTCGTCTGCTAGTCGCGCCACATGCCCCGCCCATTTCCATTTAAGTTTTTGAGCATAGTTTAGAGCATCAATAGGTTTTGATAATATTATGAAGAGGTAAAGTTTTTAAGTTTGGAAGTAAGGGGTAATCTTTAAAACTACTAAACCGATTCTAAAAATTCTTTCACTAATATCAAGCTACGATATCCCTGAGTGACATAGCTTATTTTTATTTTGTTAGAAAATATCCACGGGGCGGAAAGCTACTAAAATAAAGTAGCAACTTTTTCATGTAAATTATTGATTAAAATTTAGTATGAATTCAATGATATGGCAGATATTTGTTAGGCAATTCTAAGATCGGTCCTACTACATGTATAACATTACTCTCATCCTGAAATATTAATTTAGGCAACATGCTAAATGTGGACATTATTACCAGTGCCTCTAGGTTTGCCGCAATTTATATAGGCCATGTTGTATCTGTGTATGTGTCTTATTTTCATAACCTATTCCCAAAAATATTTTATTAAATCAAAGGTAAGCATAAAGTTTGTAAATGTTTTTTTATTTTGCCTCTGTAAATACATACACAAAGTTATAATTTAATTTTCGCTGTATCTGAAAACACGTCCATACAATTTAATTAACTGTGAGTGAGATTTATTTGAATGGAATGTTGTAAGGGAACTTTTCTTGCCTTCGAAAAAAAAAAGCGAGATTCCGATCTTGCCACTGACATTAATTTTCTTAAATATCTTTCGCCTCAAGGCCTTTTATTTCTACCTGTTTACCGCAGAATTCTTAACAAATATGAAATTATCTTTGTTTATAAATCTCTTTAGGAAAGGTGAGGTTGACAAAAATGGGGAACGCATTTTGAATTTACTTATTTAGGTTAAGAAGAATTTAGTATAACCAAGCGTTGTAATAAATTCCACTCCCTTGAGATTAGAAAGTAAAATACGATTAATTTTTTTTCGTAGCGTAAGGTAATTTGTAATGGAAAATATGAAATTACAATCTACAAGATGGCAGGAAAGTGTTGTCTACGATATTAGTTTTTTTCAGGAGACATCACTTATGTCCTTCATGAAAAACACCTGCACACTATTTCATAATTATACTAGATCTTACCAACGGTTTCGCCCATTAATTTTGTTATACATATTGTCATTAAGCTTCTGTCCGCGGTTTCACCCTCGTGGAAGTAGATCCAAAAAGAAATAATCCTGTGGCTGTAATTTTCCCCTCCCCCGCCCGCTTTCGCGGTATTAAAAGTAGTATTTATGTAATTCTCTGACCCCTAAACTACCACTTTGCAAAAAAATCATGTCGAAAAACAAAAACAAATCTATCCCACGGGAACCATTAATTTTTCCGGTATAAAAAGTAACCTATGCAAAATTTCATCCAGATCCGTTCAGTTATTCTGAGTAAGATACATCCATACAAATTTTCGCGTTTATAATATTAGTGGGATTAACTTATTATAACTTATTATATCTCCGATAATAGTGAAAAAGGGGGTAAGTTTAAAAATTTAAAAGTTTAAAATTTTAGAAGGATAAGTTAACATAACCACTTTGAAAATACAAAACGTCAGTTATCCCACAACACACAAACGTTTGTTTAGCAAACCAGCATTATTTGAAGATAACCCCTTTTTCACAAGCTAAACTTCGGTACCGGCAACGTTAGAATGTACTTAACTCTATTTCAGTATTTTCAGACTTATCCCCTTTTTCACTAATATCGGAGATATAGTATATGTGAGCAATACAATCATCGAGATAACATTTATCCAAATGAATACAGTCGTTCTAGACAAACATGCAGACGAACAGAAATAAATATGAATAATTTCATATCTCTTCAGTCATTTCTCTAATTGGCAGAGCGTTGAATTGCAGCCGGGAGGTTCCAGGTTCAATTCATACTCGTGCCAAAAATGCTAAATACCTATTTTCTTTAAGAATATGTGCTTTAATCGAATGCTCGTGCTACGGAGGGCATGTAAAGCCGGTGTCCTCATTTCTTCTAAAAATAATGCATAAAAAGTGCAGGCAGGCTTTCTCGCCACAGATCCCTCAATGATACCATCAAAAGGGCTCTTGCGTCAATAGACGTCCCTGCTCTCCAACGGGAATAATCCGGGAAGACGGCAAGAGACCCGATGGAATGACTCTGATTCCCTGGGAGCAAGGTCGGGCCCTTGTATGGGGCAGTATTCTTGCCACTATTCCACGCGGACGCGTTTATTTAGTTATTTTAAATCTTTAGATTTGATTTAAGGTTTTTATTAAATTAATAAAAAATAATAATTGATATTTACGTCTGTCAAAGAAGTGACACATTAACGGGCTTGCCACCTGTTCTGTTTAATATGTGAAACTGGCAAAAAGTAGACACTGTTACCGGTGTCCCTGGCCACACCGTAAGGTATTAAGGCCGTGAAGGTATGTGTTGTGTTTCCCGTAATTACCAAGTCAAGCAACATTTTTTCAAAATCTCTCCAGACATCAATTTGAACAACTTCCCTAATTGTCTTTCAAAGCAGTTTTCTTCTTATTTAGATTTTGGGTTTATTAAATTTCAAATAGCAGCCAGAGGGTGTCGACTTCACAAAATTTGTATTCCAGCCTTACAATAAAGCCCATTTAAATATAAATGCGACAAGACCTCCGCCTCTGTAAACGCTTTCGTATACGAAGCCGTAATTTTTTATTGCCTTAAACATAGCAGCTTGAGTAACATTCACATACAACCTCTATAAAATGACACAAATTAATATTGCAGATGTCTGTAAAAAGGATAGACTTTTTCACCTCCAAATGTAAAATTATAAGTTTGTTGTATTTGTAGCAAATACTTCTTTTCTAGATTAGCTATAGGCCTCGCCTTTAAGTTATCGAAATTGGTTTATCTTCAGCTGTTTTAGACAGATATACACACAAGATTTTAAAAACAGTAATTGATGATGACTAAATAATCGTGAAAATTATATAACTTATAGAAACACCGGTCTTATTTATTTTTATATATGAAAAAATATTACTTAGCAAGATTAATGATAATAAATTAAGTCCTCCATCAATTAGCGAACTTGATCCAAATTCGTATTACTTATGTATAAAAGGCTTATGTATAATATAAAAGAAGCGAAAGAGGTATGCCAGCATCGTAGCAAATTACATTCTATTGTCTCTGCTTACCCCTCTTGGGATAAAATGCGTGATGATAGATAGATAAATAATTCGATCGTTGCACATTTTAATAGTCTTTGGATAGACAGGGCATATACAAGCATGTATCTAATTCGAATACAAGTAAAGCAAGATGGATGGATTATGTATTAAATAGATATAATAGTTCCGCTTCGTATTAATCAATGTTGAATTTCATGCATATCTGACCCCGGAAGACACAGGTGCATGTCAACATGTTGCTGATAATTATACGCTTCTCTACTAATCTATAAACTAATATGTAAATCTGAACAGTTTGTATGTTTGTATGTTTGAACGCGCTAACCTCAGGAAAGCTACCTACCATCGCTAGCAGGCCGATTTGAAAAATATTTTTTGCGCCCCTTTGTTAAGGGAGGCTGTGTATAACCATAATGTCAAACAATCAGAAATTTCCACGGGCGAAGCCGGATTGGAAATATGTAAGAGAATTTTATTAATTATAATTTCATTCCAAAAAAAGGCAAATGGAATACTTATTTGTTCAACAAGTGAGCAAAGTTATTGTTTTGCTGCGAGTGCTGATTTTAAATCACGAACTAGCGAAGTAGGTAATAATTGAATCACGAGCGTAGCGAGTGATTTTAATATAGACTACTGAGCACATTAAGTGGTTTGGTGAGTACGAGACATAAAAAAATTTGCTCTCGTGTGAAACATACAACTTTTCACTTCTACCAGCGAGAAAAGTGTTATAATATAGGTAAGAAAAAAAATTAAGACAATATTTAACAATAGTATATTTATTATAGCTAACAAACCCCCATAAAACAAAAAAAATAACAGTATTAAATTGAGTTTCTGAACAAATCATTGCCTAGTTTATTTTTTTTAAATTCCAAATGGTGGTGATTGAAATTCAAATCATTTTTGTTCACGCTCGCAGCAAAATGCGTGTTTTTACGAACCCAAAACTCCCTTTTCGTGCTGGAGAGGTGAAAATTTTTTTTTCTTATCTTAGAAACATGGAGGTCGACAAGGTTTAAATAAAGACAACGTGTGTGTAATCAAGTCATCATCAACATAACACAGATTAACAAAATACTAAACCTAAAAAAATTGGAAGGGAAAGGGGGAAACATTTTGGAAACCGCTGTTTAGTTTAAACTGTGGTTTAAAAAGTAGAAAATCTTTGTAGTTTTATTTTGTATTTGTTAGCAATAAAAGTAGGTAATTTATAAATACACTTGATAGACAAAATGAAAATAAACAAACACATTTAAAATTATTCAAAAACAATATTGTTCTTTAGTCAAAATATTTAGATTTAATTAGTCAAGTATGAAACATCAAAAGCCTCATCAGACACATCAAAACAATCACGTTTCCAAAACAGCATATTAATTAACGGCAAAGCTGAAAATCACTTGAGATAGTTGTTTTGTCTAAACAAGGAAGATCAATAGAATAATACCAAGCTATGCTAGGTATGTTTAATGTGTAAGCTGTGGTGGATTAGTAAGGATGTTTGTTCAATACATATGATATGCATAACATTATTTATCTACTCCCATTTGGTAATATTCCAATTATGAAGTTGACAGCAGTATCGAAATGAGGGTCATTTCGATGATCGATGATTTCGATTCTGAGCATCGAAATGCGAATCATCAAAAAAAATAATTAAGAGCTTACAGCTGAGAAACAAATGAAAAAATGACGCGGCATTCAAAAATGGAATGCAAGCATGCGCGGCTATAAAAGAAAGTGTCAAAAAGCAATGAATGAATTCTATATTCTATAGAAAATACAATTACGTCATGAAATTAAATCAATGCTCCCAAAACTATATCAGCCCCATCAACAAGCGCATTCTTTAATTCTTCAGCATCAGGAATATTGCCAATTAATTGGTACGGTCACCTCCATAAGTAACTTACCACCTGAAGGTTGACTATTGTTTGGAAATGACAAGATTATAGAGTCGATTATCGTTTGGCACTTTGATTCGCTATCTTTATAATTTTTAAATGACAGCATCATTTGTTATTTGTGTCTAATTTGAATTGATGGAACACGAAATTGATGAAATGTAAATTTGTATTTATTTATTTATTTATTTATTTATTTATAAAAAGAAACTTACAGCTATACAAGAAATTGGTATTAAATATGTAGGTGTAATCCGTAAATAAAGCCAATTAAAAGTTTCCCAAGTTAATTGTATACTATAATTACTATATCTCAATGCATGTGTGTGTGTGTGTGTGTGTGTGTGTGTTTGGAGAAGTGGGGGTTGTGTATTACACTTATCATTTTGTTTAATACTATTTTATTTCAATTTTTTATTTATCATTTATTGATCGAATAATTTTATTTTTAAATGCCTGCTTAGAGCATATATTTATTTAACTGTCGTGAAATTTCAGTAATATGTTGTCTTGCTGTATAGGCAATCTTGGAGGAATTTTAAAATCTTATTTTTGTATATAAATATGATTTTATAGTAATACAGAATTGACAATGTCAATTTGGTAATGATTTCTATTGACAATAAGCTTTTAAAATTAAATTGATTAATATTTAAACTGGAAAAGAGGTTTTTATATAACTCCTTTACTTATCGATTTTAGTCTTTACGTTTACCACATAAAGATGAAATTTAGATGTATCTTACCTCGACATGTGAAATTTACAAAGAAATTGAAGTAAAGACATTTACGTCAGTGATATAACATGTCTTATTGTGCATCTCTTTCATTACTAAAATCTATATAAAATAATTTCGATTTTATTATAAACGTCAGGTCAAAGCAAACGCTGTCAAAAGTGGTAAGTTACTTATGGAGGTGACCGTACATACATAATGTACATATCCACCAACAAAACCCAATATAAAACTTATTTATTTTTATATGTATTTTATTTTCTGAATTCTAGCTAAAATGTTGTGTGCAACTAACTATACACGTAATTTGTAATTTAATACTCGTGCCGTACTTTTTGTGGCACTCGTATTAAAATAATCCTCATTTTGTAACAGTTGCATAAATAACTAATATGTTATAGTCAAAACTCTTTTCATGTCAAAACTATTATTATTTTTCTCGAAAAGTATTTATTATTTTTGGTATGGCATATCTTTTGTTTTTTTTTCCCCGTGAATGCGGTGTTGTTTTTGACCAATAAATCACGAACAAGCAACAATGTGTGGGCACGTGCATTATCGTGATGCAAAGACATTAATTGTTTTGCCACAAATCCGGGCGTTTTCTTCGTATTGCTTCACGCCAACGGCACCTATCTTGAAAGTAATATTCCTTATTGACCGTACGATCTTTGGCAAGCACTCATGACGCACCACGCCATTGTAATCGAAGAAAACAGTGAGCAAAACCTTCACGTTAACCGAAGAGTTTTATTTTCTTTTATAAAAAGGGAAGATGTCGTATTATCTATGACTTGTTATAGCTTGTCCCTCAATGTTCTGGCAGAATGGCCGACATAAAATGTAATTCTTTATTATATTAATATATTCAGTTGTACCAGTTTCTGTGTGTTATTTACACTCTCCATGATCCTGATAATATAACAGAACGTGTTTGTTTGTCTTTCTATCATGTCACAACAGAGTTTTTATATTGGAATTTGTTCGGGATAAAAAAATTATTAAATTTAGGTACATTCCAAATACATTTTACAATGAAAACAAAAAAAAAATAGATAAGTCCCATTCCATTAGTGTGCGTCGGTGGCCGAGTGGGTAAGACGTCTGGTATTAACTAGGCAGACCCGGGATCGATTCCGGATCCCGGCCATGTACCAGTGGGTTTTTAATTAAAAACTTATGTACATAATCCGACAAACCACACTTAGAGGCTTTCCATCTAAATATACCTCAACAGAACTAGCCACTCGTTAGGTATAGCCTCACAAATACCATCGGCTAAACTAGGTAACTGTAAGGCAACCCGCGAAGGAAAAAAAAAGTCCCGTTCCAAAATTTTCCACGGGCAAAGCGGAATATATCTACGCAGATTAGTATTCCAATCAAAAACTTGACACAACTATAACTAACTTGTGGCAGTGCACCAATTAGGGTATATTTTCTTTTAGTAAGAATTTTCCGTATTACAGACACGTTCGGTATTGAGGAGAGCGGACTAGCAGCTGCATGATCTCTACTTACCCTCTTTATTGTAATATCATAGAACTGAATCCTAACTTTTCCGTACGCTGGCTTGGAGAAATATACCTACAAGGAATGATTATTTCAGTGTACCAAGGTAATAACATAATTGAATAGGCCTTTGATAAAATCCAATTTTTTTCCAATTGATGCGACAAATAACTTAAGCAATTTTAAGACAATAGCAATACAAATATAATACAAACGCCAAAGTCTCGAATAGGTTCCATTATTTTAGTTTCATATCATAGTAAATTAATTTTATGTGATATGTATAATAAGGCCACATAAGTTAATTTACATGTTGAAATAAACGTTGTTATAATTATTTTTGTTTAAAATTAAACTAAAAATTACGTGCGTGCTAAGAAATTAAAATATTCGTACTTATATATTTTGATTTCTTCAGAATAATAATAATAAAGTCAAAATAGGGTTATTATCAATTGAAACAAGTAGAAACAAAAATAAGAAATAAACGTTAAACGAAACCAGACTTATTTGTAACTGTACCATAAAATGCCATAGTACAACTTGCAATCGTACCAGGAAACCTCCATTCTGTACACCGGTATTCCCAGGTATTGAATATGAACACCTAGCGGGCCGATGATTCTTTAACTCCTCGTATTTTGGAGACAAAAGGCCCTTCTTCTTTTATCTATACTAATATTATGAGGGGAGTAATCTCTGAATCTACTGAACCGATTTTGAAAATTCTTTGACCAATAAAAAGCCACATTCCCACGAGAACCATACATTTTTCGGTATAAAATGTAGCCTATGTGCTATTCCAGACTGTAATCTACCTCTGTGCCAAATTTCATCCAGATCCGTTCAGCCGTTCTGGCGTGATTAACAAACATACATCCATACAAACTTTCGCGTTTATAATATTAGTAGGATTACTGAACACGTTTTGTCGTATCCTGTAAATGTTCTAATACAAAGATATGGGGTATGTCTATAATCCTTTCGACTCGTTTAGAAAGGTCTGAAAGGACCTAAAAATAGTGACCACAATCAATAGAATGACTTGTCTAAAGTAGCATAGGCACTGGTCCGGTATCTCACAGAAAATTTTCGGTCCGGCCGCCGTATGATCGAGATTGAAGACAAATTACACATTAGCAATGTAAATCATACGATCTAGATCACATGCAATTCACTCACCTACACAGACACACAAGATTCGAATAAACAAAGTGTCAAACTAACAGCGGTGGATGCTAGGGTGGATGTGTGTGTGACTTGCAGATCGTTCCGGTCATCGAAATCAACCACAAATACAACGATTTGAAAACGGATGGTGGGCCGCGCGATAAGAATTGGACGAGTCTGTGGTCGCTTTCGGTGGACCGTACGACGACCGGCCGGGGATTGGACCAATGTGTGGCCACCTTTAAGCTTGGCAACATGGTGTAATTAAAAAAAAATAACGAACAACTTTATCCAGAATACAAGCCCAGTTAACGAGTCAACGGAAAATGAGATTGTTGCAGAGGGTGTTTGCAACAAATGCTGGAAATTGGACAATTCATTTAGCTGTATGTTTTACGTGTTAAGTTTCACGCAAACGTACGAGTGAGTGTATTTCTTTAGTTAATTGCTTTTATAAAATATTGAAAACGATGTAAAATGCAAGTTAGTGTAAATATCAGAATGAAATTTCTGAACTAAAAGTATAAATGAATGTTTTTATATAAACAACTATCGACCGCGCACGGATGCAGTATTGGTTTCCAACAAATTTGAATACCTACACAAATACGCTTATAACTACTTATATATTTAGAGATAGATATATGATACCGCGGACAATATTGTAGATAATTTTATTCTACATAATTCTTTCCTACATCATTTTGTTACATCGCTGACGGATTCGACAGAATACGCCATGAAAACATCACATGAGCTAACTTTACTCCCCACTTCATTCACTAAAACGGTTATTGCTAAGCTCCTCAACATGATAGGTTCATGTTTAATACCGTCAACCTTCCTACTGAATCAACGTATCTAATAATGAAAATCACAAATCTGTTTAGTATTGGTTTAGTAGTTTTTGTGTGAAAACGAGAAAACAGACAGAAGACGTGGCGGGGGGCTTTGCTCTATATTTTTAACAAGTAGTGAATTATTTTAATTCAGGAGTCGATAGCCTAATTGGTTGACTTGAAACTGGGAGGGTCCAGGTTAAAATCCCAGTCGTGACAATTTTCTTAAGAATACGTGCTTATTAAAGCACTCCTCGTGTTTCGGAGGGCAACTGAAACATTTTCTAAAAAATAACAGCTATTTAAGTCTGTTAAAGAAGTGACACACTTGCCACCTGTCCTGTTCAACATGGGCAACTGGTAAAAAGTGGACACTGTTACTAGTGTCTCTGGATACACCGCAGGGTATAAAGGCCGTGAAGGCAAATACTTATGGGCGAAAAATCGTAGCAAATGGCATTCGATTGTCTCTGCCTACAATTCTTGGGATAGTGTGATGATGTTACGTTATGATATATTATATAGATATGAATTTCATTAACAATTTCATAGATGAAGCAAGAGAAATGTATTAGGAATCGAAGGAAGGGGTACTCCGGTCCTACCTTCACAGTCCTATGGGAAACAGGTACTTACTTATGTATCCACATCACAAATGCAATCGCTAACGAAATCAACACACGAAACGAATGTAAACAAACAAAGAATAAAGTCACTAGAAAAGCTGTTCCTAAAGTGAGTGCGACTTTAAAGCTTTTGCTTCTAGGAACTCCGTCGACTTGAACTTAAGCCTTACTTGCAAATTATTTACCTACATTTAGCTACAAAACTAGAAAGTGTTAAAAGTCAACATTTAAATATATTGTTTTATTTTACGAACAAATATTTTATTATTTCCAGATGATTCGGGGTAAAAAATTCAAAATACTTTAAAGCCTTACCACAAAACGGTGTTTAACAAATGTTTAGTTAAACTATGTTTTACCACTCTCTTACAAATCTTATATAAAAAAAGCGTATTGACCGCATCGGAACGATGTCATTAAAGAAGAATGTGGAGTGAAAGTTGATGTTGCGACTAAAATAAAGAAAAGTAGTTTTCGCTGGTTTGGACACGTTGAAAGAATGAAACATGAAAGATTTCATCATCATCATCATCAACCTTTTTGAGATCCACTGCTGGATCATTGGTCCCCCTCTAGCGCACCATTATTAGTAGTGGTGCTCATTGAGAGGAATTGCCATAGTCACCACGCTTGGCAGGCGGGTTGGTGACCGGACGCCGGCTTTAAGTGCCCTCCGAAGCACATATTCTTAAAGAAAATTGGTGCTTAGCATTTTGGTAGCGAGTAGGACTCGAACCCGGGACCTCCGGTTTCAAGTCCACTGTCCTACCAATTAGGATATCGACTACCTTGTTGAATGAAAATGAAATAAGCCAATTAGCCATAATATGACAGTCACTGAAATAAAGAGAGAACTTCGTGCATGGTTGATTTCTTTATCCATTGATGCATGTGAATCCTTGCTCGCTAGCATCCATCTCTTGTACCTACATATTTTTTCACATTGACATTGCTGACACTGATTTCGTGACTATATTTATGTTTATGTATAAATAAATCCATATTGCTGCTGCTAATATTATGTATGTATGTTTATTAAATGTAATTATATGTGTGTATTTGAATATGCGTGTACAATATTTTAAATGGGACAACACGACAATACTTCAAAAATATAAAACATTCTCATGCAACTCACCGGTCATTGCGACACAGGCATTTAGGCAATACCTACATCGCAATTCAAATTTTTCAAATTCAAAATAAATTTTTCATTTTTAAACATAAATGAACAAAATATAAGGACTCTTATTTTCCCACGGCACAGTACTAGCAAATAACAACTTTACAAAACATACAACAACAAATTCTAATGATAACGCGTCCTTGAGCGTCAGATTGAAAATGAGCTGTTTTCTCTCTGAATACTCAATACTCATTAGATACTGAACCTATGAAATACTTCTTAGTCTCGATCTTGAAGGAACCTGGGACTGTTAACTTCAGGAGTAAAATACAACGTTTTTTAAAATTTGTTTTCGTTTTAATTAAAGTTTATTTCACAAAAGAAGTTGAGCTAGCTGTGACCTTCGCATCTTTTGTTGTATAAAAGAAAATAAGGTGTCTGAACATATTCAATAGAATACGGTTTTCTATAACCCTGCAAACACATCAAGTGCCAATCCTATCCACCTGTCTCGAGTCACGACGATTGAGTGAAATTTTTGTAGCGGAAAATCGAATGAACTCTTGTCTCCTATTCACTGACAGCTTATATAGGGTTGATGTTAAAGCTTTAAGGGGATTTATTGTCATCCTTTACTAAGAATATTGCTTCGATATTTTGTAATGTGAAGTGGAATAGATAGTGGCCGGTTTTAATGTGATTCATATTCTAATGTAGAACTAAAAAATATTATGCTGAGAGTTGAATAGACTGAATAGAGTCCCTCAAACACCGAAAATATTTGGTACCCAATCACGGCAAAATAGTGGAATGGATTCAGATACATTTTCGAACCAGTATAGGCTTGAAATATAATTATTACAGCAATGTGAAGGCTTTTTCGGCACGAGTGAAACAGCGGAAAAAATCTAGTAAAACAAAAGCTCAGCAATTCGGGGTATGTAAAGCTGGCATCTGCACAAGTTCTGCGATAGGCGCGCAGATTGTTTTCGAATAGAATATGAGCTACTGACTAAATGTGGCCATTGCCTGAGTTGCCTTACAGCTCCCGAAACCGTTTTACGGTTCCAGGGTAGCCAGCGGAAGACCAAGTCTCCCTTGGTATTTGTGAGTAGTCAATTCTGTTAAGGTATATATGGATGGAAAAGCCTTTAAGTGTGGTTTGTCGGATTATGTAATTAAAAAACCCATTGGTACATGGCTGGATCCGCTATCGTACCCGTCGTCTGCCTAGTTAATACCAGACGTCTTAACCACTCGGCCACCGTTGTTACATCATAAAGTGTATTTGCATTTAATTTTATTACTGCTTTGATTATGAGATATTCATTCATATACGCTATATTCTCGGCTGGACCACAGAATACTTAATAGTATAGGGTACATAAAGATATATTCGCAAAGACATTGAAATAAATAGCGACTCTTGCTATGACGCAATTAAGTGCAATTCAGCTCGCACAGTGCTGTTTGCCTAAAATTATATTCACCTTCAAGGCGCCTATATTTCGTTATGCGTGTTAGGGTTGTCTTAGTTATGTGCCTATTACGAGTACCTGTATGTATATACCTAGTACCTCGTATACTATTAAGAATTATGTGATATTACTATTATTCTCCTTTTGTGAACAATTACATTTAAAATATACCTAACCATTGTCTGGATATTTTTAACTAAGTAAAAAGGCATATATCCTGTCCACGAAACTGAATAGAAGTGTTTAAGGTGTTTAAAATTTCTAGGCGAACGCCGCGCGTGAATAGTAGTCATGCGCATTCCGGGTGCCGCACGGTAACCCACCCACTGTATGGTCACGTCCAGGCCGGTCCGCAGATGTACTTGTGGCTTCGTTCCTAAAGTGCGGAGTGCTACAGGCCTGGAACATTTGGAACTCTGTACAATTTCCATAAATACACCCGTAACATAAACATTAAACACTAACAAGAATATTCATATTAACAGCATTTGAATATTCACAGCAATTTAATTCGCGAATTTGATGTGTGGTTGGCGTCACAATTTCCTTGAAAACGCAACGCCCGCGAACTCAAAGATTTTATGAAGCGGCAAGCCTTTAATTCGTTTTGAGCACTTAGAAATGCGGGGCACCGCCATTTGCATATTAAATTATAAGCCAAACACAAGACTGGGAACTTAGTTTAGACTGCACGTTTGGTGAAGATGTTAGGTAAGTAACGGAATGGTAACAGCTTGAATTAGATTTTTGTTTGGAAACTTAATTAAAAACAAAATATAGATTGTTTTCTGTGATATTATTGAATTTTGTAGCTTCGATAGCGCATAGTTAGAGCATTATATCTGAAACCGGATGTCCAAAGTTCAATCCTTACTAAAAAACTAAGCAAGAATTTCAAGTCCTTTGATACATAATACTTCTGTTTTACATTGTGTCATTGTGCATTAGGATAACACGCTAAATGTGGACTTTATTGGAACGAAGTTCATTATAGCACGTTACACTCCAGACACTTGGCGAATGAGAGCTAGACCAAAAAATCACGACACTTTTGCGGTAGTACTTTACAGCAATGCATATAGTGCAGTGTAGTTATATTCGTTATTATGTGTGTTTACAAGCGTATAATAATTAATAATATAATGTTTATTTTCTTAACTTATAAATAAGTACAAGTTTATTATTCATTCATTTTTAATTTAATTACTCTCAAACGTTGTTAATTAATTTAATTGTGCCTGTTATTTAATACATACCATGATTTGGCCTCAACCTGTCATCGGCTAAATGAGAAAGACTGTCTTCAGCTGGATATTCTTTTCACTATCATTATCCCCCGCTGCGTCTGTCTGTCTGTGCTCTTTTCATGACAAAACTACTAAACAGATTTTGAAGTAGTTTTCAGAATTAGATAGGTTCATTCACGAGGAAGGTTTTCGAATACTAAACTATTTTGTTTAGGACCTGAGTATTAACAGTATTAGTGAATGAAGGCGGGCAAACGTTAGCGCCAGCGCGTTTTCATTGCGTGTGCTGTCTTATCAGTCAGAGATGTAACAAAATGATGTAGTAAAAATAATTAAATATATATGCAAAAGTGTGTTTGTTTGTTTTTTTTGCCCTTTACTCTCGTCAAAACACAGCAACGGTTTAACGTGATTTTTTGCACAGATATAGTTGAAGGGCCGGAGAGTAACATAATTATACTACTTTATATCCCGAAAATCATATGTCGCATTTCGAAGAATTCCACTTGCGAAAAACTTGGCTACTTTGGTATGTTAGAAGTAAATTACTTTAACCATCATCTTGGATTAAGGAAAAAGGGAAATATACTTTTCCGAATTTATCGAGTGGTAAATCGCCACTCCAACGCACGATTCTCGAAAGATTAATTTCTAACCACTGATGCTCTAACAAGCCCTGCCCTGTATTTTTTTTTTTTACTTTTTAGATGGCAACACATTTTCTATGAAGCTCCTGAGGTCTTAAACTCGAAATGGTTTTATTCAATGCCCGCGGAATCATAAATAACGTTGCTATGCTATAAGATATATTTATTATAAAAAAATTGTACGATTTAATGTAAGATGAATGCGGAGTGAAAGATGACGTGACTAAAACGAAGAAAAGTAGTTAACGCTGATTTGGACACGTTGAAAAATGAAGGATGAAAGATTGACTAAATTTACATGGCTGAAGTGAAAGGAAATGCTGGCAGAGAACGACCTAGGTGTACTTTTATTGAACATCTTCTTGTACTTTTATCGAATGGTCACCCATCCATAATTTCACCTTGTTGTACGTTGTTTAACCGGTGAACTCATTACCAAAGTTTGAAAAGGTTACCTGGCGGGAATCCTTATTAAGCCACAAGTAATTATGGAGCTAGTTTGGCTTTATCTGATTCAGCTCTCGACCGTATGAATCGTGTTCATTAGAGTAATTATTATTGACATTTTCTCTAAACGAACGTTTTCTAATTAGGGCAAGCTCATTGTTGTGTTGTTAACTAGCCTAGTTTTTTGGAATTACATAATAGTATCCTCCCTATGTCAAAGGACCTGGGGCCATACGTCGAACTTTTATTATATTCGTTTTAAAAGTTTTTTTTAACTGGGACTCAATGACAACCTGCTTTTTAGAAGAGATGGTAACATACTTTTTTTGTGAAAATTCAGCTCTTTTTGTCTGAAACTAAAATTAAGTACTTTGACGTACTGTACGCCTTATGAAAAAAGTAAAATCATAAAATTTTACCAAATTTTACCAACTTCGAAGTGACTCGTTTTCCTAAATTCAAAATGTTTTATTTTCTTTGAAATTGGGTCGATTCATAAAAAAAATTGTTTTAAAAATTTTGAATTTAGGAAAACGAGTCACTAAAGTAACTTGACTGTATTTAAGTTAATTATATTAATACTAGCGGACCCGGCAGATGTTGTCCTGCCCAAACGTTGGCTTGCCTGCACTACCCCTACCCCTACCACTAACTTTGGCTATATTATTTCTCGTAAAAAGTAAAGGATAAAAAATGGTTATTGTGGGTTATCCCTAAGAGATAGACATATACCATTCCTGACTTTTTTGTAGACCTTTTTAAGGTGTACAATACTGTAGTATATTATTTTGATCTATCTCGTAGGGTTCAGCCAGCGTTTGCAATGTAAGCGCAAAAAATGTGTTTATTTACGACATCACATTAGAAACCTCTAAAATTATCAGTGTTTCTCTACTATATTATGCATATAATATAGTTTATATACATATAAACCTTCCTCTTGAATCACTCTATCTATTAAAAATCAAAATCATCAAAATCCGTTGCGTAGTTTTAAAGATTTAAGCAATAAATATTTAACGACTGATTGGACTTTTAAAAGGTCTGTGTATGGTCATTATCTATTACAATCCCCCCTCTCGCCCCAACAACCCCCCCACCAACCCTTGTTGCCCACATTGTCCTAAGGGTTGGTGGGGGGGGATTGTAATAGATAATGACCATACACAGACCTTTTAAACTGCCCATCAGGATCGGATGGCAATTTTTTCCCAACGTTTGGTGGTGTCAATCATAGAGTAAGTAGCAATCACTATGTTCTTTAATAAGAGACGGGACTGCCATACATTAAAATGAAATCGAAGAAATTAGGGCCGAAAGATACTGCCAACCTAACAACATTAAGGAGAGAAAATAGGAAATCAGTACTACCAACTACAAAAGTCAAAACATACGGCTAGTGCTGTCCCTCCTACAGAAATATTTTTGTCGATATCGATAAAAATATGCTAAAACCTGGATCAGCACCTACCTACTTTTAAAATCTCGGTTTTGTTGATTAGTATAATCTAAGAAGTTGAAATGTATGATAATTCACAACCATTTTAGTAGATCAAGGGTCTGGGAGGAATTATTAAATTTCAACTTCTTTGATCTTTAATTTCAATAAAACTTCACATATTTTTCTATAAGTAATTTATTTGTGTTTAACCTAAAAAAACAACTCATATACAAATACAATTCACCGACCTCTTAAAAACAATACACCTATCAATATTACAGTGAAATAGGTTATTAAATTAAAATTTAATAATATATAATGACCTTATCTAAGACCCATCTTAGGTAATTATTTCAGCACCGCTTCCCGAAGTGAATTTAGGCAATGATAGAAAAACTTATAGAATTGCGTACCTGTAAAATAATGAGTATTAGGCGTATTTTGGTAAGTAATAACTAGTAGTATAGGTACCGGGACGGTTCTTGAGCGCTCGACGAAAAAGTGGGGGAATGTTTGCGCATATGTAATTCGAGTGCAATATAACTTGTATATTTATTATAATTGATTTATTGGTGTTTGTTTTTACGATTGCTTTTTGCTGCTAGTAAAATTAAAATGAATACCTCATACCGTCAAGCAGACCCAAAAATTGTGTTCTGCGCATCTAACGACCACCGCTCAAGAACCGTCCCGGTACCTATAAGTATGAATGATTTTTTTATTGTATTAAGAGGTGTGCAAAAACGATGTTACAACGAGTCTGTAAGAGACACAAACAGAGCTGGATTTGAACGATTGTTTAAAAATCACCAAATTGCACGTCAATCTGGAAAGCGTAAAATAAATTTGCTGCAGCAAAAAGCAATGGCTCAATTTATTTGGTTCGGGTTATAATGGGTTAGTTTTGTGGAATGTGAAACAAATATGTTTCATATCGATATCGATAAACTGTACAATATGCAAAGTACATCACTATTTTTCAGCAAAATACTGTTCGTTTAATATGAATTTTTTAAAGACTAATTACTTAATTAAATTAATATGAATGGCTAATAACTTACCGATCCTCATTTATTGGGAATATTGTCATAAATATTCGCTTGATACCGTCTACGCGGCCGCCTCTTGTACCACATATTGTACACTGTTTATGTGTTCATTCTTAATTATTGAATACAATTATTGTAAAACAATATACTTATTTACTATAACTTACTATATTATATTTACAATTAATAAATTACAAGCACGATTTAAGCATCACATTATATATTTATTTATTAATATTTCAAAACTAAAATAAGACAAAACAAATTTGCCGCCATTTGCAACTTTGACAGCGATAGACAGAGATAGCACCATGGAGTGAAAAAGATGGCGATACGACGCCATTCATATTGGCTCAATTTTCATAGAACCAATTTTTTGTTCGAAGTTGCGCCAGCCTGGTGTCAATAAGTATGCTCACTAATTTTGAAGCGGTTGCCTTTTCACTTTTTTTTTTTTTTTTTTTAATCGCTAGTGCAAGAACGGCCCGCTTGTTTCGGCTGGCAAAAAAAATATTATATAATTAGGGTATTTCCTTTAATGCTACCGCATATCCGGTTGCCTTTTCAAAAAAAAATCGATTTTGCCCCACCCCCATATCGCCGCCCCTGTCCATTTGGGGTCACTTTGGCCGCTACCAGGGGACTCTGTACCACTCAAAGGCCTAGATTACCACTCGCCATCCGGTTGCCTGTCCAATATCGGCTTGACGTGCCATTGCCTTGAATAATAGGGATATAGGGACAGAGAAAGCGACTTTGTTTTATACTATATAAAAAAAAACAAAAAAGGTACAAAGCAAATTAAGTTTACTAAACAAAATATAACCAATTTTCGTATGGGACTAAAATAGAACCGTGTTGGTTACGGAAATATTTTACTTTATACAAAATTAAGCTCCTACATAAAAAGTCAAGCTGTCATAAGACCTACGTTACTTGTACGGTAGAAATTCCCGAAAAATAAACGAGCTACAACGTAAGCTTGCTGGTGACATGTAAATTTGTCTTAAAGCTCGCTAATTAGATGTTTTTTTGTTAAAGTTATTTGGATTTTTACTTACGTTTCAGCGCTTTTTGACTCATAATATTATGCTTTGACAACAAATTATTTATTCATTATTTAATAAAATAAATAATAATATGCTTGACAAATACGATAAAAACAAAAGTTCAAATAGGACCCGAAATTCCAGAGTCGAAAGTCCTGAAAGAGCAACGAAGCAATTTTTCACGGAAATCATTATACCTAAAAAAATCCCGAGTAATAAAACAAATTAGAAATTAAAAAAAATATGGACTAATTTTATAAAAAAACTAAACGGCTGGACCGTGGAACATTTTGGTTATCCCGAAAGATTTACCTTCGGCCCTCCAAATATCTCTGTGTTAAGAAACCAAACCGGTGTCGTCGCCCGTGTTTTAATAAGAAATATTCCGAAGGATTTCCGGTAAAAAAAAATTACGTTGACCCGTTGCTCTGTTGTGGCGTAAGTGGGCATAAATGACTCTCAAACATCTTTCACATCTATATTAATAATTTCGTTTAGGGGTAAGTTAGACTTGATTCAAAGGCATACCAAATTGTTAAGAAAAAAAAAATAATTAATTCTGGGTTAGGAACAATATCCGCAAAATTCGTACAATATCGTAATTTCAATAAATAAGTCCAAATTTATTCATTAATGCTGTCAGAAGCAATTTTCAACGTGACAGTAATGTTTGTTTTTTTTTTTGTTTCTCATTCTCCATTTTCATGGAAGGCAAAGGGGTTTACCCATACAGCCAAGTCTTCTTGTTATTAATTTTTATGTTTTATAATAATAAGGCATAGCCTAGTCATTGGTTATTTGTTGATCTGAGGTTATTTGTTTATTCATAGATTCGTGTAAATAAGGCGAGGCCAAGTTTGTCAATCCAGGAAGAACTCTATCGAGTATATTTTTTACTTCATTATAATGGTAATGTTTGTTTGAGTCAAAGAAAAGAGTGGGCATTGGGTAACGTTTGTTTGAGCCAAGAACTTTATAACTCAAGACAAACCCAAAGTCAGGTCGTTTTATGTAATTATCCAATTCATATAAGTACAGTAAAATAATTTACAGTAAAGAACACCCCGAGCGAAGCCGGGTTTGTATCTAGTTTATAATATTTTACTTTCTTTTATGTTTAATTTATGAAAACTGCAGAAATAAAATTATCATTCAAATGTATTATTGCTTTCTATAGTTCGAGATTTTATTATGAGCTGCAACATCAGGACCCAGATATAATGGGAAAATAAATAACTTTCTAACTGCTAGCAATAAACAACTCCTTTCTGCGTGTAATGGAGCTATTTGGTGTTAACGACATTATTTTCTCATTTCTACTAAATTCTTGTCGGAGTTAGATCCCCGATCAATCTCCGAGGACCGAGACTTACCCTGAAGCAATGATAGTGATATTTTTGATTATCATAATAAAGTATATTCACATTTTAAATTATCTAATTCTGTTTTAATTCTAAACATATCAAGATGAAACTTTTATAAATGTATATGTATATAATGAAATTCCGGTCAAGGGTCCGAAAACCTGGACACCTCTATTACCACAGCCATTCATCAAGCAGAGGACCACAGCTGAAGGAGGAGATGCTGATGAGTCGGAGTCACGATCCTCAGTAATGAGGGACCGATTGTGGAGAAGCAAAATACAATATAAATATTTAACTTACATTTTCAAATATAAATTTTATGCTTTTACGTTTAAATAAATATTGATCGAATGCAATGTTAAAATTACAAACAATCGCCGAGCATGTATGAAAGGTATGACAAATATAAAAGAAGCGGAAGAGGTATGTCAGGATCTTAGCAAATGGCATTGGATTGTCTCTGCCTACACCTCTTGGGATAAAACCCGTGATTATAGATAGATTGATACGTTTTATAAATTGCCTGTTTTTATCATTAAATACATTTTTTTAAAGGGTCTGCCTAATTGGACTAACTAAGCTAATATGTCTTCGTCCTGTAATCTATACAAACTAATATTTTAAAGATGTTAAGTATCTCTCAAACTACTGAACCGATTCTAAAAATTATTTCACGCATAGAAAGCTAGAAACCTGAGTGAATAAATAGGCCATATTTTACTTTGTACAAAAATATCCATACTATTCGTAATAGAATAATATTGTGAATATTGAAAAACACGTATAATTATAACAAACAGTAATATAATGTTTAAATTTGATCCCAAAGTAAGTTTTAACAAAAGCATTTTTGCGTTAACCTACATAAAAGCATTATTCAAAAATATTATTCGGCTTTGATCTGACCTTTATATCACATATAGTCGGGTATAGGTACATTTTATGTGATGAGAGATTTTTCTGTTACGCAAAATAAGATGAGGACGCGATGTTGAGATCTTGTGGGCTCTAAACTATGAAATGTATGAAGGGATATATGCTCAATATTGAACGTGTCTCCATTGCAGAGTTTGAACATTTTGCTCAAAAAAATGCTAAGTACCAATTTTCTTTAAGAATATATTTTCTTCAACTTCTCGCGCTTGGGAGGGCATGTTAAGCTGGTGTTCGCCTTCTTATAAAATAACAGATACTCTTTTATAGAGTCTCTGTTATTTTATATATAAATTAAATACGCTAATGTTTTTAATTAGTAACGTAATCTTTTGATGAGGTTGACAATTTTTGTATGGGAAATGATTCTTTTTTTTCTAAAACCATCTTTGTATTATTGCCTTTAAAATGAAACCTGTTTAGGGCACATCGGTTGGATGGTTTCAAAGTCTATAACGGACATTGGTAGAAACTTTTTGTGTTTTGTATATATTTAGATTAGATATTAAAAAGTCGAATGAAGTTACGCCTTCCTTGCTCTTCCGCATTTGAAAACATAGTTATATCTGAAGACTTTTGACAGCATCATATATTTGTCAGGCTTTTAATAGAAGAAAAGGATTTCTATAGTATAAGGTCCTATATTCAGAAATCCGCAATTAAGTTAACAAGTTCTTCTATAAATACCTCCACTTTGACATTCGAATATTCAAGAAAGCTGCGACAACCAAAGTGATTTATCTTTTCTATAATCGCATGCGTGGGTTTCTAAGATAATTGTCAACACAAAGTCTTCTACAAAATATATCCTAAATTCAAGAGTAATTATACTTATAAGCTATCTTACTTCCATACTAATATTACAAATGCGAAACTGTGTTTTGTATTGTCCTTCTTTGACGTGAGATTGGAGACGTAGGCGAGATTTTGTTACATAGATGTAGAGCCTACTTTTTATACTTTATATCTCATTTCCTTCATTCTTATTAGAATATATGATTTTTTTTACCCGTGAGAAGCGGGGGCAGATCGAATTTTCAAAAGACCCTTTCAATTTTTTTTAAATAAATAAAATTTTCAAGGACTATTATTTTATAGGGGCGTCGGGGATCGAGTGGGTAAAATGTCGGCTAATAACTGAGAAGTCGTGGGTTCGATCCCCACATCCGACCATGTACCAATGGGTTTTATAATAACAAATCTATGTACATTATCCGACAAACCGTACAAAGAGGCTTTCCCATCTAAATAACTCGTTAGGTATAACCTCAAAAAATCTTCGGCTAAGTGAGGAAGACCTACCCTGGGGCCGCCGCCGGCAACGGTTCCCGGGAGCTGTGTAAGGCTAACCGCGAAGATTAAAAAAAAAATTCACATTACATACTCAATTTTAATTGATATTTTACAAATTAGAGCTTTTCATAATGAATTTGAAAGTAAATATATCGTTACTGAAAGGTATCCCAATTGTTCTGAAAGAAAATATTATTTGTTGAAAAATTGTGTTACGAAAATCAGTACGATATAAAAACCAATCACTCATGCGTAACTCGATCAATTAAAACTTTGTATAGCTTTCACATTTTTAACTTTATTATTTTGTTAATTTAATTTATAGAATTAAATATTTTGCAACAATAGTCGTGTAATTTATCAATAACAATAAATAAAAAATTCACAAAAACAGCATTCGTATTCAATTTCATGAAACTTTATTTATTTCACTAATTAACGGCTTTTGAAAATGTGCCCAATGGTCATTGTCACTAAATTTACGGCAGCAGGATGTTATAAATTGTGCAAAACTCACCGCGATAGAGTACTGGGTTAATGTGGTTTCATGTAAATTTGTGGGTTTTACTTGAAATAACATATTTGTTAATTTCATTGCAATCATTTCAGCTTTTTAGCAACTTAGTAATAATTTATGACAAAAAATCCTAATTTTAATACAAATTTTGCTCTGTATAAGAATACAGGTTTGTATTATAAAGTTCTAAGGGCATAGCAATATAAGTTAGTTTTGATAAATCCAAGAGAAAAAGTTTGAAGTAGTTTTAAACCGGCAGGCAGATGATTCTCCATTTTTTCTACTCGCAAATGGGTTAAAACAGATGATTTCAATAGAAAAGTTTGAATAGCATACATTTTTAAGTATTTTAGCATTTTCCAAAATTCAACCCCTTAGGGTGGTATGTACCCATACTATTGTATATTCTGTGTCCACACCACAGGGAAAATATTATTTAATTGGATTTTTTTTTTTTTTTTTTTTAAGTAGTAGGAATTTTTATTGAAAATTTATATTAAAATATAACAACATAATTATAAAAGAGGTACGAGGTAGAGGTAGGTTTAAAAAATCAGAGGCTAAAGGAGACGGGAGGCTTTTGGGCCTAGGTGATTGGAGTTGTAAGTTAAAATACCTGCATTTCAAAAGAGGGTTATATTTTTCTAATGTAGAATACAAAAAATAGAACAATTTACAATCCAGGAAACTAAAAAAATAAAATAAATAAAACTAGTAATTAATCGATTCAAAGTAGATCGATTCATGTGAATGATTGAATCGCTTCAAGTATGCGTCAAGTGAAGGAACTGTATGAAAGATGAGTGACAGATGCAAAACAATGATTTACACACGTATTCGATATCTCTAATTACTTTTTAGCTGATGAAGTGGCACGAGGGGAAGCTCTGCTTTAGACCCTTTCTCCGAAAGGGGCGATACAGGAGGGCCAGGGGGTGGGTTGCTAGAGTAAACAATAAATGCCACGGAAAATATTATATCTATTGCAACCTATTAAAAGTCACTAATAATCTGTTTTCAAATATGATGATACATAACCTCACTTTTACTTTATCCCTTCCTAGATTGCCAAATTTCTCTGAATTATCATGAATTATTTTATATTATACAAATACACTAGGTTTAAAGGGCATGCGACCATGCGGCCATGTACCAATGGGTTTTTATAATAAAAAATATACGTACATTATCCGACAAACTGTACATGGAGGCTATTCGATCCAACAGAACTGGCCACTCGTCAGGTATAGCCTCAAAAAAACATCGACTAAATGAAGAAGACTTTGTCTTTCGCTGGGTACCCTAGGGCCGGCAACGGTTCCCGGGAGCTGTAAGGAAACCCGTGAAGAAAAAAAATACACTGGGTACTTTCATCTTGTTTCCACCTGAAAGGGTATCTGTCTCCTATGAGATTGTTTTCTCACATATTTCCAAATCTATATCTAGATTACCTATAATATATACTAAACAAAGCCGCAGTATATACCACGAGTACCTACTTACATTCGTCTACCACTTTAATATAATTCTTGCGGTATTTCCAGAAAATTGAGCTTCCAAGCAGCCCTTTCGTTTCTCTACGCATCACGTAACATTAGCCTACGTGGTTACGCGCCATTAGCAAAGATTTCGCAGTTTCACCAAGTCTCAATTCTGTGGACTATTAAAGCCTAAATTTCATTATAAGAATGGCTTAGCTGAATAAGCAATGAACTCAAGGTGCGTCTAACCTGTACGATCAATGATTACAAAGACGCGTCGCCTCACATTGTATCTAATTTGTTTTTGTGCTAAGCAATAAGCAAATGTCGGATTTCTTGTAGCTGTTATTAGACTAGTATGCCGTTTCAGAATAATAATAACCCCAGATGTTAAATTAAATACAACTATATTAATATAATATACCTAATATAAAATAATAATAATAATAAAAACCTTTATTTCCGAATTTAAAGTTATGCAGACATTGGTAACTTCTTCATTCGGTTTGCCTTTCGGCTTAGGCCTCCCTCAAAGCCTTCCAAGTTTTCCTATCCAGTTAGTCCCAGCTATTTTCATAATGTCATCTTGCCACCTGCGGTACTGACCACCCCTTTTAGTCTTTCCATTTCCACAACCGACACATTAAATGGTATGAATTGTAGGTATGATGAATATAAAAGAGGCGATACTGCTAGGTATATGTCAGTAGGATCATGCAAATGACATTCAACTGTCTTTATCTACCCCTCATGTGATAAAAGATGTGATTATAGACTGATAACAGTTTTTATTTATTGTTAATAATTCATTACCATGTATAAATCAAATTATCAACACAATAAAAGCGAATGCAAAAAGGTATAAATTAAATTACCTTGATGTCAGGTTCTATTTTACACCGGTTTAAACATCGTGATTTATGTTTAACAATTAACTGATTGAATGACATCCGGTTGATACGAAAAAGTAAATATTGCTTTCAAAGTTGTTTAATTTAAATCTGATTTAATTTAACTTTGACTCTATAGAGTTCGAATCCTGGTATATAATATCAAATAGAAGGTGTCTATAAATTAAGGTATGTATGTATAAGCTAATTTTATATCGGTATTCACTAATAGATATACTTTTTAGCGTGCGTCGGTGGCCGAGTAGTTACGACATCTGGTATTAACTAGGCAGACCACGGCTTCGATCCCGGATCCCGGCCATGTACCAAATAAAATAAAAACTTATGTATAGACTTACAAATACCATACGAGGGAGACTTGGTCTTCTGCTCGGTACACTGGAACCGTAACACGGTTTCGGGAGCTGTAAAACAACCCGTGAAGAAAAAACATTTTTTTTCCACTTGCCACACTTGGTGACTAAGAACTTATCAATGGCAATCACGGAGGATGATGTAGTGTCAGCCATCAGACTACTGAAGAATTGAAAAGCGGCAGGGAAAGATAGGAATTCCATCGAGATTATAAGACATATTGGAACGATGATATGTAACACACTGTGTGCTCTCTGAGGGGCGAGCACCAGGAGACTGGTGTCAAGCTTTAATGCAATAATTATCGTGGGATCTGGTTCTGGTTATCGGGCTCAGTCTCCGCAACTAGACGTCTTAGCGCCTATTTTGCGTGAGGCGGGAATTTTGTTACTCCTGCCACCCCAGCTCCTTCAGGAAGCCGATCAGCCCCTTGATATTGCCACATGTCAAACCTACACACTCCAGAAGGATGTGGGTGACCGTTTCTTCAGTCTCCATGCAAGCTCTGCATAGTGGACTATCTGTAATGCCGGTATTAAAAAGGTGTTTATTAAAGGGCCCATGTCTTGTAATGACTTGTGTCATTAGTCTCAAGTGGTTCCTTTTTAGCATTGAGGTATGTGCGTAGTTTGCTTTTTAGGTTAATTTTATCGTAGGAAAAATATATGGAAGACAACTGGCAAAGTGGACACTGTTACTAATGTCTCTGGCAGCACCGTAAGGTATAAAAGCTGTGAAGGTGTGTTGTGTTGACCATTATATTGTGGCGAGAGTACTGGAAGAAAATTCTGTTTTGTCAATAGATTATTGCAGATAACGCTATTAAAACAAAGGTAGAGTTGAGTTTATTTTGTGTCCCGCATGAGAACGAATAAGGCAGTCAGTCTATTATTAGTTTGTTCACAGCGAGTCATAAAAGCGAATGGAAAAGCGATGAAAAAAACTCTATCAACCCGCATTTCACTTTGTGTTTACGTATTGAAATTCTACTAGGACTGTTCAGTACAAACCAAACACTATTTCTGTTTGTTTTCGTAAAACCAATTTGACTTTACGAAAACACAAGTAGGTACCTACCTACATTATTGGATACTAGTAACTCGCCCTGGTTTCGCATTGATAAAACAAGTTTGTTTGTGAAAAAATCTATTTTCCTACTGTTATGTAATCAGCCCTTCCTAAATAAATAAATAAAAAAAAATAAAAAAGTCCTTTATTTCTTGTTACAATTTTTAACCATATTTATACACTTTCTTTCAAATATGCATGCAGTAATTTTAACATATTAAATATCTCAAACATATTACACATACTTATTATATATATTTAAAAATTAATTTAGGTACATTTATATATCATTTTTTAGTTATTTATTTAGGCTATTGTTCAATCTTTGTTAAATAATTCTTACCTATTTAAAATGTCATAATAATAATTTTGCATTAATATCTATGCTTTTCCATTTACATGTAGTTTTTATTGGAACCCCTCGATTTGAAGATAAAGGCATCCCCCAGATATTTCCAGTGCTCTCTAACTTTAGCTGTTTGCATCAATTTTTCCCCTGTTGTTATCCGCCCAGCTTTCTAAATAGCTATTACTTTAAGCAGAGCTGCGAACGCCGGTTTTATGTGTCTTTTTTGGCTCAAGAGACCGAGATTTCCGATTTTATAATTATAACGGTTTAAATATGCATATTTAAATTGAAAAAAAAAAACAGAAAATATATAATAATTATGTTAATTGTCAATGATTTGTAAATATTTATAATGAGCTTCGAGTCCATCAAAAGAGACTTCAGACATTTTTCTTAAAGTTCTGCATCTCAGCCAGTTAATAAAAAGTTTTACAAAGCTTTAAAAATAAAAAATAGAATTCTCTTTTAGATTAGCCATCTAATTTCGTTTGAGAGTGGATTTCAGTTCGACTCTAATTAAAGTTTGTGAAGCTTTTGGCGCCATTTACTTAGAAAGCTCGGTCTCTCCACCGGCTAATAATCATTAAGCTTTTAAAAGTAGGAATTAAAAAAAAACAACATCAATATTTTATTACAATAAATTAACTTTAAAAAAAAGTGTACCGACTTCAAAAATTTGCACTGAAAAGTAAGAAATAATAAAAATTTCGTCGTAGAATTTGAAGACGGTTGGTGCCAAATTAGGATACAAAGTAATAAACATCTAAGAAGATAAAGATCTGTTCAATATTATCTATGTATATACTGATGATCGTAGGTTCCTAATGAATTGTCTAGATTAGTGATTTTGGGAACTAAGTTGTTTCTAATGGGACCACCTGTTTCAAACAAAATTAAAATTTCCAAATCAGTCCAGGCGTCTTCAAGTAATCGGGGAACATACGTAAAAAAAAAGATTCCGACGAATTGAGAACCTCCTCCTTCTGTTTTGAAGTTCGGTTAAAAATGAGGTTCTTTTAATAGTTTTAAGGACGTGTTTACTAAATGCTTCTCTTCCATTCTATATATTGAGGCAACTAACTATAAGTACATAGCTCATATACACAACTGAGAAAATTATCAAAGTAATTTAATGCTATAAGTAAACTAGAGAAATTTACAAAAATTGTACAAAATTATTGAAATAGATTCCGAGACTTGTTGAAGTTATTTTGAGTATTTTATCAAGAATATAAAATATTGATTATATTTACTGTACGAGAAATTTGGTTTCATTGTTTTCGCCCATAAGAGTAAGGAAATATCAGTTTATTGTATGCCAATTTTATATTTAAAAAGTACGGTATAGATAAATATTTAGTGTATCATTAGATATTTAAATGTCATAGAAAAACATCATAGATATGTTCCCAAAAGTCATTATAACTAATATTCTAAATGGGAAAGTGTTAAAGTATTTACATCAAACCTGAGCAACGAATCGTCATGATTTCTTGCATATTTTATCCTGGGAAAATATCTCATCTCCTAGGATAATATATTTTTTTACAAACACTTCTACGGGGCAGATGGCTAGCATTTTATATACTCACAAAACCTTGAAGGAAATGAAATAGGTACTAAGTTACTTCCTAAAAGGAAATATTGAAGGAGAGGGCACTAGTCCATAAGATTTCTCTCCGACAATTTCTAGCTGTAGAAGTAAGATTTAGAAATTTGATATGAAGCTAGGCGAGAGTAGATTTAAGATTTCTGAGACTTGCTTTTGCTCTAGAGAAGTTCGGGATGGATACTTGTAAATTAAAATGTCTCTTCACACCTACTTTACAGAACTTCAACTTTATTTTAAACTTGGTTTCCGGTCCCGTTCGCATGTATAGGTAATTTTTGAACAAAATAATTTAGCTTATATGACTCAGTGATATCGTGACTTTCTATTCGTGAAATAATTTTTAGAATCGGTTCAGTAGTTTGAGAGTTACAAACTTACAAACTTTGCCTCTTAATAAATGATTCAATCTCATCGTAAGTTATAGACGACAAGAAATTGGTAATTAGTACTTTTGCATCTCGTATTGAGCAATTTTCTTGTGTACTATTGTATATTGTATTGTATAGAATGTGCATAAAATGGCTAAAACGTTTGACAACATTTGTTTTTATTCTGGGAGTAGTAACTCTGTAACTCGGTATATTTTTTATTAACCATGAACACGTATACAAGCCTTAAATACATACAAACCTCTCACAGTCAATACTAGGATAATTCTGTAAATAGATTCTTATTGCATGATATCCCATGGCTTTAATTTTTTTTAAACAAAACTCTACGATAAAATAATGACAAATAAGAAAATATATCGACTTGATAGTTTAAAACTTCTATTTCATAAATACTGTGAGGTCACTCATGCTTTGCAAAGCTGTCACCAGCAACTTGACTAATTCTTTAACTGCAGCTTATTTCAGTAGTAAATCTTTTAGATATTTCGTCATAGCGAATGAGAAATATATTTTTCTTAATGCATGATATCTAATTGTTAATGGTATCTCTAAGCCGTGAAGATTTGTTTGTTTTGTTGTTAATATCTACCTTCATATTTATAACTGTAAGTATATAAAACTTATATTAAGTTATATAGTTAGCTACTAATATCTACGAAGACATGATCTATTCATACATATACAATTTTTCAGTCTTTCTTTTAATTGTGGACTCTATGGCAGCTTACTTTTCTAGAAGAGATAGGAACATACTTTCTTTGTGTACTTCAGCTCTTTTTGTCTGAAACTAAATTTGTCATATTTTATTTATTGGTCAAGTGTTTGGTTAAAAAAAACTCTGTATATAAATGTCTATCTGTCTGTATTAGTGTCTAGTATAGGCTCCGAAATGGCTAAATTAATGTTAGTTTTAAAATCTACTCTTATATTTGTGTTAAAATCAAACATTCAAATCAAATATCACTTTCCATTAAATTAAATCAAATTAGAAGCAGTCTTTTCAAAACAAACATGCAAAGGTCAAAGCCACCTTTTTCAGCTCTCATAAAAAATAATCAATTTACGTATTTCACGGCCAAACGGACGGGCGTTCACATTTCTAAATAAATTGCCCTAAAATGTATAAAAAGGAATATAAAAGAAATAAGTACACAGACTGTGATATAAATCACGTCGCGGGCAGAGAGTTTCAAAGCTCGGTTTGACTAATGGGTCCCTTTACTTACTGCTCGGACCTGAAAATGTTCAAATGTACCGAAACCTTTATATTTTGATGCAAATTTTCCTGTCAAAGGAAGATCATTATATTTGACGATTGAAAATTCTGTCTTTTATGTCTATTCATACACGCATGCTTTTCTACGAAACATTTTAACATTATTAATTGATACAAAATATGTCTCTCTGATGTTATCTTGCCTTAGTAAAAAAAATATACAATGAATATAAATAAAGTAGGCTTAGATTCGATTATCGTCGGTGGCGTCGGTAGTCGAGTGGGTAAAACGTCGGCTCACACCTGAGAAGTCCATGGTTCGATCCCCAGTTTCGATAGGTTTTTATAATAAAAAAAACTATGCACATTATCCGACAAACCGTACAAAAAGGTTTTTTCCATCTACATACCTCAACAGAGCTGGCCACTCGTTAGGTATTATAGTTTAAAAAAAAAACGTCGTTTAATTGAGGAAGACTCTGTCTTCCGCTGAGTACCCTGGGGCCGGCAATTTTTTTATAATACTTTTTTATAAAATTTCTGAAATATCGATTGGTAATAGAAAAAGTCTTGCAAATTCAATATATATTAGTAGTACCAACAGGTAGATGGAAGGGTGAACGTCCCCTTTTATCCTCATGAAAGCAACGGTTTGCTTCCTTCAACCGCATTGCGGATTCCGGATACACTATAATTCTGTAGCAACTGTAACTGAACTGCTATCCTTAGTATACAACTAGCATTTCTTAGAGCTGGGAGAAATGCAACCTGCTCTTCTAGGTCGAATTTTAACGCTAATATTCCAAATATTAATATAATTTACATAATGGTCTTTGTTTGTAAATTCATATCTAAATAATTATTAATGTAATTAGCATGGATTAGGCGAGCGGGTTAAACGTTGGCTCACAACTGAGAAGTCGCGAGTTTGATCCACACATCCGACCATGTACCAATGGGTTTTTATAAAAAAATATATATGTACATTATCCGACAAACCGTACAAAGAGGCTTTTCAATCTACATACCTCAACAGAGCTGGCCACTCGTTAGGTATAGCCTCAAAAATCTTCGGCTAAGTGAAGATTTTTTTTATTGTCTGGAATAGGTGTCGAAATGTAGCGTCAGAAATGTCTGAATGATATATCTATCTACCTATCTATCATGACGCCTTTTAGCACAAGAAGGGTAGGTAGAGACAATCAAATGCCATTTGCTACGATCCTGACATACTTCTTTCGCTTCTTTTATATTTATTATACCTTTCATACATGCTCGGTAATTGTATACCTTTCATACATGCTCGGTAATTGTGTGTACTTATGACTTATTGACTTTGTTTAAAATTGTATACCTAACCTTTTTTTTTATAATTCAGTTTAAGAACTTAATTTTTATTTTAAAAAAAATTGAACGATCTATTTAATATTTAAAAAAAAAAAATTCAAAACGCAGTGAAAATAATTATCTATAAAATCAATAATCTGTCAATTTTATTATTGAAGTGAAAGGGGAAAGCGATTTTTGGAAGGGGAAAATCTTATGGGTTCGCGTCACCGACGTGCTATGGTATCTTAGAACAAAGCCCGTGGAACAGCTATAGCAGCGCCATCTATCCGCTGAACTAAAGGCAGCTGGACCCTACTATCAATGACAGGTACATTTATATGTGAAATGTTTCCATGACTGCCAATGCCTTTTGAATATTCAGACTCTGTGTTGATTTCGAAATGTGTTTCTAGAACGGGAAATCGGATAATAATATCTAATTGAGCAGAAACTTCTTAACTTTCTCAATTTGAATACTAAATAAGTTCTTGAAAAACTATTAAGCGAAAGAAATCATTCGAGAAAAGGATTATAACAAGTATTCATTTAGTCGTAATATCTTAATACGTTTAGAACTAGCAGACTGAAACTTCATTAAAGGAACAATTCAAAGTGTCCAACTCGAACAACTTTGTAGTAAATTGAAAATCACTGAACGACTCTTCCGTTGAACAACTATTAATATAAACTATCTGTTCCATCCTTTGTCAAGATCTTTTGGTCGAAGTTTATGAGATAACTGAAATCGGTTTAAACAATGCATTGGTTAAATTAATCCTCTGTTAACTTTATCGGTACGCAGTTAGGAATTTTGGTTAATAATGACAAATTGTAAATTTGGTCTGAGTTTGTCTTGTGTGATATTCTATTTTAATATATTTTTGTGCTAACATTCTTCATGCAAATAAATATGATTCATTATTTCAATATAAATCCCCGATCCCGGCCATGTACCAATGGGATTTTTTATAATTAAAAGCTTATGTACTATCGCGGTCAAGGGAGCAGTCCCACCGTAAGGTCTAATTTCATGTGTACATTTCATATTATTTTTGTTCTTACATCAAATGTTAATACATACGTGATTTTGTTTCAACCTCAAAGTCTACTCACGTCAAATTGGTCACAGAGTATCTGTTTATAATTAGTTTATCAACAACACCAACTTCATGTAGCAGTCAGTATAGCTTTTACTAACATTTTAGGAATACCAGAAAATAAAACAGATTTTTATTAAGTATAAAATTTAATTAAATATAATAAAATAAAAATAATATTAATAACGCGTGTAACTTCTATTCTGGGCAATAACTTCCTGCAACCGTTTCTCATAGAGCCCACTAAATTCGCACAAAAATCAGTGCCTCTGATATCATCCCATACTTGCATAACATGTTGTTCCAAGGCCGCTTGTTGTCGTTCATTGCGTGCATCCCACCTCTGAACCATTAAACCCCATAAGTTTTCTATGGGGTTTAAATCAGGGAACCTAGCTGGCCAGGGTATAAAGCGTATATCGCCGTGATGATTAAACCACTCACGCACACGGTGCGCTCTATGTATCGGACTATTGTCCTGCACAAAAGTAATTTCAGCATGCTCTTCTGCCGGATACACAGATCGCACCGTGGGTAACATGCTTTCTGACAACACATCGATATACTTAGCGGCATTGAAACGTCCATGAATGGGTACAAGTTCACCCGGGCCGTCTGCACTCATCCATCCCCATATATTAAGACATATACGACCAGACTCTGTGTTCGGTACAACATATCGCTCTTCGTAGCGTGTATTATTGCGCCGCCATAAATGTAAACGGCCTGTCTGGCTGGATTTAAAATATTTTTCGTCCACAAATATTGCTGATGACCAGTCATAATCAAGGTATTCATAGGCGAAAGCCAGCCTTGCGGCTTTGTGAGCCTCCGTTAACTGCACTTTTGTTGCGTATCGTCTGTGGTGTAGCCCCTCCGCATGAAGCGCACGTCGAACAGTCCGAACAGAAGTGCCGAATTGTTGAGCAAACTGGCGAGTTGGGGTAAATCCAAATTGCTCGTAATCGTCACGCATCAAAATACGTTGATTATTATTAATTAGCGGTATCATACCCGGTCGGTTTCTGTGGGCAAGTGTATTTTCATTTTCCCATCTAAGAACCCAGCGTCGCACCGTTTTCCTTGTATTGTTACTCCCGTCCGTTCGGCTATTTGCGATATAGGTATTGAATCCTTCATCATGAAGGCCAACAATTCTGGCTCTTAAAGCAATATCAATATTTCTTTGCATGATAATAATATATTTGTAATATTTTTTTAACAATAAACAAGTGACAAGTATATGACTTTATTTTGAGTCAATTTGACAACTATTTTTTTTAAACATAATACGTAGGTACTGACAACAATAATCTCTTTTTATAAGAAAGAGATAGAAGTAAACTAACTGTTAAAGGATATTTTCTTTTAAGTGGGTATGCTCCCTTGACCGCGATAGTACATAATCCGACAAACCACACTTAAAAGCTTTTCCATCTAAATATACCTACCTCAGTAGAACTGGCCACTCGTTAGGTATAGCCTTACAAATACCATCGGCTAAAAGAGGGAGACTTGGTCTTCCGCTGCGTACCCTGGGACCGTAACAGCTGTAAGGTAAGCCGTGAAGAAAGAAAAAAATTGAGCCAGATATTTATCGAATGAAAGTTACTTTATAATTACGGTCTATTCATTTCATATAATTTACGAATTTTAAAAGTAAACAAGGAGTTTTTTAATTTCTTTTGTAATATATGAAGAATCCTACCTTTATGATTAGAAATAACTTTTGTTATTGGTGTGTTATTTCCTCTTATATTTTTTAATTAAACCAAAACAACTGGAATGTTCACTATATATCTACTCTAAAATATCATTCTTTTATTTTATATTATTTTAATCTTATTTCTTATTCTAGAACTGAAACCCCAAACTTCACCCAGGGTACCCAACGGAAGACCAAGTCTCCTTCTTTTAGCCGATGGTATTTGTAAAGCTATACCAGCGATATATATCTATATCTAACTAAATTTCCTATACCTAAAAAAGACAGAAAATATACTGTTACATACTTTACCTATAAACCCAGAAAAATACAGCTACAAATAGGCACACTGTCGCGTAAATCAAAGAAAACATCTTTCCGGGCACATCAAGGAAGTCAATTTCCAGTAGCGGAATAAAGGAGAGACGAGTCGCATATCTACATACATATGTTTAAATTCATACACTCTAGCTCGGGAAATATAAATAAATATGAATTTGCTAGTTCTGCATCGAAAAGTAGTTTTCTACGCCATAATTTGAATATCGACTCAATATCTTATCTTATAACGCTGCGCGAATGAGTTACCTTAAGTTGTGTCACATAATATAGTTAAGTAGTGAAGTAGTGAAGAGGAAATCTATTGGCACTATTTGAGCCGCCGGTAAGATAAGCCAAAAAAAGCAGGCCACCTACCTTTTCTCGAAGCGTTTCATTTTCAAACCCTCATAGCTTTGGCCTGGATAATACTAGAGAGCCCAAATTCTCAGGATAAGATGTAGTTAGAAGACTTATGAAAAACATTAAGTTTCATTTGTCTAGCTTTTATACTTTAGATTTTAATAATACTTAAAATATGTCACTGCCACTATGTGACTCACGCACTCACTCATCCACTCACTCATCAAAACCTCGAAGCCCTAGATTGCTGAAATTTGGTATGAAGTCTAGGATTTGCACACAAACAACAAAAAACTTAAGATATGTATATTTCACCCTTCAACATCCATAAAGGGGGGTATAATAAAACACTCGTTTGATACTAAACTTAAACTTGTGTTTTATTACCCCCTATTAATGCACCAGTTTCATAAACTACTATTTTATACATAAAACATCATTATTAATTTTGCTTTAAAATAGGATGCCCAAGCAGGTTAGTAAAGACAAATAGAAGAAAACAAGGGAATTTCTTCTAACGAGCACAAAACAAAAACACCATTACGGTATTTATTCTTGGGCCATGTCCATAGACACCTGTAGCAGTGTCCACAATTAGCGAGTTCGTGGTACTAGATGGCACTTAAGAGGCTACCTTCATATTAAATCATATTTTTCAAATCGTTTTGAGTGAAACCTAAAGCTCTTAGAAATATAGAAAAAAATAAATGTTATAATTAATCATATTTCATAATAATCTGTTAATCATAAAACATGTTTTAAGAAACTTTGCTCGATAGAAAAAAATTGCAAAGTAGCCTCTGAAAATAGTCTCCTTTCCAAATTTCTCAGTAGTACATGAAGTATTGTTTATTAAATTAAGTACAAATTTGTATCATCTATTACTAAAGTAAGATGTTAATTTAGATTTTCAATAAAGCTACTTCTTTAATTTAAATAAATTATTTTTGATTTGTCACTTAGGACGTTTGTTCCAAGCACCTTCCGTGCGCCTCTTCTCTTTTGTTTCTATGCAATGCGACAGAGAGAGATTCAGCGGAGAGACCAATCGATCACGTAGCGCTGGGTAGCGCTAGAGTATCGTATGCAGCTAGGCCACGCCCCTCGAACTATGATTTTATTTGAATGTATCGTCTTAAATTTTGAATCAGCATTTGAATTTCGATTTCGTTACAATAATTCTACCTTGCTTGTTCTAATTGAAGCAGCCAGTTAATAAGTTATATAAATATGTGTTATACAGTTAACAGATAAAACACTTAGCGCAGTACAAGTTTGCAGGAAGCGATGTAATCCAATTAGAAGTTCCCTTTGCGGATCAAGTTTGTAGCTGTTATCATAAATTAATTTACTTTCGCGGGAATACTAGATTAATCATTTTACTTGTTATGTTATTGACTTTGTCTATACTTAATTCCAGCTAACGAATTTCTAGAAAGAAAAATACTTGCCAAATACAGAATGTAGGACAAAACAGGAAAGATGTGAAATAATAGGGCCGAAGAGTGACATTAACTTCACCTGTAACTAAGTATGTAAACAACTATTGGAAGTCAATTTTAACCGATTTCTAATTGTCGTATCAATTTGGCGCTTTGCAAGTGTATATATGTAATTCGGATGACAATACAATAATTTGGTAACATCGATCTGTGGAACTCTGTAACGAAACAACGTAATCCCATCGAGTTTAGAGTCGTTTGATTTGTCTTCACAAGTACTCTGATCCTAGATTATGTCTATAGGGTCCTGATGATGGAGCCACAAGGTGGCCACAGGAACTCTATAACGAAACGACGTAACCCTATCGAGTTTAGGCCCACTTGGTTTACGCAAGTGTGCGTTACTGACAAAAGCAGGTTTTTTAGTTTTATAAACTATTAATTATTGATATACCGGGAAAATATTTTGTCCCTACAGAAAATTCGCGCATGGCAGCGGAGCGGGTCGCTTATAGTAAAATTAAAGCACTAATTCTTCAAGAATAATTATTATTGTTAGTTTTGTGGTTGTTTTTAGGTTAGCGTTATTTTTAATTGGTCCCAAACATATGTTCAATGTTTAGGAAGTTGGACGTGTTTACAAAGTTTATCGATTAGTACAAACTTGGTAGAAAAGGAAACTTCTCTTGATTCTAATTAAAGTTAGCCAGTTTCTGTGGAACTTCTTAAAATAATTCGCCAAATGAAATTGGTACAACAAAAGAATGAGGACCAATATGTAAAGGATAATATGTAAAAAGGATAGCTAAAGAGCAAATAACCAAGAAACCGACATTACTTTGAATATCTATATTGACAACTAAAATTATAAACAAAACACTCATTTCTGAAAACATAGACAATATCTACTAGGTACCATAAATATTCAACTATGTAAAGGATAATATGTAAAAAGGATAGCTAAAGAGCAAATAACCAAGAAACCGACATTACTTTGAATATCTATATTGACAACTAAAATTATAAACAAAACACTCATTTCTGAGAACATAGACAATATCTACTAGGTACCATAAATACTCAACATCATCCCTCCCGTGTAGCGTAGCTACACAACTACATTCATATTTAGTAGGGCTAGTTTTCTAGTAGGCCGCCTCAATGTGCCCCCTTTAGTGGCTACATCAGCCACTCGAACTACTCCATCTCTGCCCGGATACACAGCAACTATTCGGCCCATGGGCCACACTCCTCGTGGCAAGTTAGGGTCGACCACTAGGACTATGTCGTCAACTTTAATGTTTGCGAACAGACCTCCCTGCTGCTTCTTAGGCCTGAGATTGGGTAAATATTCTTTTAGCCATCTGCTCCAAAAATGCTCAGATAACCGAAGAACCTTTAGCCACTCCTTTCTTAGTGAGAAAACTCCGTCATCCAAACGAATTGGCAACTGCTGGTTCGAAGAGGCTCCTATTAGAAAATGGAATGGTGTAAGGCTCTCACATTCATGATTTTCAGTGACGTATGTTAGAGGCCTCGAGTTAACTAGAGCTTCCGCTTCTAGGAGAAAGGTGTGAAGCAGCTCTTCTCTAGGCGCTCTTTCTTTCAGCGTCGTAAGGAGGGCTGTTTTCACTGTTTTTACGAGCCTCTCCCAACAACCTCCCATGAATGGCGACGCTGGCGGTATGAAACACCATTCTATGCGTTTGCTAGCAGCATAATCTTGAACAGCATTGTTGTAAAATTCACATAGATGTCGATTAGCTCCAACAAAAGATGTGCCGTTATCGGAGAGAATTTTTAGTGGAAGTCCCCGACGTGCAGTAAACCGACGTAAGCTTAAGATGGCTGAATCCGCTGAGAGACTTGTTACGATTTCGAGATGAACTGCTCGTGTCGTCATGCAGGTAAAAAGGGCTATCCATCGCTTTTCTCTTCGGCGGCCAACTGACACTTCTACAGGGCCAAAATAATCCAGGCCGGTGTTTGTGAATGGGCGGCTGTGATGATTTAGACGCACATCTGGCAGGTCACCAGTCGGCGGGATCTGAGGCGTCGCCTTTTGCTTTATGCAAAAAGGGCACCTTCTTGCTATCATGCGCACTTCACTGCGACATCGAAAAATCCAAAAATGCTGTTTCAGTTCATTGGTTACCAATTCATTGAACGTGTGTGCAGCTTTTACGTGATAGTGGCGGATAAGAAGGCGAACAGCAGGGTGACGACCATCCAAAATAACAGGCGATTTAGTGGCGTAATCAATATTTTTCATATGCTTGATACGACTGTCTAGTCTTAGCAGGCCATCTTCGTCGATTATTGGGCAGAGAGGGTGTAGTTTGCTGGCTTTTGGCAAGGACTTGGCATTACGGAGTAAAGAAAACTCTTCGCTAAAACAGTCAATCTGTGACTTTTGAAGAATGGCAATTTCAGCCTTTTGTATCTCGGCGGCAGTCAGAGGTAAAAGCTTGGAAGAGGAAACATTATTAATTATTTTAGAATTTGGGTTTTTATGTGCCAAAAATGACCTAAACTTATTCGCGCTCTGATAGATGCGCGCAGTCGCACGAATCAGACGTATCCACTCACTGAAACGTAAGGGATCTGGCACAACCGGTGAAGGTTTGTCCAGTTGAGTTAATCCTACATGTACCTTAGAGGGTTTCAGTTCCACCAAGGTAGATGCAGCTTCCGTCATCGATGGTTCTTTGGGCCATTCACTATTTGGAAGTAATAAAAAATCAGGTCCAGAGAACCAGCGAGACAAGTTAGTATCGCGATTCTTTAATCTAGTCATATCATCTGCGACGTTCAAAACACCTGGCACAAATTTCCAATTATTAACGTTTGTTATTTCAGTTATTTCACCAACACGATTTGCTACGAATGGTTTGAACGTTCGCGCGTCACTGCGAATCCAACTTAAAACTGTGGTCGAATCAGACCAAAAATAAATTGAATTCGGGTGAATGTTATGACCGGTACACACAGTATTGGCAAATCGAGCGGCAATCAGACCTGCTTGGAGTTCTAAACGCGGTATAGATGTAGGTTTTAGAGGACTTAGACGCGCTTTTCCACCAATGAGAGACAACTTCACTGAACCGTCTGAGAACGTGAAGCGCCAGTAAGCGACACAAGAGTAAGCCTCCTCGCTTGCGTCAGCGAATGTATGAAGTTGCCTGTCACTAATCTCCTCATTTCGGAAACCACATCTGTACCAGCGAGGAATTTTTATGTCTGATATCGTAGCCAGTTGTCGAGACCAAAACAGCCATTTTTTAATCATGTCTGAGTGCAGCTCAATGTCCCAATCAATACCGGTTCTCCAAATTTGTTGAAACAAAATACGTCCTTGAATAACTAACGGAGTCAGGAGCCCAAGAGGATCGTACAGGCACATTAGGTACGACAATACCTTGCGTTTGGTTATTTTCTCGGTTTCAGGAATTGGAGACACATTACGAAAACTCAAAGTGTCACTCAGAGGATGCCAAATGAGTCCCAAAGTCCTAACAAAAGCCTCGTTACCTATGTGAATATTATCAGGAGGAGGAGCACACAAGTCTTTAGGAACAGCGGCCAGGGCGGCAGGTATATTGGATACCCAACCTCGCATTGTCATTCCTGCCGCTTTGTGCACTGTAACTATATCAGCTGCGAGTTTTGAGGCTTTCTGAACGTCATCGGTGCTGCCTAAGAAATCGTCCATATAATGGTCTTGAACGATGGCTTTTGCAGCCGCGGGGTATGACTTCTGTAATTCTTGGGCGTTACGATTTTTTATGTATAAAGCAGTACACGGGCTGCATACAGCGCCAAAAATTACAGAAGTCATTCTGTATTCCTTCAACTCGCAGCTTGGATCCTCTCTCCAAATGTAGCGCAACGCATCGCGATCTTCCGCCCTAATCCTGATCTGTGGAAACATTTCCATCACGTCAGCTGTTATTGCGGCGTAACCTTCACGAAAACGAAACAAAATGTGTATTAACGACTGCAGAAAGTCGGGCCCGGGCAACAAAAGCGAATTTAAACTCACCCCAGAAGTCTTTGCAGCTGCGTCGTATACTACTCGAAGTTTTCTTTTTTGAGGGTGTACCACCGGAAAATGGGGTAAATACCAACGCAATGTTTTGTGTATATCACTTATATTATCATGGTATGTATGTCTAGGACACTCTTCGGCATAACCTTTTACTATCATATTGTTAATAAAAGCGCAATAATCATTCTTAAAATCGGAATCTCGAGCCATGCGCTTTTCTAAACCGAGAAATCTAGAGAGTGCGTGAGAATAGCTATCAGGTATTTTTGGAGTATCCTTACGCCAAAGCAGGCCGACTTCAAACCTACCTGACGGCAATCGTTTGACCGTAGAATCTAAAATTTCTAAAGCGTGTGTATCTTCTTTAGAACACAAAATTTCGGGCTTTGAAATACCTATAGCGTCAAGGCGAAAATAATCTTTAATAAGATCATCCATGGTGGGCTCACCACAATTGTTAGTAGAAACGTAGTTTATAAATTGAACGGGCTTCGTCCAAGAGCTAGATTTGCCATATACTACCCATCCTAAAGCTGTGCGAATAGCGACTGGCTGATTCTTAGAACCTTCCCTCACCTCGCGACTGACAGTTAAATACCAATGCTCAGCACCGAGCAGAATCTTGGGTGTAGCATCGGTTATTGTAAGAACATCAATCAAGTCTGTCAGATGTGAATATTTAGATATATCATTTTGGTCGATAGTTTGTGTAAAGCACGAAAGTTTGTCCATGGACAAAGCATTATTTACAGAAAATACCTCAGAACAGTGTTTACTCTTGATAGAAAAGCTTACATATTCAAAAGGTTTGTGCGTTGACATTCCGGCAACTCCGTCAACCTTGATTGACTCCTTTGGACCTGTCACTCCAATATGACGTGCCACCTCTGAATCGATCAAAGTTGCCGTCGATCCGTCGTCAAGCAAAGCATATGTGTCATATTTTCCGCGCGGTCCGCTCACTTCAACAGGAACTATTTTTAAATATACACTTATCTGAGAAAGTTTTTTGTCATTTGAGTGCGAATCCGTTATATTAGAAATTGTTACGGACTTATTTATATCGTTTCGTTCAGTTACGACGTTGTAGGAAGGAGACGAAGAATTATTAACAGTGTAGGGTGCGCGTGGTATCGAAGTTGAATGTAGCAGGGGATTATGGAAACGTTCGCAGCCGTCGACGCCACACCGACCAATCCTACAAGTTTTCCATTGATGCGTCTTGGATTTCAGACACTTGTAACATATTTTAGACTCCCGCAACCAGCGCCACTTATCGTCTAATGTTAGAGACTTGAAGTCTTTGCAATCAGTAAGTTTGTGTTTATTGTTACAATAACGACATAACTCGACCAACTCAACGATATTTTTATTCGCAGATGTCGTATGAACGTTTTCACGTCGTGTAAAATTCTGTGACAAAAAATTGTTGCCGACTGTACCAGGCCGTCTACCGAAGTTTGACGTTAGTGTGCCGGGCACCTTAGCGTAATCGAGAATTAAACCGAATCTGTTATGTTTAATAGCCTCGACATCGAGGAACGCAGATAATAGTTGAATTTTCGGTAAAGAACTATCATTACGATATGCGAATTCTTTCCACTGACTATACAATATCGGCGTTAATTTACTTAATACAGTATGAAATAGTTCAACAGAATGTATGTGTTCCTTCTGTTCTAAATTATTAATAACAGCTATACAATTACGTAATCTACAAGCAAAATTGTTCAGATCTTTTTGGTCAAAGCTTATCTTAGGAAGATTCCGAACGAGAGTGATCTCGTGCATTACGATCATTTCAGGGAGCGCGAACGTCTGTTCCAACATGTCGAGTACTTCTTCAGGTTGCTCAGCTGTGTACAGTAGCGACGACACGCTCTCAAGAGCTGGACCACGAAGCGCTCCGCTCAATCGCACAAGATTCTCTGAGGGTGTGAATAAATGTTGTGTATTGCGATAAGTACGCTTAAACATTAGCCATTCCATGGTTTTACCACTGAAAGGCATAAGCTCAAGTTTATGCGAGCATCTGTGCGAGTAATTATTAGGCTCGACCTGTTTTGGTAGTAAAAACTCTTTGTTTGAGTTGACAGTCGGCCGTGTAAATGACACAATGCTGTTTGACGTTGACATTTGACATAATTGTGACTTGTTATTGAATGGAATTTGAAAAGTCACGGGTTTTTTGTATATATTATGATGAATTTTATTCTCAGGATGTTTCGATGCAAGATTTTCAGAATTGTTGTAAAAATCAAGCGTTTTAGCCTTGTGAGAACTATGACGGATTGTATGCTCTCGTGAAAAATATGGTGTATTCGCATTGTTTACGTTTTTTAGTTCTATATTACTAACATCGATATTACTAAGCATATTACTATGCTCCGAAACCAAATTTCTCGCGGGACCCGAAACCGTATCAGCAGCATCCTCTCGCGTGACTAAGGGATTTATTATAATAGGTTCAGCGTTTTTGTCGATCGGATGGCTGCTATGGTTTACATCACGAACCCATGATGCAGTACGAGAAAAAGATTGACTGACCGATCGAGTTGAACATTCCTCGGCATCCTGAACCGCTAAAGCTGCTTCCATCTCCAGCCGCTCAACTTGATTGACCTGTTGGATGACCTTACTTTTGTAGTCTAATAGCTGCTGTTCACGCTCCATGGATCGTCGGGCCAAATGTGCCTCCGCAGTCAATCTTCGTGCCGCCTTTATCGTGGCTGACGACTGCGAAGACCCCGAAGTGCGTGATCTAAAACTTGGTGATAAATTAACGTTTTCCGTGCTAGTTGCCGGGCGGTCACGTGACTTGCCGGGGCCAGGATTGCCAGTCGCGGGTGTAACAGTGGCATCGGTAAGGACGGGGTCCATTTTTGTGGACCGACCGAGCCCACCCATGACTGGCGTACCTGATTCTGAGCAAGCCTCGCTGGCGCCAGTTGACCGTGCCAGCCTCTTGGTTCTTAATCGCGTATTCATTTCAAACGGTGAGAAGGACCAATATGTAAAGGATAATATGTAAAAAGGATAGCTAAAGAGCAAATAACCAAGAAACCGACATTACTTTGAATATCTATATTGACAACTAAAATTATAAACAAAACACTCATTTCTGAGAACATAGACAATAAATGTCTCTGTTCGATGTTAGTCTAGTTTGCTAACTTTTAACTAACGCATATTCTCTATGTTGGACTATTCGTTTTATATATTCTGTTTGTTTCCCAAATATATAAATAAATAGACTAGCGACCCTGCCCCTCGGCTTCGCACGGGTACAATATGGGTTTACAATAATTTGAATGCCTACGTAAATACTTAAGGGCCCTATGCCCATAATTTGTATAAATATTGTATGGGGGAGTAGCTTAGTGATAGATTATGAAAGAGAAAACGGGGGCAAAGTTTAACTACCCATATTTCCTATTAAAAAAAAAACCATTGAAAAAATAACAGCTATTTCACTTAGATATATTCAATAAGTAACTATATGCTAAATTCCAGTGACACCGGTGGATTATATACAGAGAAATTAAAAATAGTTTATTCCAGAAAAAATATGGATATAGGAGCCTTAACTATTACAGATAGATACGAGTATATGCTATGGCTGACTTTTTTGTAGATTATTTTATTCTACACAATTCTTTACTACATGATTTTGTTATATCTCTGACGGATTAGGCAGCAGCTGCCATGAAAACTCGCTGAATCTAGCTTTTTTTCAACTTGATTCACTTATACTGTTAATTGGGATAGTTCCATGTTTAATACTCGATGAATTAACCTATCTACTTGTAAAATCCGTTCAGTAATTTATGCGTGAAAAGGTCACAGACAGACAGACAGACGCGGCGGGGTGGCTTTGTTTCATAATATACTGGCTAATTGCCCGCTACTTCGTACGCGTTGTATTAGGAATAATTCACCCCCTTGGGTAGGTAGCGTGATGTTAAATAGCCTATAACCTTCGCGCAAGTGCGAACAATAAGATGCAAAAATATTTTTTCAAATCGGTCTAGTAGTTTTTGAGTCTGTAGAATACCACTGTTAGGGTTCCGTCCGAATTATCAATTCAGGACGTACTAATCCATGGGCGAGTTAATTGGAAACATACAATAGGCCTACAATTCCTTGGATAAGTGAATTTATATCATCTGTATAGCACTGTAGTTACTGATGCTATTATTGCACGCTAGATTTATGTCAATTTATTTTAATTTTAACGTCGCGGACAACTTCTCGACGCGGCACGAATATCGGTAGTACAGGAATAAAATCCCACCTAAAACATATATGTGAAAATGCGAGCCAAGTTCAATTTTATGATAATTATGGTGTGGTTATTATATTACAAAAGATTTGAGATCTAAATGGCTGCCAAGTTATGTAGACAATCCTGAAATTTATTTATAAGAACGTATAACATTCTTGAGTAAATTTAAAACACAATTTCTTGTTTTTTCTGCTACCACAATGTTTGCTATTTAAAAATAGGACTTTTTAAATTTGAATAGTCGAATTATTTACACAAATAACTTATTGAACCTCAACATTTAACTTGGCTAGTTTTTGAAAAGAAGATTTTTGAAATTTTGAAATGTGAAAACAACTATTAGTTTGGTCCATGCTATTACTAAATATTGCTATATCTTACGACTTACGGAACCCTAACTTGTAAATATAATAATATCATAGCCTGTTTCCATATAGAATAATGTAGCTTCATGATAGTAAAATACTTTTCAATTCGGTCCAGTAGTTTTGACTTTACCTTTTTTACAAACATAAAACTCACAATTTTTCTACATAAAATAGTATGATATGTCCAAGAACGATTTGTCTCAATATAAGATGACGGTCAATTACGTAAATATGCACACTAAACTTCATAAAGTTGCAAAACTTCTAAATAGTCTAGAGTCTAATTTAGGTAAGTTTGCTTTTGATCAACTTTAGAATTGAAACTTTTAACCTTTTAGTTAGTTTTACCACAAATAAGCGGAGTCAAATAGAATCTATAATTTTAAATTTAGCAATATTTTAAGTTTTAAATAATATCTTTTAGCTGATTGTCAGCTACTTCGTACGCGTTGTATTAGGAATACAATTCACCCCTAGTCCGAAAACCTGGACAACCCTATTACCACAGTCCATCATCTCATCAGGCAGAGAACCATAGCCGAAGGACGAATATAATTGAGGAGAAGCTGATGAGTCGGAGTCACGATCCTCAGTAAAGAGGATCTCTGGAGGAGGAACTGAGACATAAAAACAATAACAAAACTTTAAGTACTGGTCACCTACTATTAATAAAACCTTTATATTTCGCTCTATTCTTACCTTAAAAACAAAAAGTGCGCTAGTTTATCAAGTGAAATCATTAAGTAAGACGAATGACACTCCCTCAAGGTTCCGTTCCGCGTAATTTCATCTCGACGCCTGTCTCAGCTAGAGGCTAAGCGAGCTGTCCCCTGTCTTTTTGATAAATTGTTGTCGCCTTAACTGATGTATCTGCTTAAGGCATTGATAGTTTAATCTGGAACTGCCTATAACACTAGCATCTCAATCTAGGAACTAATCAAGAATCTGATTTGTACAGAATTTAAGACCTAAAGAGTGACCAGCTCCGTTGAAATATTTTGAAATCGTCGACTTATATATCGTTGTTAGTAAGCTTGATTGCGTATCTAAAAAGGAAAATATGTTAGTAAACTTCAATGAATTAATGAGAATTGTATCATAAAGTCTTACGATTCGCTTTAGGAGCTTATTAAACTTTTATATTTTTACAGCAAATATATTCGACAATGTATCCCTGTAAGTTTTTGATTTGATAGTTTTTGTACAATGCTGGAATAGCCGAAGTCTGTTCATGTATTTGCGCAAGACTGATTTCGACGTGAAAGTAAAATAAGGCAGAGCTAGTTCAATCAAAATTAATTACTAGAAATCAATCAACGGTGTGTGACAGACGGACGGGCAAGCAGGGGTGGGTCCTTTCTGCTTTGGATCCAATCCAAGAGTTGAAATAGGGAAAAGTCTTATATAGTTATTTTCATCATACTAAAGTAAATTAACATTAATAACTCATGCTTCGGTTAAACACGTCACAAGTATGAAAGTCCCTCATCTACAGAAATGGATGCTACAACCGCACTCGATACATCAACACTAGACCTTACTAAATTTAACTAAGCTTCAAAGACTATGACATATTATTTTGAGGGTGACAAAGAACTTAAATATTTCAACTAAACTTTGCTGTACCATAACGACCTTAAACTTTGCGACAGCTTCAGATAACTATCTATATATTGTCGCTGCACTTATAAGTGACAAGTACTGTCATTTGCTAAAAATAAGAAGTTTCAAACCACAGAGTCATAATATAAAAAGCGGTTTACAACAATTTATATACCTACATAGATGACAATTTATATGACTACTTATGTATTAGATACAGATATATACTTTTCTAGACTTTTTTGTAGACCATGTTATTCTACACAATTCTTTTCAACATTATTTTGTTACATTTCTGACGGATTAGAACGCGCTGGGGCTATTTTTTTCCTCGCCTTCATTTTCTGGTGATCCTAAACATATTGTCTATGTTTCATACTCGTAAACCAACCTATCTAATCTTGAAAACCGCAATAAAATCCGTTTAGTAGTTTTTGCGTGAAAAGGGCACAGACAGACAGACGAGGCGGGGACTTTGTTATTTTTTTTTCACGGGTTACCATACAGCTCCCGAAACCGTGTTACTGTTCCAGGGTACCCAGCGGAAGACCATATTTTTTATAATATATAGTGATTATCATGTATAATATGATATCCTTGAGGTAGGTAGACTAACGACAGATATGTCATGATCCTAAAAAAAATATTCACAGTTCATATAAGAATAGACATAGAATATAGAAATTTGTTTTCGTAAAATAAATTTATTAGTTAATAGGTATTTTACGGATTCGTGAAAAATATTTTTAGACATTTAAATATTTTTTATCAAGTTTACACCCATGGCATTTCGAAAATTAAAAAATCTCATATCGGCGTTAGTATAAACAGCGTATTGAAATGAAGTAGGCAATATCCTTGATTACCCAGGCTGTTGTAACCTCAATACATTCACACAAAGTCTTTTGTTGGCCGCTTATTCTTAAGGAAAATTAGCTCGAACAAAGGGTGATGTCGATACGCATACTTCTCAATTTGTCTTTACTATTGTTACACTCTGACAGCCAATTTGTTACCAAAGTTAATTCACGGGTACTATCTCATGTTTCGCAATGTCATAAGTATTATTATCATTCTATGGTTTCTTCAGTAAATATTAGCCTTAGATCATTAATTAAAGAGAAGAATGGGTCGCATGTGATAGACCATATAATTGGAAAACTGGGTGGTACAATAACAGCTAATGAATGCCAAATATATTAATAATAATTTATTGTAGAATACGAAAATGTATGTAGATAGGTACAAATATATCTATCTTTTTTTTCTGCTTCACAGTTCTTCAGAGTCTTACAGCTCCCGAACCCATGTTATCGGTCCCAGGGTACCCAGCGGAAAACCAAGTCTCCTTCTATTAGCCGATTGTGATTGTAAGTGCAGTTTGTCGAACGTTATTAATTATAAAAATAAAAATCTATCTATCTATTATTTTATCTCAATTTCTTATTCGTATTTTTTTTAAACATAGACAATCGAATGCTATTAAATTTGCTACGATCCTGAAATACCTCTTCCGCTTCTTTTATATTCATCATAAGTTTCATTATATTCTTCTATCAACAAATTCTAGCATTTCCTTTCACTTCTGCCAAAACCTTTCTATAGTAAATTTTTTATCCTTTATTCTTTCAACGTAAATATGCGGCTTAAAATTAAATAAAAAACAAGAGATTTCACATGTGACATAATTAGACTATAGTTATCTAAGCTGAAGATTAAAAAATATTATACAAAAGCTAATAAAAAAATTGTTGTTTTTTTCTTTAGGGATTCAACCATTTTTTTTTGTTTTATCTTAATTACATTAAATAATATAATAATCTTGTTAACGTATGCCAATTCCTCGCCAAAATATTTTAATTGTATCTAAGAAACAATTTCAAAGTGTATGTTTATAAACTGTTGTAGGCTTAACGTAGACTAAACTGACTGTATGTCGAGAACAAATGGGTTTAATGAATAAAGTGAGATATTTTGAACTATTCGAGTATAGGGTGTGCTCCAAGCGTTCTACCTAACTTCATACATCACTCTCTTAGTTATCTGTAATGTTGTTTGACGTTGATGAATGTTCCCTTAAACAAGCGGCCAAAACCCGTTTGTTTGCGCATCGTATTGCAAATTGTGTTTTTTTTAAAATTATACGTGCCCTAATTTCACAAATTTCGCTTATGGATTTTTTTTAAATTTGACATTAGAATTTATCCTGAAGGGATAAAACTATCTCTACGGAAAATTTTTACGTGAATGAAATACAAACAAATAAACAAACATTCTTTTACATTAATAATTCACCGGTCAACAAAAAATAAACATTTTTTTGCGCATGGGATTTACTTAATATATTCTGATTATATAAACAAAAATATATAAAAAAGTGCGATTGGACATTAAAAATATTTGCTTTTAAAATAGTTATAGCGATTTGACCATTTTTAATTTTAGCGCCCAATTAATGTCGGCCATTTCACGCTTTCGCTGTCGAAAGAGAAGTAAGAGGCCGAGGGTAGTGTTTCTTGCGTCGCTAATTATGTACAACAGTATGTGTTTGCATATTACACAGGCATAAAGTGTTTTAGATATTTCTTACCAGTATCAACCTGTACAAAATGGCTTCGAGAGGCTGTAAACGAGACGCTGACTCGTTTTGCTATATTTTTTATTAAAGTAAGAGAAAAAAAGTATGATTTAAGTACAAATTTAAAGATTTGCGAAGCCTATCAAGCTTACTTCAATCTACCTGTAAAAATCAAGACAAAAAAATGGGCTCCACATGTGTCATGTAACTGGTACAGTTTTAAGGCGTAGTCCATGGTTTCCTTGAAAACATGATTTGGAATTTTTGTATCATCGGATGTAGAATAGTGAATAAAGATGCAGCATTCTCATTGGGATACATTTAAGGATAATATGGGAGCTTATTCGGAAGAACAAGGGGAACGCTTCCATCAAGACATAATGCAATTTGAGAGACATTACCAAGGCCAGTGTACAGCATGATGGGGGATTATATTTGGGGGTTGATAAGAGAAACTTTTGATGAACATGACAGGAAAAGCAAAACTGTTCATTTTTAATCATTTGGACTCTTTTTTAAGACAAATAAATCATAAATGGACGTTCCTTATCTTTTAATAAATCATTTCTATGTACAGATTTTATATATTTTTATTGATTTGGTTTTTTGCATTTTTTTCACACAAAAACAAATACAGAACTATTTTTTGTTCTTATTCTTACTTCTAGATATAAAAGCAATAAAAATAAGGTACTTATATATGTTCCGTGCGCAAAAATGCTGTAGACCTATGTAATATTAGGATGTGGATTACGATTTGAATTTGATAAAATTTTGTCTACACATAAGGTAAAATGGGTCAAAAGATTTTTTTTTGTGGAAAATAATTATTTTTAGGGTTCCGTACATCTCCGATGAAAAAACGGAAACTCTTACAGGGTTACTCTTGTGTGTCTGTCCGTCTGTCACAGCTTATTTTCTACTGGACAAATCACGGACGTATAGCGTAAAACGAATATAGATTTTTGGGGTTAATTTTGGAGGAAAATTTAAAACGTAAAATCAAAAATTTTTCAAGTCAATCATGTGACAAATTGGGAATATAGAGCCTTTCTTATTCTTTCTTAGTTACATTAAAACCTAAACGAAAATCCAGTTTTAAAGTTCTAACCGAAAAATGAGATGGACCCCTCAGCGCGCGAGTCGTACCTACTCGCAAAGTCGCAACTTGGCCATTTTTTTTTGTTATGCTACAACTCCTTGAAAACTTTGCAAAAATCAGAGAAACAACTATAATTCGAAAAACTGTATACTAAGAGACCTTATAACCCTTAGGAAATGTCATCGTCTAAAAGAGGAAAACTTGTCGTCTGTATAAAAACCTTTAATATAGTACAAAATAAATAACAAGCATATTTTTTGAAAAATATATTGGTATTTTTCAACTTCTTTTGATCGCGGAATCTGGAATCCTGGACAAACAAGTTAAGGAATTCGATTTTAGAAAGAAAACAGATTCTTGTAGAGTCGCCTTAAATCGGGAAAACATTATTAACGTTTAACAAGTGTTTAAATATTTGGATCTAGTATAACAAGAAAGCGATATAATTTCCTTATTTTTCAATATAATTTTCCTGAAATATCGTCTTCAATTTTGAAAAGTTTACATTGAATTTACCGGGAATATCAAGATTTCAAATTTATGCGAATATTAGAAGAGTTTTATTTTTGTGTTTGACTGGTTCGCCACTAACTTTATGCAAATACTTTAAATTATTTTGTATATAAGCAAAAAATGACATCCGATCCGTATATACTTTTTCGGTGCCAACGGAAACTTTACTTTATTTAATCAATTTACATAATTATTATTATTTTATTTTCATAATTGTTCCATTGTCAACAAATCTGACTTCACTCATCGTTACTAGCTACTAGGCCACGCCGCAAAGTAAAAAGTCGTTATAATTACTGTTTTTTCTAAAAAATAAAAAACAATACAAAATCTCACAATATTCTCGTTTTAAACCTAAAAGCTAAAACACAATGTGTCACTTGACCGCATTCCCATCTACGTAATTTACTAATGAAAGAGTTAAAATAGTAGTTAATTGCGGATCTGTATTTTAAGCTGGACGTGTTAATCTAGCGATACTCATGGGAAATCATCGAACTATTTTGTGAGTTGGGTCAGGAAAGATTTATCTGACAACGATGAAAATTGTTTATAGCTAACAACTACAAAACTTATTTTAAAAGATTTACAAAATTGTAATAATTTCATCGATATAGCAGGCACCATTGCGACCTTTCAACTTTATGGAGTAACCAGAAACACTGGTAACAGTGCCCACATATAGCGAGTTGTAGTAAGTCTACAATAACCCATACTAATATTATAAATGCGAAAGTAACTCTGTGTGTCTGTCGTTCCGCTTTCACGGCTAAACCACACAAGCGATTTTGATGAAATTTAATTCGCAGTAAGCTTTAACTAGGAAAGGACATAGGCTTTTTTTTCAAATCCCCCACCTAAGGGGATATAATACGGGATGAAATTTAGTATGGGCAGAAAGTTAGTAAGGTCTTTGTTTGTAAGGACATTGACTATTTCAACACCAAAGCACGAAAGTCGTCGATTAAATAAAAAAAAACATTCACGCTTCCTCACTTAACCAAAGATTTTTGAGGCTATACCTAACTAATGGCCAGCTCTGTTGAGGTATGTAGATGGAAAAGCCTCTTTGTATGGTTTGTGGGATAATGTACTGTCGGGTTGTGGGGTAGCCAGGCCGGGTAGGTATCGCAGGAAAACTCGTAGTAAACTTTCACCATTCGTTTATTGGTCGAATTAACAAGGAAGGAACAAGCAGCAAAAGAACAACCAGTAAAAGCATCCGTAAGGAGCCAAGGAGCCGTCAAAGGAGAAGGAGCAAGGAGCAAGGAGCGCACTGTAATAAAAATGAAAATACTTATTTGCGCTCCTTTTATATTAACATAGATATTAGTTCTTGAATATTGATTCAATACATTTTATATAGTTATTTACTTAGTTGATAAAATAGAAATATAATAAATTTTACAATTGGCAGAGTAACTGCCTAAGTCAACAGTTTGTGAAGGAATCAGTAAAATTTTAATTTAGGTTCCACACATCGGATATTTGAAAATAACATACAATGTTCTATTGAATTAAAATGAACAATATCGTGTTCTAAAATCAAAATAAATGCTATTTATGATGGCCAGCTTGTAAGCGGCCAGGAAAATAAGGTCGTATCATCACAATACCGGGGTTCCCCCGAAAAAATCCTGACCTTAATGAAGGATTTTATTCAGAGAATTAATAAAATAAAGTTTGATGATGAGACTTATATAAAAATACTAATGAATGAAATGAAAAGATACATTTACAAGTTTTATTATAAATAAAACTAATTATTTTACAAGAGAAACGATTTCCACAATCACACAAATCACAAACATTCATCTTCATTTAATCTGTTTAATCTGTTATTAGTAAGTACAGTAAACTCATTTATAATATAGAGTAATTCCCATTTAATAAGGAATGACTCAAAAACGTTCTCGAATTTAGTAAGGGCTTAGTTATACAGTTACCATCCGCTGTTTTAAGTTTATTTATATATAATACAATAGACGAAGGCTTGTTTAAAGAGTCGCAATCCGCTCATACGAACACCCATGGGAAATACATCCACAGATATAATAAGTAGTAATAATAGACGAAGGCTTTTTTAACGAGTCGCAATCCGCTCTAAAAGACTCCCATGAATACCCTGATATTCATAGATATAATAATAATAAACAAATGTTTATTTAAAGAGTTGTAATTTACTCTTATAAACACCCATGGAAATACATCCACAGATATTAGGTATAATATTTATAATAGACGAAGGCTTTTTTAAAGAGTCGCAATCCGCTCTAAATAATTACAAGTATTTACAATAAATGAAATGATGAGAATGAAATAAGGAAAATAGTAATTATTAATCATGGTTATTATTTAACCTGTAATTTGAAAATATGTAAAAGTTTTAGTTGTTTAGTTAAAATTATGTTTACAACCAAATTGTGAAATTGAAATAAATTTAACCTCCCTTGTAACCATAAGGTGATAAATACAATTTAATAAATTGTAAATAAAATAAAGAAAAATGTAAAATAATATAGATATAAAAAATTCCTCGGTTTAAGTGTAACTCATCCATATTGAAAGAGAAAAAAAAAATTTATGAAATAAAATCAACGCATGCGTTAAGGTATGCGCTAACTCAAACTATCCACGAGCAAAGCCAGTGAAAAGCTAATAATATAAGTATATGAAATAAAATAATATTTAAATTTCAATCAACATGACTACCCCTAGTTGTAATAAGAGCGTAATCATATATCTATGAAATAGACTTCATAGTAAATAACAATTGAAAATAAAGAAAATCGAACGTCGTCGATTCAAAATTTAAAAATTTGTCAATGACAAAGAAATTATATAGGATACATTTGAAAATCGAATATTCCAATGCAATATTGCCGAGCAAAACAAATTGTGTAAAACAAAGAAAAATCAAGTGAGTTCAAATTCTGATATCGAGGTGCTTTTATATGTATCATAATTTATTTGAAATTTATTATTATATATTAAATTTATTCTCAGAAATATTTTAATATTTTAATTACCTTACTTATGTAAACTGTAATGTAATATTAGAAATCATTAAAATAAGAATGGACAAATTGTTTTGGATATTTTTTAAAATGTATTAAAAAAATCGCAATTAATGAAATTTTTGAATTAAATAATATTTATTTATGTATTATTTTATGGAATCACGATAGACTTTTAGGATAAAAATAGATATTTTAGCAATTATAAGAAAAATTAATATATATTATTTATCTTGAAAAAGTTACGACTATAAAAAGAACCTTTTTCTATTAAGAGATATTGAATTGACGGGATATGATAATGGAAATTAATTTAATATTATTTACGGTATAAGTTTAAGTTATGGGAAGTAATCTATAGATTTCAGATATATATAATGAAAATCTCACATACAACCATACATTCAATGTGACTATATAATCTGAATTTACGAAATTAATAAGTGAATTTAGTGTAAAATGATTCAAGAATACTGCCTCCGTATAGAAATTAAAAATATCCTCTTCAATAATAGAATCTGACCAAGATCATCAGACTTGTCAACCTCGAAGGTTTGCCGACATAACCTTGATTCAGAACCATCATCTCCAAGAAATATTCTACTGAATTTAAATAGAATTACTTTATATATTGAGATTATATAGACATTACAAATCCTGAAATAAAAGTTTGTATTAAGATAAATATTATGTTCCCTTACTTCGTTATTCTTTCTTCTTTATTCTTTATTCCTTCTTCCTGCAGCATTTTAATCACGTTTGGCGCCATTGTCGGGTTGTGGGGTAGCCAGGCCGGGTAGGTATCGCAGGAAAACTCGTAGTAAACTTTCACCATTCGTTTATTGGTCGAATTAACAAGGAAGGAACAAGCAGCAAAAGAACAACCAGTAAAAGCATCCGTAAGGAGCCAAGGAGCCGTCAAAGGAGAAGGAGCAAGGAGCAAGGAGCGCACTGTAATAAAAATGAAAATACTTATTTGCGCTCCTTTTATATTAACATAGATATTAGTTCTTGAATATTGATTCAATACATTTTATATAGTTATTTACTTAGTTGATAAAATAGAAATATAATAAATTTTACAATTGGCAGAGTAACTGCCTAAGTCAACAGTTTGTGAAGGAATCAGTAAAATTTTAATTTAGGTTCCACACATCGGATATTTGAAAATAACATACAATGTTCTATTGAATTAAAATGAACAATATCGTGTTCTAAAATCAAAATAAATGCTATTTATGATGGCCAGCTTGTAAGCGGCCAGGAAAATAAGGTCGTATCATCACAGTACATAGATTTTTTATTATAAAAACCCATCTCAGTTGTGAGCCGACGTTTTACCCACTTGACCACCCTTAAATTAAAATAAATTTAATATAAAACAATTAAATTAAATTCGATTAAATAATTTATAATTAAACAGGCAGAGAAAAAAGGGGTTAGTTTCGAATAGACCCGTAATTAATAATTTTGAAATCGTTAACTTAATTAGGGACTACGGTTAAATGTTTAAATAATTAATTGAAATAACAAAATTAATCCGTTTAATTTAGGGGAAAGAAAAATGTGGCTACAGATTAGAATGGAAAATTAGAGGATTATATGGGAGCACGCTTTACTTTTAATTACTCAGTTGAAGGAAGGAGGATTTCTTGTACTCAGAACTTACGGCATAATAAATCCTTGAGTATAAAATAATTTGTTTGTGGGTAAAGACTGTTTTAATCAAAAATAGGTCTTATAGCGACTTTAAACATAAGAGAGCTTCTCAATTCGGCATATCTCTGTCAATTATGTACTGTATAAGTCAAAATAAAAATTGAAAGAGTATTCTTGGATGAAAGATTGACTAAAAATATTTTTAAGGTAGAAATGAAAGGAAATGATGGCATAAGACCTTTTATTAAACATTTAAAAAAGTTTGATCGAAGGCAATGCCGAGCTTGTATGAAAGGTATGATGAATATAAAAAAAGCGAAAGAGGTGTGCCACGATCGTTGAAAATGGCATTTGATTGTCTCTGTCTACCCATTTTAAAATAGAAGGCGTGATGATAGATAGATCCAATTTATTTTCAGTGGTTTTTCAGGATTTTTATTAATTCTATTTTTGATATGAGAATAATACAATTTGACTTTACGGAAGGTTGACATTTACAGTCAACGGGTTAATCCCCACCTCTCCGCACTTGTATCATGACTGCGCCATACAGAAAACAGATGCTCCGAAACCTCTTCTCGCAATAGGATTACAATTTATGTTCATATTGTGGTGCTGATCGTATTCCGTTTTAAAATAACGCATTACTGACGACGCATTACGAGGGTATGGAATAAGAAGCATGAAAGTAAGATAAATGCAGTGGAAATGCGGTCTTTTTGTGTGATACAAAGCGTATTGACCGCATCCGGAACGATGTCATTAGAGACAAATGCGGAGTGAAAGATGATGTTGTGTCTAAAATTAAGAAAAGTACTTTACTCTGGTTTGGACACGTTGAAAGAATGAAGGATGAAAGATTGTCTAAAAAGGGTTATATGGCTGAAATGAAAGGAAATGCTGGCAGTAGATGACCCATATATGGAAATATTAAAAGTACACACAATCGCCGAGTATGTATGAAAGGTATGATGAATATAAAAGAAGCGAAAGAGGTATGTCAGGATCGTAACAAATGGCATTTGATTGTCTCTGCCTACCTCATCTTGGGATAAAATGAGTGGGGTAAGAATGAGTTTGGTTAACAAATAACTCTAGTTTAAAATGGTGATTGGTATAGATATACTCAGCTGTTTAAAGAAAAGGGATGGTGGCAATTAATTGTATTTCCATCTCATGCTTTGCCCGTTGATATTCTCGAACACAATTTTATAGCCTAAATTACTCAGGAATATCGTATCTTTCTATTCTAGTTTGCGAGATTACCCCCTACATCCAAAATTACAAACTTTACCTCTTTATAATATTAACTACCTATTTATAACTTGCATTTCATATTCTCTTTACAAACGTATCATACATTAACTTAACTTAAATTTTCAAGTTAAGACGTTCTCAACAGAAACAATGTTACATTATATGTGTTAGTGGCCACATAGCGGTTTATACCTCCAACATTGTATGAATGTGTAATTAACACACAGTTTTAATGCGAATTTAATCTTCTGCCATGATTTTGTTGCTAGGGATTAGTACATGAATATATTGTTAGAAATTAGTTACCTAGCATTTAATAATGAATATGAGTATTTTTAATTTTTAAGGGGAGGAACGAATAATTTCGGTTGATTACTGAACTGAAATTCCCGAATTTTACGAATGCTATGACCATACAATTTGGGCATCGAAAGTAGAGGATTTTATATAGTATTGCGTAGGATGAAAACATGATTGCTGAACATTTTCTCGATAACTTAATGTTTTGAAATCACCTCTTCAAAAACACCTTTTTAGTCATACGACCATATTCTGAAGGGATTTACGTTTAAATTTTATACGAATCTGTAGGTAATTTCAGTACCTAGTATTGATTAAGAAGATATTTCCCTGCATGTGATCGTTTTTTAATAAATTATTTATTTGGTAATGTGCCGCTTACGTCATTTATTCCGAGAGGCGATACATTATGCCCTTCTCATTTCTGCAGCAAGAACGGACAAAGTGCCGCCGTTGTCTTGCATGACGTGATCGTTGCGCCCGAACCACGAGTTTAGGGCGTGGCTTACGATTAGAAATTCCTGAGTCGTTCCTCTTCTTAATACCAGGTCTCTTTATCATGGGCAGTGCTCCGGAGAGGTACATGACCTTATTTCACCTTCCCCATTTCAGGACCGAACCACACGCTTGTATTATGTGGGCACACACGTGCTATAGAGAAGTGGTATGGTCGACCTTCCTCCTTGTTCCCAGCTTCATACAACCTAGGGTCCTTCAACCGAAACTTGTGACGATTGTGATTCTCGTTGCAGTAGTTACCTTCACTCATGTACTCAACACTTTGGATCAAATAGTCATATGCATTAAAGTAATTTAAAAAAAGGCATAGGCCATAAGGACTGCGGACAGAAGTGAAAACTTAAAACTAGAGTAATGGTTTTTACTCTATGGTTTTTAATTTATAATGTATAATAACGCCATCTAGCGCGCGTTAAAAAGTTTTCAATTAAAAAAAAATCTCAAGAAATGCGCAGCCAAAAGTGCCAAATTCCTGCTCGGAGATTCTCGGGCATGGTCGGCCATTTGTGCCGAGAGCATGTCGGTCGTGAATCCATAAGATTTCCCCTTACCAAAAATCGCTCAACGCGCCTAAAGAAGTTTTCACTTCAAAATATCGAGGGCTTTTCCAAAGTCATCTATTGTTTTCTACGTCATGTCATGGCGACCAACGCACGAGTTTCGTCGTGACATGATGAAGAATCCAGTTTAATCCACAATCCGCGCTTTGATAGTTGTGATTAATAGGGCATGTCACGGTCGGCGGGAACATCTTAAATACAGATTAATCGACACATTGATACTATAACGTCTATAATACTTGACATTGGCGGAATTATCAAACCCTGATGGAGCCATAATACAAATCATCTATTTTTGTAAAACGAGACACTGTGAAAATGAACTGAGAGAACCGATGCATATAATGGTTCCTCCTATACAGATGAACGGACAGGATAAATTATTGTTAATATCTGGGTACGAAACTCTAAAGTATCATATCCATCGATGTAAATCATATCATTGTAGCAATACTGACTAGTTTACAATTTTCATATAATCCTGAGAAATTGGGTCAACTCGCTGATTGTGTTCTTCCGGGTAGCTATTTTTTTTTATTTTTTTTTTTTTTTTTCTTCACGGGTTGCTTTACTTTGCTATTTAATTTGAAAGGTAAACAACAGTAATGACCTCATCTGGTCCCATTTTAGTGCTATGAGGGACCTGGATAGATTTTTTACTTAGGCTTAGTAGACTGTCACCAATTCAAGTCCCAGGCAGGTAGCACAAAATAGAGATAGTATTTATTTAAAAATGTATGCTTTTACATCTAAATATACCTCAACAGAACTAGCCACTCGTTAGGTATAGCCTCACAAATACCATCGGCTATAACGAGGGAGACTTGGTCTTCCGCTGGGTACCTTGGAACCGCGTAACACGGTTTCGGGAGCTATGTGAGAGAACCCGTGAAGAAAAAAAATCTAAATATATAAAACCGTCGTGTCGCTGACTGACTGACAATAAATATGAAAATTGGAATGTATATTCCTTAAAATTTAGATGTAGAGGTGCATTGATAGATTTTTTACAAAATCAACCCTGTTAGAACACGTACGAAGTCGCGGGCAACTTCTGCTAGTAGAGTTATATAGACATTATTTCTCTGATATTTCATGGAAAAATAGAGTTGAATCGTTATTTTGGTTGGTAAGTAAGTTATAAGTATACTGATCCCATTGAAATGAGTACCAACTCGTGACCCGAAATAGGGCTTAGGGTACCCAGCAGGAGACAAATATTCCTAATTTAGTTAAAGATATATTTATATAGGTATATAAGCTTTTCACAAACGACGCAGATAATATAAGATATCTATTATCTGCATCGCTCTTCATAGAAATCTTTGGGTATATTATCTGCGTCGTGTGTGTAGGTACTCCCAAAGATTTCTATGAAGAGCTATAACGTAAGATATGCAGATATCTTATACGTGACAAGCTTTATACATTTATGTTTATTTTTCAGCAACCCCCTGAATATAATAACAATACATAATATATCAATTAAGGATAATACCTTCTAACCATATAGGAGGCTCACATGGCTAACTATCATAAAAATAAATGGTCTCCTTTCGAATTAAGTAGAAATATACACAACATAAAAGAAAAGGGCCTAACATTAATACAAAATAAAACCTTCCCATTACCTACATAATTTTTTACTCACGGAAAATTAAGTAATTTAAATTAACTCTTATACATTTTCAGAAATCCGTAGCCAGATTACATAATGAAACCCTTATATTTTCGTCATGTCTGACCATCCATCCATTATTTTTTAATCCGGATAACATCAATTTTTATATAGAACTAAAAATTAGTGCCCGTGCCCGTTCGAGGCCATGTGCCTTCGTAAACAGAACCTTTATACTTTGAGTATTTACCAAAGGAGATGTGAAGCGTTTAAATCACCGAACAATTTTTTCTGCCACTTTTGGCGGGGGGGGGGGGGGGGGGGGGAGGTAAACGCCTAGTACTAGCCCCTGTACCACTGTCTTTTTCTGTCGTTTTATTGTCGCAACGGATTATACGTTATATGATGATTATGTTAAAATACAAACATAATAATTATAATTAATGATTGGAAACACTAACTTTGACGTTTGATACCAACGAAATCTAAGGTAACTTATTACTGCGCACCTGGTCAGTATAACTGGTCAAAGGGGAAAAAATTGGCGAAAGGGGGAGTCCGTTTATGGCCCCTCCATAGGCTTAGTACTGGCCTTTATAGGATCACTCTTGTGTCTGTCTGTCCGTCTGTCACAGCTTATTTTCTCCGCATCTACTGGACGAAACAGGTTGAATTTGATGACTCAATCACGGACGTATATCGTAAATAACCGAATATCGATTTTATTCGAAAATTTAAAATTTTAACAAGTGCATCATGTGACATATCAAATGAAAGGGCTCGTTATAAGAAATACAAATATTTAGTTTATAATTGAATGTTCCCTCCCCCTTATCTGCGAAACAATCTAAAATTTTATAACGGAAAATACGGAAACGGAGTATGAAAGGAAAATAATTATTATATGATTATTTATTTATTTATTTATTTTTCTATATTTAGGAAATTAACAGCACACTTTATAAATGGAATTTTGTTACAATATTATCCAAAGAAAGCCAATTATAAATTTCCTATTTAGACCACAGAACATACATACAATAAACAGACATAAACAAAAAAAAAAGAAGGTAAGTACCCACTTTAATTAAAAAATAAATAAGTACTGAAAGGAAATGAATTATGCTGGGATGGTTGCTACTGTTAGATCGATTGCGTGTTTATTTGTGTGCGTGTGTGTGTGTGTGTGTTTGTGTATGTTGTGGTGCGTGAGTGTGTGTCTGTAAGAAATTATGAATGATTGTTTGTTTTATAATATTTGGTTTATTCAATATAAGTCTTTACAAAGCACCGGAGTACATAGCACTGCCCTATATTTAATATTTTTTTCAAAATTTAAAAGGTATAAATACATATTCAGACTTTTTGTAGAATATACTGGCAGTATTTGTTGTACGGGCAGGTAATGTTTTAGACAGAGATTCTCAGATTCAAATATATAAATAATATATTAGAATCTCTGAAGGCTTCGAAACGGAAGGCAGAGCTAAAACTGTCTAAAACATTACCTGCCAGTACAACAAAGACTGCCAGTATATTCTACAAAAGGTCTGAATAGGTATTTATACCTTACAAATTTTGAAAAAAATAGTAAATAGGGCCTTACCTACTCATAGTTTACAGGAAAACGTAAACTCATGTAAAAAATAGTACAAAACCCTCTCCACGCGAATTCGAGGGAGTTGGCGAATTATTTTAATAAAAGATATTGATGTTAAAACATTGTTATGAATCACTCTGATCACCTTGGTTGGATTCAAACTTCAGCGTATGCTTTCGTATTGATATTCCGAAAATCAATTAACTCTAATTGTAGTTTTCGTTTGTGGTAGATCTCCACAGAGGGAGTCTGGAGTAGTGATTAGAGAAAATACTGCCTCATTCTAGATAAGTATGCTGCTTGATTACTCAGATATCACGGCTATTATAAATTCAGACGTGTCTAGGTATAATTTGTTTCCTTTCATTCTTTTCCGTCCAAACCTTAGCCAAAAATTTTATTTGTGAAAAACAAGGAAGATTTATACTGTTGTATATAACCCTTCATTTTTATCAAGGAATTGTCCACTGCCGTTCCGTTCAAAATGCAATTAAAGTCACAACTCGCCCCTACCGAACAAGTTAGAAAAAAAAAACCGGCCAAGTGCCTATTATACCTTGCAGCGTAACTTGATAACAATGTTCACATGTAAGAACAAAACCTTCTATCTATCTATTTATCCCAAGAGGGGTAGGCAGAGACAATCGAATGCCATTTGTTACGATCCTGACATATTTCTTTCCCTTCGTTTATATTCATCGTACCTTTCATACATGGTCGTCGATGGTATGTACTTTTAATATTTGCTTCGATCAATATATTTTTTATATGTTTAATAAAAGTACATCTAGGTCGCCTGCCAGCATTTCCTTTTACTTCAACCATATAAACCTTTTTAGTCAATCTTTCATCCTTCATTCTTTCAACGTGTCCAAAGCAGCGTAAACTACTTTTCTTCATTTTGGCTACAACTTCATCTTTTACTCCGCATTCTTCTCTAATGACATCGTTCCGGATGCGGTCAATACGCCATTCTACGTAAAGACCGCATTTCTATTGCATTTATTTATTATTATTATTTACAAAACCAGGGACCTCCGATTGCGACACTAATACGACCATTGGGCCAAAGTACATAATTAGTCGAAGTTCAGTTAGATATCGATTGATTTGAAATAAATTTGGCCAATTACCGGAAATTGTTCCCTAGTGTAACATTCGAGCGATTAGTTCGCAAAGTATTAGGGACCGCTGGGACTCATCCATTACCGACCTATTGAAACCTGTCTGTAGCACATTTATGTAATTTACTATTAATTCTGTTGAATTTGTCATGATATTGTCATTTGGCTAATCACCATTTATGCTGATTATTTTAGCAACAATTTGGAATTAAGCATAGTATGATGAACGAGGTTATCATATACAATACTATACATTGCATAATCATCACGGGTTGCTTAACAGCTATGGTTTGTGGGATAATGTATATCGATTTTTTATTATAAAATCCCATTGGTACATGGTCGAATGTGGGGATAGAACCCGCGACTTTTCAGCTGTGAAACGACGTTTTAACCACTCGACCACCGACGCCCCAATATATTGCACAAAGTAAAGTGTAAATAATGTTATGTAAGTTAGTTTTAATAAAATCAAATAATTGTTTTCATTAAAAAAAAATACTTTTTTTAGATACCTAACTTGAACTCTTTAAAATAAATAAATACTTAGTGACATAGTGAATGAAAGTGTGTAATTGAGGCCTGAGCCATCGCGTAGGGCTTTAAAGCACGAGTTGGGACTTGGGAATCGCACTTTCTCCCGGGTGATACATATAATTTTATACTACACCTACGATGAAGACTTGGCTGTATGGTTGTTTAGTTGATTTTTCCAAATGAAATTTACAGAACCCTAGTTTCTGAGCGGGGCAAAAGTATTTTCATATGAATTTTCTTCCCTAAAACATGTACGACCGCAATAACTTTTTTATATTTCACTTTTTTTAGATTTTTTTTAAGTTTATTAAATTAACTTTTAAAAAATTAATGTAGCAAAAAATAATTATGCAGTTGCATGATGAAAAACTGACTGACTCGCACAACACCAAACATAAAACGTTTTAAATTATTTATTCATTTATAATTTAATTTAAAAAAAATCGACCCACTTCAGGCGAAGCGATTCGTGTATTCAGGTTTCAGATAATCTCTCGTGCGCCATTTCGGTGGACAAACAAAGCCTTATTTTTGACGCATTTTATTAATTTTCAGAAAATAGTCATCTTATTTGACCGATGATTAAAGTTTTTATTTTAAAGTATTTATAATATTATTCCCACTTTGCGCAAGTAATTTGAAGAATTGCCATTATTTGAACTTCAAAATAGTAATGTGAACTTAGGCATTCACCAAATACATAATAAAGTTCCTATTGCTAATGACAGGAAATTCTTCTTCCATTTCCTTCATCATTGGTCCGTAACTAGTAGGAAATATATGAAAACTTGTCTATTGTCTCGCCCTTTCAGTTTCAGAAACAATGTTCTATCTGTATTGACACTTTATAAAGGAAAAACCTAGTTGGATTTCGTTCACGCCAACTAATTGATTCAATAACAACAACTCTGCGTAGTTTCGCTTGAGTTTGACGTTTTTCTTTCTCAGGTAGTTTCTTAACTTTTATAACAAACTAACCTTCCCTCCCGGCTTCGCCCGTGGAACTTGTCCATTGATTTTTAGTAACTTTCGATCTCTAAAACAACTAAAATATTTATGTATATTAAAATTCTATAGATTGTATTTATTACTTATCGTCGTATATATTACGTCAAACGATTACTTATCCATCAAAATGGCGCGCTGGCTTTATCCTTAATACAATACAAATATCGCACACGAACCTCCTTGCAATGGAGTTTGCAACTTAAATTCTGAATTTTTAAAGCCATATTTTTTTTAATTGTTTTTCTATTCTGCTGAATACAAATAATGTAGAAAGGTTACAAATGCGTATGCCCGAACAACGTGCCAGTTGGAACATATACAACTGGCTAAATGAGGACTTTGTAACAAGTGTTTCTGGCCACGATTCAGGCCACAAACACTGCGATGTTAGTATGTATTGAGTATTTAAAATGACTCCACTATTTCTGGTACGAGGAACTAACAAAGTTCAATAGCTCACTTTAATTACGCCACTTAGTTTTCCAATAATTGCTTCTGTGCTAAAGCAAGCTCGCAAATTAAAGAGCCTGATTTTAACCGACATTCCTATATTCCAGTATATTTTTTATACAGTTTATATGCTTTATTTTGTGAAATATAAACAAACACATGGAAATGAATTGGTTCAGTATTTGCCTTTATAAATAAGTAAATAATATTCGTTACATCTAAAATTTAAGTATATGTGCAATATCAAGAATAATTTAAGTTTCTATTTCTCAAAATTAGAACCTAAAATCCATTTTTATTGCCTTTCTGAACAAAAAATGGTTAATGGGCCTTCATCAATTTTGATAAGAAATCAAAAGAAGTGAGGACGACCTAGCAGGTATGAAATAGTAAATTGTTCATCAAGGGATTTTGAAAGCATACGAGTTGAAGGTGTTGCCTCAAGGGAATAGCGCGCCTATTTTACTTACGTGGAAGAATTGGCTGTATGATAGTTTACCTTTACCTTTTCCGAATGGTATTTACAGTCGTTTCTGAGCAGGGTGAAAGTATTTTCATATTTATTTTCTTCTCGCATATATCTATGACCGCAATTACGTCCATTTGGCGCTGTTTTTGATGAAGTAAATAGGTACTTTTCTATGTAGGTGTAGTGCGGAAAGTATATCATTACTTCACGCGTCCCGAGCGGTTGGGGCTAGTGTAAATGGCAGTTCCACACGTGTATCAAACAACTTTATTCAATACATTTGCGAGAAAATGACAATAAAACAAAAAATAAATTCATTACTAATTTTATATGATATTACACAATAGTACCGCCATAGTACCGGGTAGCGTAGGCATTCGGATGTTAAAATAACTATTTGGTAAGTGTGTATGTATACATTGGGATATATTTGTCTACGAATTGGAATCAAAGACCTTAAAAAAAAAAGAAAAAGTAAAAAGCACAAGTGTAACTTCCCAGTATTTTCAACTGTATTGAAAAGTATTTTTTACTCTACTTTCTCATTTTGGTTTAAAAAAAGCAGTCATGTTTTATTACGTAGGTACAACGACATTTAAGCTTGCCACCTGTTCTGTTTGGCAACTAGATGTAGATGCTATTACAACGCCATATACGGTATAAAGGCATGACAGCGCGTTGAAATATTTCATTATCATAAGAAAGTTTATAAGAAAAGCATCCCATGACATTATTACTCAAAATACCTCGAGTAAACATAACAAAGTAAATATGAAAATACCATCGTATACTCAAGACAGATTTGTACAATTGTTTTCATTAAAACAATTTCATTATATTTGCGAGCACTTCTTTTGTATGTAAAAAAGGCAATCTAATTTGTTTTTATTTGTCGACATGACGACCAAACGTAATCGAGTCTGTTCTTCTCAGAAGAGATTAATAAGATGCTTTTTAAGACAATGTAAAAATATTCTGATCCGTTTATCCATTCATCAAAGATACTGATAAATCAAAAGGGGATCGCATTAATATTAAAAATGTGTACTTATTACAAAGAAGTAGTTGAATTGATTTGGAAGGAATATTTGCTTCAAGATCCACAGGTTTTGTCTGAGTTTTATTAAGGGGAAGTAAGTCATCAAAATCCAATTTTCTTTGGTAATTATCTATATTTTTATTGTAAAATTATTTCTATGTTGTAGGTAGGTATCAGTTTTTTTTAATTGTGTTAAAAATTATAGTTAACGTTGAATTCAATGACTCGAACTGTTTCTATCCTGCTAGAGTGCGCGCGTTTCTAGATAAATGCGTTCTGCTTGTTTAGTCCGGGGAGAACTCATTTTCCCATTGACCACTTGACCTCACCTTAAGCAGATAAAATCGGGACATTGCGTTTATTATTGGGAACAAATTCGAAATATATTTCCTTGCCTAAATAACCAGATGACAGAGTACTGGCCACATTTCCTCGGTGATTGGTTGAGTGAGGAAAGAACCAGCTTTCACATAGAAAATAAAGGGCATTTTCACCAAAGTGTATAGACTTGTAGAGTAAAGGTAAGGTAAAGATTTCTACATCATACGAACAGAAATCTAGATAACCGGCGTTGAGTTGGGCGAATGAAAATTGTCGTGACATATATATCAAAACAGGTGGAAAAGTAAAGAAAAGAATAATTCGTCAGGAAGTAAAGGGCGATGTTTCCACGCCACAGAAAGTCCCGCTTCTCACGTACCGACATCTATTTTATCTCACGTACACCATTTCCGTTGCGAATTTAAACTCGCATTACTACTGCATTTACGTACGGCTGTGGTTTCATGTGAGGACATCTTTATAACATTTTCTTTATGTACATTTATTCATAGTGATTTAGTTTAGCGTTCCAGCTTTTCTCGAATAAAAGCACTTTGAAAAGCTACATTAGTTTCGTCTTGAAATCATTATTGTTGATGTAAAATTTTTACTGGGATTTATTTTATCGAATAAAATACTGTATTACATCAAATCGATATCATTTGTTATAAGTAGATCCCACTTCCCATTAATCCCATACATTTTTTCCGGATGTGCTATTCCAGACTATAATATATCTCTGTGCGAAATTTCATCCAGATCCGTTCAGCCGTTCTGGCATATTAAAGAACTCCACAGGCGAAAGCTAGTAATCAATATTTGGCTTCTGATACTTCAGTATCAAAATATAACGCTCGCTTATAACCAAAGTTTGCAATATACTTCAGTTTAACTCAATATTGTGTTCTAGCGAAATTGGATATTGCAAAATAGAAATTGCTTCAGAATTTCGTCTATAATACATCCTTGGGTCAATTCCTCGGACCTACCTTAAAACAGGAAATAAAGATAAACGTGGCGCGCTTGAGAATAAGTATATACCAATGTATAGTATAGTATTTATTCATCATAAATCAGCATCAGGAATATAAAGGAACAATCCTTTATATTCCTGATGCTGATTTATCATGAATAAATACTATTGAGATATATCTGGAGCCTTCCACGGGGGCAGAATCGGATCCAGAGGCAAGTGGTGGCGGGGGCGTTCATTTCTACTAAAATTACATTGATCTATCTATCTATCATCACGCCTTTCATCCCAAGAGGGGTAGGCAGAGACAATCGAATGCCATTTGTTACGATTGTGACATATCTCTTTCACTTCTTTTATATTTATCATATACCGCCTTTCATACATGTTCGGCGATTGTGGGTACTGTTAATATTTCCATCGATCAATATATTTTTATATGTTCAATAAAAGTAGGTACATTAGTTTATATAGTCAATCTTTCAACATTCATTCTTTCAATGTGTCCAAACCAGCGTAAAATACTTTTCTTCATTTTAGTCACTACATAATCTTTCACTCCGCATTCTTCTCTAATGACATCGTTTCGGATGCAGTCAATACGCTTCAAAATTTATTTCTAAAAGGTTGGGAACAACTGATATAGATCAACGGATCGACGTTTAAAAAAAATAAATCTTTATCGTTATATTTTAGCAGTTTTCATTTCGTTGTCATCATTAGGTACGTATATAAGCGGGCATCTCCTTTATTATTCAAAACCATCTTGATCTTAATGAGCTCTTACAAGAGCTATTCAGTGGAAAGCTACACTTGAGAATACTTTTATATAATCCTGTGTACTTCCTGCTACTTTCCTTTGATTTGTTTAGTTCTTTGATGTACTTGTTCTGTCGGACAAGTGTATAAATAATGATGAGTGGTCGTAAAAAGGTTGTACTGAAACATTTAGCATTTAGCGTTAAAAGACAGAATATTTTATCTCTTACTATGGCGTAATAGACCTGTGCAAAGTTTCGAGTTATTTCTCGTGGAAAAATATTATGTCCAGATTCTTAGTCTAAGCACTCACACTAAAAAACCAAACGTAAGAATTCACAAGTAAATCAATACGGGGGAATATAAATACTCGACGTATGAAACATTTGAATGAACACCCAGCGAACGGAAATGCAGTGACTAGCACGGGCGGCGTCTCGTTGTAATTGACAACAAAATGGCGTCGCTGCCGCGTCGTTGGCGATGGATGTTGTCTATGATCTTGTTTATGGCCTGCCTGATTGATGTTTCCAAAATAATAAATATATTTACAGTAGTGTTTTACATAAATGGTTTAGTTTACTACATGACATATAATTATTTAAACGCCTAGGTGGGTATGTTGGCACCAACCAACTTCAAATTTAACGGCGAAACGAAATATTTAATTATTTTCAGTGAACAATGTTTGTATACTTTATTTAATCACATTCAATTCAATACACTTATATTTTATTTATTTGCATACACAGTTAATACATGAATAATAATAAACGTAAAAATGATTGTAATAATTAATTGTGAAATATCTATTACTATAAAATACGTGGAATAAAACAAGTACGTATATTAAGCCTAATAAAGTTGTAAAATAAGTCTATTTAAAGGCGAGTATTACTTGAACAATAACAACGATCCATTCATTAAAGTGAGTCCTACTTCAAAGTTTCAATAATGTTTATTTTCTACTCGGGACATCCGAACGTTTCTCAATGTCTACGAACAATAGAAAAACTTGTCTAAGAAATAAAGTTAGAAGAATTTGTTACAATGTTTCTGTTCCGGGGATCGCTTTCGAACCTTATCTAGATTCCTAACACATTCTACTTGTATACTTTTAATATAGACTTATCTGTGAAATAAAAGCGTTCGTAATCTTGTCGCAGTGACACCGAGAATAGGGGATAAGCAGTGTTATCCTACTAATATTGTAAATGTGAAAGTTTGGATGTTTGTTGCTCAATCTTGAACGGATTTCCTTGATTATAAAATCTACTTTTTATCCCGGAAAAGGAGATAAGGGAGAGGCTTGAAGTATAACACAGACTAAAGTTCTATTCCACCCGGGAAACAAAATATATCAGTGATCAGTTTTCACAAATAGTCCCCTCGATGTTAAACTTCATCAACAGGTTTGTACATAAACGTGTTTAATAAGCAAGGTGTATTTGTAAGCGTTGCCAAAAGTATAACGATACTAGCTTTTGTTCACGGTTTCACCCGCGTGGAAGTATAACCAAGAAAATTAATAATCCCGTGGCTGTAATTTTGCACCAGAGAAAAGTCAAGTTTTTTTAAATATAAAGACTATCGAATCGCTTAGTAACTGGCAATCAACAAACAGCCTAAACCACTGAAGATATAAATATGTAAATTGTAAGATATATTCTTTAGAAGGGTGTAGAGATGCACTATGAAAGGATTTTTCTAAAATCAACACGTACGAAGTCGCGGGCAACTGCTAGTTGACATATAAAATGTTTGGCAAGCTTTAATTCATCCTAAATGTCAAAACATATCAATGCCCTCCCTAGTCTTGTTTTCCCGGATAAAAATACGCGAATATTTATTGCACCGTTTTGGCGTTAAAAAAGGACAAACCAACACACTTTCGCATATTATTATATTAGTTAGGAAGTTGTGATGTAGATATAGTTAATCTTGTACAAAACACGCGTTCGAGCCACATTTTTTCCTATTTTACGAAAGCAATAACCGATAATATGTCTTCATTATTCTTAATATAATTTACTTACAATTTGGATTAAATTTAATTTTGTGACACATAACTACGGGACTGTTTCTAATTCAATAAGTGAAGATCTGATAATTTCATTACGTTAAACCGTTGGCAAAGAAAATGTGTGGTAGTAATTTTAACGTCTGAAATTTAATATTGGTTTTATTAGCAGAACTTACTCAGCCTTCAATATTTCACTTTATGAACAAATTCAGTATACCAATTTTATACAGTCCATCCAAATATCATTGCCATTCAAAGAAAAGTAAAATTAACCGTACCTTAGGGTAGATAATTATTTCTTATTAATTCCTAATTAATTAACCGTTGATAAATAGACAAAAATAAACTCTGGATAGAGTATTTGAACTCAAACGTTTAAGACTAGCCAGTCCTTCAGATTTTTTGTAAGAGTGTATTTTTAGAATATTGAAATTGAAACCTGTATCGAGCTATTGAAAATATTTAATAGGTTTCATATATACAATTTTCCAACGTCATGCGTTGGGAGTATTCCTTTTTACTCACAGTCGTTGGATTGTTGCATATCTATATTGGTGACCCCGTATGAACAAAGCCTATGTCCAGTAGTCTCCAGCCACATTACATGACCACGCATCTTACTCCCACTTCCCACTGACGACATGTCAGTCCTTACCAGGTCCTCCCGTGTACGCCCCGAATGACGACAGGTAATTTTCACATCACGACATATGACAGCTGACAAAGCTACATGGATGTTGGTTTCATACTGTATCAACCTCTGGTCTGGGAACGGAGCCATGTGGCTGTCTTACAATATTGAAATTGAAACCTGTATCGCACTATTGAAAATATTTAATAGATTGGCATATACAACTTTCCAGTGACATGCATTTACAACTGTGTAACTACTCAGAGTCGTTGGAATTCTAAATGTAGCTACTTTTACATGTTTTCTATAATCATGATATTTTTTTTTTTATTTTTTTATTTATTCTCTTAGAAAATTAACCTAATAATAAAATAAAATGAAATAGCGAGTCTTAAACCGCCACTTCGTACGCGTTGTATTAGGAATCTCTGTACGTAGACAAAATATATATCTATGTATAAATTGTAGATATATAATAGCTGGAAGTAGCAGTCGGATTTGAAAAATTCGCCACCCTTTGATGAGGCTGAAAATTTTTGTATGGGATTTTTTTATTTTTTTATTTTCAAATGAAACCGGTTTGGGGCATATATATATATATATATATATATATATATAGATAGATTGAGCGAGTAAACCCTAAAAATAAATATATATTTTATTATGTCGAGTCCTATTTGTAAGAAGAAAGTTAGGAAATATATAAAGGTTTATTAGGCTCAACAAAGGACATGACTTGTTAAAGACAAGGGAACTGTATAATAAGTACATAATATCGCTCCAACGACCGCATCCCGCCTTTATCGAGTAATAACGGTGTTATTGGAAATTTATAAAAGCCATTACAATAGCTATGTTGCGTTTTACGAACTGTGAAACGGCCAAATAATATTACATTTTTAACATAGAAAAAGTTCCTTCTTATACAAATTTGTACAATGTTTGAATGTTTCTTATTCAATCTATTCATAACGACTAATCGGGTTTGGATGAAGCTTGCGTGAGTTTTTTTTTCATGCTTACCCTGACTATTCTATTCTATTCTATTTTTTTTCATAATGGCTCCATCAGGGTTTTGATGATTCCGCCAATGATTAATCGGTAGGTAGAATGCTCCCGCCGGCCGCAATATGTTCTATTAATCACTGACTAATCACAACTATTACAGCGCGGGCGGGATTAAACTGGATTCCCCATGACGTCCTGGCGGACGCGTGCGTATATCACAAAGGCGTCACGTGGAATCTAACCCTGACTATGACTACGTCTCTGATTCTTTGAAGTTTGATGTCAAATAATCATAATCCGGCTCACACTTGGCCGGGTTTATATTATAGTTATACTCGTTAGACGTTTGTATGTATTGCCATTATTAAGGTCGAGCAAAAAACGCCGAAATAAACACGTTTCCTGTATGGTGTCTCCAATGTCTTCATATATACTTTTTACATACATTTTATTTTCATTATATTTGTTATAGCAACCATATATGAAAATTTTTACTCTGTGAAAATTTCAAGTGTCCCCCTATTAAGGTTTAAAAGATACAGCCCTGTGACAGACGAACGGACAGACAGCGGAGCCTTATTTTTTCGTTGGCACCCTTTGGGTACGGAATCCTAAAAATTTATTGAAGTGGTAATTATCAAGGTTTGTGCATTTGAAAAACATTTGGATAATAATAAATTAAAATAATAAGAGTACACACAATCGCCAAACATGTATGAAAGGTATGATTAATATAAAAGAAGCGAAAGAGAGATTCTAGAATCGTAGCAAATAGCATTCGATTGTCTCTGCCTACGCCAAATCAAAGGCGTGATGATAGATAGATAGATAAATAAAAATTACAAAAACTACTTTTAACAAATCAACTTTCTCTGGCTAAGTAGATTAGTATATAATATCACTACTGCCAAAAAAAAACTTTAAACTTACTTAAAAATGTTGACTCCAAGAAAAATATAGCGTTCATAATATCGATTCAATTGTAAATATTTGGTTACCTCTTAGTTGCAAAAAGAGAAATGCTTTTGGTTCGTGCCCAACTCAAGTTAAGCCCATAAGCTGTTGATCCAATGTAAAAAGTTCCCCGAAAACTGCGTTTTTGGCAGATGTAGCAAAAACTGCCAAATCCTATGGCATAGCAAATAGTCGACCCTGTTCACTTACCGTGAGAGATTAAAGATGTTGATATGTACCCCATTATAAAGGTTCATATACACTTTGAGATATTTTATGGTAAGTGATTAGTGAAAGATACAGCCTCGGGCTGGAATCCTAGGGCTAAAAAAATATTTGTATCAAAATATCTGAGATGTCGTTTCTTTTGGTACATGTTTATTTGATTTTTATTTAAATAATTTTAGTTCCATCACTTTTTGGGTATGGAATAAGAAGCATGAAAGTAAAATAAATGCAGTTGAAATGAAGTCATTAGAGAAGAATGCGGAGTGAAAGATGATATTGTGATTGTGATTAGACACGTTGAAAGAATGAATGATGAAAGATTGACTAAAAAAGCTTATAAAAAAACAGCAAACCGGCGTACCAATCTGGATATCTAGTGGGAAATACATGTTTTCCTTTAGCTGATGATAGGTTTTTTATTAGGACTACTAATGACTGGCCAACTCAGATGAGGTATTTTAATATTGGAAGACTTCGTATAAGCTAGGCTGACCTGAATTTTACAAGGTCTTCGAAAGAATCTTCTTCTATAACTAATAATAAAGCTGAAAAGTTTATTTGTTTGTTTGTTTGAAAGCGCTAATGTCTGGTACTACCATTAAGATTTGAAAAATATAGCCCAATTCTTAAAGAAGGTTATAGACTCCATAACATCACGCTTTAGGGGCGTCGGTGGTCGAGTGGGTAAAACATCGGCCCACAACTGAGAAGTCGCGGGTTCGATCCCCACATCCGACCATGTACAAATGGGTTTTTTATAATAAAAAATCTATGTACATTATCCGACAAACCATACAAAGAGGCTTTTCCATCTACATACCTGAACAGAGCTGGCCACTCGTTAGGTATTGCCTCAAAAAATCTTTGGCTAAGTGAGGAAGACTTTGTCTTCCGCTGGGTAACCTGGGGACGGCAACGGTTCCCGGGAGCTGTTAAGGCTACCCGTGAAGATTTCATTTCACTCATCATCATCAACATCAACAAATAAATAAAGTATGTCATCGCCCTAACGACATCTTAGAAAGGAATAAAGCCGTTTGTAAGGAAGTAGGTACAGCGTTATGCCCATTGGTATCTCTCACTAAGATCAGCTGCAGGCGATGTTGGATAACAATGACACGACTGACTGATTTTCCCTGAGTTGCCGTCCCATTGTTTGATTTGCCAAATTTGATATCGAATATTAATGTGGTCGCAGATAATATTATTAGAGAACTGTGTGGTAAATATGGACAAAGTAAATTACTGAGAAATAACTAGTACAAATCGAATGCCTATTTGTCTATTCAATAAATTGTTCGGAGTCTTTCAAGGGAAATATTAATATTAAATATTATATTGTATTTATAATATTATACAATTTTTCCACCTCCGGCTTCGACCGTAGCTAAAAAATAAATATCTTAGCTTTCTATTCGTGAAATATTTTCGGTTCAGTAGTTTGAGAGATTATTCCATATACCTACAGACTTACTAACTTTGCCTTTTTAACCGACTTCCAAAAAAAAGCAGGAGAAAGTTCTCAATTCGGACCGTATTTTTTTTATTTTTTTTTATGTATGTATGTACATCGATAACTCCGCCAATTGTGAACCGATTTTGATGGTTTCTTTTTTAATCGTCAGATAATTCTTCCGGATTGGTCCCATTTTTATCTCATAAAAATTGGTTTATTAATTTTTCAGAAATTTTGAAAAAACTGAGTTTATAAGTACATTTTTCTTGATATCTCGATAAAATATGTACCGATTTTGACAACTTATTTTTTTCAAGACATAATAATTTCTCGACATTATCTCACAGACATATGACGAAAATCGGTTCAGTAGTTTTTCAGAAATTCAGTAATTAATTTCTGTTTACGGCTGAAAATTATGTATCAGAAAAAGCCTTAGCAACGGTTGCTATTGACACGAAGTTGTCAATTTTCGTGACGATGGTCTAGCGGTTAAATGTAATGGGGTGCATAGGATGCACAAGCACATTACATGGTTCAAATCACATCCACAGGGGTATTTTTTTTAATTTTCCATCAATATTTTTTTAGTTGCGTTATTATTTGTTTCTCAAGGCAGCAAAATCACTTAAAAGGGTAAAATAAACCTTTTAAAAAAAAGTGCACCGACTTACAAAATTTGCACTGAAAAGTAAGAAATAATAAATATTTCGTCGTAGAATTTGAAGACGGTTGGTGCCAAATTAGAAACAACTTAGTTCCCAAATTCACTAATCTAGACAATTCATTAGGAACCTACGATCATCAGTACGTACAAACTTAGATAATATTGAACAGATCTTTATCTTCTTAGATATTTACTTAGTTTTGTATCCTAATTTGGCACCAACCGTCTTCAAATTCTACGACGAAATATTTATTATTTCTTACTTTTCAGTGCAAATTTTTGAAGTCGGTGCACTTTTTTTTAAAAGGTTTATTATAAATAATAGTATAGATTATTTTATAATTAATATTTATCTATGGATATGATTTCTAACGGTTTAATCATTGCTTTTTCAGCCGATGGATAAATGTTTTTAAAACGGTGCTTACAATGTGTATTTTAGAGGATAGAAATATTTTAATTTCTTTAATTTGTATAGGTAGAGAATTTAAGAAGTGGTGTTGGGCTTGGCCCCGTATGCTGCGTATAACTTGGATCGCTCGTCACATAAATAATAGATCTATCCATATAGAGCTGAACATCAGATTCAGGTATCAGCCACATCTCTCCACAATTTTCCTGAATTGTTTACCTGGTAGCAATATTTCGGGCACTAAGAAAGGTAAATAATTTGGAATAGCTTGTGGTGATGGGCAGGTTGGAGGGAAAGAGATCTCGAAGACAGAGCTCTATACTATGGTCTGATTAGGTGTCAGGAAACCTGGACTCCTCCATGGTCACGGCCCTTCACCAGGCAGAGGAAGATAGTTGAGGGGACGCTGATTTGAGCCGGATACACAATCTTCAGACTGACTGTCGAAGAGGTATATACAGAAAATCCACTTTCGATTTTGTTAGATGTAGTAAATTAAGCGTTTTCATTTAATCTTTAAGACAAACGATTAATAAAACTCAGGTATTGCCGAGAAATTCCAAGGCTAATGTGAAAATATTATTGTTATTAAAAGTTACAAAGTTTGCTAATCAATCTTCTTGAACATTATTCGAACTTTGTATATCATAGACAAAATTCCAAAATCATAGGTTCAACTTTTCACTTAAAGAGCAGCTTAAAATTTAAGTTTACTTTTTGTCTCTTTTCAATTTAATTGGCAATTTTAAACAATGCAAAGGCTAAAGACTTAAATTTTAAAGCGTTTGTATTTAAGGGGTATAATTTAAATTTGTTATACGGTTATTTCTATAACAGAAGTGGCAAGGAGGAATTAATTAATGGATTGAAATATGAAAGTTCACTAAAAGTTAAATATGCACGAATTTTGTTTCTTCACAATTACAAAGCAATTTAAAGTAAACGCACCATCAATACCTTCATTATATTACTAGCTTATCACCATGGATTCGCTTGAGGAAATTTTCAAAATGTGACATAGGAATTTATCCTGAAGGAAAAATAAGCCTGTCACTCTCCAGCCCTTAATAATAATATATCTCAAATAAAAATCAAAAAAATCAAGCCAAATACATTGCTGGTATTTGGATGTAATGGAGCCCCTTTAATTTTTAGCTTATTTTAATTATTTGATGTTTTATAGCAGCCATACTCAGTGAAATTTTCAAGGGTCTACCTACTACGGTTCAATAGATACAGCCCTGTGATAGACGAACGGACAGACAAACAGACATCGGAGCCTTAGTAATAGGGTTTCTGTTGTCACCCTTTGGGTACGGAACCCTAAAAATAACAGATATTTACGTCATAGCCACACCGCAAGGTATTCTAGTTACTTTGAAGCACGAGAAATCGTTGAGGGATTTTATATTTTCCTTTGGATCGAGTAAAGATTGGATCTAGAATCTGGCGGTTTAAAATCCACTACATTAAGCAGTATTGTTGAGTATTCAATATACAAAACATTTTCTGTATTAGATAACCGTAAACCGAATGTATTATAGGAAAACTGATTATTTGAAATTCCTATACAAACATTTGCACTGAAATTGAGAAGTAAATACCATCTCCGGAATGGACAAATATCGGCTCCAGCGTTCCACTGTATATTTGCAAAAGACTCGTTTTCAATGCAGACATTCAAGCATTTGTAATACACGTAAGACACTTATAATAATTATAGAAAACTAGTAAATGGCCACGACTTCCTCTGCTTGGATATAATAATAAATAAGAACAAATATACTTAAAAAAATTGGAAATGATGAATGGAATGGAAAGATCAAGCGGGAAGCAAAATATTTGGTGGACTAAACAGAAATGCAGAAACACACAACTTACAACTAAAAGTAAAATTAATATACATGATGCTGTTTTAGTTCCATCACTTACTTATGGAAACGAGACTTGGGTGTGAAATAAGAAGCATGAAAGTAAGATAATTTCAGTGGAAATGCGGTCTTTACGTAGAATGTGATATAAAGCGTATTAACCGCATCAGGAACGATGTAATTGGGGAAAGTGCCGAGCGAAAGATGATGTTCTACTAAAATGATGAAAAGTAGTTTACGCTGGTTTTAACATGGCAGAAATGAAATGAAATGCTGGCAGAGGTCTACCTAGGTGTACTTTTATTGAACACATGAAAAGTACACACAATCGCCGAGCATGTATGAAAGGTATGATGAATATAAAAGAAGCGAAAGAGGTATGTCAAGATCGTAGCAAATGGCATTCGATTGTCTCTGTCTACCCCTTTTCGGATAAAAGGAGTGATGATAGATATAATATTCAAATCCTTATATGAGTATTTATTGTATTATATTGTATTGAGTATTTAACTGAAATACAATGATAACTATGCATATACGGATATGTCGTCGCCAGAGACACCAAACAGTGTTAAATTTTTGAAAGCTGTCCATATTAAACAGAATAGGAGCGAAGTCTGTTGTTGCATTCTGCCACTTCTTTAACATATGTAATTATCAATTATTTTTAGAAGATTTTTAATAAATATCTCTATACTTATTTAGGTACCTACTAGACGTGTACAAATCCGAATGGGAAACGACTTGAAGTTATAATATTTAGTGAAAACTATAAAGTATCAAAAAAATTTACCGTAGAGGAAATTTTACAACATAAATTCTCACTTTACAGTTGAAAAAATTCAGGAATACTTTAATTTGTCTTTCTGGCAGCTTGTTTTAGCTTTGAGCTACGTTTTTTCTTTAGAACATATTTTCAGAATTACTGTTGAGTAAACTTGGATAGAGAAAAAAAAGATGGCAGCTTTTATACTTTGCGGCGTGGCCAGGAACATTGGTAACAATGTACGAATTTAGACAATATTTTTATCATCACGCCCTTTATTCCAGAATAGGTAGTTAGAGGAAATCTTGTGTTATTTTCTAAGATCCTGACATAATTATTTCGCCTCCGTTATTCATACGACATGACGATATTATATTTTTTTAACAATCTTTGATGTATAAACTTAGGCAATACATACATACATATCTTCACGCCTGTTTCCCGAAGGGGTAGGCAGAGGGTATGGAGCGCCAGTTCTCTCAAACTTAAACAAAATGAAGTAAAACAAATTTCACGAAACAGATGATCGTATCAAAATTTACTGAGAGGTAATAAGCATGCATAAATATGCAAATTTCTGTGTACAAGCAAAATTTATTCTCCCTCAGATTAAGCAAGTAATCGTTCTGAAAACACTTTTGTATGGAATTATAATTTCGCTGAAAATTTTCAGGACAGTCATTATCTGGGGACAATTGATTACGCTTCGTAGCATTCGTTCATCAATTGTGGAACGATAAATGTCGGACTGAGTTTTGCAAATGACAAATGTTTGCTAATGACGCGCGGGCCAGCCTTGCCAATTTTAGGGAAATTTTACCAAACGCATATAACCAACTGGGTGTGAGGGAAATCTATTAATGCGAGAGCTTTGGATAATAGCTGGCATCTATTTGTATTATTGTTTTTGGGTGTGCAAACATGAAAATTATGATTTACCCATGTGGTGTCATTAAGACTGATGTTATGCAAATATAATTTATAAATTGATTTTGATAATTAAGTAAATAACGAATGAGCCCCGCAAAGAGAAGGGTTCCGTATCTTATTTCGTTTAGAAGCTAGAGGCCTGTGACAGACAGACGGACAGACATTGTTGGGACACAAGATATATAGTTGAAAACGAAGTAGTTACCTATTAAGTTTTCTAATATATATCTAGATTCAGACCACATGACTTCGCTCCGCAATTCCCCACATCATCGATTATATGTTTAGCTGTTATAGATACTATTCATTGGTTTACCTCAAAAATCTCAACGAAATGAAGACAATTTGAAGAAGAAGGCTCAAGAGTAGCTTAGCTTCATATTAAATTCTGCATAGGTATTATTTTATATTTTATAAAAATCCAAATTAGTGTTGTATTATATTTTTTGCGTGTTTTGGCTAGTAAAATTTAAAAATCCAACAATTACTTTACTTTATGGAAGAGTAGATACGGGATTTCGATCAATAGAGTTTTTTACAGGGTAACACTTTTAAGAGGCGAGTAGAGTCGTAAGTCTCCACTCATTCCGCGTGAAATGGTTCATACGTGACGAACAAGTAGTCACGTACAGTGTATCGTTTCAAAAAAGGAATTCTATCGGGTTATTCGTTTTAGAATGAGGCTTAGTCTGTAAATTGAACACGATTTCATATCTTCACTCGAGATTCATATTACTATGACCGTTTTCATTCTTCCGTAGATGTTACTCAAAATTTCCGTAGTATACAGACCGTTTACTGTAACAAAAAAATAATGGTATCATTGCTTACAAGCAATCTTCAGTTAAAATTTTATCTATTTATCTATCGTCACGCCTTCCATCCCAAGAGGGGTAGGCAGAGACAATCGAATGCCATTTGTTACGATCCTGACATACTTTTTTCGCTTCTTTTATATTCCATACCTTTCATACATGCTCGGCGATTGTGTGCACGTTTAATATTTCCATCGATCATGATTTTTTTAAATGTTCTATAGACATAGATCGTCCTCTGCCAGCATTTCCTTTCACTTCAGCCATATAAACCTTTTTAGTCAATCTTTCATCCTTCATTCTTTGAACGTGTCCAAACTACTTTTATTCATTTTAGTCAGCACACGATGTAATGAATATAATGATAGTCCACAGGCAATTAAATCGAAAATATTGAGTTTTAGCAACATTAACTGTTTTTTTCTACACATTTTAACTTAACTAAAATGTACAATAATAAAAAATATATATATTGAAAAAATTATATATACAAATTATAAACTCTCCCTGTGGCATGTTTCCCAAAACACTGGCTGCGTTACCTCGCTGAATGATTAAACTGATTATTTGAGCGAGGTAAGAGCCAGCCTTTAGGTCACCCGAGGCGTGGACTATATAGTCTCGTACCTAAATTTTTCATTAATATTTTCATTTCGGCAGACCATGGACCCATTGTTTCAACTGCAAGCGCCTTTTTAGTAAATATTCTATTTTATATGTAAAATATCAGAGGTTCATTACATATTATTTGTTTTGATGATATTTCTTTTGACAGCTGAAAAGTTTTCAACAAGAATATGAACCTGTTTTTTAGGTCGAGGCAAAGCCGTGTAAGGATCATTTTATTTGGAATATTAAAAAAACATGTAATCTTAGTCCAAAATAGTTTTCGGAGTAATCGTGTTTTATTTTATTTTCTAGAAAAATACGCTGAAAATGGCGAATGTTTTTTGAGATTTTTCATATAATTATTATAGCTCGATTACAAGTTTCTGCATATAATATTATGTTTTAGCGTTGCGATAGAATAGAATACTAGCGCTCGTACTTTATCTGAGCGGGCTGTAGTGGAACATATTAGCTCGTTAGCGTTTCTAATTAGAATTGTTATGTGTGGGTTTGCATGACGTATCAAATTAGAATCCGTACTAAAATATAGTTATTTTATTGTGTTATCTTATTTAGAAATTTTATAAATTTTATAAAATTAGAGTATTTAGAGAATAGGGGTGATGACAGTGAAATAAAATAAACACACAATAATATTTTTTATACAGTCTATAACGTATAATAACTGAAAATAATGTTTATTTATTTATTTAATTAATTCATATATATCTAAATAAAAAAAGCTTCAATTCATACTTTCGGTCACGTGACTTCGGTCACTTAGACGTCACTTCTAAGTAAATGTCAAATAAATAACCACATACCTACTACTAACTATATTATAATAACTGTCTGTCAATGCGTCACTGACTAAGTTATTTTCTTGTTATTTTATCTAATCTGTGACCATCATTTTGTTTGTTACCTAGATGTGACGTTATCATCGAGCCCAATAAAATTGTCTAATTATTATATTAGGTATAATAAACCTTACAGCTTTATGTAAAAATATTCCCAAAAGATTGTCAACATCCCTGGCCACGTAAAGCTATTGTTAACATTTTTTTTATATGAGACAGCAAGCGACAATAAACTTGTCATCTTTTATATACTGGCTAAATGTGTTTTTTTTTTCAAAATTAAAGCTAATTTAAAAAAATAAAATAAATATTTTAATTATACTGCACCTTAACCTATTCATTCATGCTGAACGTGTCTATTTTCTAAGAGACAGCTTGGTAGTATACAAATAAAGAATTGTTGTAAAATAAGCTGTTGAAAATATATGGAGAATTTATTCGGCCAATACAAAGAGGATCGGAACCACGAACTCTGCAAGATGCTGTTGGGATGCATTTACTTATGATATACTGCCTTCAAACGGAGAAATACGTATTCTGTTCAGTACATAAATTTATTGTTATGATAAACTGCGTTTTTTAATGTTAATCGTGATAAATGATGTTTAGTATTTTATTATTTTCATGCTTTGATAGTTAAATTGGATTAACTAACTTATATTTCCTACTAAATTTTAGTTACATCTTTAATCGAAAAAAGGAGATTCCGTGTTGTCATTTTGAGATAAGTACATAATGCAAGAACACATCGATGTTTTCTAATATGAATATTACAAAATTAATACAGCCGTAAAATAAATAACAAGTATTTTGGTGAAATACAAACAGAAAGAGAACCTTTAATAGTACATTGTGATACAAGGGTGGTAAGTAGGATATTGCAAACGAGTTGATTTTTCAGCCCGAACCGAAAGGTGAGGGTTGACAGTGTCACGACTTTGTAATAACCTTAACACCCGTGTATCATACGACGTTTTTCAATACATTTGTGAGAAAAATAGGTAAATAGAACAAGGAAGTAAGAGAAGAAAATAAAAGTGTAATTAATAGGTAATGTTTTTGTAACTTGGTAGGCAATACGCATGATTTAACATTTGAAATTTGCGGTATTTAATATACAATTTACAATAATTACAATAATGTTTATAATTTATTGCTTAGTTTTTAAATTTATTATTTTTTCTATATTCGACATAACATTCAACCTTCATGTTAAAAACTTCTTGCTAGCAAACCTTTACATTGGACTTGTAGAAATTTAAATAAAAATGTAAAGATATATAGCCCTAGGGCGTAATAATCAACTTACGAGCCATGTTAACTGACATTGAAAGTTCACTTTTCGAGCAAGTGTATTGAAAACACCTTTAAAACTTTGAATGCCTACATTATTCTATCCAACCACAATAACAATACAAAAATATTATATCTATCTAAAATCAATATTTGTTTGTTTGTTTATTTGTTTGTTCGTATTCTATAGACTCCAAAACTACTTGACCGATTTGAAAAAAAAATTACATTTGATAGCGAAAATCTCGGGAAGGTTATAGGCTATTTAATATCACGCTGCATACCCAAGGGGGTAATTTGTATTGTATAAGTATTTGTATTATTTTTCCTTCCTAATTCATATTCAATAGACTTTGATAAAGAATGTTCTAAACTATGAAATATCTGCTACAGATTCGTGACACGTCGTCTCCATACAGCATCGCTTTCTCGAAGACATGAAATTGCTCTCTTTATGAGACGTTGGCGAAGATTTTATGTCTTCCACTTACGTATATTGACTTCCGGGTTTGACAATTTTCTACTCTCAAGACGTGTCATACTTTAGAATGTTCAAAACAACATCAAATATGCTATTTTTATTCAGGTCGTTGTGTGCTAGAGAAATAAAATGCGAAGAGATTTTGTATGGAAGAATAGGTACTTTTGTCTCAAAAAATAAGAATGATATACCTAGCAATCCGCCCTGACTTCAAACCACCTTAAGATGAAGAAAAAAATGTCTTTATCACTTAAAATGCTGATCACATAAGACATTGGTCCGGCATCGCACCGAAATTTTCCCATTCCTGCCGCCGGATGTTCTAGGCGGACCGTTCGTTACAAGAAATGGACGAGTCTGTGGTCGGTTTCGGTGGACCGTACGGCGACGCTCCGGGGATTGAACGAATGTGTGGCCACCTTAACGGACAGATGGACGGACGGACATGACAAAATGATAACTGTTCAGTTTTGCTATTTAGCTACAGAACCCTAATAAACATAACTAATTAGATGTCCTAAGATTTGTAGGTCAAAGATAATAATCATTATTTTGTCCCCAACACCAGACGTCGTTGATTTGGACAAACTCCAAAGATTTTCTCTGCTAAATAAAATTGTACACGATTTATGGACCTAATGTACTCCAATATCAATTATTTGGCGTCAACATCATAATAATCTATTTTATATTATGGCGACAGTCTGTCTTACAAACATTAGACTCGTAACAAAGAAATAAAACAATAATTTCCAATTTTATTTGTAGAAACTGATTCAGTGTTTCAGATCATATTGCTAACAGACAATACCTAAGGAAAAACAATTAAATCTTTTTAGAATAGTCATGTAATTTTTGAGGCTATCAAACGAGTCGCCTATTCTGTTGAGGTATTTTGAGGACTTTTAGTAGATATACCTACAGTTATTTGTATTAAATATTTTATTTAAAAAGATCAATGCATCTCATCATGTGGAATATTATTGATGTGTAACATCTTTCCTTCCGCTTTCCTGCAATCTGTGGGAGTGATTTCGTGAAAAGGGACGGAAGTGTGTAACAAGAAGCCGGGGAAGCGAGCGTTATTTGATTTAACCAATGAGCGCGCGGTAGAGTTGGCCGTCAGATAGTACCAACCCATTTTCCCAGAGGTTGGTACTGTCACCCAACAGTGTGTGCATGTATATGACGAGAAAGAAAAAGGGAGAACGCATGCGCTTAACCTACAGAGGTGTCTATACAGTGTTAATGTTTTCAGGATATAATGTTAATGTTGCTTATTACCAAGGTGAGATGTCAGATGTTACACATCATATGCGACTACTGTAGGGCTCGCTCGTTTTTTGAATAGGAATATATATACATTTGTGAGGTTCTTAAGTGAATTTTTAATTAGGTAAATATTTTGTGAATTTACAATATAAGGATCTAATTTCAATGTACATAATTATTATTATTTAATTATGATTTCGTAGTTCAGGAACTGGTTCGAGGGTACATACTCCTCATAGATCCTCGCAATTTTTTCAAGATGTACATGTACATTGCCCTACGCAGGTCTTTACACTTTAAGACCTTTTATACTTTTCATGTTTATAGCTTATTCAAGGTCTTCAAAGACACTCAACTTATAACAAGGTGTTAAACGTAATTGGCTTCACCCGGAAATCACTTTTGGGAGCCTCCAAATAAATAATATAAAAATCTGAAAAATATACAACTTCAGATGACAAAATTTCAAACAAATCAGTCAACCAGTATAACACACAGGAATTTTTAATTTTTTGGACTAATACTTCGGTATATGTCTGAATGTCACGCCTATTTTTCTCAGTCCGGTTTGTTATCGATTTAAATTTTAGTAGATATTGTGGAAGTAATTTAGCCGAATACCAGTGAAAGGATTTATCTATCTTAAGGATCTATCATCATGCCTTTTATCCCAAGAGGGGTAGGCAGAGACAATCGAATGTAATTTATTACGATCCTGACATACCTCTTTCGCTTCCTTTATACTCATCATACCTTTCATACATGCTCGGCGATTGTCTGAATATATTAATTTAGTATTAAATGATCATTGAAAATAATTATGAAATCAACATCACAAAATGATGCCTATTCGGAAAATATAGGCAATGTGTTGACAGATGAGCGATGAGTGAAAATGAACGAGTGGATCGTCAGTCAAACATGAAGCCTCTTGACACGACTTCCACATTCAACTGATGCGTTATTCATGGACCAACATGCTTCTATTCTGTATCACCATAACGATTATCGTTAAGTACGTTCATCTGTAATTGGCTTATTTGGTAAACGCATATTTTTATATAACCGTTTAATGAATAAATGAATAAATAAATAATGCAAAAAGTGTTTACAAATTAAGACTAGTCTAGAAAAACGGAATTCACATATGCTTATCGCTACGATCCTTATATAGGACAGCACTATGTACCGTGGGACGTAAAAAAACCCATACTTACGGCGAGAGGTATCGTGGGTCCGTCATGCATTTATCTATGATTTTCGATTAATTACAGAATCTCTATAAATATATTTTTTAAAAGTGTTTTTTGTCGGTATCAAGTATCAAAGTTAATGTTTGATATGGCATTTTTAAGATTATTTTTTCCTCTAAAGTTAAGTTAGAGATCAGTTGAACTAACGGTGCGAAATGTTCGCACGGCTCATCTAATTGAACATAATAATTAAGTGGCTTATTTAAATGATTTTATAAGATACTCTCTAGCAGAAGAAAGATAGAGCTGTTGCTTTGCATAAAAGAAAAATAAAACAACATAACCTGCCGCGTTAATTTATTTTTAACCGAACTTAAAAAAAGGAGGAGGTTTACAATTCGTCGGAATCTTTTATGTTTTTTTTTTATTTGAAAGGGTATACTTTCCAGGTGGTCCCATGTTCATCAGGTCAGGATCTGTTGATGGGATCCTGGAGAAATCAAGAACTCTTCAAATTTTGTAGGCACACTTGAAGCGATTTGGGTATTTTTTTATAGTGACTTGTGCATTTGCTTTCGGAAAGCACATTTTGGTTTTGAAGACGGTTTTTTGTCTTCATCAGACGTGGTTATATAGTAAAAATAGGGCAAAATCAATATATTATTATCTCTATTATCTCTTTGAAAAGCTCACCGGTCGTTAACATAGCATTTTAACTGATTTCCAGGGATTCGTACATCTACTCATATAGGATCACTCTTGTGTCTGTCTGTCTGTGCGTCTGTCACAGCTTATTTTCTCTGAATCTACTGGATGAAATAATAGAATTTGTTTCAATGAAAAGTAAAAAAAAATCACGTGCATCATGTGACATTTCAAATGAAAGGGCTCTTTATAAGACATACAAAGATTCTACGGCATGTCATGGCAACCAACGCACGCGTTCCGTCGTGACCTGATTGGGAATCCAGTTTAGTTGTAATTAGTCTGTGATTTATAAGACATATCACAGTCGGCGGGATCATTTTAGATACCGATGAATCGGCGTATATACCTACTTATCATCGATTGCCAAATCATCGATTAACATTGGTGGAGCCACAATTAAAGAAGAAATTCAAATTCTGTCTTAGAGTTTTCACGAAAAAGATGGTACGGATCTCTCTTTACGCGAATTCGAGACACTCTTGGCCAATTATTATTTTGTATGGATGGATGTTGAAAAGACGGCCAAATTCTCCTTAAGCATTTGCTCGTCCCAAACACCGCAATGCCCACGCAATGAAACATATTACTATAAAACCGACACTTGAAAATTTCATTTCAATCAATTCAAATACTTAATGAAGCAACATTTGAAAAGGTAGAGTTGGCTATTCAAAATTGTATTCAATTGAATAATATAGGGAACCAAATCGTGGGTAAATTAATAATATAGAAATGTGATGTGAAAGTATAAATAATGTACCATTACGGTCTTTATACATTGCGGTGTGACCAAAGCCAATATTTAGCGGGTTAACCATATTAAATAAAACAGCTGGCAAAACCTGTCGTTATATTACAGAGGCGTCGTGCTGTCACTTCTTAAATAGAAGCTTTTTATCTAGACAAAGACAAATATTTCTCATTTAGCCGATGAAATTTTTGAGACTCTCCTAAGGTGTTGAGATGAAGATGGAAAGTTTGTATAAAAATGTAAGTATGTATTTTTGGTATTCTTTTAAAAAAAGAGTGGTAACAAAATTCGATCTAAGTATTTTAATCGAAATCATCCTCCAAATATTACTCCAAAATCATGTCGCTATATATCGCTCTATCAAGAAAAGGTCATGTCAGCAAATTGAAGATTGTATTAATATTTCGTCTGTTGGAAAAAGTATGAAAATTTATTATAAAATAATTGGCCAAGTTGCGCGCTGAGGATTTTGAAAATTTTTTTAGTCCGAACTTTAAGACAGTATTTCGTTTAGGTTTTCCTGTAAACTATAAGAAAAGCTCTATTTTTTTTTAATTATAGACTCAGTAGTTTCGGAGATAATGGGAGGGGGGGGGGGGGTTATTTTAAAATTATATTTTTTTTATTCCTTATAACGAGTACTTTCATTTGATATGTCACATGATGCACTTGAAAACATATTTTTTTAAGTTTTTTCCCCAAATCGAAATTTGATTATTTACGCTATTATGAACCAAGTTTTAAGACTTATCGTCCAGTACATTCAGATAAAATAAACTGTGACAGTGGGACAGACAGACACAAGAGTGAACCTATAACGGAAACGTTTTTTCATCGGAGATGTTCGGAACCCTAAAAACTAATGAATAGAAAACAAAAATATTCAAATTCGTTTGAAATAAAAATATAAAAGCATACCGAAAGAAGACATACCGAATTCTGGAAGATTTGTTATATATAGTAATATATATACTTATACTAATACTAATATACTAATTACTAATCTATACTAATATTATAAAGAGGAAAGATTTGTATTTTGTGTGTATGTTTGTAATGAATAAACTCAAAAACTACTGTGCCGATTTCAAAAATTATTTCACCATTGGAAAGCTATACTACATTCACCCTGAGTGACATAGGCTATATTATTTTTTTCAAAAAAATTAGGGATCGTTACTAAAACTCCAATAATGTAACCCAAGGTGTAAAAAAATTACCTAAGAAATTATGTAGGTAGGAGTTGGGGTAGAGGTAGGTATGGGTATATTTTATTTTGTTCGTAAATATCCACGGGCGAAGCCGGGGGCGGAATGCTAGTTATTCATACTAAGAGTTTTTATAATATATGAGTTTATGTATGAGTCTATAAGAGTTTTTTTTTTTCAAAATCTAATAATGCAGTATTTGTATGTTTAAAATCGACAACACGGTCCTTTATAACATAGTTTCAGAGTTTCCCATACTGACTGTGATATATATTTGAAACTCAAGTAAACAGTACTATGGTCGGATCGCTTGTATCCTATAGCTATTCTGTTTTGCTCTGTGAACACTGAAATCAAATTAACGTAGGCCCTTTGACAAAGTTCGTGATTGTCAACAAGGTTAAACGACCTGCGAAATTATTTATCCACGACACAATGGCTTCACAGAAATCATTCGGTTTCTGGAAAGAACATTTGTTTTCGTATGGAGAGAAGAGCAATTAGAAATTTTAATCAATATTTTATCTAATACTAGATTTTCCGCACCCGGCTTCGCCCATTGATATATTCGAACAATATAAAATATAATAGCCTATGTCACTCAGCTTACTATTAGTGAAAGAATTTTTAAAATCGGTTCAGTAGGTTTTGAGTTTATTCATTACAATCAAACATACAAAAAATAAAATTTTACCTCTTTATAATATTAGTATAATATAATAGACTAGCTACATTAGAATACCTACATAAATAGGTACTTACGCAAATAACTATTAGAGATAGATATATATGCTACTACGGACTTTTTTGTTGATAATTTTATTCTACATAATTCCTTCCTACATCAATTTGTTAACTGGAACTAATTTCCCTGACTTGATTCACTTATACTGTTAATGCTCAGCTCCTAAACACAATAGATCCATGTTGAAAATGTTACCCATAAGGGGGAGAACGGAATAAGATCTATCCGACCCCAAATGTCATCCTCACCTGCACGCTTGGTACCCAGGCTGGCGCAACTTCGAACAAAAAATTGGTTGTATGAAAATTGAGCCAATATGAATGGCGTCGTATCGCCATCTTTTTCACTCCATGGTGCTTTCTCTGTCTATCGCTGTCAAAGTTGCAAATGGCGGCAAATTTGTTTTGTCTTATTTTAGTTTTGAAATATTAATAAATAAATATATAATGTGATGCTTAAATCGTGCTTGTAATTTATTAATTGTAAATATAATATAGTAAGTTATAGTAAATAAGTATATTGTTTTACAATAATTGTATTCAATAATTAAGAATGAACACATAAACAGTGTACAATATGTGGTACAAGAGGCGGCCGCGTAGACGGTATCAAGCGAATATTTATGACAATATTCCCAATAAATGAGGATCGGTAAGTTATTAGTCATTCATATTAATTTAATTAAGTAATTAGTCTTTAAAAATTTCATATTAAACGAACAGTATTTTGCTGAAAAATAGTGATGTACTTTGCATATTGTACAGTTTATCGATATCGATATTCTGACTCAAACATATTTGTTTCACATTCCACAAAACTAACCCATTATAACCCGAACCAAATAAATTGAGCCATTGCTTTTTGCTGCAGCAAATTTATTTTACGCTTTCCAGATTGACGTGCAATTTGGTGATTTTTAAACAATCGTTCAAATCCAGCTCTGTTTGTGTCTCCTACAGACTCGTTGTAACATCGTTTTTGCACACCTCTTAATACAATAAAAAATTCATTCATACTTATAGGTACCGGGACGGTTCTTGAGCGGTGGTCGTTAGATGCGCAGAACACAATTTTTGGGTCTGCTTGACGGTATAAGGTATTCATTTTAATTTTACCAGCAGCAAAAAGCAATCGTAAAAACAAACACCAATAAATCAATTATAATAAATATACAAGTTATATTGCACTCGAATTACATATGCGCAAACATTCCCCCACTTTTTCGTCGAGCGCTCAAGAACCGTCCCGGTACCTATACTACTAGTTACTACTTACCAAAATACGCCTAATACTCATTATTTTACAGGTACGCAATTCTATAAGTTTTTCTATCATTGCCTAAATTCACTTCGGGAAGCGGTGCTGAAATAATTACCTAAGATGGGTCTTAGATAAGGTCATTATATATTATTAAATTTCAATTTAATAACCTATTTCACTGTAATATTGATAGGTGTATTGTTTTTAAGAGTGTAGTGTACCGCGTCCATGTCCATACAAACGGAGAAAACGTTTTACTACCCCTAAATATTATTTAATTTTAACGATTTTGTAATATGTTACTGACATAATGAAAAACTACGTACGTATTTTTTCCTTTTTTCAAAATTCGTAATAGGTCAAAAGTTATAAGCCCCTCAAATCTCGTTTTTTTTGGTTCATAACTTGCTGGTAATAAACCGTCTGTATTTGAGAAACAAAGCAAAATTTCAAAAAAAGGAAAACGTACGTACGTAGATTATAATCTGCTAAAACATATGACACCAAAATTGTAAGGTTTCGTTATAGTTTAGTAGGTGTAAATCGTTTTCGCCCAAAACGCAATTTTCAACGAAGAACATACCTACAAACACTCATGAGCTGCAGTGCTCTCTGTCGCACTGATGCCCGGGGGAAGAGCGCGCTTGAGACAGAATATGATTTTCTAAATACCTATTTCGCTGCGTACGCTGAGCTACACGATCCTCTTAAGAGGTCGGTGAATTGTATTTGTATATGAGTTGTTTTTTTAGGTTAAACACAAATAAATTATAGAAAAATATGTGAAGTTTTATTGAAATGAAAGATCAAAGAAGTTGAAATTTAATAATTCCTCCCAGACCCTTGATCTACTACGTAGTTTATTCAAATCCTATAAAAAAATGGTTGTATTATCATACATTTCAACTTCTTAGATTATACTAATCAACAAAACCGAGATTTTAAAAGTAGGTAGGTGCTGATCCAGGTTTTAGCATATTTTTATCGATATCGACAAAAATATTTCTGTAGGAGGGACAGCACTAGCCGTATGTTTTGACTTTTGTAGTTGGTAGCACTGATTTCCTATTTTCTCTCCTTAATGTTGTTAGGTTGGCAGTATCTTTCGGCCCTAATTTCTTCGATTTCATTTTAATGTATGGCAGTCCCGTCTCTTATTAAAGAACATAGTGATTGCTACTTACTCTATGCCCTCTGCTAGACAACAAAAGAGGCTCTGGCGACCAAGCAATGGCGGTATAACCATACACCTAGGTAGGCAACTGGCTGGAAGAGGTTACAGCGAGCCTGAAGACCTAAATAGTCTCAAAATGTCTGGTGCAGAAGGCAAGGGGAAACCACTGCACTATTCTTCCCAAGAAAATTAACCATGGCGAGTCAATACACGGTGCCTCGCGCTGTGCACCGCCATGATTGACCACGACTGCTCTGTCAAGAGCACCACGACTGAGAAGAATTATAGTGATAGTGCCAAATTAGCTGAATAGATGATAATTATGCTAATATATTTGATCACATTTCTAAGCCCATGATTTTTTTTATCTGTTTTATTTGTTATATGTGTCTGTTACTATGTCAGAAATCTACTGGATGGGTTATCGCGTTTAATTTTGAAGGTATATACAGAATACCTACTAGCGAACCGAATTCTGTATTATGTAATTAGTGTTTGGAATGAAATATAAGCCGGCTAAGTGTATACAGACATGTGTATGTATGTCGGACATGCTTTAACATTGAGTTTAACTTAAAGTACATTAATTAACAATGTCTGAAACATGGAGTGAAAGATGATGTTGTGACTAAAATGTTCTGTTGGTATGGACACGTTGAAAGAATGAAGGATGAAAGATTGACTAAAAAGGTTTCTATGGCTGAAGTGAAAGGAAATGCTGGCAGAGGACGACCTAGGTGTACTTATATTGAACATTTAAAAAAATATTGATCGAAGACAATATTAAAAGTACACACAATCGCCGAGCATGTATGAAAGGTATGATGAATATAAAATAAGCGAAAGAGGTATGTCAGGATCGTAACAAGTGTCATTCGATTGTCTCTGCCTGCCCCTCTTAGGATAAAAGGCGTGATGTGATGTGACTAATGACTTTATTGTGAGGTTCTGTGAGGTTTCCAGCTAAACTTAAAAATGGAATATTATTTGATTCTGTTGGTCGATTTTAATGTAATAAACACTAAATTTTACTCAGAATAAAGCTTCATATTTTAATAGCTTAGTAATTAAGTTTTGAATCTAATGAGTGGTGTTTGCGTTATACAAACAAACAAACAAAATGACAAAACTTTCAAAAAATGTTTTCTTTCTTCACGGGTTTCCTTACAGTTCCCAAAACCGTGTTATGGTTCCAGGGTACCCAGCGGAAGACCAAGTATTTGTGTATACCTAACGAGTGGTCAGTCCTGTTGAGGTATATTTATATGTAAAAGTGTGGTTTGTCGGATTATGTACATAAGTCTTTAATTAAAAAAAAAACCATTTTTACACGGCCGGGTTCCGCGGGATCGAACCCGTGGTCTGCCTAGTTAATACCAGACGTCTTAACCTCTTTATTAAAATACTTTTTTTTGCAAAAATCGTTAAAATACAGACACGGAAAGTCTACGATTTTCTTAATTTAATGTATAGATTAAAAAAAAATCCATAGACGAAGTCAGGGCGGAAAACCAGTGCTATAATGATGTTCTGTCTAACATCAGGACGTGTCGTAGCAGCTTTAACAAAGTTATCTATCTTCAGTATTGACGTGCGGTAATTCTCAGAGTTAGGGTTGCCATCTGTAAAAACAGTACTAAACGATTTTTTTTTCGTAACAATTAACTAAAAATATTTTTTATTTGTTATTATTTGTATTTTTTATTATTTAACACCCCGATATAAAAAATTAAATTAGTTTTGAACAAATCTGGGTTCTCTCTCTTGACTTTAAAATCAGGACTGTTTACAAATCCCCGACCGGACGCTTCCCGGACGCCCTTCAAACTATGTAGGACAAATCCGGGGAAACTCGGACGGATGGCAACCCTACTCAGAGTTGATCTATGTTATGTAAACAAGGCTGCATTTACAATGCAATTACTATGTAGAGTGAAATATAAGCCGGCTAAGTATGTCGGATATCGATCATCTAAGGATTCCGTAGCACAATTTTTACCTACAACACTTTGAGTACCTACATAAATACGAATATAACCACTTATCTCTGACGGGTTTTTTTGAAGATAATTTTATTATACACAATTCTTTCCTGCATCATTTTGTTATATCTCTGACTTATTAGATTAGATCATTAGACAACATACGCCATGAAAACTCGTAACTTGATTCACTTATACTGTTAATATTCAGCTCCTAAACATGATATGTCCATATTTAACACTCACAAAACCATTCAGGTGAATCAACAATATCCGTTTAGCAGTTTTCGCGTGAAAAGGTCGCACAGATAGACACGCGGTGAGGACTTTATTTTATAATTTGTAGTGATTAATTTACTTCCCTTTTTTTTTCACCGGTTGCCTTATGGCACCCGAAACCATGTTACGGGTACCCAGCGGAAGACCGTGTCTCCCTCTTTTAGCCGATGGTTTTTGTGAGGCTATAATCATCCATGTAAAGTTCTCTTTATCAATTCCTAAAAAGAAATTCATGAAATATCTGTGACAAATCCTAACTAATCCTAATCCTAACTAATATTATGATGCGATTGTTATCTATATTTGATCACTTAAATATTTTTATTATATTTGATTATACATACTCGCGCAATTTCAAAATATATTTTGCCCATTGTATGGCATGCAACCGTATGATGGCGGCGCATGGACAAATGATTGTAACAAACGGTCCGCCATCCGATAGTTTGACACTTTGTTTAATCTAATCTTGTGCGTTTGTGTGACTGAGTGAATTGCATGTGATCTAGATCGTATGATTTACATCGCTAATGTGTGGCCTGTGTTTAATATCAATCATACGGCTGGCCGGACCGAAATTTTGCGGTGAGATACCGGACTTTAGTCTTTGTTCCCTAAGCGTGAGCCTAATTTTTTAAATGTTTTTATCCAAGAATTATTTTTATGTCACATTTCAAAATTGTCCATGGGCAAAGCCGGGGAAAAGCTAGTATTTCTATCAAAATACGTCGTCGAAATTGGTTATATTTTATCGAGATATTACGTAAAACAATAACAAGTAGCTATGTAGTAATCCGACAAACCACAGAGACATTTGCATCTCAATATACCTCAACAGAACTGGCCACAAATTGGGTATAGCCACACAAATTCCATCGGCTAAAGGAGGAAGCCTTCTTATTCTGCCTACACCAAAGGAATGAAGACGTGAGCATACACATTATAATAATGGATGCGCTATTTAGTATGAACACATCCTTATTGGCCATAGTACTTCCCATTGGAAAGTTACTCTAGTTACACACGGTAGCTCAATTTATGCAAGTTTAACATTTACCATTAGTGTATAACTTAGATTACTACCCTATACCGACCGTCCGGTAAAGTTGTCTAAGCGTTTACTCGTTCGAGAACAATACCGGTTTATTCGGTAAATTTGTTAAATATCTTGAAATTATTTTAATTTTCACTGAAATTTATTTATCACAGGTATGATGAATGAAGGAGGGTAATAGGTATGCTACGATCGTACCTGCCTACCCATTTTGGTATAAAAGTCGAGATGTTAGAAGGATAGATTAATGAACTGGCTATACGAAATATTTTCACAATAGTGAAAGCAAAGGTGGAAGCATATCTTATTAATGCCAGTCAGTTGTGAATATGGATTAATAATAGCAACTGAGAATCACAACACAAAAACACATTATCATGGCTTTTATCATAATGTAGTCTACATTTATTTAGTTATCAATAAAACAAGTACTACCAAAGTTAACTTTTAAAAAGTATACCGACTTCTAATATTGTTCCCTAAAAAGCAAGAAATAATTAAATATTTCGTTTTCCCGTTGAATTTGAAGTCTGAAAAGATCTGTTTAATATTATCTATGTTTGTCATTAATTGTCTAGATTAGTGGAAAAAAAGTCTAGGTTAGATTCTTCAAATTCAACGGCGAAACCAAATATTTAATTATTTTTTGCTTTTCAGTAAAGAATGCTGTTTGAAGTCGGTATACTTTTTTGGAAGATAAATTATTGTTAATCATTTCATAAAATTGTTATTACAAAAATAAATTTATGACCAACAATGGACAACATTTCATTTTTTAATCACCCATTTTTATTACTTTAATTAAAAATATATTAAAAAATAAGTTACACGTATTTTTCTATTTTATTTTTGGTTGAGTTTTTATATTTTTAATTTAATTATGAATTTTTATAAATTCTGAGGACTTATAAACTAAAAACCATAGCTAGGACTAAAATTAAGAAATATAAACTGTCACCCAAAGAAAGTGACAGATAGTGTCAGTCAAGCCACAGAGTATACGTTATAGAAATGCAAAGAGTATAATATACCGTGTTCCAAATAGGTGTTGCCGTAGCCGGAACTCAAATCGCCTACAACATTATTCATAATGTATATAATAATACTAGCTTTTGTCCGCGGTTTCACTCGTAAATATATTTCCTGTGATAGCCCATTCGAAACTAGCAAAACTTCCAAAAAATATTATATAAAAGAAGTATTTTTATAATTATATTTAAAGAATAATTATTAATTTAGCTTTAAATGGAATAAAAATGGGTAAAATTAATAGAGGGCAACACCTGAGTTCAACTCTGCCACAGACATTAGTATTTTTAAATTAGAGGGTTAGCACAGATTAGGGCACCTATTAATCCTTAATTTTCAATATTTCAGTATTTTTAAAATAACTCGAAAATTAAAGGATATAAAAAATAAAAAAAATGAAAAATAAGCTTTCTAGCATGTAATCTCCAAACGGTTTTCGAATTTTGGTACCTTACGAAAAATGAAATGTTGTCCATTGCATTAAAAATCAGTTTTTTTTTTCAAAATATCTGCCAAACTCTGAATCAATTTTCACCAAAACAAAAATGATAAACAAAAATAAAATGAAGTTCCTTACAAATAAAAAAAAAATTCCAAATCGGTTTATAAATGACGGAATTCTGAGGTAACAAACATAAAAAATATATACAACCGAGTTGAGAACCTCCTTCTTTTTTTAAATTCGGTTGAAAAGTGGTTTTCCTAAATATTTCCACAATTTTTGTCTGCTTTTCTGTCTATTAGTTTGTCTATAATAGGCAACGAAACAAAATAAAATCTATTATGTAATTAGAACAGAATCCAGAGAACTCATATAGAAAATTCTCGAATAACGCCAAAGTTATATATTTGCTTATTCAAGTTGCCTATATGTCTCAACGGATCAAACTTTCTATACGATGTTTGCCTTTTCACGTCTTGAGGCTCAATATTAATAAGCAACTTCGCAATGTTGGTCTCGAGTAGTTGCAAAAAGTAGAATTCATTATTATTTATTCAATAAACGTGGCTTATATGAGATGAAGTATTTTTAGATATTATATTTTTCCTAGTAAAATGTTTACACAATATGTTATTTAATGTTAAGTATGAAATTGTACATATATATGTAAAAAAAAAAAATTATGTACATGATCCGACAAACCACATTAAAAGGTTTTTCCATTTAAATATACCTCAACAGAACTGGCCAGTCGTTAGGTATAGCCTCACAAATACCATAGACTATAATATTTATAAATTAAAAAGTTTGAAAAATCCACGACGGATTGTAAATCGATCAGACCACTCCCTGCTCACATCCCTTCAACAACTAGAAAAGAGCTGATGATCCTCAAACAGCTGAACAGATTAATACCTAAGAACACTTTCGATCAAGTTACCTTTCAAACAAAAAGACTAAATCAAAATCGGTTCATCCGTTTAGGATCTACGATGCCACAGACAGTCCGACACATAAACAGATACACATTTTGTATCGGGGGTTAAAAAAAGCGAGACTTGGTCTACCGCTGGGTACCTTGGGACCGACATAGATAAGACCGACCTGTAGAAAAAAATTAAGCAATATGTGATAATATATTCAATTCGGAAAATATTTTGAAAATTATTTCACTGTTGGATAAAGTTTAAAACTAGGCATATTTTACATCGAGCCCCTACGTGTTTAATTTCTAAGCAAAACCTCAACTGTAACTTCTATTCTAATTTAAAATTTAAAATTTACCTAGCTTACCTATAAACACCGATGCCTATAAGAGGGTGTTGTAATTTTGTACGTATGAAAATCTGAAACATTGTTAGAAATTATCTTTTCACCTCTCCAGTGCTCAAGCACTCACTCACTCACTGTGCACAGTAGTCTACATTAGAATCACTCGCTACGCTCATGATTCAAATCTACGCTACTTCGCGAGTTCGTAATTTAAAGTCAGCACTCACAGCAAAAAACTTGTGCTCACTTGTTGAACAAATAACTATGGCATACGTCATTTTATTTCCCTTTCGGGTAAGTAGGCAAAAACCAAACTGGCTACGTTCCTGGCACTCATTCGCTTCATTTAAAATATATAAAGCAATTTGTTTCAAATACTGTTAGAATGTGAGCCTAAATAATTTAAACTATTTTCCGACTAAATACTCTTGCATAAAGAGGCGTTTCGCGGTTGTATTGATCTCAACAGACAGAACTTTGTTTGGGTGATAAACTTTGATTACTGTCAAGTTACTAACTCATTCCACAAAGGCAGCGGTTTAACAGTTTCTGAAGATGAGTAATCCAACCCAAGATTACTCGATACAAACGTTCCACTTGGGATTTAGGTAACTCAAATGTTCCGTTTGAAACTGGATAGCGGTTTTCGCGTGTTACCTGCCTCTGTGGTTCAGATAGACTAAATTGGGAATTTTCGTGAAAATCTCCTTGCTTTTTTTTTTGACTAAAAAGGTTTATAAAGCTGTGAAGTGAATGGAAAAAATGGAAATATTAAAAGTACACACAATCGCTGAGCGTGTATGAAAGGTATGACGAATATAAAAGAAGAAAGAGATCGTAACAAATGGCATTCGATTGTCTCTGCCTACTCCTTTTGGGATAAAAGGCGTGATGATAGATAGATAGATTATTTGCTTTCCAATATCGGCATAAATAATCTACGAATATAAATTTTTATTCATACTAAAATTATAAAGAGGTAAATTGGATATAGGAGGTAATTTCCGAAACTACTAATCCGATTTCAAAAATTCTTTCACCAATATAATAGAATGACCTTTAGGGTGGACATAAGCTAGATAATATTATCCCGTTGAAATAAAAAAACAAACAAACAGGCCTTCGCATTTATATCTAGTATTAGATAAGAATTATAAATAAAACCAAACAAAAATTATCAAAAAAAATCTGGTATATTGTATTTTACATTAAAACCCCTTTTTTTCTTCACGGTTTGTCTTACACCTCCCGAAACTGTGTCACGGTCCCAGGATACCCAGCGGAAGACAAAGTCTCCATCTTTTAGCCGATCGTATTTGTGAGGCTATACCTAACAAGTGGCCAGTTCTTGATCCGGGATTGAACCCGTGATCTGCCCACTCGGCCACCGATGCATTTATTTTTGTTTTTATACGCAATAGCTATTTTCGGTTATATTTCAAAAAACTTTCTTCTTTCTTTATTCCAGTAGAAAGTTATGTTTATTTTTAACAATAACTGAGTAACGACAGCATCCAATATTGTGATCCCTGTAGATATAACGCAACGTCATAAACTAAGAGAAATCCTCGTAAATTTTTATTTTACGCTCAGAAATATAGGAAGCTAGACAACTTTCCCATAAATTTTTGGTTATAATTTTTTTACTACGAACAACTGAAAGTAATTTGTATGCTAATGAGGTTTTTAAGATCAGGAATATTCATGGAGCCTTCAGGTTATTACTGTTTTATAGTTTTTCAATTTGGGACGGTTCTATTTAGATTTGTTATTATTTACTGTTTATATTCTTTATAATTTATATTTACTAGATTTTGCATGCGGTTTGAAGTGCGTGGCTTCTCGTGTCTGCAATGTACTTCACATTGGTTTCTGAAAGTTCGATACAAATTCACTGAGTAATTTCGGAACCTATTTTGTATAATCGTCCATAGACAGACATACAAACGTTTATAAATGCTTAAAATATTGTTAATAACATACTTTAGATATTTCTATTGGTTTTGCCATGCACAAGCTTACCATCCGTTCTGTTACATTTTGAAAACTCACTAAAGGCACACAACAAAACCACACACGAACACACACACCGTCACGGCCTTTATACCTTACGGTTTGACCAGAGACACCATGGCAGTGACAGTGTCCACTTTTTGCCAGTTGTCCATATTGAACAGAACAGGTGGCAAGCCTGTTGCTGCACGTAATGGACGTAGATGTGTCATTTCTTTAACAGACGTAAATATCTAATATTTTTATATAAGGTTTTATATATAGGTATAAGGGGGTAAAGAGGAGAACGGAATAAGACTATGCCTCAAATGTCATCCTCACCTGCTGTCTTGCTACCCTCTGCTAGACAACAGACGAAGCTCTGGCGACCGCGTTCAATGGCGGTATTACCATACATACACCTAAACAGTCTCAAAATGTCAGGTGCAGAAGGCAAGGGGAAACCACCGCAGTATTCTTTCCAAGAAAGTTAACCATGGCGATTCAATACAAGGTGCGTCGCGTGGACCGCCATGATTGACCTCGACTGCTCTGTCAAGAGTGCATTGCGACTGAGAAGAGAAGAGAAGTTTATATCACTACAAACGACCCCGCCCCCGGCTTCGCACTGTTACAATATCAGTTTATAAAAATTGTAATACTCACACAAAAACGCTTATTAGGTATAGGTACCGGCAATTAACTAGAACATGCCTCACTTACTGCTCAGTACAAAATTTTAAAACAAATAGGTATTTGTACTGCGCAGTAGATGACATATATTCAAGTTAATTGCCGGGAATTATACTACTTAATCTATTAGAGATAGATATATGCTACCGCGGACTTTTTTGTAGATAAATTTGATTTCTTTCCTACATCATTTTTTTATCTCTGATCGATTAGACAGCATACGCCATGAAAACGCACTGGTAGGTCCTTTTACCCCGACTTGAATCACTTATACTTGCTATTGCTCAGCTCGTTTACCTTCCGTGATGCAATCTATCTAATGGTCGCATCAAAATCCCTTCAGTAGTTTTTTGCGTGAAAAACTCACAGACAGACGCGGCAAGGCACTTTGTTTTATATGTAGGCATTGCAATTAATTATCTTTCACTATGGTTACATACATAGATAAAGTAAGTTTGAGGAAAATGCGAAAAGCACAAAGCATTACCTACTATGATTTAGTTTAGTTCAGTCCTGAAAGCAACTTACTAACTTTTGTAACTTTCTCGTTACAGTGAGTTGGCTCCCTCTGCAGCGAATGTAGTCGGAATCTCAGAGTTCAACACACTTGTTCCTACACACCGTATATCATTGAAGTAATAGGAAGGAGTGCATAATTTAATGGCTATTTGAAAGTTTCGGTGGTAGTGGTTAATGTCTTTAACGGTGTTATTCAATTGAATTGAATACATCTATAATTTAACTTAACTCAGACTAACTAATAAAAACCTTTTTAAAATAGTGTAACGACTTCAGAAATTGTGCTCTGAAAAGTAAGAAATAATTAATATTTCGTGGCCTTGAAGCGAAGTAATCGATGTTCATACATACATAAAAAAAAATAAAGCGCTAAGTTTCTCGACAAATCAATTACAAAGTTATAGATATGGGTGGGTCAAAAGTACCACGGAATGCTTCCTGTAAAGATATTGCGGCAAAATAATCCGCAGACTACAATATCAAGAAATATCATGGGATTAGATAAAGAAAAAGTGCGAAAGGATGTAAATTAGAGCAAGTGAATGAATGTGTTTATATAGTATGTTCACAAGAAGTTTGAAAGGAGAGTGAAAGCAGGAAGCAAGATATTTGGTGGACTTGTGGCGGTACATCGCGTCGATAGATGTCGCACCGTTACTAACTCATTTGAAACCTGTATCGCGACATTGAAAATATTTAATAGATTGGCATATTATGCAACTTTCCAACTCCATGTGCGTCGGGGAGTATTCATTTTACTCATAGTCGTTGGATTGTTGTATGTATTCCCATTTCTATATTGGTGACCCCGTATGAACACAGCCTCTTCAGCCATATTACATGCCCCGCATCCTACTGCCACTTCCCACTGACGACATGTCAGTCCTTACCAGGTCCTCCCGTGCACGCCCCGATGACGACAGGTCATTCCCACATCACGACATGTGATTCCGCCGCACTGCAGTCCACCACACAGTCCATCACAGCTGACAAAGCTAAAATGGATGTTGGTATCATACTGTATCGACCTCTGGTCTGGGAAGGGAGTCATGTGGCGGCACATCGCGTCGATAGATGTCGCACCGTTACTAAATAATTTGAAACCTGTATCGCGCCATTGAAAATATTTAATAGATTGGCATATATGCAACTTTCCAACGATGTGCGTCGGGGAGTATTCCTTTTACTCATAGTCGTCGGATTGTTGTATGTATTGCCATTTCTATAGACTAAACAATGTATGCAGAAATACACAACTTATAACTAAAAGTAAAATTAATATAGGTACATAATGTGGTTTTAGTTCCATCACTTACTTATAGAAGCGAGACTTGGGTATGGAATAAGAAGCATGAAAGTAAGATAAAAGCAGTGGAAATGCGGTCTTTATGTAGAATGTGCTAGAATGTGTGATATAAAGCATATTGGCGGCATTGAATGCAGAGTTAAAGATGATGTTGTGACTAAAATGAAGCTGAAGTGAAAGAAAATGCTGGCAGAAGATGACCTAGGTGTAATGGAAATATTAAATATTAAAAGTACACACAAACGCCGAGCATGTATGAAAGGTATGATGAATATAAGGGAAGCGAAAGAGGTATGTCAGGATTGTAACAAATGGCATTCGATTGTCTCTGCCTACCCTTCTTAGGATAAAAAGCGTGATGATAGATATATCGATAGATAAAGAACAATTTATAAAGACTAAGAATTTTCATTATTTAAGTATAAAGATACAACAAATATTTCAAGATGTGAACAAGTTCAATTGATATCGATGACCTCGCAATCAATTTATTTCTAAGTTAGGCCCAGTGGGAGCTAACTTTTTAGGCTCTGTAAATAATGTTTGGCCTCAATTCTTTTATATTGAGCCTCGTGGGAAATCTACATTCGAGAATTTCGGTACAAAATCTTGTGTTCACAATTCACATAGAAAAGGTATTTTAGGAATATTGTCTTGTGTACCATAATCCATCAATGATACTTACATTGGTGTGAGAAAATTCGTAGAAATAAACAAAATTAAAGTATTTTTTGGAGATTTCAGAATTATTACCAATATTTATGTTGAAAATGTGATATTTATACGAAAATTACTTTTGTCATTTTTGATGTTTTGTTTCCGTAAAAGGAGTCGATAGCATAATTTGATATGGCATTATATCAAATTATATAATGATATATGACATGGTACCCTGGGGCCGGCAACGGTTCCCGGCAGCAGTAAGGTAACCCGTGAAGAAAGAAAAAAAAAATGGCATTGGACTTGAAACCGAGAGGTCCGATTTTCTTCAAGAATATGTGCTTTAATTGACTTATCGTGCTTACGTACGTCTGCTAAAAAAATTACCCAATTAGTTTCATTAAACTGTCAAAAAGTGGACACTGCTACTGGTGTCTCTGGCCACACCGCGTACCTACTTATTGTAATTCAGCAATTCAATTATTGTACAAAACTTATTAAAAATAGCAAGTTCTAGTTAATTTATCCTTAAAGTATAAAAATTATCTATACTCAATAATGTAAAAAATATGTCATTATCAGCTACACCTAGGTTTCATGAATCGCTGAAAGTCATCAATTTCACGAATTATTTCAACCAACTTTGCTACTCGAGTTCTCTTAATATATTTACTAATGTATATTTTTTTACATATCGAGTAAAAATATTTTCACATACTTTATGGATTTGCTATTTCAAATATTTTTTGTACAATACTTGAATTGCTAAAGTCCGTTTTGTGTATTATCGCAAGACATGTTTTGTTGAGAAATCGTACTTTCTCATGTTTCTGGTGCGTGAATAGTGGTCTAACTTATCTTATCGATTTTAATAGTAGTTTTTTAGTAGTAATTAGTATTTTTTTGTTTTTTATGCAGTAGTTTTTTTATAAGTTTTCAAAGTTTTGACGACAAATCAAATCAAAGACGACAAAGTGACTTCATCATTTAGGTAAAAGAGTTATTCTGCCCAAATTCTGCCAAAAATACAACGCGTAGCGGGCAATCAGCTAGGTTGTAATAAAATATAATAAGCATATCTTAGTTTATACTTTACATACCGAATTGTGGACCAGGAACAAGTTTGGCTTTTATTGCATAAAATAAATCAAAGGACTCACGGGTACCTACTCAATTAATTCATTAAAATGTATTGAAAAATATCTCAATTACGTAAAATCATACGCGATCCCTAAATATTAGCATAGCATAGGGCCTACAAAAGTAATAAAATATTCTATTGCAAACTTTTCTCGGGAATGTAGGTAACGTGAAACAAAAAGAACGATATATTATAAAACCCTTCACCGCCATTCACAGTCAAGATATTGAGATCAAAGGAAAAAAATATATAACACATCATATGCATGAGGATTTTTACTCACAACACAAATTTGAGGAAAGCCCGAGGCGTTTTATGCCTTTTTAATGGCTGTGCTTAAATATTAATATTAAACTATAATAGCGATGATAGGTAACTTTGTAGAAAATAGGTATCAAACGACGTGTGTTCTTGCAAGGTGCTAGATTTTGTAATAATACTAGCTTTCCATCCCGTTTTGCATGTGAACATTAAAAACATCTGTCATAAGAAATTATGCTGAAGGATACCGGCCATCCAGCTATCCCTGTGCAAAAAATCATGTCGATCTGTTGCCCTGTGAAACAAGGAGAAACATGGTTGTTTCGTATTTATAATATTAGTAAAGATTTGAGAAAAATACATATGAATAATTATATGCAGCAATAGACTGTAATTAAATAACACATTTGAAACAGAACAACCACTGATATGAAAAGTATTCAGTATTCAAATAGGCCAAAGAGATATCAGGAATACATTTACTTAAGGGCGTGATAATTGAAAAACTCATAGATATAAACATTCTAAATGGAGACCTGCTTACTTCATTGCTTTTTCAAATCAGAGTTTCGGTCTCATAGCACTAGTAAATAATTGCCTTTTAAAAAAAAGTGTAAGTATCGACTTCAAAAATTATGCACTGATAAGTGTGCTTTCCGAAAGCAAATGCACAAGTCACTATAAAAAATACACAAATCGCTTCAAGTGTGCCTATAAAATTTGAAGAGTTCTCGATTTCTCCAGGATCTCATGATCAGATCCTGACCTGATGACCATGGGACCACCCTTTCAAACAAAAAAGAATTCCAAATCGGTCCAGGCGTCTTCAAGTAGGTAATCGTGGAACATACATTAAAAAAATATTCCGACGAATTGAGAACCCCTGTTCCTGTTTTTGAAGTTGGTTAAAAAGGCCTGTATTTTTAGCGATTTGCCTATATTATAAACGAAAGCACTAGAAAGCTTTTAGGATCGAATGCTATTGTAACCAATGACCAATTGACGCTACAAAGTAGCATTATACCTGCTGAATAAAAATTTAAGGTATTTTCTGAACAAAAAGCGTAGCAATAAACACAGTTTATAGCAACAATGTTAAAGGTTTCTACACTGATGCAGTTATTTAGTTTAAACTTGGTCATCAATGAAGCACACGTCCACTTTATAGTGGCATGGACTCCAACGAAATGGGTAGTTCGTTTTTATGTCCAGCTGCACTTTCTATTGCGGATATAACACTCTTTGAAGATGGAGGGTACTTCATGAGCTCATATTCTAGAGTAAGATTTAGAGGTACTTTATGAAATATAGCTTTATACTCTAACTTTGCCTGTCAATTCAGTCGTTTTCTCCAGTTTTAAATGAAAAATATTGCTATGTATTACGGAAATCAATTGGCGCGTCTAAGACCGTCGTGACGGCCGTTAGACCGTCACGCCCTCTCCTCCGCCGCTCTCAACTCCCTTGTGTGTTCGTGGCGCGTATACTATATACTACATTACTTCTCCATGCGAGTGTACTGCGTGTGCCTCTGTATTCCACTACAGTATACTTGATTAATTTCGATGTTTCATATCTGGCGAGCGTCTCGTGATAGTTACATTTTAATAATAAAACATAGGCTGAAGAAATTCAGCTTTATAACATTGATAGTTTTATTTAAATAAGTACATTCGTTTTTGAGTTTACTTCTTACGAACAAATAATACTTACACCACAAAGTATATATTTTCGTTATTTGTTACTCCAAGATTAAAATACTCCCAGAAAAACTTTCTGTATACGTGTATTTAACTGACACAATACGATAGTAACTTTAACCTCAATTACACGGTCTTTGTATTGCCGCATAGTCGTTCCTTTGATTTCGTACCGGCAAAATCAATTATATGTTATGTATTAAAGGTGGAGTTCTAAGATCTGTACCAGGAAATTGGAGGTTCTTTGAAGAATTCCGTTCAAAATATCAGATGTCTTATATAAAATCTGAGAAGTGAAATACGCACGTACTTGTAACCATATAGGTACATTACATAAATGTTGATAGAGTGATATTCGTAGAGAATTGGGATTAGTGATTCGGAAGGCACGAAAATAAGGCGTCTGCCACTTCTTCTGAATATAATAGATACTTCTATTAAAGAAGCAACAGCGACATTCTGAATAAACATAGGTCCGATGCGACGGTTAGATAAATAAAAAAAATGTTTCACGGCTTTGCCTTACAGCCCCCGAAACCGTGGTACGGCTCCAGTCCAAATTTTAAACAAAACTTAGATATTGATATTTATCTTTAAATTACAGACGGACAGATACTCAAATTTAAGATTAGATTAGATTAGATATAAAGTATGGTGCTATTAAACCAAAACAATTACTTCTGATAACATAAAAAATATTTTTTTGGTACAAAATATTAGGTTTATCAAGGTTATTAACCCGATTTTGCTCTTATCTACACCAGAAATTGACGAAAATAATGATTCTGGACTTCAAAGAGTGTTTTGATAAACAAACCGGCAGTTTTTACGGTTTTTACGGAAGACGTTTGCTAAAATGAAGTATATCCGAGTCAGCACTAGATAACTTTTATATTCTCATCATTCTAGGGTTGTTTCCAACTACATAGATAGGTACAAAGCTTTATAATAGAACTGTGTGTTCTTTGTGATTAGCTGCGATCTTTACGTCTAAATCTTCTAATCTAATCTATATTTTCAACGGTCGTCAAAAAAGGAGGAGGATCTCAATTCGGGTTTTTTAAATGTTTGCTAGCTCAGAACTCCGTCATTTATAAACAGTTTTGAAAAAAAATTTTTTATTTAAAAGGATTGGTCCCATTTTTGTTTTCGTGTAAAACGGTTTAGTAGTTTTTCAGAAATTTTGAATAAACAGATTTTTAAGGCAATTATTGTCATAACTCGATGAAATGAAGCTGTATGCCGATTTCGATAATTTTTTATTTTTATCAGCACCAAACGACTTCAAAATCAACGGCGAAACGAAATATTTTATTATTTCTTGCTTTTCAATGAACAATGTTTGAAGTCGGTATACTTAAAAAAAAGTTAATTTATATGTTTATTATTAAACACCAATGTCCACTGAAATTTGTACTTTTAAATATTTTATTATATCAAAAAAGGAGTAAAAAATGGTTTTTTTTAATACTAGACAACATTTAGCACGGCGGTATACCGGCTTAACTATACAAAAGTATCTACAAACAATTGAAATTAACTTTACTTTGGTATTTCTTAATCTTATGCTTAGAATAAAAAAAAATCCTGTAACTAATTCAAAAGCAATAAACATTCATTAAAACGATAACCATCATGCACATTAACTATTAAGGGGCAACATACTGAGAAAAAGCGAAATTGGAACAAACCCTGTCGGCTATTACGGGGCGCGTTATCAGGACTATGTGATAAGCGAGCGACGAACGAGCTTCAAGTTGAGAATCCTCCATCATTTTTTATAACGCAATATGCTCGCCATAAATAGTCATAGCCTTCCCTCGGCGTTATTTGCTTTGTCTTAAGCGAACTGCGTTATTGAGTAAACGGTGGGTTAACAATGTTTTGATGAGGCTTTTCGCAAAAGTTATCACGATTTTTAATATATACGCAAGTTTGATTAGAAAATCTGCAAGCAATCAGGTAAAATTTGCAACTAACAACCAGTTGTGCGACTGCGTTTCGGTCGCTATAGCAACTGGTCGAAAATTGCACACATTTAGCTAAGTTTTAATCTAGTTGCTCTCGTATGAATCAATGTGTCAACGTCATCAAAAACTGTTTAATTTATGTAATTTTTTCGAATGAGAAATTTTCGGTGCAACGCCGGACCAATCAATGTGTGGCCTACTTAAGTTTAGTTGCGTTTTGACAGGATGTAGATATTATGACATCCATCGCAGTTGCTAGTAATATTCCGTGATTAGGCTGTCAGGGTTCTGCCCACAAGCGAAGAGAAGATTTTATTCAAGTTAAAAGACTAGATACGAGTATATATGCACATGAGTCGCAGCGTAGGTAATCGTTTCTGTTGCAGTAATCCAACATTATGGGTTCACATCATCGTATCTTTTTACTCTGAAAGTTCTTTTTGTTTAAAACTTCTCTTTACCTTTCTTATATTTGAAATTTTCATAGGTTTATGATCCACATGGGAATTGAACCCGAGACAAGAAAATCAGCTAACTGTACGCCGCCATGATTTTTAAAGGGTTTCTTGCAACTTTTATAAAATAATATTCTACAATATTACATAATTCAAATGCAATCAGGAACGCAGTAGGTACTAAAATTAGGCGTGCATGCATGCATTGCAAGAATCGAGGGAAATTATGCTCTATCCGACTTGTCTATATATAGGAGACCTATGGATATAGAGATATGAGTCAAGTACCAGCTATTGTTATTCTAAACATATTCAGAAAGACGTTAAGTTTTACATTTTTCCAATAACATTACCGCACAGTGTTTTAAATAAAACCAATATTGTAGACTTTATACTTAATTGAATATTCAGCAGCGTTGTTTAATGGAGCCACGTATTCTTGAGAAGTTCCGTTTTATTTACAACCTCACTTTCCTTATGAATATGGTAAATGTTGTTTTAAATTAAGAAATTATTTCGAAAGGGAATGCTAAGGACGACCTAAGTGTTCTTTTATTGAACATCGAAGGCAATGTTAAAAGTACACAGAATGACCAAGCATGTATGGAAGGTATGTACGAATAAAAGATGCGAAAGAGGTATGCCAAAATCGTAGCAAATGGCATTCGATTGTCTCTGCATATCCCTCTTGGGATAAAAAGCATGATGATAGATAGATAGATAGATAGATAGATAATAATTTCAGGTATTTTTTGTTTTGTGTGACTGAACTTGAAAGCATATTTTTCAAGACAAAATTGAATCTTTGAAACTTGCGTCTTTGTCATTGCCTAATCAACTATAAATATATTTAAATATGTATTAGATATTTTCTGTCCACTGGCATATTTTATTCCATTTTAAATAATTTTAATAATATTTTATTTACAGAAGATGTACGCGCCCTAGAGAGTAATACTCTCTGCCTACCCCTTTGCGAATGAGGCGTGAAGGTATGTATTATTATATATATAGGTATGTATGTATATAAATATTAATACAGGATAAACAGGATGCCCTCCGAACACGATAAATTAAAGCTCAACATTATTGGCTTGATTCAAGATTAAAACCAAGGTGAGAGAATACGGCAGAAATCGTCGACCCATCTAAAATTATAAATTTGAGTCAATTGGCCTAAATACTAAAGGTATGTAGAGATACAGTACCATTTGTCCATGTGCATAAAAGGGCTAGCTTCTTTTAGCAAATAAAGCTGGGAAACGCTGCTAGTATTCCTTTTAAAATTACATTATTTTTAATATAAGTGATATAAATTAAAAAGAAATAATGAACACAACATATTTCAGAAATTGTAGCGTGGCGCCATAATAAAGGAGAACCGCAAACCGCTATTTCGAATATAAATGACTAACTAACATTTAGTGGTTGTATTAAAAATCCAAACTACGAAATAATAATAATATTCAGAGTGCTGCATTTTAGCCAAATTGTTTTGCCCATAAACAAGATGGAATTAATGTTTGCGAATCCTCATAAAATGTAAAACTTTTGTTATAAATTCAATGAGCTCTCGAAACATCTACTGCCTTTTTTGTCACGAAATGATCATATAGAGTTTTATTTTTATATCCACTCACCCTTTTACCACAAAGAATTTATTTTTATCAACGAGGTATAAATTTAGATTTGGTACAGACTTCAATACGACTAGGCTTTTCCATCGAAATATACCTCATCAGAACTGACGACTCGTTAAGTATAGCTTCATAAATACCATCGGCTAATAAGAGAAAAAGCCAGATACGCGAATCGAAATATAATATATAATTATCGTGGTGACCCTAGAAATATTTTTTTTACAATTTATCGTTAATTTGAGCAAGCTGTCACCGCCGTGACCGCACTGTAGATGGTAGAATTGATAAATGAACATGTCCGTGCGACGTTGCGTTGATGCTGTCAACGCGGGCCGGCCGTAGATTGTATGCTACATATTTCGCATGTTGATTAATTACTACAAACACGTCTATATGCGAATCTGTATTTCAAAATTATTGTTTGAATATGCGGAATTTGGGGTTGACAGAAAAAAATATAGTGACCGCATAATTGTTGATCAATTTTGTTGTTTTGTTGTTCAAAACGTTATTATCAAAAAAGTACTATAGAAACTAACTTATCGCTCCGGTTATTAACTTACATCTCCTTTTATATTTTTGAGTTCATACTAAAATCCCATATAAAAAGCATATGAAAAGAAATCACTGAACATAATATATTTATTTACATAGGTATTAAAGTACAAAATTACAAAAATAAAATAAAATTACGAATAAAAAAATTCATGTAAATCGCTATCTACTGGGAGAGTACCCAGCAGACTGGCTGCATTGCCTCGTTGGATGGCAATGCTTATTAATTGACCGAAATAAGAACCAGGTTTTCTAATTTTCCAGGAAACTATTCAAATTTATGTTTACCTAAAAACCTTAAATATTTAAACAATTAAAAAAATTGCAAACCTATCCAGCCTTTACCAAGTGTTACTACGTTTACCAACGAACAATATTTAATTTTTTTTTCCTTCACAGGTTCCCTTACAGCTCCCGAAACCGTTACGGTCTCAGGGTACCCAGCGAAAGACCAAGTCTCCCTGTTTTAGCCGTATTTGTGTATATACCTAACGAGCGGCCAGTTCTGTTGAGGTATATTTAGATGGAAATAAATGTGGTTTGTCGGATTATTTACATAAGTTTTTTATTAAAAAAACCCATTGATAAATACCAGACTTAACCACTCGGCCACCGACGCACTCCATACATATAGCGTATTTACCTCAATATTTATGTGTGAATTAATATTGTTTAGTAAATAGAATCCGTCCGAATTTTGCCTGTTGGTCGCTAACTTTATAAATGTACACATTTTTTTTTATTTAACGTATTGTGTAACGCAATCTATTCTTCTACGATTGCTATACAAAAAACTCAGTAAGAAATAATGAAAATATTTTAATTTCCCAGAAATGTGTAAATTCATCATTTAGGAATAATTTGTTTCACATCGCTTACAAAGGCTCAGTGTACACGGCCTGAATAACATCCGCCATTGTCACAACACGTTGCCCCTTATTTAATATGGAGCGAACATACTCATTAATTATTTATTAAGCTTCTGTACGCAATAAATATTGTAATAATCATATTTCACTACATTCAACGATAGAGCAATGGTTGGACTGGCTGGACTTTAACCGGGTTTAATTCGTGCTAGAGCCAAAAAGGTTCTTATCAATTTTCTTTTTAAAAATCCTATGGAATTATTGTTCCTAAAGGTGTTCGTCCAATCGCCGGCGAGCCGCCATATACGGTCCTCCAAAATCGACCACAGACTCGTTCAATTGTTGTAACGTACGGTTCGCCATTCGTTTTTAAATCGTTGTAATTGTGGTTGATTTCGATAGCCGGAACGATCTGTCACGCACACACGGATGTTTAATCGAATATTGTGCGTCTGTGTGAGTGAGTGAATCGTATGATTTAAATCGCTAATGTGTGACCTGTATTCAATCTCGATCATACGGCTACCAGCGCGTGGACTACTTTAGTCACAGACTCGCCACCTTCGGGCTTAGACAATGTACAACTCAGCGAACAGAGTAGAATGTAGAATAGATAACTTTAAATGTATGGGATAGACTGAAATACAACCACGTGACCTAACAAAACTGCAATGTCCTTCACTCTAACGAAACCAAGGAGTTTATATACACAAACTTCTTGAAGTATATAAACTTCTTGGAAAAAACGAAGCGGAATTATGTCATGTTGTCTACATCTTTCGTGAATGCAAAGTTAATGTCGGCCTATACCCTGTAGATGAAGCTGAAAAAAAATACAAAGAATCAAATTTCGATCGAGCATTCGTACATTGTTCTCTTTAAGATGAAAAATGAGCTAAATGTGGACACTGTTATTACCACCCTTTAACTTGAACAATTTCAAAGCATTCGCAATCGCCGAGAGCCTCACAAAGTAGGAGAAATAGTAGGTCATAATAGTAGAAACTATCATAAAATTTTCTCTGTCCTGTGATAAAAGATCGACATTCTAACAACTTAACCATTGCCTTGACGATATATCTTATACTAAACTTTCCGCCCCCGGCTCCGCCCGTGGATATATTCGAACAATCCCACTGTATGTATGTTTGATACTCAATCAGGCCAGAACGGCTAAACGGATCTGGATGAAATTTGGCACAAAGATAGAGTCTAGAATAGCACATAGGCTACTTTTTATCTCGGAAAAAGCATAGTCCCCGTGGGATAGATTTGTTTTTGTTTTTCACGGAATTGACATGATTTTTTGCATAGTGATAGTTAAGGGGTCAAATAATGACATATATTACTTTTTATACCGCGAAAGCGGGTGGGGGAGGGGCAAATTACAGCCTCAGGATTATTTCTTTTTGGATCTATTTCCACTTATTGAAATAATTTTAAGTATCGGTTCAGTATAGTTTTTTAGTTTATTCATTACAAACAAACATACACAAAATCATATTTGACTTCTTTATAATATTATTAGCATAGATATAAAAATGGATGTCTGTTTGTGCCATATAAACTCAAAAACTACTAGACCGATTTTGTTACTGTTTAAGCGATTAGATAGACTGATTCATTAGGAAGGTTTGTATGTATGAAACATCACGCTACATACGTCTTTTGGGAGCGGCGCAGTAACCAATTATGTCAGTGTTCCTAATTCGACGAGTTGTACTGGAGCCGGGGCGGTTAGGTTAGGTTAGTCCATTAGGTGGTAGCAATTTCATATGTTTTTAATATACAGGTATACGAATGAAAACATGTATAGAAAGGGAAATTGGAAAAGCCAAAGCAAACATAGTCTACAGGAAATTGGTTCGGGATATGAAAAGAGACTATTAGATATTGCATCAATAGAAATACGGTCAGACTAACTACTCGGTTTTCATCCGCAAATATTGTCGATGCCTTAGCAGATTAGCTCTCATATTTGTATTGAAAACGGAATAAATAAGTAATTTTGAGATATTTCTTCTGAAATTCGTCAACGTTCCTATTATCTTGACGGGCTTGATCCCGGATCCCGGCCATGTACCAATGGGTGATTTATATAAATAAAAAAAAATGTACATAATCTGACAAACCACACTTAGAGGCTTTTCCATATAAATATACTTCAAAAGAACTGGCCACTAGTTAGTTATAGCCTCACAAATACCATCGGCTAAAAGAGGGCGACTTGGTCTTACGCTGGGTAACCTGGGACCGTAATACGTAACCCGTAAAGAAAGAAATAAAAATATGATATTATTCAAGATGAATTAGCGTACCTAAGACACTGGTAACAATGTCCATATTTAGTTGCCCACATTAATCAGAATCATATTTTCACCAACTTTTTAACTGCATCCAATAGGAACAGGGATCATATCGAACCTGGCTCCCAATATCTATGTGTGGTATAGCCTATTCTATAGCCTGTGTCATATTTATTGTTTTTTATTTTGTATGCGAAATTAAATGGATCAAATCATTCAAAACATTACCAAGCCCCTGTTTTATTTAGCTGATGGACACCTAATGAGTGGCCAGCCCTATAGAGGTATTTTGAAATGGAAAATGCCGTTAAATGTAAATAAAAAATGTATCTATAAAAACCGCAAAAAATCACGTTTGTTGTATGGGAGCCCCCCTTAAATATTAATTTTATTTTAATTTAATTATTTATTTTTAAAGTGAATATATAACTAAATATTCTGTGAATATTTCAAGCGTCTACCTGTTGCCGTTATCGATATCGACCAAAAATGAGCAAAAAAAATGACGAGCCCCCTTAAATATTTATTTTATCCTGTTTTTTAGTATTTGTTGTTATAGTGGCAACAGAAATACATCATCTGTAAAAATTTCAACTGTCTAACTATCACAGTTCATGAGATACAGCCTGGTGACAGACAGACAGACAGAACGAACGGACGGACAGCGGAGCCTTAGTAATAGGGTTGCCGTTTTTTTGCTCTTTGGGTACGGAACTAAAAAAATAGTGTATTCAAACGAAACTAGATTGTTGAAATTCAACAAAGCCATTTTTTAAGCTAATAAAACTATATTATATAGAGGAATTTCTGAAAGTTCTAATTAAAGCTAACATGAAAATATGAGGCAGATACTCTGCTCTCGTGAAACCGTTTACCACTGCACTGTATAACGAGCTCTGTTTATGTCCTTCCATGTCGGTTCCATTGCAGCGAATTATAAATTGTGTTTTTAATTTTAAACATTTTAATTTGTTCTTATATTCTAGTAATTTTAAATGTTGTAATACTTGACGTCATAAGGGTTGAAAGGATTTTGTTTAAAATTTGTTTAACATAAACGCTACTAAATTAGGAGTGCCGTAATTTTTTTCAATCATAATTTTAAACCTGTTAACAAAATAAAATAAGATTAATTTCTTCTGTTATCTTTAGAATGGTCAATTTTGGGGGTTAATTTTGGGGGAAAAAGTATTTTTTTCAAGTGCAAATGGAGGATATTAAATACAAATAAATATTTTTTATAATTTTAAAATGTATAGGTACTTTAAATTATATTACATACGGAAACGCCCGCCCCTCCCTTAGTCTAAAATAAAAAAAATAGTAAATATAGGGCCTCGCTCATAGTTTACAGGAAAACCTAAACAGAAAACGCGAGTCGCTCTTGGCCAATTTTCATTTTTATTTCAAATTATTTGAATAATTTTAAATGTACCAGAAGAACTACAAATGAAATTTTGATTATGTACTGTGTACTAGGTATATAGAGTTTTAGTTATCTTTACAAATTAATTGCCTGTCACCTTCAGATTCTGTGATGTTTATAGAACGACTTCATTTCTAGTCACAGTAAGTAATTATAATATAACAATAATAATAACAATATTTGCTTAGAAATCTCGAAGGGGATATTCCTTATTTATTTAATATTTTTATATTTAGTTTTTATTTAAATTTAGGTTGCTTAGATATATTTAAAATTTTGTAAAATTGCCTATGTTTATTTATTAAAAATAACTCATAATTCTTAAAATTGTCTTGGGTTCAATCCCCATTCGAGAAAAAACAGCAAAACACATTGTCCTTTAAAATATTAATCTACTTCTTTTTTTATTATTTTATTTGCAAATGTATTTATTTAAGTAATTTTATTCACACTACAAACATAAATCTAAAATATACATTAAATTTAATCTTAAAAACCTTAAATACCTTAAAACTAAAAAGAAAAAGAAAAGGGATGAAGGAATCAAATGTAGAATACCTCCTCCGGCTCTGAAGAAAATCCAATCGTGCCAAGAACACTCGCTGCATAACCTCTTTGAATCTCCAAGCTTATGCGGTGAATGAAAAAACTCTAAGCTCGGTGATCACCAGAATTTTCGATGAGAAGTTTCCAAATTTTATCAGCAAACTTCTTAGAGTCTGATGACCACGGGCCAAGAGTCTCAACCGCAAAAGCAAGAAAGTCAAAGTGATCTAGCAGCGAGGATTACTTTTGAATTTTTAAAAGTGCCGCCTCTACTTCTTGTGATTCGAAGGGAACTTCATGACTTTTAAATAAATGTTAAAAATTAATATTTATTAAAAATACTTTACGAATTTTGTTTTAAGTTATCTATTGCAGCTGTAAACCATTGTTAGTCATTTATCTCTGACGAACTAACAAATAACGGTTTGTAAAAGAGATTCAGAAAAAATAAACGGATATTGTGGAGCTGGGAGTGTTTTCAATTCCATCAATGTCCACCGCCGTTGGTCGGGTTGGAGTTTAGTTAACTTGTAAATCTACACTTTTGACTCAATTGCCAATGTTGTTTTAGCAATAATTTCAAATGTTTATTGATTTTAATTGCTTTTTTGAGAGAAAGTCGTGGATTTATTTGACCTTTATAATAATTTGGCTATTACATAAAATATAAAAACTGCCCAAATAAAAAAAATGAAATAATCGGTATTTTTAAATAAAACTTAAGAAAGGTCTATTTTCAGAAGTGTTTACAACGCCTTTACCTGCGCTACCAAACATGAGAATTTGATTAAATTCCGGTATGAACAAATATTTATAATTGTATGCCCGGTAAATACAATTTAGGATGAACAAATATTTATAATTTTAATGAAGTTCAATAGAAATATATATGTAAGTTAGACAATTTCCTTACAAAATTTCGCAAGAACATAAAAAATAAAATACTACATTTTTATCCACGCTTGACGATAGTACATGCAATAGGGGTTTTTATTTAAATTTAGCTCCACAACAGAGCGTGGATCCTGTTTTTATTGTTTCCTACGTAAACGTCAGCGGGTGACGGTTGTGTTTGCTTACAAATGGTCTTGTTTTGGAGTAGCTCTTTTATTTTACTGTTATATTCTGTCTACAATTTTGGGTGGCTATAGTTCTGATGTATAACTTTGCATATTCTTTCGAAACAAGTAGATATTTGATAACTTACAAGTGTTTTTCTCTGGATTTTTTTATATTACATATAAACATAAACAAAATAAACGTTTTTTTTATTTAGTAGAGTAGTAGGTTCGATAAATAACCTACAAATAAAGGATATCAAAATGTTTTGCTTGAGCTGAAATTCGAACTCAGGACTGCCTTCTATGTGGCTTAGATATTACATTAATTAAAGTGACTATAATTCAATGAATTGTGGTAAATGCGAAATTTTTTATGTAAATATGTTTGAACGGCTGAACAAAATTAAATTATATTTGGAACGGAAATAGATTATATTCTGAATGACTTTTATTTATTTAAATACAGAATTATATAAAATAAACTTAAATGTAATTTTAAAAATAATCCAAACTGCTTCCGTTCGGCTGAACAAAATTAAATGATATTTGGAACGGAAATAGATTATATTCTGAATGGCTTTTATTTATTTAAATACAGAATTATATAAAATAAACTTAAATGTAATTTTAAAAATAATCCAGACTGCTTCCGTACGGAAGGGTGCCTAGAACGCTGGCTGAATTGCCTCCCTACATTTGCGAGACTGATTTTTCTGTGCGAAGTATAAGCCAGCCATCTGGTCTCCGTCAGCCGCGACGACAAGCCCGCATAGATTTTTCTTTAAAAATTCTAGATTATCACATAGTGCGGGGCGGGGAAGGAGCTTCAAATATATAATATTTCCACACAAGTAAAACCGCGGACATAAGCTAGTTATTACTAAATGTTTTAAACTCCAAAGTAACTAAAAAATATGTACGCGTTGTTATCTAAATCCATGTAACCCAAAAACTGGTTGGAGTTGTTGTTAATTGAATCACTGAAAACTATTTTACAGTCGGGCTTCGAGCAAAATTATCTGAAACTTTGTTTAGGGTACTAGTATAGCGGATTATTCGGTTACAGCTTAGCTACATTGTTGAAAACACCTTTCATATTTTCAAAACGATGCGACGTAAAGCTCGTATATTGAAAAGCAAATAACACATACACATGTTCACTGTCTTCATACCTTGCGGTGTGGCCAGAGACACTAGAAACAGTGTCCTCTTTTTACTAGTTGTCTATATTGGGCCTATAGATGTATCACTTCTTTAACAGACGGAAATATCTGTTATTTTTAGTAGTGCGGGCGCCCATCCGAAGCACGAGAACAAATAAACTCTAATCATAAAGTTTTTTTATATGGAGAGCCGAAATCACTACAATACTTGGCAGCTAAATTCAGCTTTGAGGGGCTAGAATGTTTTTCGCTGTCAAGCCAATTTCATTGGGAAATCTCGTACTAGCAACTCAAAAATCTAGCAGCTACGCAGTATAGGTAATTAATTGATTAAAGAAAAAAATGTTACACCTGGATTATTTAATATGCATAATGTATCTCTATCGAAGCTGAGTTTTGAGGACGAGAGAATTATTATATATCTACCGCAACCTTTCGTTGATCGGATTATAAAGTACAGTGAAAACCCTCTATAGAGAGTGGGCAGTACAAGGAGGGAGTTTAAATGCTAAATGAAATCCTAATATTGTAATGGGTTTATCTTAGGGTTAAAAATATAACAATCAATAGAAGATTCTCATTTCATAAACCCACTTATGGGACTTGACCAAACATTCCCAGAACACTTGCTCTAAGAACTTTCATTGACATAGCGCATAATGACGGGAACTATAATATTAATCAAAATAGGCGCACATGTGCGGTAGAGAATGTTGGAACCTTTGTAAAAACTTGGGAATCCACTGTTAAGCCATATTTTTGACGATATAGAGAGTGATGAGTCTCACATGTATGAGTTAGTATGAAACTAACCAAATACCATAAAGTAAATTGTAAGGTACTCTCTTTATATTTTTATATCAAAGACTAGCTATTTCAAAAATCTAATTTGAATATTTTTTGTTTTATATGCAGTAGTTTATTTAAACAACAAATTGACGTTTTCATTTAGGTAAAAGAGCCATTCTGCCCCATTTCTCAACTCATTTGTCTAATTAGTAGTGCCACGGTGTACACTATTTTTATCAAAAACAATCAGAACCATGAGACAGAAACGATACTTTATCTAAATGATGACGTCTCTTTGTCGTCTGTTAGTAAAAATTTGAAAATTTATTTAAAAAAAACTTCTAAATAGAAAACAAAAATGTTAAAATTAGCTTCTTAAAATAGCTTAATCTATGATATAAAAATATAAAATTCATGCCTTAGTTTTTAATTTACATACCACATTCGCCTAATATTAAAATTATAGCGAGTGACACTATAGATGGTTTACACTGTATGTTAAAAAGCAATTTACTAAGTGGGTGTATTTTATGTATACATGTAAAATATATTTTATGTAAAATGGAACAACTCTTTTTCAGGAAGAAAATAATGTCTTAAAATGTATTCGGCATTTTAATTAAAATTTTATAATTTTTATTACATTTATTCGGCATTTACTGTAGTTACAAATATCTAAACCCACTTATTATTATAATAGTATTGACCCGCCAAAATTGTATATCAAAATATATTTTTACTTGAAAAAAAGATATTTTCTGGGATGAAAGTCACTCACCGGTCCTCTAGCTATCTCTGTGCAAAAAAATAAATTGATCCGTTACTCCGTTTTGGTATAAAATAATCAATTCATTGTGCACCAATTTTCTTTAAGATTTAATATTTTAATATTTTTTTTCTTGATCTGTAAAACTTTGACAGTATCCTAGCTATTAAGGTTAACGATAGGCTTGACACCTAACTCAGTGCCACGGCAGTACATTTTTTAAGCTGCATTAGTTTTTGGTATCCCAAAAAATAGTTATCAGAAAATATAATGAAACTGTATTTCTTTCAATTGCGACTATCTGTACAATGTACAGTAAACAAACCGTCGTTGTTTAAACAACATCACAAACAGTATCTGTCGAGATACCTACTAACGTAATAAGGCTTCCATCAATTTAATTTTCTACGGATAAGTATAAAAAGAAATCTACGCCATTCTCTCATTCGTTCTGATAAAATGTCACAGACAGGTGTCAGTGAACCGCCATACGCATAATGAAATTACAAAAATACATTATTTCGGGTAGCATTCATAGAACTGAGAACTAAAACCACTGACTAGATAGATATTTAAAAATGCATCTATGTTCTAAAGACCAAATTTAAGTGTCCGACAAACTCCAGTTTTTACTAAAAATATCCCTGAATTAACTAATAACAACGCTACCCTACTGATATATGAATACAGTGTACATAAAACCCATATCACAACCCATTATACACATAGAGTGAGTCTGACATATTGTTCTATGTTCATTGTTCATACAAATACATCCAATTCAATCGTCCAATTAGTGCAATAGAGATTCATTCATATAAAGATGCTCATGGGTAGTCATTGATTTGGAAAGGTATAGTCCGTACTTTGTAATAATTTGAAAATTTAATTCACAAAAGCGAATGACTCCTCACAAACGAAAATGGGAGCCATTCTAGTAATAAAATTATTTAATTTGTTATTATTTTTACGGTTCCGTAGCCAAATGGCGAAAACAGAGCTCTTATAAGTTCGTCAAGTCCGTCCGTCCGTAGAGTAACAGGCTTTTTTGATCGATTTATAGAAATGGCTACATACAACAATCCAACGACTGTGAGTAAAAGGAATACTCCCCAACGCGTATCGCTGGAAAGTTGCATATATACCAATCTATTAAATATTTTCAATGGCGCGATACAAGTTTCAATGAGATAGTAACGGTGCGACATCTATCGACGCGATGTGCCGCCACATGACTTCCTTCCCAGACCAACATCCATTTTAGCGTAGTCAGCTGTGATGGATTGTATGGTGGACTGCAGTGCGGAATCACATGTCGTGATGTGGGAATGACCTGTCGTCATCGGGGCGTGAACAGGAGGACCTGGTAAGGACTGATATGTCGTCAGTGGGAAGTGGGAGTAGAATGCGGGGTCATGTAATGTGGCTGGACAGGCTGTGTTCATATACGGTGTCACCAATATAGAAATGGCTACATATAACAATCCAACGACTGTGAATAAAAGGAATATTGCCCAACGCGTGTCGCTGTAAAGTTGTATACATGGCAATCTATTAAATATTTTCAATGGCGCGATACAGGTTTCAATGAGATAGTAACGGTGCGACATCTATCGACACGATGTGCCGCCACAGATTCATATGATAATTTACAGAAAATTAAATAAAATAAAATATATAAATAAAACTTTTTTCCTTCATAATAAAATTTTATTTACCCCTGCAAAGTATTTGTATACTTTTTTATACTTAGCACTATCTTTAATATAAAAAAACCTAAACATTTTACACCAAACATTTCGAAATGTTTCATCAAAATCGACAAACAAATAATGCCATTTCAGATGACTCGCATTTCCAATTTATCGGTCGTGGGATAATGGCTTACCGCTGTTGATGCAAATGAGGTAGAGAAAAAAGGGGAAGATACCAAGCTTCTAAGGATATCACTATTTAAGGAAGTAAAGTAAAATCAATATTACACAAGATCACCATATTAGGTGAGTATATACATTCTCAATATACCTCAATAGAACTTACACCTTGGGGTGGCCAAAACATACTTACCGGGAAACGTAAAGTCAAATTCTAAATAGTCTAAATAAATTAGGCTGAGTTGGTTCACATCAGATGTTGTCCTTAGGAAAAATGCAAAACATGTTGCGGCTCAATGCTTACAGCTTTGATTCATACACAGATTTTGGATTTTCGCTTCCGAGAGCCGTGAAGGTACAAAAAAAACCCGCCAAGTGCGAGTCGGACTCGCGCACGAAGGGTCCCGTACCATTATCTATAAAAACGGCAAAAAAAATTACGTTTGTTGTATGGGAGCCACCTTAAATATTTATTTTATTCTGTTTTTTAGTATGTGTTAATGTAACGGCAACAAAAATACATCAACTGTGAAAATTACAACTGTCTAACTATCACGGTTCGTTAGATACAGCCTGGTGACAGACGGACAGACAGACAGACGGACGGACAGCGGAGTCTTAGTAATAGGGTTTCCGTTTTTACCCTTTGGGTACGGAACCCTAAAAAAGACCTAGTGGAAAACGCTATCAGATCACTGTTATATAATAATGCTAAAAAATATAGGAAACTAGCGTAGGTACAGTAGTTTCTGAGATTAGCCCGATCAAACACACACTCAGCGCGGCGGGGGACTTTAATTTAAAATATGTACCTAGTGCTAGGTAATTGTGTAGGTCTAAATGAGGTAGGTACAAGATAGTCCGCGAAGTATTAATATGCAATTTAAACAGCGCAGTGAAATCACGCGTAAAATTCGCTGTATCAGAGCAATTTGCATTGTAGCCCACGCACTGGACCGGTAACTCACCAAGAATTTTCAGTCCGGCCGCCGTATGATCGAGATTGAACACAGGCGATTAGATCACATGCAATTCACTCACTCACACAGACACACCAGATTCGATTAAACAAAGGAGTGTGTGTGACAGATCGTTCCGGCCATCGAAATCAACCACAAAAACAACGATTTGGCGGACCATTCGTTAATGTGTGGGCACCATAAAACTAAATTTGTACCCGACCGAAGCTGGCCCCGTTCACTAGTGTATTCTATAATAAATTGTAACTAACTTTAACACAATAACTTATGAATTTACAATAATGAAATGAACATATTTCTCTTCGGTCGTTAGGTTGAGAACTAGGTAGTTATCTCCACAACTTTCGTAACTGGTCTATTGTAATGAAATATCAACACTAGCGTGGCCTCTAACAACAGGCGGCTCTCGACGTTCTATTATGTCTTCAATAAGTGACTTTAATAAGACGCTCTCTATTGAATTGTTGCGTTCCGATGGAGGAATTTGAAATTTCTTAAAGGGAAAATAACTTGGGTTTCTGAGGGAACTCTGGGGTCCCCAACGAAAGATAAACATCATTATTATGTTTAGGTTAAGTTTGTTAAGTTTTTTTTACATGATTGACAGACAACGCACGGCCAAAACCGGTGTTCTTAGAGATTAGAAATTTGAAGGAAATATTCCTGGAGTACCCTAGGGTGAAATTTTCTAAAGGGGTGGTAACGTTTGTATGGAGAAACATTTTTTTAAGTTACGATGATGACGCTTGTAAAATATACTCCGCAAAGAAATAAAATATTTAACACTTTTTTTATTATTTTAGAAATAAGGAAATGAAGTGGTTGACAGATGGCTAGTTCGTAATATTTGTTAATCGAACTAAAACAACAGTTCATGACTCAAATTCTTCCAATAACATGTTATTTGACAATATTTGAGCATTAAAACCCACTCAGTAATCGTTCAGTTCCTTTTATACTGCTAAATTTTCCTTTTATAAATAGAAAGCAGAAAACACCCGTTTAAAATGATTGAAGCGGAACGCACAGATAATGAAAGGTGCAAGTTCTCTTGCCAGTCCTGAAATTCCGAGACTAGACGCTAACTGAAAGCTGAAAAGCCTTTAGACTCGAAAATAAACGTTCTTAGAGATAAAATAATTGTGAATATGTTATCACGTAATTAATTCCTGTGAATTTCATATCCTACATTAAAATAATGATACTCTAACATCCTGTTCTTTACGCTTTCTTCTTATAAGGGTAGGCTGAGAGGATTTAGCAACACCTTCATCTACTTTACATTCATACAGCGATTTATACACATAAGTATTTGAGTACCTACTGCGTTATTTTACCTTTTTCAAGTAGATCATTGATTTGAAATCATTTGGCATCACTACATTCGATTGTCTCTGCCTACCCCTCTTGTGATGCAATATTAATTTCAATCTACTTCTTTCAATTTCTGCCTCATAAATTTAACTAATAATTATTTTTTGGATATAATATTAATTTTCATATATGGGTCCTTAGAAATTTCCTAATAAGACTAAAACTAAAACAATTTGATTGATTTTCTTATATTATCCATATCTAGAGGCTAAGTTTTCTTGCATTATTTGTATAATTATTTTATTCCTTAGTCGTAGTTGTGAAAAATATATAAAAAATAAATATTCAAAACATAATAGAGCATTTTATCCAAGGTCAACTTGAAATCCAATTTAAAAGCTAGTTACTAGGTTTACGATGCTATAAATGCTACATTATTAAACCTCCATCGTGCTAAAATTCCTACGGGTGTTGAATTATACGCAATTACGTTGTTGGTTGCCCAGCGTATCTCGCTTCTCAATTACCTACAACGTGAGATCTCAAATGACAGTATTATAGTCCAACTATTCATAGTACTAGAAATTTTGAGGTTAATTTTTAAGAGAATTTTTTTATATACATTTGAACTAGTATTATCAAAATAGCAATTAATTGATGTAATTTTTTTTTACGCAGAGATAGTTGGAGGGCCGTAATGTGATATAGGTTTAATTCTCAGTGGCTTCTGGCACAAATATTATTTAAATTTAAAAAATACCAGGTATAAACTCTTCACTATTTTTGTCTAATTTAACAAACTTTTAGATAGATAGAGCAATATTGACGTAATTTTTTGCACAAGGATAGTTGGAGGGCCGGAGGAGAGTGACATAGACTAACTTATTATCCCCGAAAAGCTAGTAGTTTATAAATGTATTTAAATTAATGATCTACTCTTTATTTTAACTCGATTATCTTGATTTCTATGATAAAAATAATTTTGATATTTTTTTAATTAACGAATCCGCGCAAGCTCAGTCTGTAAATAAATCAATCGAAGAAATGCAAGTATGAGATTAAAACTAATTAAGGAAAATTCCTAAATTCTTAACAAACAGAAAATAAAACTTTTTTTTTAATAAACAATTATTTCAAAATATAAAATGTTTTGGTGAACCTATCGGACTATAATACAAGACGTAGTTCACTATGAACCACTCATATTTAATTATGATAATGGAAGGTACGAAAATAGTGAAAACTTGCTCAAAGAGCAGTCCCTTTTTAACCGACTTCCAAAAAAAGAAGGAGAAGGTTCTCAATTCGGACCGTATTTTTATGTATGTATGTACATCGATAACTCCGCCAATTGTGAACCGATTTTGATGGTTTCTTTTTTAATCGACAGATAATTCTTCCGGATTGGTCCCATTTTTATCTCATAAAAATTGGTTCATTACTTTTTCAGAAATTTTGAAAAAACTGACTTTATAAGTACATTTTTCTTGATATCTCGATAAAATATGTACCGTTTTTGACAACTTATTTTTTTTCAAGACATAATAATTTCTTGACATTATCTCACAGACATATGACGAAAATCGGTTCAGTAGTTTTTCAGAAATTCAGTAATCAATTTCTGTTTTCGGCTGAAATTATGTATCAGAAAAAGCCTTAGCAACGGTTGCTATTGACACGAAGTTGTCAATTTTCGTGACGATGGTCTAGCGGTTAAATGTAATGGGCTGCATAGGATGCACAAGCACATTACATGGTTCAAATCACATCCACAGGGGTATTTTTTTTTAATTTACCATCAATATTTTTTTAGTTGCGTTATTATTTGTCTCTCAAGGCAGCAAAATCACTTAAAAGGGTAAAATAAACCTTTTAAAAAAAAGTGCACCGACTTCAAAAATTTGCACTGAAAAGTAAGAAATAATAAAAATTTCGTCGTAGAATTTGAAGACGGTTGGTGCCAAATTAGAAATAACTTAGTAGGTACCCAAATTCACTAATCTAGATAATTTATTAGGAACCTACGATCATCAGTACAAACATAATATATAATATTGAACAGATATTTATGTTCTTAGATATTTACTTAATTTTGTATCCTAATTTGGCACCAACCGTCTTCAAATTCTACGACGAAATTTTTATTATTTCTTACTTTTCAGTGCAAATTTTTGAAGACGGTGCACTTTTTTTTAAAAGGTTTATATGATATTTATTTTCAATATTTAATTATGTTACTATTAATCTATACTAATACTAATATACTAATAATATTATAAAGAGGAAAGATTTGTATTTTTGTGTGTGTGTATGTTTATAATGAATAAACTCAAAAACTACTGTGCCGATTTCAAAAATTCTTTCACCATTGGAAAACTACATTCACCCTGAGTGACATAGGCTGTATTATATTTTCAAAAAAATTAGGAATCCTACTAAAACTCCAATAATGTAACCCAATGTGTAAAAAAAATACCTAAGAAATTCCTTACATCGCGTGCGCTGCGAAAACTATTGATGATATAGAGGTTGTGGTAGTGGTAGTGATAGAGGGCAGGGATAGAGGGTAGGAGTAGAAGTAGGGGTAGGGGTAGGGGTCGGGGTGGGGTAGAGGTAGAGGTAGGGGTAAGTATAGGGTATATTTTATTTTATTCGTAAATATCCACGGGCGAAGCCGGGGGCGGAATGCTAGTAGTCTATATAAGTATCACTTCGGTCATTAAAATATATATCGTCATTAAAAAAACATTGAAATTGAAAAAGGCGTGGCCATTCCACATCCGGTCATGGCGCCGACCGCACGCGTTTTCGTCATGGCGTGATGTGGAATCCGGTTTAATCCCGGCCGCGCTGTTATGGTTGTGATTAGTTAGTGATTAATAAGACATATCACAGTCGGTGGGATAATCTTAGCTAGCGATTTATAGGCTTACTATTGCACAAGATTAAACACTGGAGACTGGCAGAATTGCGACGAAAGTCAGCACTATTGCCATATATCAAAAGAAGAAGGAGAAGAAGAAAAAGGCGTGATGATTTGGATGTAGGGGGTAATATCTCAAACTACTAAATCGATTCTAAAAAAATATTTCACGAATATAGACATAGACTATATTTTATTTTGTTCGAAAATATCCACAGGCGAAGCCGGGGGCGGAAATGATGTAAATAATAGAAACGAAAGAGGTATGTCAAGATCGATGATCGTAGCAAATGGCATTCGACTTGGGATAAAAATCATGATAAATAGATAGACATATTTCAAGCGAAAAAAAAAGAATTTAAAATAAATAGATACGTAAATAGTTTATATTTGATATTTTCGTAATTTAAATTTAAAAAAGTCTTTTTGAGGATTTTCTAGAATAAAAATACTCAGAACAAGATGACTTGTGCAAATAACTTCAAACGATCTCCAACAGATAGTGTCTTTTACAAAATAGTCCAATTTTAAAAGAAAGAAACATTCAATTTTATTTGTTTGATTATTTTTCGTCATTTGAGTGGAAAATTATCTTCAAAATTACGTATCAAAACATTAAGTACCGACAAAAAACACACTTGAGTAATAATATATATGGAATTTTTTTTTTCTGAAATAAATAAATTTTATAATCTGCTACAAAATAATATTATAAAAGTAATTCCGAAAAAAAATTGAATAAAGGCTGAAAAACAAACAATCCATTTTCATAACAAGGTTAGACGTACCATACAATTTGATGTTAATGTGGTCTAATTAGATAAATCGGACCCTTTTCGATCAATTAACTTCATTTCGTGGTAGCCTTGGTATATACACTCACTCTTTATCATTGTATACATTAGGTTTTATGATATGTATGTGAAACAAAATAAAAGCTATTTAAGACATAAACTTAATTAAGTACTAGCTTTCAGTACGGGCTTTGAATCCATAGATATTTTTTAAACGTAACAAAAGAACTTTTTTAGTGGCTGAGTGGTTAAGACGTCTGGTATTAACTAGGGTTCGATTCCGGATCCCGTCCATGTGCCAATAGGTTTTTAATTAAAAACTTATGTACATAATCCGACAAACCACACTTAGAGGCTTTTCCACCTAAATATACCTCAACAGAACTAGCCACTCGTTAGGTATAGCCTCACAAATACCATCGGCTAAACGGGGGATATTTGGGAAATAAACACAATTCCGCATTTATTAATTTTATAAATTACGTATTTGTTGCTGGTGGGTTTTGAATTATGATTCAATGCTTATGTGTGACAGAATAAAAAAAAGCATCATTCAGTAATTATTTATTGGCAAATTAAAATTCTTTGTAACGTAGTGGTTATATTCTTTTTGTTATTTGGTGACAATCTTTACTCTATGCGAGCAACCATATTTGACATTGCCAATATGAATGTAAACAATAAATTTAATTTCGATTCTACGCCATGACATCATGGCGACCGACGCACACGTTTCGTGGTGACATAATGGGAATCCTGTTTAATCCGAGATCATACCAAATCAATACCAATTAATCGGCATATTGAAACTATAAAAGCTACTTGATATTGTCTAATCATCGATTAACATTGGTGGAGAAGAAGAAGAAGCAGAATTTTCTGCACACCTTCTCCATATAAACTTTAAAACTATGCCAAATCTCATACTGTTCGGTGACACGCATCATGCTTAAAAGGGATACAAAGGTGTCTTCGCGTGGTAATTGTTACCACAATATTATAGAAGCCGCGACGTTTTTTTACATACGCGGTACATTTTATGAGCAAATCACAAATTTTAATTCATATAGTTCAACCTAGTCTAAATTTAGACAAAATATATTCCTAACGCACCTATTTGTTTTTCTAGAAACATTTATACTATTCTAATTTAATCCTTTATTCAGTGATAACTGAATTAATAAATATTTACAAACGCTTTCAGAGAATTTAATTGCTTTGAAATGAAAGGCAATTAATATGAAGGAAGTGTTTAATTTATTAATTGGAAAATATACTTCACATTATTTGATATAACTTTGAATTTTATGGGAATGTATTTATATACTATTCATTATAAATTATTAGAATTTATTGCATGACCAGAAACACTCACCTCTTAGCAAGTTGCACATTTTAAACAACGAATGGGACTGAAGCTGGTTACTAATTAAATATGAATTTATATTATGAATATTAATATCAGATCAAGTGCTTTCTGAATCATATTGCAGAAAAAGAAAATTTGTGATATTTTGATAATATTAATAATGTTTTGAAGTCGTTATTATGTATTATGCACGGGGGTGGAAGTATGGAAAGCTATATGTGAAACCGGTGTCACACCTCTCGACACTAGAGATGGGTAGTTCATGTATGAAGGACAAAAAAGAACTATTTCACCTACACAGAAGCAATATATCTTTAGTTCACTTTACTACATTCTATATCTTTTAGTTCTTTACTTCACTATAGTACCTACACTCTCGCTGAACGATTGAAGGAATGTAGTATCTTGCTTTTTCTTTATAAATGAAGAAGCGAAATACATGCACGACATAAGCATGACAGGTCAATAGGAGTCACGCGAATTTGGTGCCAAAGTAAACATTATCATATTTGAAATAAAATACAATTATGTTTGACTACAAAAAGTTTGTACTTACCAAATTGTTTTATAAATAAAAAAAAATTATAGACAAATGTACAATAGGTAATTTTATAATTATGTATAGGGCAGAATTTTTAACTTATACTTTGTGCGAGACCCGTGAAGTTGCGTTTTGATTTAATTTTTTGTCGTTTTTGATTGCTTATTTCTATGTTTATTAATACTAAAGAGAAATATAATAATCACGTACTAAATGTATTTTTCTTTGACTCAAATACTTCTTATGGTACGATTAGTTCCCGTGATCTAGTGAACTAAATGAACTAAAGAACTAAATGAATGATATAGTTATTTGTACTCAAAAGATATGTATCTTTTTTCTTTTTAGTGACAAACTTTGCGCAACTCTACTCGACACCCCCAGCCGCTTACACCAATGTTGCCTGTCTTACTGCCGGCAGATATGGTTAAAAACGTGCTTGTTTTAGGAGGCCCATTTAGTAAACGGCGAGTCACCAACTGCTAATTTAACGTTTTATGAGATGAATGATACCGGCAGATGATCGTAGTCTCAATCAATAAACTTGATAAACCAATCCATTTAAAACCTTAAACAATAGCCCAATTTTAATTTAATTTTATCTCAGCAATAGTACAGGGACGTGGCTATCACAACACTTTAGATTAAACACTCTAAGCATTCAAGCCTTACAAAAGACCGGTCATTAAAAAAAAGAGTAGTAGAAAAACTAGAGAGGACGGGCTCAAACAATATATTAAAAGCATCTTTATGTGTAACTTTTAAGCTTCCCAATATCGCTTTCTCAGCGGGGGCACAGGCGGGGATAAAAACACCCTCATTTCTCTAAAAATATGTGTAGTACGTTATACCTATTGAATTAAACAACGAAGAAGAATGCTTTCTAAACTAATTTCGTAGCTACGTAGACTTCTTAAATTGGTAACCTCGTTAACCTTTTAATTTCGTAGACCAAATAAAATTTGCAGCCTCATAGACCTAGCAAATTAGTAGCCTTGTAGACCTTTAATATTCGTAGCCTCGTAGAGCTATTAAATTCGTAACTTCATAGAGTTCTGTAATTCGTAGCCTCGTAGACTTAGCCTCATAGAACTATAAAATCCGTTGCCCCTTAGACCTATTCAATTCGTATCTTCATAGACTTCTAAAATTCGTAGCTTTGTAGACATAGTGTATTCGTAGCCTCGTAGACTTATAAAATTAGTAGGCTCATTGAGATATAAATCCGTAGCCTCTTATACCTATACAATTCGTAACCTCGTAGGGCTATTTAATTCGTAACTTTATAGACTTTAAAAAATCGTAGCTTCGTAGACCTAGTGTAATAGTGTAAATAACACTTTTAAAATTATAAGTGTCGTAGATCTCTTAAATTCAGCCTTGTAGACCTACTAAATTCGTTGCCTTATACACCATTAATATTCATAGCTCAGTAGACTCATTAAATTTGTAGCCTCGTAGACGTACTAAACTCGTTGTCTTGTACACCTTTGAAATTCGTAGTTTCGTAGACTTCTTAAATTCGTAGCCTCGTAGACCTACTAAATTTGTTGTCTTGTACACCATTAATATTCGTAGCTTAGTAGAGTTCTTAAATTCGTAGCCTCGCAGACCTATACAATTCGTAGCTTAGTTGACCTTTTGTAAAATCTAGTTGATATAGAGTTTTCTATATGATTCGTTGTAGTATTTTGTCTGTATAATACGAAATTATAAAAAAACTTTCTTATGAGCTTATTTCAAATCTAAGAAAATTCAACAATCCTTATCTAAATCTATCGGATTTTCAAATTTCAACATTATCCATATACACAAATCATTGATAAACCTTTAAAATACACTGCGATACTCCTTAAATTACGCGGAATTTTGAGCATGAATAGAATAATTTTGAAAATTACGTCTGAACACCTTAGAATTAGGAATGATACAAAAGACGTTCTCGAAAGTTCTCAAAGTGTAATAAATCAATACGAAATTAGTTTTCAACGACAGAAGATTCATCCATTGAGAATTCATTGCTTTGCGATTATCGATAGTAAGCCACTTGAGTTATTGCGGTTTGAAAGTTTTATGCGAGTTTTATAAACCTATACATAGTTTGGTTGAATTATGGTACTTTGAAATGTTTGAGTTGGATAAACAGGATTTAGAATGTCTAAAATGCAGAAAATATAATTTTCATAAAATTATAACAGGTGAGGTTTTGCAAGTTTCATTGTATCTCCTTTTTGCCAGTACCATGTTCAACAGAACTTTAATTTCAAATTTAAATCCTAAAATTCTGAATTTCGTTGCAATGACAACCATAGTGGCAATTTTATTTACTGTCGTCATGGCAATTAAGTTAAACTCAGGATTTTAGAAGAAGATGACAGGGTAAACAAAATATTATTCTATTTAGTCCGAAATTTAGATTATCAAAAAATATTGGACACGTATTTTTTCTTTTGTCAATCAAACAAAAAATTACAGAGATAAAGCCCGTCAAAGTTTGGGAGTGGGGGCCGGTGTCGTCACTTCTAGGTCAAAAGTGTACTCAAATGTGACGTCACGCAGAATTTTAGCGGGCTATATCTTCATCATTTTTTGTTTAATTGACAAAAGAAAAATTACGTTTCCAATATTTTCTGATAATGTAACTGACGGACTAATTAGAATTTTTTAGTCATCATGCCGGGGAACGTTACGTTCGCCGCATCATGCCTATTACGGTTGAAATTTACGCCACGAATTACCTCCCAGAAGGTAAGCACGCTGTATATTGTTTCACTTCTTTAACATGTTTAGTGCGGACACTTCGAAGCACGAGAATTTGTGTTGCAGCATACATAGTCATTCGTAAGATTTGTGACATGGGTGGCCCGCCGGTTTTTTGTCGAACGTTCTACCAATTGAGCTTTTAAAATTAATACAAATACTGTTATGTCTATGCTTATTATATAAGTACATAACAATTAAAAGCATAAAGATCTGGTTTTATATCGGTGGCTAGGTCACACGTTATCTTCTCTATAAAAAAATATTTGTCTAGAATATGCTCCAAAACTGCTCGATGTAAACTTTTACCTAAAATTATATCGCCTCGACTGATCATCTCTTCTGGTGAGTGTTGGCTCCTTCCTCGTTCAACGAATCAGCATCACGATTCAGCGGAGAAATGCAGCCAGTATTCCACGCGGACTTGGTTTATTTTGTTATCTCTAATGTTTAGACTAATTTTAAGGTTTTATATTGGTATGTGTAAATAAATAAATAATGAAAAAAACTAAATACTCTAACTATAAACTATTTATCTATCTATCATCACGCCTTTTATCCCAAGAGGGGTATGCAGAGAGATACATTTGAATGCTCTTTGTTACAATCTTGACATACCTCATTCGCTTCTTTTATATGCATAATAATTTTCATACAATATGCTCGGCCATTGTGTGTACTTTTAATATTTCTATCGATCAATATTTTTTTATATGTTCAATAAAATTTATCTAAAATAAAAAAAAGAAATATATAAATAAATACAAATAAACAATTTATTGCCAACGTACAACAACAACAAAATTAGTATTAGCATAAACCTTTTAAAAAAAAGTGCACCGACTTCAAAAATTTGCACTGAAAAGTAAGAAATAATAAATATTTCGTCGTAGAATTTGAAGACGGTTGGTGCCAAATTAGGATACAAAACTAAGTAAATATCTAAGAAGATAAAGATCTGTTCAATATTATCTAAGTTTGTACGTACTGATGATCGTAGGTTCCTAATGAATTGTCTAGATTAGTGAATTTGGGAACTAAGTTGTTTCTAATTTGGCACCAACCGTCTTCAAATTCTACGACGAAATATTTATTATTTCTTACTTTTCAGTGCAAATTTTTGAAGTCGGTGCACTTTTTTTAAAAAGGTTTATTTTACCCTTTTAAGTGATTTTGCTGCCTTGAGAGACAAATAATAACGCAACTAAAAAAATATTGATGGAAAATTAAAAAAAATACCCCTGTGGATGTGATTTGAACCATGTAATGTGCTTGTGCATCCTATGCACCCCATTACATTTAACCGCTAGACCATCGTCACGAAAATTGACAACTTCGTGTCAATAGCAACCGTTGCTAAGGCTTTTTCTGATACATAATTTTCAGCCGTAAACAGAAATTAATTACTGAATTTCTGAAAAACTACTGAACCGATTTTCGTCATATGTCTGTGAGATAATGTCGAGAAATTATTATGTCTTGAAAAAAATAAGTTGTCAAAATCGGTACATATTTTATCGAGATATCAAGAAAAATGTACTTATAAAGTCAGTTTTTTCAAAATTTCTGAAAAACGAATGAACCAATTTTTATGAGATAAAAATGGGACCAATCCGGAAGAATTATCTGACGATTAAAAAAGAAACCATCAAAATCGGTTCACAATTGGCGGAGTTATCGATGTACATACATACATTAAAAAAAAATACGGTCCGAATTGAGAACCTTCTCCTTCTTTTTTTTGGAAGTCGGTTAAAAATCACACACACTTTTACGGCCTTTATATTGTTTGCCATATTGAACAGAACAAATGGTAAGCCTGATGTGTCAATTCTTTTAACAGACGTAAATTTCTGTTATTTTTAACCGACTTCCAAAAAAAGAAGGAGAAGGTTCTCAATTCGGACCGTATTTTTTTTTATTATATTTTTTTATTTTTTTTATGTATGTATGTACAGCCAATTGTGAACCGATTTTCATGGTTTCTTTTTTAATCGACAGATAATTCTTCCGGATTGGTCCCATTTTTCTCTCATAAAAATTGGTTCATTAGTTTTTCAGAAATTTTGAAAAATCTGACTTTAAAAGTACATTTTTCTTGATATCTCGATAAAATAAGTACCGATTTTGACAACTTATTTTTTTTAAGACATTATAATTTCTCGACATTATCTCACAGACATATGACGAAAATCGATTCAGTAGTTTTTCAGAAATTCAGTAATTAATTTCTGTTTACGGCTGAAAATTATGTATCAGAAAAAGCCTTAGCAACGGTTGCTATTGACACGAAGTTGTCAATTTTCATGACGATAGTCTAGCGGTTAAATGTAGGTAATGGGGAGTCATAGGATGCACAAGCACATGGTTCAAATCACATCCACAGCGTTTTTTTTTTATTTTTCATCAATATTTTTTTAGTTGCGTTATTATTTGTCTCTCAAGGCAGCAAAATCACTTAAAAGGGTAAAATAAACCTTTTAAAAAAAAGTGCACCGACTTCAAAAATTTGCACTGAAAAGTAAGAAATAATAAAAATTTCGTCGTAGAATTTGAAGACGGTTGGTGCCAAATTAGAAACAACTTAGTTCCCAAATTCACTAATCTAAACAATTCATTAGGAACCTACGATCATCAGTACATACAAACATAGATAATATTGAACAGATCTTTATCTTCTTAGATATTTACTTAGTTTTGTATCCTAATTTGGCACCAACAGTCTTCAAATTCTACGACTAAATTTTTATTATTTCTTACTTTTCAGTGCAAATTTTGAAGTCGGTGCACTTTTTTTTAAAGGGTTTATTATATATCAGGTAAGCGGTGATAACAAAATAATACAAGAATATTCTAGCTAATAAAATCGTGAAAAGTCGATTCCCGGTTTTTATCGTAAAATTTCCTTTACATTACATAATTGAAAGACGATGAGTGTGTAAATTGTCTCTGTATATATAAAAAGGAGGCCTGTATATATAAAAAATAATTAGTGCTAGGATATAAATCATGTTATCTTCGTGTGGGCCGAGACAGCCAATAAGCGTTTTACGCGAATTACGCCAAGATAAATTGCTACCTACCGACATTAATGCGAAGTTTCTTGGGAAAATAAATTACCTGTATCAGAGACTTTCTTGAGCAATGCCTATACGGCTCGAGCTTAGCACATCTTCTATCAGAAAGATAAATTCATTTTCACTCCCTCCGTTTCCTTTTGAAGTCATATTTTCTATTATTATGATTCCGATTTATGAAGTGCCGAGAGTTTTTCATGTTAATTCAGTGGATATGTGAAGTGGAATTGTAGATGACACTTAGAAGATTGCTATACAAGAAGTAGGCTATGGATTGTTGACTTTTTGTTACAAAAAATCATAAATCGAATTCACGAGCTTGGTCTCATCAATAAAATATTATTAGCTGGTTGATAATGATTAATGCCTTCCCTTGAGTAACCTACGATCAGCTCGGGAGCAAAAACTCGAAGCTTGAAATATTTATTCTGGGTTTATTCTGGGTACTGTTCAATTTATTTTGTTGAATGACGTACATACATACCCATTGCTGGATGTGGCCAAATTCCCAGGAGTGCAGCAATAGCGAAACTAAATTGCTAGTAGTTCTATGATCCCTATCTGGGTATATTATGTTATAGTAATTCCTCAAAGGCACATATACGTACGTAAAAGTAAAAAATAAAAATATTATTAAAAATACAGTTTTCCTAATAAAAATTGGGATTTTTTCGAAGTTGTTAAACTTTTTAGTTGAAACAAGTTTAGATAAAATATAATTTTGTCTCAATATTTATCATATTAAATGAAAAGAAAAAAACAGTTCAAAGTTTAAATATAATAAAATTAAAAATTAAACACAGGGAACCCCAAAAAGTTCAAAGTTGAATAATTATTTCACTTATATTATTATTTTATTGGCGATTTTCATATCCATTTCTTATCCAAACGCTCTCATTTAATCGGGACAAGTCATATTAACCTTTGATTCCCTACTAAGTACCTTTAATTTTCGAATTAATCTAATGTTATTTTAAGAGACATTATGAGGTATACACCTCATAGATAAAAAAGGTTTCTGTGGACACACCTATTTAGGGATAATATTGAAATTGAATGGAATATTGCGCAATCATTGAACAAAAGTTTGAGCTAGTTTAAATAATAAGTATTGCTCCATATTTATAATTTATCTGTTTGTATGGTATAAGTATACTCACGGAAATATATTTTCATAAAAGTTATTTATTCAATACTAGCAACACCGCCCCCGGCTTCGCACGGGTACATTTTCACGACTGTTTGAATACTATTTTATTCTACATAATTCTTTCCTACATCATTTTGTTATATCTTTGACTTAGTCAGAAAACGCTATGAAAACTCGCTAGGGCTAAATATTTCTCCGTTTGATTCACTTATAATGTTATTGCTTAGCTCGTAAACATGATTGGTCCTTTTTTAATGCTTGTAAACCTATCTACTCGTGAAAACCACATCAAAATCTGTTCAGTAGTACATTGTCATAACTGTGCTATGATGGTCATTACATACGAGGCGGTATAATGAGCGCGAGCCGTGAGGCGAGCGCGATAAGAAAGCTGAGTATGTAATGACCAATGCACACGCGTTTCATAAGACGTTTTTCAACACACTTGCGAGGAAAAAACAAACTTCATGTAGTTTTAACATTTAATTATTAAAAAAATTAGTGAAAGTATAATTCTCAAATGTTTTGTTTTTCCTCGGGTCGCGCTAGATAAATCACGGGTAACTTCGCCAAACAGCCAACAAAGTCGTGGTTAAAAAAAACTTTATTATGCGGTTAAATAAAGAATGCTTTGTGGACATACAATTTGTAATCTTGTATTTATGGGATTATGGGTCTAGAAGTGAGGTAATAAGACTCACGTTATGAGCAAGTGTGTTGATAAATAATAAAGGATTTAGAACAAACTTATTACAGAACACCATTGTATAAGTTTAGTTTTGATAAAGGGATATTCGAGCTATGGATACCGGATAAGTAAATCACAAAATCTTGGTGAAACACAGCGCATAACCACAGATCGTCTGGATCAATAGAAAACTCGTTATGATTCGCTGTCCGATAAAAATGGGTGCGTTTAGATTTAGTGAAAATACAGAAAGTTATCTGGGAATGTTGACGAGAAATTATTGAATTGTAGAGTTGAATACGCAATTTGTAAGTAAATACTATTATGAAAAGAGGATTTTTAGGGTTTCGTACGCAAAGGGTGACAACGGAAAGTTTTATGTATTTTTAATGTCGCGACAGTAACGGGAAGAAAATGCAACTTTATAGCATAATTGTCTTTGGTCGCACTGACTACTAAAACAAAATCGTTATAGCTTTAAATAGCTATTTACTATGTAGGATAGACTGCAGTAGTTCTTTACTTGCAATCTATAATTATAAATCACGAAAATTCATCCGGATTCAATCCCTTCCAGGCAAAAAATTAAGTAGATAATATTGGCACCAACAAGAAATTCACTTACAATAACTTTTTCTTCTTCATGGGTCGCCTGCCTTACAGCTCCTGAAATCGTGTTACGGTTCCAGGGTAGCCAGCGGTAGACCAATCCTCCTTAGTTTATTTAGCGCCATGTTGATGCGTTAAAAATTGTAGAAATCATGACGGGATTGACTATAATTTTAAAACCTATATTGTATTCTATTGTATTCTTGCAAATAAAAAAAATAATTTGATTTGATTTGATTTGAATAAAATCGAAGATAAAATAACTTATCATCAGTAAGTTAGTTTACTACCTATGTAAAATGTAATTATATTTATTGTTTGTCATTATTTTATTTGAATGTATGGACGCCCGTAGATATCTGCGTCAAAGTTACAATAATAATAATTTCCGAACGATTAAAATTTTGAGCCCCCACCTTTATTATTTACAAGCCGCCGTTACAAGGTTAGCTGTGGGTTTATATAACAATAGATAGGTTGACACTCTGTCACGATGTAGGTAAGAACATATCTTGGCTTTTTATTATCAATGGACCAAAAAATACAAGCAAGTGTGAACCATGTAACTATGCGTTTATTACAGAAGTATGCCATATTTAAAATCTTTTCAATTTCATGAAAATCTTAACAGCACAAACTCCACGCAAAAGCATTTAGCATAAATCAACAACCGTAACCTTATAAGCTAAAAATAAGCAACTAACAACCAGTTGTTCGACGGCAATTCGGTTGCTATAGCAACCGATCGCAAACCTAACCTAACACAGTCGCTCGCATCTAAATTATATTTCTAATATGAATCGTATTGTCAATGTCATCGAAAACTTTATTTGTGGCATTTTTTATTCCTATGTAGCGTCAGTTGTGAGTTTAGTCACGTTTTGACAGCAATTATTATTAAATCCATAGATATAGAATGCTCGCAATTAGAACGAGACCAAAAAAATAATACATCAGTGTGCGTGACAAACGTATAATTCTGGGAATTTTTCATCTTTGATGACTTACATCCAGGTAATGTACCATGCACTGCAATAACCATAATTAATCACGTCTATTAAACACTAAATTATACTTTAAATCAGGATCTTTTACAAAAATAAGCGAAATTACTACTGACGCTAGGCTGTTACCGCATTTAAAATATGGTCTCGTCCATCTGTCTCGCTTTAACATACCCGTATCTATGCGCTTTCTCTTTTGTATTGCCAATCTAGTAGAGCGCTCGAGCGACTATACTAAATCTATGGTGAAATCCGTCGCAGTTGCTAATTCCGTGATAAGACTGCGGGGTACGTATCGCACAAAATGACTTATGTACTAATGGCGTAATGGCCTTGTTCCCAGATACACTCTCTTTCCACTGGTATGCACTTTACTCTGTAGCCGCAATGCAGTTTGTCTCGCATTGTTTTGCTTTAGCGTTTAGTACGTAAATGACATATTATCGAATTTGGCTTCATTTAAGAGGGGTAGGCAGATACAATCGAATGCCATTTGCTACGATCCTGACATACTTCCTTCTTTCTTTTATACTAATGCTCATTCATTATACCTTCCATACATGCTCGGCGAATAGTAAGCTAATATTAAGTTACACATTTAAAAATCATATTATTTATAAAAAAAGTTGAAAGTTTGAGTTTATATAGGTACCTACACCTTAAATAAAGTATAAACGATTAACTTTATAACACTATTGCAATTCATTAATTAACAATAAACCTGCCGATTAGCAACCTATTCTGAACAAATAGGATAGACAGATAAATATTTATGTTATTATTATTTTCTTTTTTATGACATATTTTCTCCAATAGAGCTACGTGTGTAAAATAAAATTATAAGGAAATAAATTTTCGTCCCGGCTTTGCAAGGTGAAATAAGACTTTATCAATGATTTCCGGGATAATAATCTGCAATAGTGACATAGAGTGCCAGCTCTCAAACCATAACCTCTGTAAAAAAATAAACGAGCCTTACAGTAGTCGAATATGATGTGTAACATCTGACATCTCACCATGGTAATAAGCAACATTAACATTATATCCTGAAAACATTAACACTTTATACACAACACTGTAGGTTAAGCGCACAGTTAATGCGTTCTCCTTCTCTATTTCCCTTTCTCGTCACATACACGCACACACTGTTGGCTGACACTACCAACCTTTCGAAAAATGGGTTGGTACCATCTGACGACCACCTCTGACACCGCGCGCGCTCATTAGTCAAAATCAAATAGCGCGCGCTTCCCCGGCTTCCTGTTACACACTTCCGTCCCTTTTCACAAAATCACTCCCAAAGAATGACAAATAATAAAACAAACACACAATTTAGTATATTTTGAAATTACTCCCACATATTTTACGCTACGAGATACGAAGAAAGTAAAACTAGAAAGTGAAGTTTATGTGTATAGAATGGAGATCCGTTTTATGACTTCTTCTATCCACCATTAAATACATGACCTTAACCTCCTAATAATGTCATTCTTACAGAATAAACAATTCAAAATTTATCACGTAACGCTTGGTGAGTTTTATTGTTTCCTTTACTCTGGCTGACTGCCAAATATGTCGCTTAAATTTGCGTACAAATAGTATCTTTTGATTAATGACGTTATTTTCTTCAATAATAAAGCAGTTTAGTCTTAAATACGAGTATTATGCAAGTCGTTTTTAACTTTTTATTTTATATAGTTCAATGTCAAAATGATCAAACTTTATTTCAAATTTTATTATTTCAAAGCTTAGTGGTAAATATTAAGTACTTAGCTTAGTGGAATTGTAGCTTCCGATCTCAAAATACCTCAATAAAGCCTGGCCACTCGTAAGGTAGCTTCAAAATAATACATATGATGGATTTTTCAAGTCGCTACGATCCTGTCACAGGTATGTGGATGCATATGTCTATGTCTTGTCAATTTCAATTCACTGTGCGTTGCCTATTTCAAAATTTCTGTTCTGCAGAAACCTACCTTTCGTACGTCTTGTTTCATTCATTTTTCAAACCATAGATGTAGTATGCTGGCGCTCTACTAGATTGATAATGTCGCGATTATAACAAAAAAATAATAATACATCAGTGTGCGTGTCAAATGTGTAATTCTGTGGATTTTTCATCTTAGATGCCTTACATCTAGGCGCTGCACCATGCACCGCATTAACCATAATTAATCACGTCTATTAAACACTAAATTATACTTTAAAACAGGATATTTTACAAAAATAAGCGAAATTACTACTGACGCTAGGCTGTTACCGGCTGTTACAGTATTCAAAAAACGCTCTCGTCTATCTGTCTCGCTTTAACATACGCGTATCTATGCGCTTTCTCTTTTGTATTGCAAATCTAGTAGAGCGCCCGAGCGACTATACTAAATCTATGCTTCAAATCATCAAAGCATCTGATTCTTGTTCTAAACATTATAGGCATTTATTAAACTTATTTTGTCATATAAATTTCAGTAGATTCTGTATTTTGACAATTTCATGCAATCGAAGCTTCAAACAATGGTTAGTTTGTATAGTTCATCATGATAAAGCTTTATTTAGTCATGCTCCCGTATTATTGTTTACAATACGTTCGATCTATTGTGAAAAAGTATTCGATGCATGAAAACAACAATTTCCATGATCTGGGTACACTCGCCTCACATTGTTTCGTTCGCACTCACATATTTCACGACTGAACAGAGTGGAAGCAATTTCACAGCAGGATTGTAATATTGGCGTTTGAATATTGGAAAATTGTACTAGACATCTACGTTAGCGATATAAAATAGGTAACTTTTTTTCTTATGTTTTACCTTTTGGACTGTATAATATGGCAGAATTAACTTAGTGATTGGATGAGGTTTTTTTTAATAAGATAAATATATATAATTAAACCAACTTCTAATAATTGACGTATTGATTTGAGGCTTTGCAATTGTATGTAATTCGAATGACAATAAAATAATTTAGTACCATCGATTTCATCTGATGATAGAGCTAGGAGGTGGATAGTGAGCGCTGTAACGAAACGACGTAACCTCCACCGAGTTTGGACTCATTTGGTTTGCGCAAATGTACGTTACTGACAAAATCTTTAGGTTTATTTATAAAGTATTAATTATTAATTCTGTGATTATTCAATTCCAAGAATTTCTAGCATCTGACCGATACTTTTCAGAAGTAATCTTAGATATCATACTGTCTTAAAATAATCGGTAGAGAATAATATAATTGGATAAATATTTTCTGGGAAACTAATATATTAAACGGCAACTTATAGATTTTTAAGAACCCACATTATCATCGAATTAGCTGCTAAAATTAGGTATTTTTTCTGTAATTTATCCAATGGAAAATGTGCCGAACATTTAGTGAAAGGTATAATATCTCTAAATGCCCAGTACGTAGATAAGATTTCTACCTACTTTGCTTATCGTGGATACTTTCCAGTATAGAATTAATATAAATATATAAATAATACAATATAATCTACTATTTATGTTTATATTTAGCATAAAATATTTTCTATCTTACTAATAAAATAAAGCTGAAAAGTTTATTTGTTTGAACGCGCTAATCTCTGGAAAATGGGATTTGAAAACGTCTTCTTGCATTTTGATAGCCCAATTCTTGTGGAAGAATATATCATTAAGCTACGACCCAATGGAGCGGAGCAGCAACCATTAAAGCGATTGCAACCTCAAAGCACAGCTAGTAACATAATGAAATTAATCTCGATTTTGTTGAAATCAAGTTCATGTATGTTGAAAAATACAACCAAATATTTAGTTGAAATGAATCACTACCGCAGTTTTTCGAGCAGTAAATAAAAAGCTCGCCTTTGTTAACGATATTATACAACATTTTTGAGTAAAATTTTCATTTTGTTTCTGCGTGGACTGGGACCATCAATCTTTTTTCATTTAGATTGATGCATCAACAATCAATTTTACAAGAACTTTTGTTTTTCGTATAATAAAATAATATTATTAATACTTAAATATTATGATCTCTAAAATAACATTATCATCACGCAAAAACTACTCAACGGATTTTGTTGCGGTTTTAACTGTTAGATAGGATGATTCACCGGGAAGGTTTAAGAGTATTAACCATGAACCTATAGTGTTTAGGAGCTGAAAATTAACAATATAAGCGAATCAAGTCGGAAAAAAGATAGCCCTAACGAGTTTTCATGGCGTATGCTGTCTTACCCGATAAAGATATAACAAAATGATGTAGGAAATAATTGTGTATCTCAATATCTATATCTAATAGACAAGTAGTTATAAGCGTATTTATGTAGGTATTCAAATTGTTGTAAACCCATATTGTACCAGTACGAAGCCATTGCAAAATAATCTCCCAATAGGTCAATAATAATTAATAATTATGTACTTCTAGTTACTAGGTAGGAAAACTTTAAGTAGCTAAACTTGGTCCGTTGCGTTGTTCAAATAGTATTGAAACCTCAAATAGACCAAAACTGAATCCGGAATACGGCAAGGTAGGTAAATAGTGTCTTTGAGTGAAATAACAGAAACTAACCAATCAAACCTCAGATCAGTTTTAGTTAATACGAATTATAGTTTTGAAAACATAATAAATGATTTGTGAAATGAAGAAAAGTAGTTTAAGTTACGTTGAAAGAATGAAGGATGAAAAAAGGTTTATATGGCTGAAGTGAAAGGAAATGCTGGCAGAGGACGACCTAGGTGTACTTTTATTGAACAATAAAAATGTATTGATCGTTGGAAATATTAAAAGTACACACAATCGCCGAGCATGTATGAAAGGTATGATGAATATAAAAGAACCGAAAGAGGTATGTCAGGCTCATGGGATGAAAGGCATGATGATACATAGATTCATGATTTGTGAAAGCTTGAGAACATAAATTATGAATCCTAAAATTATTTGCCAATAAGTATTTCAAGAGAGTGTCAAGTGTCCGCAGAGGATCTATATCTATCTATCTAACTATTTATCATCACGCCTTTTATCCCAAGAGGGGTAGGCAGAAACAATCGAATGGCATTTGCTAAGCAGAGGATCTTGGGCAAAATGTATGAAGCTTAGCTTCCCCCAAAAATACACGGCATGTGGTAGTTCTTAAGATGCCATTTAAGAACTACGTATCACATACACTAAAATTTATAATTATTATACAATTAGCTTTGATTTGGTGCCTATGTCATCTGGTTATAATAATAAGCTTTTTTATGATCCTAAGTCATGTCATGGCGACCGTAAGGAGGCTGTACGGAAGCTAAAACCGCTAATCACCCTTTATAGTATATTCATTCTAGATTTCAATGTATGGGCAAAACGGCAAAATTTATAATTTTGTTTCACTGCTGCAGTGTTATACCTACATTAAAAAACACAACTCTCCCGCCCCCCCCCCCCCCCGCAACCTGCTTCACCCCTCCCCCCCTCGTTTTCCTGAAAATTGAGAAAATCTGTAAAACGGGGCACTTTTCAAGGGGGGGAGGGGTGAAGCAGGTTGCGGGGGGGGCGGGAGAGTTGTGTTTTTTAATGTACTCACTTATAGGTATAACACTGCAGCAGTAAAACAAAATTATAAATTTTGCCGCTAAAAAATCTAGAATGAATATACTATTATTACTGAATCACGGGATATCCGTTAAATGGCTGAATGCACTTTGAATAAACTTTTAGGCCATTTTGCTACTACGCACGACACGACAAGATAAAATACGATGACGATTCAGGAGCGCCATACATTTATATCGACCGTTTTTACACGTAACGATACTGCACCGCACGACACCGTTATATCGTTCCGTTTTGTTCTGGAAAAAACGCCCTTAGGAATCATTCGCTGTGTTTTATTTTATGTTCTTATAGCATTAAGTAAACTGGTGTCCGAAAACCTGGACACCAGTATTACCACAGCCTTTCATCAGGCAGAGGACCGCAGCCGATGGAAGTAAATAATTGAGGAGAAGCTGATGAGGCGGAGTCACGATCCTCAGCAATGAGGGACCGACTGTGGAGGAGGGTAGCATTAATATCAAAATGCGAGTAAACCGTAAGCACAGTTTTAAAAGAAAATAAATCAACTGAGTTTGTGTTTTTTTTCACTTGTCATGTATCCATCACCCTCGAACCCATTACCTTGATGTCACGAACGTTGTGACTCATCAAAATAAACTGGTGTTCCTCCGTGCATTAGGCTCGTGTGAAAACGTCTCCATTTTATATAGCTGGGACAATTTGCGATAGCAATTTGAATTGTAAACATTGTGGCCTGAGTATAGGCTTTATCAAGATTAAAAATAAAATTAGAGTACAAATTGAGACATAGTAGAGATTAAGTAGCGAACAGCAAATTCAGACATAGGATGGGTGACCGCTTTGTATAAAGATAGCTTTCGATCTCTAAAAAAAGGCATGGTTAAAACTTAGAACTATGAATAACGCCATTCATATATACATGTATCTGTGTCCGGACCGAAGAATTGCCGGCCAGAAATGCGCAGCTAAAATACCCGACCCAGGTATACGTGAAAGCCAGTACACGAATTCCTGCTCGGACATTCTCGGACCGTGCAATCCATGGTCTTGTGCCGAAAACATGCGCGAATCCATAACATTTCTCTTTACCAAAAATCGCTCAACGCTCAAGAAGTTTTCATATCAATAATTCTGTGGATCTAAATTGTATGTGTAAGTTGGATTGTGGTTTTATTTTCCCAGGTTCAGTTATATCTGTGCAAAAAATTAATGTCTATCCGTTGCTCCGTTTCGGTATGAAAGAAGGAAGAACAAACAAACAAGGAAACTGAAAACTTTTTATCAACATTTGACACAGTAGGCACACGAAATTATTCAATATATTCTCACAGAAATCTATAGCCTTTTTTTCGGTAAAATGCCTTCGTACATCTCGTTTGTTGTAGGATCCCCGAGGATCGCTTACTGTGATTTGATGCTGTTTCAGTTTGGTTACAGATGTTTTCAGCATCTTGTCTCATTAGGTACATTTCTTCCTTACATGTCTTCTCTGGGAAAAATGTTACACTATTTTATTGAGGGTACTGTAACTTTTTGTTTCGTACTTTAGACAGATCGTCGATAGCGATATTAAAGCATTGTACTTGAAGACGAAAGTCTCGGGTTCATTTTCATCTTTTCATTTTTAATACTAAGGTCCTTTTTCTGAAAATATAAGATAATTCTCAGCTCCAAGCTTATTAAATGTGGACGATGATACCAGGATTTCTGGCTTTTCAAAAGTTTGATCAAAATGTACAACAGTCAATCCCAATTTTATATAAATGTAATAATTTTATAGTAGGTATGCCTTGTCAAGAATAAAAGTCATGACGATATTAATAAAGGTAAAATCGTCGAGATTCAAATCAAAAATGTACTACTACAACTTCTACATTTGAATAAACAAGGTAAATTTGGAAGTAAGGGATAATCTCTTAAACTACTGATTCTAAAAATTATTACACCAATAGAAAGCTACAATATCTGGCTATATATTATTTTGATTGAAAATATCAACGAGCGAAGCCGGGGCGGAAATCTAGTTATATGTAAACAGTACTGTTTGAAATCTGAATCTCAGACGTCATAGTTTAATAAATGTACAGTGACATTAAATGGCTAGAGTAATTTTTCTAAAATAATGCTAGATTGAAAAGTTATGCTAGTAACTATTATTACCTAAAAATCTGGATTTCTCTTTGCATTGTAGATACTTAGCTACGCAGTAAAACAACTAACTTGCGATTTTTTTTTTAACTACCAAGTTCGATTGCCAACCCACGGTTGTTTTTATCGAAATTATTCGATAAATTCTCTCAGAAATATAGAGACTTTTTTTCGTTAATGAAAAAATACGCCTGTGCCGCCAATATACATGACCCCGCAATGCCCCGCTTCCCAAGGACATTCGACATCACGTGATCCCGTACGTGCAGTCAACCACAGTCCAAGTTGACAACTACGTCCTAGTCTATCACTCACAGTCCCATATGGATATGGTTACACACTGCATCGACCTCAGGGTCTCAAGATCCTGAAGATATAACATGAATTCTATGTACATTCCCAGCTTATATTTTAAATTGAACTGTGTCCAAGGTGTCTTGGGGACACAGGCGTGCAGTTGCAGACAGTGTCTGTTTACTGGGCCACGTCTTGTGATTGCCATTCTCAGTGGCGAGTTTGACCTAGATCGTATGTCTTAGGTAAATAAGCTGGATGGCGCAAATCTGGGTCCCTATTATTGTTAGGCCTGTTTAAATATACCGCTTTCTAGTGAAATTCTCCTAAAATAATGTTACTGTACAGCCCTACAACTGTTTCTGTGCAATAAGGACAACCAAATAAACATGCTTCGCGTTTTATAATATTGATAAGATTAATTTATTGTTTGAAGGCAATATTAAAACTACACACAACCGCCGAGCATGTATGAAAGTTATGATAAATATAATTGAAGCGAAAGAGGTATGCCATGATCGTAACAAATGGAATGCTACTGATTAGCCTACCCTTTTGGGATAGAAAACGTGATGATAAAGAGATCATAAATCTGGGGCTAGATACAGCAACACGACACAAAAAGTAAATCAATTTTATTATTCTTCAAATAAATTATACGAAATATATGTTTAATTATAATAATAATATTATTGAAACTTTTTCTTCTGTCTTGTCTATATAGATATACCCCAAAAAATATGGATTATTTCTCTAAACCCTAAATTAATTATTTTATAAGTTATATTTTTGGTTTAATTGAATTTAATTTAATTTGTATCATTTTCAATATCTATATATTATCACGTCTTTTATCCCAAGATCCCAAGAGGTAGGCAGAGACATTCGAATATCGAATACCATTTGCTACGATCCTGACATACCTTTTTCGCTTCTTTTATAGTCATCATACCTTGCTTCCCGCATTCCCTCTCCTTTTCCTTGTCTATCTTTCCACTTCTTATAAATATACTACCTAAATAAACAAATTAATACACTTGCTCTAATTTACATCCTTTCACACAAATGTTACACTCCCTCCTTTCATCATCCTTTCCAAACACTAAGACTTCTGATTTCTAATGATTAATTTTCCGTAAATTTCTTATGGTATTCCTCGTTCAAAAGTTCGACCAGGCTTTGCAGCTCTTGTTCTGATGATGCAATTAATATCTACCGCATCATCAGCATATAAAATACATCAAACCCTAGATCCCTAAAAAAATGTTTAATAATAACACCCAATTTATTTTTAGCACATAGTTCACAAAATTCCGACATAACTAACACCTGATTATTATCAGTATTCCATGAAGTAGTTTGGATGATATGCTTTATAGTTCAGAAAGTCTAGATTTTGCCATTTACTCTGAGCATTAAGATTTAGTGCAGGTACTTATAAAGTTTGACTTCAAAGAGAAAGGCACTCAGCAGCCGGGAATGTATTTAAAACCTATTTTGTTGCAAACAACCAAACAAATAGCTCTTAGCATTATTGTCGTAGACCTACAATTCTACAATGTTGATAATAATTTTAAGATTTTTTAGTTTGATACAGCAGAGCATTTACTAACTTATGATAATATAAGTTAAACATTTTTTTTTCTTCTTATTCTTTGATTATTACTCCACCAATTTTAATCGGTAATTTGCCAATATCAATGTTTGCTTTTACAGTGTAAAAGCCGATTAATCGGTATTTAATATGATCCCACCGACCGTGATTAATCACTACTATGACAGCGCGGACGAGATTAAACTGGATTCCCCATCACGTCACGGTGGGCCGCGTGCGTTGGTCGCCATGACATGAAGTGGAATCTAATATTTTTTTTATATATAACTTTTGTATTTAAGCGACACTTCACAGTTGAACTTACGTTTGACAGTTGAATAACTCTTGAAAAATACTAAAATTAATTGAAAAATAATGTCCTTATGATTCCGTAGCAGCAACATCTTCGATATTTTTTATCTCATTTGTATACCACCGTAGACACAATGTTTTTAACTTAAAACTTTTGGTAAATGGTTAATAGTAAAAAAGGTATTTCTCGGAGACCAAACACATTATGTACTACATGGTCGCTTTTAATATAGTTTAATTAAAATACCGAAAATATGGTTAGAAATATTTTCTAAACGTAAAGTTTGGTAGTCCAAGCTCTAACACAAAGTTACCTCGTTTGTGATTGAGTTGTGGCTTTTTATAATGGACGGACTAGATTGAAATGTTGATAGCAAAAGTTTCTCATACAGGAAATATGGTTTAGTCGTGTTGGCGTGTTCTAGAAATATCTATTACTAAAATATTATACCTACAATCGTTAGGTATAGCCTTACATGTACCATCGGATAAAAGAGGGAGACTTGGTCTTCCGTTGGGTACCCTGGGACCGTAACTCGGTTTCGGGAGCTGTAAGGCAACCCGTGAAGAAGAAAAAACAAAATAAAAACATTACCACAATATTATTTTACAAGAGATAGTCACCACTTTTTGCTAGTTGTCCATATAAACAGAACAGGTGACAAGCCTGTTGTTGCACTTAATAAATGTCACTTCTTTAACAGATGCAAATAAAGCACAAGGAGTCGATTAAATAACATAATTATATTCTTGAAAAAATTGGTGCTTAGCATTTTTTTGGAACGAGTGGTAATTGAACCCGGGAGCACCCGGCTTCAAGACACTGCTCTACCAATTAGGATCGATCCCTTTTAACCGACTTCCAAAAAAAGAAGGAGAAGGTTCTCAATTCGGACCGTATATTTTTTTTTTTTTTTTTATGTATGTATGTACATCGATAACTCCGCCAATTGTGAACCGATTTTGATGGTTTCTTGTTTAATCGACAGATAATTCTTCCGGATTGGTCCCATTTTTATCTCATAAAAATTGGTTCATTCGTTTTTCAGAAATTTTGAAAAAACTGACTTTATAAGTACATTTTTCTTGATATCTCGATAAAATATGTACCGTTTTTGACAACTTATTTTTTTCAAGACATAATAATTTCTCGACATTATCTCACAGACATATGACGAAAATCGGTTCAGTAGTTTTTCAGAAATTCAGTAATTAATTTCTGTTTACGGCTGAAATTATGTATCAGAAAAAGCCTTAGCAACGGTTGCTATTGACACGAAGTTTTCAATTTTGGTGACGATGGTCTAGCGGTTAAATGTAATGGGGTGCATAGGATGCACAAGCACATTACATGGTTCAAATCACCCACAGGGGTATTTTTTTTAATTTTCCATCAATATTTTTTTAGTTGCGTTATTATTTGTCTCTCAAGGCAGCAAAATCACTTAAAAGGGTAAAATAAACCTTTTAAAAAAAAGTGCACCGACTTCAAAAATTTGCACTGAAAAGTAAGAAATAATAAAAAAATTGTCGTAGAATTTGAAGACGGTTGGTGCCAAATTAGAAATAACTTAGTAGGTACCCAAATTCACTAATCTAGATAATTTATTAGGAACCTACGATCATCAGTACAAACATAATATATAATATTGAACAGATATTTATGTTCTTAGATGTTTACTTAATATCCTAATTTGGCACCAACCGTCTTCAAATTCTACGACATTTTTTTTATTATTTCTTACTTTTCAGTGCAAATTTTTGAAGTCGGTGCACTTTTTTTTAAAAGGTTTATTCTATACTAATATTTGAAAAAATATTTCGCTGTTTATATTATTGACAAATTAGGATAAAATCAATATCTAAGATGAAATATCTGTTTTTTTAACTAAATTTACTCCTTTTAGTGAAAGAAGTTGAGTAGTTTCTAATTTGGAACCAACCGTCTTCAAACGACAAAAATTTGTTTATTTCTTGCATTTTAGTGTACAATTTTTGAAGTCGGTTAATACTTTAGTTTAAAGATAAACTTATTTTATCCTTCTCAGTAATCTTGTTATAATTTTATTATAGTTCTGAGATACATAGACTTATTTTCAATTTGAGCGGCTAACCGTTTACCCAAGTCTATCAAAAAACTGTACCTATTTAAAAATTAAGTAGTTACCTAAATTTGTCTGTAAAGTTCTATCTATCAATCTTTCATCACGCCTTTTATTCCAAGAAGGGTAGGCATAAATTATTGACTTTATTACCCAAGGCTATCCTACTTTTGGAGTCCAAGAAGTATAAAAATTATAACGTTACAGTTTGCATCAAATGACAGATTTGTTTGAGATGAAATAATAATATTTATGTCAAAATTAAAAATTACTTTGCGTGGGTATTCAAATGACAGCAGGAGGCGTTATGTCAGAGCGATGTGCTGTCGCGCTCTGTGGACTTGTATTGAGGGTGACAATGCTAACCGCCCCTTAATATTAATTTTAAAACATATTGGGGGATGAAAGCTAGTCTTAATCTTAAATGTAAAATAAATTATTTATAAATTATAATTTAATTATTAAGGGCGGTTATTAATGTCACACAAAACAATACCACATTTTCGGATTTTAAAATTATCCGAACAACCTTTCCAATTTTTCTTTCCCTAAAAACTTTATTCAGTCGATTACGATGATTTAAAAAGATTAGCCAAATTGGTACAGCCGTTCTCAAATATGCGCCAATGAGCAGCATTGCTTTGCCCGTAGACAAGGGAAAATTATATTTTTAGAATCGGTTCAGTAGTTTGAGAGATTACCCCCTACGTCCAAACTTTATGTCTTTATAATATTAGTATAGATATAAAGAATAGCGATCCGCCTCGCCCCGGCTTCTCATGGCTACAAAACTTGTTTAAAAAGAACTATTTTCCCATGGATTTTTTAATTATCAAATTCAAAATAATAAAAATTAAGAAGCAAGTTAACCATTCTTTAGTTGCAAAAAGAGAATACCGTAGTTCAAGTCTCTAAAAAATATATCTACAAAATCAGTGTAAGTACCTAGTTAATTATTAATAATTATAATTGAGTAAAAACATACAAAATTTTCACATTTATAAGTTATACCCTACTTAGATATATTTTTTAAATCCAAAGAACTTTTCAATATTTGAGGGAAGTTTATTAAACTTTATGAACAAAGCTTTAAGACATAAAACAAAAATGAATTCATCACAAGTCTTATTACTCAAAGGATTGCACTACAGCTTTTCTTCACAAAAACAATGTGCAACAAAGCTTTATTCACCGACATAAACGACTTGGCGTACATCATTATATACTGTAACATTTCCCTTTGAATCTTAAATAAACATGAAATCATGTTCACCCTACTTTTACAAAGCCTTCGTTTCAGTTTCAGCTGCCGAGAGCGAAGTTCAGTACTACGCAGCCTCCCGTGGAGAGCGCAGTTAGCCTACCGATGCCAACTAAATTCTGAACCCCGTATATAAAATTAAACCTTATTACGATCGCATTAAAATAAAAATTCGTTAGTGATTAGTGTTTGTGAAAAGTGCTTGTGTATTTTTTTAAACTTAATGTGAGTGATGGGAATGTATGAATGGAAAAGTGATAATGTAAGTATTTTAGTATTTTTTATTTTAATTTGTTAAATAAATTAGCCATTAATTAATTGTATTTAACTAAAAATGCAGTACATGACAAAAAATTGTCGCAATTTAAGTTTATAAAAAAAAGCGGTTATTTATAAAAAAAAAATATTTAACACATTATAATGAACTCTTACTTAAAAATCGCTGAAATATATACATACAGTCAACTGTAGGGATTTTATTTTATCCTTTGCATAAAATGTCAAGCTTTTAAATTTTCTATTCTCTTAGATAAAATATTGTTTATCCGATTGGACCTTTTCGCCTCCCCTGATCAAAGCCTTAACACAGAAAATATACCAACTACCTTGTTATACGTAAAAACCCAGTAGCCACCCTTACTGATCCTTTTTCATCAGTGTGAATAATAAATCACGGGAAACAAAATCTTTTTTTCTGAAGAAATGTTGTATTTTAATATTAAACATTCACAATCCATCTTCGATTGCTCGAGACACGAATAAATTTTCATTCGTTAAGTAAAAAAGCCTCACTCAAGTAACAATACATCTCTATTAGAATAAATTTTCATTCGGCAATTATTTTAATTTCTCCTTCAAATCAAAGGAAAATAAATTCAGTCATTAGATACAAAATTATATCATATTATTTTCTCTTAATCGTGATCTGAAATATTGTAATTCCTTTAAAATTCTAATGATTCAATTCACTTCTAATTTTACTAAAAATTGTAAGATTTGCTGTGAAATTAAATGGAAATTCTAAATTTAATTGAATATTTATAAATTATTCAATCTTATTTAATTACACCTGAAACATTTTTTTGCATTTTGTAAAGTTGTGGACATTCTCTAATTTTAATTACCCAAAATAATGACTCAAATTGTTAAGAAAGACACTTCGAAAAAGAGCACATGCATACATTTATGATGGTATTTCTATTATATTTTGATAGTATAATACAACAATAAATGTCAGCCTTTCTATGAATTTCTGATTACTTACTTCGAATTTCTTAATTGAAAATCAATTTTAAGTTATTTATGTATGATTTTAATTTGGTTGCTAGTAGATTTTGGAATAATTATAGTAGATTTTATACTTCTACATATCCTGATATATTATGATGTTGAATTCGAGTACTTTCTATAATAATATAATCTTATTATATCTCACTAATTTGATATTAGGTATATATTTTACAATTGCCCTTCACGTATTTCTCAATATAATATGTAAAAATAATATTTTTTGAAGTATACAGACTTCAAACATTGTTCACTGAAAAGCGAGAAATAATTAAATATTTCGTTTCGCCGTTAAATTTGAAGTCGGTTGGTGCCAAATTTGGCTACAAAATTCAAATAGATTCTAAAGAAGATATGTTTGTAAATTTAGTGAAATTTAGAACTAGGTAGTTTCTAATTTCGCACCAATCGTCTTTAAATTCAACGGCGAAACGAAATTATAAATTATTTCTTGCTTTTCAGTGAACAATGTCGTATACTTTTTTAAAACTTAATTTATTTTACCCTTTTAAGTGATTTTGCTGTTAATAATAATATCATTACAAAAATAAATCATAGAAATCGACATAAATTTCATCTAGTTTATTTTTTATTTTTTTATTCTTCACGTGTTACCTTACAGCTCCCGGGAACCGTTGCCGGTCCCAGGGTACCCAGTGGAAAACAAAGTCTTCCTCATTTAGCCGATTTTTTGAGGTTATAACTAACGAGTGGGCCAGCTCTGTTGAGGTATGTAGATGGAAAAGCCTCTTTGTACGGTTTGTCGGATAATGAACATAGATAAAAACCCATTGGTACATGGTCGGATGTGGGGATCGAACCCGCGCCTTTTTAGTTGTGAGCCGACGTCTTTCCCACTCGACCACCGACGCCCCATCTAGTTATGATTTATGACTTTGATACTACAGAACCAATTTTCACCAAAACAAAAATGTTTCCATTGTCTGTCTGGTCTGGAAGTATATAAAAAAATACAACCGAATTGAGAACCTCCTCCTTTTTTTTGAAGTCGGTTGAAAATAATGTGGCAATCTAGAATATTATTGTTTAATCTGTTCCAAATTTGAACCATAGTATCCAAAAGTCAAATTTTTGGGTATCACTAAATAATTATAAAACAAAGTCCCCCGCCGCGTCTGTCTGTCTGTGCCCGTTTCACGCAAAAACTTCTGCACGGATTTTGTTGCGGGTTTCACAAAGAGATTAAACTATATAATTAAATGTCTTTGGGGTTTCACCATTGTAGGTATATGTTGATTCTTGACGTGTCATGTTTAGGAGCAGATCATTAGCTCAGTACTAGTGAATCAAGTCGAGAAAAAGTTTTCATGGCGTATGCTGTCTAATCCGTCAGAGATATAACAAAATTAAGGAATTGTGTAAAATAAAATAATCTACTAAAATGTCCGCGATAGCATATATATTTATATATCTATAATATATCTTGCTGTAAAACCATATTATACCGGTCCGAAGCCGGGTCGGGTGTCTAGTTTATAATATACCTATCCAAGTATAAATTAAGTTCTAGGTACCAAAGACAAATAATCATGTCGCCAAAGAAAGGTTTATACAACATGTATATAAATCGAAATATAATTTTGACTAATAAATGTTTCTCTATTTATTCTATCTATCTATCATCACGCCTCTTATACCAAGAGGGGTAGGCATAGACAATCGAATGTCATTTGCTACGATCCTGACATACCTCTTTCGCTTGTTTTATATTCATCATACCTTTCATACATGCTCAGCGATTGTGTGTACTTTTAATATTGCCATAGATCAATACATTTTTTTATGTTCAATAAAAGTACACATAGGTCGTCCTCTGCCAGCATTCCCTTTCACGTCAGCCATGTAATAATAATATGTATAATAGGTACCCTAAAAACCCCCATGTTTGATATCAGTAATTTGTTTTTAATATTTGATGTTCTCATGGTCTTGTCTGTTACGTGTGTATTTTAAGAACGAATATACGACTTATTTGCGTGTAGGAAATTTATATAAAAAAGATTCTGTAAATATTCATTTCCTAGACATTTCTTTATAATTTTTTATAGCTTATTATAAACTCCTTTCTTTTTAAAGAGAATAAAGTTAACTCTGTGAATAATTATAAGAATATCGAGACAATACCTAATGAAAAAAATATAATATCAGACAAGTGTGAGTCGTACAAAATCCAAAACAATCTAAAAACAAATTTTAAAGAAAATGGTCCGTCGGCGGTTATAACCTGCGAAGATCACGGTTCGATCCCAGCCGAATACAAATGGGTTTTTTATAATTAAAAACTTATGTAGGTACATAATCCGACAAAGTGTTTAGAGGCTTTTCCATCTAAATATACCTCAACAGAACTGGCCACTCGTTAGGTATAGATTAAGAAATACCATTGGCCAAAATATGAAGAGCTGGTCTTCCGCTGGGTATCCTGGGAGCGACAATACGGTTCCGAGAGCCGTAAGGAAACCCGTGAAGATATATTTAAAAAAATGCTTTTTATACCCTTTTATATTTAAATATAAAATTTACCGTGAGTGAACATGGAAATTCTCGGTTTAGAAAAATCTTTCACCGCCTAAAAGGGTACACACACATCTCAACTGTCTGACCAATTTTTTTCTTAACATAAAATAACTGGGATAAACCCATACAGAGAGTAATCCATTGAAAAAAATACTGTCCACGATTATTCTATGTAAATAACCACTTCTGATGAAGAAAACAACCGCCTTCAAAACCAAAATGTGCTCTCCGAAAGCAAATCCACAAGTCACTATAAAAAAACCCAAATCGCTTCAAGTGTGCCTATAAAATTTTAAGAGTTCTCGATTTCTCCATGACGACCATGGGAGCAGCTGGAAAGTATACCCTTTCAAACAAAAAAAAATCCAAATCGGTCCAGGCGTCTTCAAGTAATCGGGGAACATACATAAAAACATAAAAGATTCCGGCGAATTGAGAACCTCCTCCTTCTTTTGGAGTTCGGTTAATAAAAAGAGACAGGTGGAGTGACATGATTATACCTGATGAATGTAATTTTTTGACAAAACTTCTTTAGGCGCGTTAAGCGATTTTTGGTTGGGGGAAATATTATGGATTCGCGACATGTTTTCGGCACAAGACTATGTATTGCCCGGCCCGACCAGAGAATGTTTCGACAGTAATTCGTGTAATGACTTCTACGTATGCCTGGGTCGGGCATTTTTGGATGCGCATTTCTGACCGGCAATTTTTCGGTCCGGTCATAGATACATTTATCTATATGTGAAACGATTGCTGGATGGCGATATTATACGTTATATACTTTCAAATTAAAAACTATTTTTATTCATAATTCATAGCTTTAAGGTTTCACTTCTGTCGGCAGTGCCCATAACTGCCTATGCCTTTTTTCTGAACACAAAGCAAATGGGTTTCAAAATTACAAATTTATTTATTTAGAAAAAGTCCTATGAAGACATATGGAATATATATATACAGAAATTTCGATAAAACACGAGCGAATTCATGGGTAACATTGTAGTGCTAAGAAAACAGATTTGAACATTGCTTATGGCCAAAATGTTGGCAGACTTCTCTTTGATCATCAATATTCATACATTGTATCGATTAAGATTACTGTAATAGATCAACCTTTTAAATATTTAAGTCAAAATATTAAATAAATCTGTGATAAAATAACGATCCAATAGACTATTTTAATTGAAAATAATAAAATTTTGGACATACCCTTTGGACAAGCTCCTTTTTACACACAAAAAAGGTCTTAAAAATATTAATATTCTTAATTGAGAGATTTGTATTTAATGCGCATTTTACTCGTGAATTTTTATTTTCACCTAAATTCAAGATTATCCGCGCGAGCGAGACGGCTCCGTCGCCCTATAATCCCGAGCGTTTTCCATACAAAATATAGAGGTTAATTCGTCAAGGTTATTGACAGATGTTAAAGCCTTAACCGGAATTGGTTGGACTTTTGTTGTATTTAAAAGAAGTCACATCTTTGGTATTAACTGCGACCTTGAAAATGCATCTCTGTAGCACAAATTGGTGCAACTCATTCGTCCAATCGCCAGCGCGCCGCCATACGGTCCACGGAAATAAACCACAGACTCGTCCAATTCTTGTATGCGCGGCCCACCATCCGTTTTCAAATCGTTGTATTTGTGGTTGATTTCGATGGCCGGAACGATCCACACGCCTTTGTTTAATCGAATCTTGAGTGTCTGTGTGGGTGAGTGAATTGCATGTGATCTAGACCGTATGATTTACATACATTCAATCTCGATCATACGGCGGCCGGACCGAAATTTTTCTGTGAGATACCGGACCAGTGCGTGAGCTACTTTATACATCACTGGATAGTTTCTAAATAAATTGGAATTGAGCTCGGGCTCTCAAATATTAAGCAATTAGTGGTTGTGGCAAAATTAAATAGTGGTTTTTCTTCAGTAATCAGAAAACCCGAGTAGTTTTTTTATTTAAATATACTAGCTTTCTGCACCGGTTTCGCCCGTGGATCCCATATTAACTTTCATCCCTTATTATGGTCTTGAGTTTATACAAAAATCCTATAGAAAAGAGCACTTTCAGTTTTTCCCGAATTTTCCAATTTTTCGGGCAACATTTCCAATTTTTCTATGAACCATAAAATCGGTCCGGCCGTTCTCAAGTGACGCGATTACCAACGAACAGCATTTAATTTTTATTTAGGTATATAGATAATTCTGTTCAATATGAAAGGCCATGAAAGTGTGATTGATTATGCACCAATTTTCTGAATTTTTTTTAGTATTCCAGATTACTTCAAAATTAATCGTAGCTTTTTATTATATATCCCGCTAATATCCCTATCCCTATTAATATAAATGCGAATGTAAGTTTGTTTGTTACGCTTTCACGCAAAAACTACTTAACCGATCATCATGAAATTTTGCACATATATTCTTGGAGGTATTAGAAGTAACATAGGATACTTTTTATTATCACGGCATGAAGACGGGAACGGGGTGGGCAGTGTATGAAGTGTATATGTTTGCCAACATTTTGAAATTAGAAGTCGTGGGAAACAGCTATCAAATATAAAGTAAAGAATGTGTCAAATCAAAATCTTCTTAAAAAGGAACTCTTTATACAGCCAAAGAGATCGAATATTATTCATTTCGGTCAGCTACAATTAGATACGAAGTTCGTAATGTCCACGGGCGAAGCCGGGGGCGGAATGCTAGTGTATTATAAACGCGAAAGTTTGTATGGATGTTTGTTACTCAATCACGCCAGAACAACTCAACGGATCTGGACGAAATTTGACACAGAAATAGATTACAGTCTGGAATAGCACATAGGCTTCTTTTTATCCCGGAAAAACGTATGGTTGCATATATTTGTTTATGTTTTTTACGGGATCGACATGATTTTTTGCATAGTGGTAGTTTAGGGGTCAGAAAATGACACTACTTTTTATACGCGAAAGCGAGCGGGGGAGGGTCAAATTACAGCCACGGGATTATTTCTTTTTGGGTCTAAATAGGTAAAAAAAATGTTATGACTATTTTAACAACTCGTTCGTATGAAATACCATTACTTATGATTTCCACACTTGGCACAGTTCCCTTAACCCCCGCTAATGAAATGTACATAACGTAACGTTTCCTTTCATATTTCCTTCTTATTCAATCGGACATTCTCACAAATATAACTTTGTGGTAACCAAATGTAGAAAGGTCTAAGCTAATGGATTGAGGAAATTTTTTTTTGATAAAAAATATTTTGTAAAGACTTGTTCAATATGGTAGGTATATTAAAAATCTCGTGAAAAATTAAAAAAAATCTACACGGGTTGCCTTATAGCTCCCGGGAACCGTTGCTGGCCCCAGGGTACCCAGCGGAAGACAAAGTCTTCCTCACTTTTCCGAAGATTATTTTTTTAGGCTATACCTAACGAGTGGCCAGCTCTGTTGAGGTATGTAGATGGAAAAGGCTCTTGGTATTGGTACGTGGTCGGATGTGGGGATCGAACCTGCGACTTCTCAATCGTGAGTCTGCTCACCCATTAAATGTAGGAATATCATTAAAATTTATCCTGAAAGATTTCTGAGATAGAAAGTCAGCCTCACTCTCCGGTCCTTCAACTATCTCTGTGCAAAAATCCACGTCGATTCGTTGCTCAGTTCTGGCGTGAAAAAATACAAACAAACTAACCCACTTTCGCATTTATTATATTAATGGTGTCTGCCCACGACGCAAGGTATGAAAAACGTGATAGTTCGTTAAATAAAATTAGTCTTTTATTCGTATTAAACTTATCAGGAGTCAAGCCTGTCGTTGAAACTTCTCAAACTATATAATAAATAAAAAATGATAATGTTTTAAAAAGTACTGATAATGGCTTTACGAGCCCTTCGAAGGACATTATTATTTCAAACAAAATTACTGCTTACTTTTTATTTCGAGTTAGGATAGTACAAAGTTTTAACTTATTATCTCTAGGTAATTAAATGTCTAATAACTTATGAGCTCTCAAGGTAGGTACCGTAGGGGCCTTGTGAGTGTATGATTTCTTTATGTCCGTCCGTCCGACCGTGTAAATCACAAGGTTATTACGTTTCAGAAAACTTTCAGTCTATTTCAATGTTTTTAAACTAATTTTCTGCCCCGGCTTTACCCTTGGAGCCTATCTTAACTTTAAAATTTTCCCAAACAAATTGCAAATCAGCTTATATACAAACAGCATTAACTATATTATTTGTGTAAGTATGAAAATTAAAAATATCTGAATTCCTCTAGGACCCTAAAAATAATTAATGTAATACCTTTTCCACAATTAATACCAAGGAAAAACTCTATTTCTTCAAGTAAGTGCGTAAGTTATTTTATAACCGCCGGTCACCTTAAGGGTAAAAGAGACGTTGATAAATGAGTTGTTTTTGTTAGCGCGGATAACAGCCAAGTTGTCTGTGTCAGGAGATCAGGTTAGCTCCTTTATTGTTTAACACCGTGTAGCGGTTAATTTTCTTTACGACCATGGCCGTTTACGGGATAAATATAAACATACCATTATACGTGGCCAGAGTCACTAGTAACCGTCCACTTTTAATAGTTGTTCATATAACGGAACAGGTGGCAAGAATAGCGTTGCACTTAATGGATTTACCAGTTGTCACTTCTTTAAGGGCCCTATCACCATAATTTGTATGGGGATATTACTATTCCCAATTTCTCTGTAAATAATCCACTTGTGTCACTGTAATTTAGTATATAGTTACTTATTCAATATATCTAAGTGAAATAGCCGTTGTTTTTTCAATTGGGTTTATTGAATAGGAAATATGAGTAGTAAAAGGAATATTTGGCCCCTGTTTTCTCTTTCATAATTTATCACAAAGCTCTTAAATTTTTTTAAAGCGCTGTTTAACCATTACCCTTCATTTAAACGTCTTGCGTTTTTTGGTAGCTTATTGAAAATTTAAAATAAAAATTATTTTATGATTTTTTAATTGGTCAAAAATAATAAAATAATTGGTAATGGTATAACAGTGCTTTTAAAAAAATTAAGCGCTTTGTGATATATTATGGAAGAGAAAACGGGAGCAAAGTTTAACCAACCATATTTCGTATTCAAAAAAAACCATTAAAAAAATGACAGCTATTTCACTTAGATATATTCAATATGTATATATATGCTAAATTACAGTGACACAGGTGGATTATTTACAGAGAAATTGAGAATACTTTATTACAGAAAAATTATGTATATAGGAGCCTTAAGAGTCCTATATCAATATTATTATTATTTAGTATATAGTTATTTATTCAATATATCTAAGTGAAATAGCTGTTAGTTTTACAATGGGTTTTATTTATTGAATAGGAAATAAAATGAGCCTTAATAGATTTTCATTAGTTTTATAAGAAGTGCGGAAGGAAGAAATTTACGTTCCTTCCTAAGCACGGGACATCTATTAAATTAGTACCTATCATATGTAGATATTATTTAAAGAAAATTGAACAAGTACTAGCTTTCCGCCTCCGGCATCGTCCGTGGATATTTTCGAACAAAATAAAATATAACCTATAATCACTCAGAGATTCCTTCCTATTAATAGAATATTAGTATAGATTATGTGGTACGATTAGATATGAACCCGAGTCCTCTATCAATCCTAACGCTCTACAAATTACGCGAAAGGAGTACCATCACGGTTTTCATAATATTAGACATTTCCAGTGACAATGCTTAAATGTCTGGTAATAACTGCGATCAGGTTCAATATTTGCAATCAATGTTAGGAATGATCAATTTAATTGAACAGTTGAATCTAAGGTTTCTCAGTAGTAAAATAAATTAAACTACTGGGAACTGAATGGTAACATTTAATTAAAATTCGTAATAATTTGATTATTTACATATATAATAGATATAATTATTTTACTTTTGTTAATAACTTTGAAAACATTTCATGGAAAATTCAAACACGAAATCTTCAAACTAATACACAACAATCCAACGGCTGAGAGTAAAAGGAATACTCCCCAACGCGCGTCGCTGGAAAGTTGCCAATCTATTAAAATTAAATAATTTCACTAGCGCGATACAGGTTTCAGAATTAAGAGAGATGATCCGCCACAACTTCATAGGGTACCCAGTGGTACCCAGCGAGTGTCAAATATTCCTCATTTCGCCGATGGTGTTTGTAAGCTGAAAAAAAATTATTTCCCCTGTTTTATGTTATTTCTTAGCTACAAAATTGTATCACGTTTCACATAAGATATGATAAACGGACGAACGAAAGAATGGACATAGTGAACCAAATATAATTGAGAAATAAGTTGCAAATGCTAATATTGTAGTATCTATAAAACGAGAAAAAATACTGTATTCTCTAAAAAAAAAAGAAAAAGGAAGTTATTCTGAAATTCGCCGAGAAAATCCTTTTTCACAAAAGCTTAGCCGAACTTATGACATCTAAAAGACGGACACAAAGTAGCCGCCATGCTCAAATATTTTGTTTTACACGCCTTGTTTAGGAAATACAAAAAAAATTGAGAGAGGCTTTTAGAACAAACTAAGAACCAATTTTCTGCTCCAATTCAAAGAGAGTGTGTTGGAATTTGTATGGGGAAAAGCTCCTGGGTGCCATTTTGGTGGACAAATACAGCGTTTTTATTTATTTGCAGAAAACAGTGAACTTAATGAAAAATTATTTGAAGCTATTGAGAACTCGAAAGCAAACTTTTCTTTCGAAGATAAGTTTATTATTTTGAGAAAGGCTAGGTCAGAAGTGCGTCCTAAACCGACGAACATACATGAAAATTATTTCCTCAAAAAAATGTTGTGATTACATATTAAGACTTGTCATGCGAGCTGTAATTTTTTTCTGTGTTTTTTTAATAAATAAAACATCAAAACCTATCTAAAATCCGGCCAAGAAAAAACACTGGTTCTAGGTGACTAAATTTTGATATAAATTTCTATCGTAATCCTAAAATCCCGAGTTACATTTCGTTGCGATAGTAACAATTTTAAGAAAAAGTCTTCCTCATTTAGCTGATTTTTTGAGGCATACCTAACGAGTGACCAGCTCTATTGAGGTATGAAGATGGATAAATAGATTTTTTTTTTATAAAAACCCATTGGTAGGTACATGGTCGGATGTGGGGATCAAACCCTTGACTTCTCAGTTGTGAGCCGAGGTCTTTTAAAATTCGACCACCGACGCGCAGGATTTTAGGATTTGAAATCGAAATGAAAGTCAAAAAAAGTTATGAACAAGTGTATGGTCACAGTTAACATGCGTGTCTAAAATCTAAGTAAATTATAACCCCATATATATCAAAATAGATAATAATTTTGAGTTTAATAATATTTCTTCGAAAAACTACAAATCCAAATAGTACAATATACTTATTTTGGTTAAATATTAAATTATATTCTATCAAAATTACTGGCTAACAGAACTTGTAATTTATAAAATTAGATAATGACGTGTGTGAAATTAAAACTGAATACTATTGTTGTATCTCATAAATCTATTTTAACTATATTTACGCCCTAGTTTTGCTACATAAGAATTTATGCCGAAGGATTTTCGTGATAAAAGTGTCCATGGCACTTTAAGTCCCTCCAACTACATTTGTGCAAAAAATCAAGTCGTTTCGTTGTTCTGTTTTGACGTGAAAGAAGGACAAACAAACAAAACTATTAGTCCATTCAATAAGGTTAATTGACAACTAGTTTTCCGCCGTGGAGCCCATATTAACTTCTCTCCTATGGTCTTCAGTTCATACCAAAATCAAATTGAAAAAAGCAGTTTTTCATGAATTTTCCAATTTTTAGGGCAGCTTTTCCAGTTTTTCTTTCCCTAAAAACAATATTCAGACTATTAAGAACTTTAAAAATTAAAAAATTGCCAAATCGGTCCAGCCGTTCTGAAGTGATGCACTTTAACAACGAACAGCATCTAATTCTTATTTAGATCTACAATAAATTCACTGTCCTATTTGCAGTTTCGTAAAGTATATTATTGTAGGTACATATAGCCTGTTATGTGATCTGAATTAGAAAAGAATGAGGGAGCAGTCACAAGGTAGCAAATAAAATATTTTAGGATTCCGCAAAATTTAAATCTAATCTAACGATAAATAAAAACCTATGACGTCAGGCAAAGAAGAAGTCACATTTATACCTGTGATTTTACTGCTTACTAACGAAACAAGTTTAAATGGATTTAAATTAATTCAGTAAAACAACACTATCTGCATACAAAATTACATCCGACGTAATTACATTAATTAACGTACAAACAACCCTGAATCTCAAAATAAATTATTTTTGTAGTGGTAGGCCTTTTTAATCGAATTTAAAATGAAGGAAGTCTGTATGTACATTTTACAGTATATATTTAGGTACTAAAAATTTTAGGACTAGAATATTTTCATGGATTTGTTTTTTTTTAATTTTTTTTCCTCACGGGTTGCCTTACAGCTCCCGAAACCGCCACCCGATGGTATTTGTGAGAGGCTATACCCAACGAATGGCCAGTTCTGTTGAGGTATATTTAGATGGAAAAGCCTCTAAATGTGGTTTGTAGTAATGCTATGTATATAAGTTTTTAATTATAAAATACCCATTGGTGCATGGCTGGGATCCGTGGTGCCGGACCAGGGTACCCAGTGGAAGACAAAGTCTTCCTTATTTAGCCAATGATTTTTTGAGACTATACCTAACGAGTGATCAGCTCTGTTGAGGTATATAGATGGAAAAGCTTCTTTGTACGGTTTGTCGGATAATGTACATAGAATTTTTATTATAAAAAACCCATTGGTACATGGTCGGATGTAGGATTCGAACCCGCGACTTTTCAGTTGCGAGCCGACGTCTTACCCACTCGACCACCGACGCTCCTTTTTTTTATTACATACATAATTTAATACATTACCTATTCATATAAAGTAATCTATAATCAGTTCCATGTTCTTGTTTGATCTAAGGTTTTCCCCCCGGATTTGTTGGCATTTTTTGAGGATTATCCCGAAGGATTTCCGGGAATAAAGTAGCCTATATTCAATTTCTGTCCTACAAATATCTCTTAGAAAAAAAAATCATATCGATCTGTTGCTATAGCTGTTTTGTCGTGATAGAAGGACAAAAAAACAAATACACTTTTGCATTAATAATATACTCGCTTTCCGTCACCAGCTCCGCCCATGGATAGTTTTCGAATAATATAAAATATAGCCTAAACTACTCGGGAATATCGTATTTTTCTATTTTTGAAATAATTTTCCAAACTTACAACCTTAAAAACTTTACCTCTTTATAATCTATAGAAAAGGATGCTTCTATATACTATTATTATAAAGATTGCAAGGACAAAGCAGTATAATAATAGGTATTTAAAAATGAATGGCGCAAGATAACTTAAATCTTGAATTTACCGATTTTTCACCTGGATCTACTGGACCGATGTGGAAATTTGTTTCTCCTATTTGTAACTAAAAGTCACGGGCAAAACCGAAGCAGAAAGCTTATATTCTGGTCTATTTGTGTATCATTTCCAAGGCTTGGTTTCCACTTATTTACTTTTATCATTGGTAGAAGTTTTGAGACAAGACATTAATCAAATTCAGTATCGATCCCTTGTTTGCGTTTGATTACACCGATCCACAGATCATAAACAATGCTATAGAAATTTCTTGTAACCGTCGTTTCGAAGGTTATTTAATATCAACTAATAAATAAAACGAAATGGACACTGGACGTATCATTTTAATTTCAGTTCTTGGTATTTTGCTCTGGATGGATTACCTAAACCAACTTGACTGATAAGAAACGGACCAAAAACCATAGTAACGAAGCCCTCATTTAACGAGCTGAACAGTTAAAAAGTCTACCCTTAAACTTCTTATGATATAAGTATTTAAGGTACCTTTTACGTGCCATCCGAAGCACGAGAAGTAAATTTTATGCAAGTTATGTTTGAAACTGGTACATCTATTTTCATGTCTAATACTCCTTCAATCTTCTTCAGTTTATATTATTGTTAATTAAATAAAAAGTAATGTTAGATGCATCTCATAGTCAGGTATCCACGTCACATCACGGTGCTCGACGTTGTAAAGCAGAATCGATTTGTGGAACCACATTGCCAAACATATATTAAAGACATAAAGACAGGATAGAATAGATATAGTGGCTGTTACTGATTAGGTAAGTAGGTACATATTTTCTTGTATAAAAAATCTTGCTTCTATCTTTTAAAGACAAGGGTCTATTTAAGGTACTATTTTCAATATAGAACCTTCAAAAATCTTGTTACCATATTTCAGAACGTCAAAAGTAAGATATTTACATATTTTGTTAGGGCCTAGCTAGTTTTTGCATGCCGCTCCACCTGGCTAGAAAATATACTCTGAAGGCTAACTACAATATAACCGTTTCACTTCGTTCTTTTTTAGAATCGGTTCAGTAGTTTTTAGAATGGATTCATTACAAACAAAAATCAAATTTCACCTCTAATAATATTAGTATAATAATATATTTAGAAAAATAGGCAGTTGAATTGCGTTGATAGCATTGAACGTTAGGGCGTTTTCCCACGACGCACAACACGATACGATTTACGGTTGCAAAAGAAAACAAACGGCACACGGCCTGTCGTTTGTTCGTTTTTCCACTACCGACTATTACAGTAACGACACCGCAGTGTAGGCGAGAGAGATTTCTGCCGTGTTGTGTCGTGTGTAATGGAAATACGGCCATATACGGAGGTTCCGCTTGTCGACGTATTCGCTGACAGCCAGCTTTCTTTCCTCAAAAAAGTAAAAAGGTATTTGGATAGTATTGTTTTTTCTTAATTTCTTACTTGTTTATATTTTGTTTCTTTCTTACAGCTCCAGGGTACCAAGTTTCCCTCGTTTAACCGATGGTATTTGTGAGGCTATACCTAACGAGTGGCTTGTTCTATTGCGATACTCTTAGACGGAAAAGCCTCTAAATGTGGTTTGTACATAAGTTTTTAATTAAAAAACCCATTGGTACATGTCCGGGATCCGGGATCAAACCCCTGGTTTGCCTAGTTAATACCAGACGTCTTAACCACTCGGCCACCGTCACACCACCACTATTTTTAATTGTTATAAATGTGACATAGTACAGACTAGACATATTAAGTCTTGACCTGCGAGCTGTAATTTTTTTCTGTGTTTTAAATAAATACATATATATTGTCACCGTAAACGATAGCAACAGCGACGACATAGCCAAATTATTGTTTGAAAAACGGTTTCGTCGTCTGGTGTCGTTACGTGGTCAATATAAATGTATGAATCTTCACCGCATTTTATCGTGTCATGTCGTGCGTAGTGGAAACACGGCCTTAGATCTTTATTCCTGTGTATTTACTTGTATAGATAGAGTTTATTCAAATTCAAAACGTTTGGAATTAAGTTTTAAGCTAAGTGGAAATATAAATATTACCATGATATAAATCATTGGAATTAAAAAGGTACCGAGTTCAATTCCTAATGTAGTCATATAATTTTCTGCTTCGGAGGGAAAGCTTTTACTAAAAGTATTAGATACAACTAAGTATTTAAGATGTGCTAGCTCTATGACTCTACCCCATGATCTGCTTAAATGTGGACATTATTACTTTGGCCACGCCTCTATTAATATGATATGTGCGTTGCGTAAGAATTTCAAATCAGAAACACTGAAAGGAGAACGGTGTACCTACCTGTTTGCCAAAGCAAACAATATTTATATGCTCGCAGTAAAATTATATTATTTTCATCGATATAAAAATTATTCGATCCATATTTCATATCCTTAGTTCCTCTGACTCGTGATTTAAACTCTTCAAACATAGCATACTAATAAATTATATTGAATCTTTTTTAGGATTTAGGCATTGGATAGGTCGTTGTTAAATAAGGCACAGAAAATAAAACGAAATAAAAGTTAATTACTCAAAGGTATCTGCGTAACTTTTTAATACCTACTTTGATTTTATCATTGTAATCAAGCAGAAATCACATCTTAATGGAGAAGTGGACAAGCGCGAGTCGAACTTGCCCGCCAAGGATTCCGGCGTCATTAGTTGGATACGGGGTGTCAGACATTTGGCATATTTAAAGTTTATATGGAGAAAATGAGCAGAAAATACTAGCTTTCCGCCCCGAGTTTCACCCGTTGAGCCCATATTAACTTTCAACCTCTATTATACCTCCTTAGTGGGGTGGATTTAATAAGATATTATAGCCCATGTCGTTTCATAGGGTTCAAACTTACTGCGTATCAAATTTCATCAAAACCGGTTCAGTGGTTTAGCTGTGAAAGCGGAACAGACAGACAGACAGAGTTTCTTTCTCATTTATAATATGTAGGTAGGTATTAGTATGGATAATATGTGTTACAAATTCATTAAAGAAAATAAAATGAAAAAGGTGCTATCAATTCCCGACCCAATAGTGACCGACTCGAGAATGTGCGATTAAACCGTATTGGCCGCATCCGAAACGATGTTATTAGAGAAGAATGCGGAGTAAAAGATGATGATGTGACTAAAATGAAGAAAAGTAGGTAGTTTACGCTGATTTGGACGCGGTGAAAAAATGAAGGATGGAAGATTGACTAAACAGGTTTATATGGGTGAAGTGAAAGGAAATGCTGGCAGAGGACGACCTAGGTGTACTTTTATAGAACATATAAAAAATGTATTGATCGATGGAAATATTAAAATTACACACATTTGCCGAGCATGTATGAAAGGTATGATGAATATAAAAGAAGCGAAAGAGGTATGTCAGGATCGTAACAAATGGCATTCGATTGTCTCTGCCTACCCCTATTGGGATAAAAGGCGTGATGATAAATATATAGATAGATACGTGAAAACCTAACTTTGTAGGTTTCCCAATCAGCCTGCAAAAGTCGTGGCTTATTTAAAATATTAAATTATAATATAAAGGTATTACAGGCCTTGGTCAATGAGATTTGGCTGCATCAAAGAGTAAAGAGACAGATTATAAAATTCTGCATATGCTATTTTTTAAAATAGAGCAAAACTTTAGTCATATTTACACTTTTAAGAGCATTGGCGATGAGAAAATAATTTGCCTTTAAAAAAAACGTGTACCGACTTCAAAAATTATGTAGGTAGTTTCCGAAAGCAAATGCACAAGTCACTATAAAACAAAAAAACCCAAATCGCTTCAAGGGTACCTATAAAATTTGAAGAGTTCTCGATTTTTCCAGGATCCCTTCATCAGATCCTGACCTGATGGCTATGGGACCACCTGGAAAGTATACTCTTTCAAACAAAATTTTAAAAAATACCCAAATCGCTTCATATGTGCCTATAAAATTTTTAAGAGTTCTCGATTTCTCCAGGATCCCTTCATCAGAAGTATACTCTATCAAACAAAAAAAAAATATACAAAAAAAAACAAGATTCCGATTGTAAACCAACTCCTTCTTTTGAAGTTCGGTTAATAAAGCGAAACCAGTTCATATTTTTCGTTAGAGAACCCCAAAAACAAAAGTTAATCCTCAATTTGCCTTTCAAAGAACAACAGCTCAATTACTTTAATTGTGATCAGCGATGCCTTGTAAAAAGTTATTTTCTCAAACTTCCTGTATAACGATAACTCAATAAAGGAGTGGCCATTAAATTTGCTGACCCAAAAGATATTTCTTCAGAGCTCGATTCTTTTCTCTTTAGGTCTCATACCTACCGCTCGTGCCAACAGAATGACAATGGAAAATCTCTTAATGCTGTTAATTGGATTTCATTTGAATTAATTAAGTACTTACTTATTTCTTATTTTTCAATATAACTTAATTGTAATTAAACTATAATTTGACTTTAATTTAATTTTGATTGTGATTAAAATTTGTCATGTGTGAAATTTTGAATAATCTAATATAAAGAGTTTTTCATTCGCCGCATAAGCTTGGAGATTCAAAGCGGTAACACAGCGAGTGTTCTTGGCATGGTTGTGCTTTCTTCAGACCTTTGATTCGTCCACCCCTTTCCTTTTTTCTTATTTTTATTTGTTTATTCGTATTCTATAGACTCAAAAACGACTACACCGATAAGAATTTTTTTATTGCATTTGATAGCCCAATTCTCGGGTAACGTTATAGGCTATTTAACATCACGCTACCTACCCAAGGGGGTTAATTGTATTATTAATAGAATACGTACAAAGTAGCGGGCAATCAGCTAGTCTATACAATATTATAAAGAGGAAAGATTTGTATTTTTGTATGTTTGTGTGTATGTTTGTAATTGATAAACTCAAAAACTACTGTGCTAATTTCAAAAATTATTTTACCATTGGAAAGCTACATTCACCTCAGGGTGTTACTCAGGTAACATAGGCTGTATTCTATTTTCAAAAAAATTAGGGATCCTTACTAAAACTCCAATAATGTAACCCAAGGTGTAAAAAAATGACCTAAGAAATTCCTTACATCGCATGCGCTGCAAAAACTATTGATGGTAGAACAAAATAATGTACTACGACTTTGCAGAACACATCATTATCTACAAAAAGTGTCGCGATAGCATATGTCTAACTATTATAGTTAAGTCACAATAAGTGTTCTTTTATTTAAAAAAAAATAATTAAAAAGCCGCCGCCGGGTAGGGGTAGGTTTAGGGTTATTGGTATGGGTAGGGGTAGGGGTAGGGGTAGTGCAGGCAAGCCATTATCTATGAGTGCTGTAGGGTATATTTTATTTTGTTCAAAAATATCCACGGGCTAAGCTGGTGGCGGACAGCTAGTACTATATAAATATAATCTGTGGCAATTTTATATTATGTTTCAACTTGTTTCCAGCGATGTTAATTACGTTTTTATCTATCTATCTATCATCACGTCTTTTATCTTACGAGGGGTAAGCAGAAACAATCGAATATCATTTTATGCTTTCTTTTTAACCAACTTCGAAAAAAAAAGAAGGAGAAGGTTCTCAATTCGGACCGTATTTTTTTTATTTTTTTTTTGTATTTATGTACATCGATTACTCCGCCAGTTGTGAACCGATTTTGATAATTTCTTTTTTAATCGACAGATAATTCTTCCGGATTGGTCCCATTTTTATCTCATAAAAATTGGTTCTTTAGTTTTTAAGAAATTTTGAAAAAACTGACCTTATAAGTAAATTTTTCGTAATATCTCGATGAAATATGTACCGATTTTGACGACTTATTTTTTTAAGGATATAATAATTTCTTGACATTATCTCACAGTCATATGACGAAAATCGGTTCAGTAATTTTTCAGAAATTCAGTAATTTGTCTCTGTTTACTGCTGTAAATTATATCAGAGAAAAGCCTTAGCAACTGTTTCTATTGACACGAAGTTGTCAATTTTCGTATCGACGGTGGTCTAGCGGCTAAAGGTATGGGATGCAGCGCAGGGTGCACATTGCTCGAGGTTCAAATCCCATCCACTGCAGTATTTTTTTTAATTTTCCATCATTTTTTTTTAGCTGCGTTATTATTTATTTCTCAGGGAAACAAAATCACTTAAAAGGGAAAAATAAACCTTTTAAAAAAAGTGTACCGACTTCAAAAATTTGCACCGAAAAGTAAGAAATAATAAAAATTTCGTCGTAGAATTTGAAGACGGTTGGTGCCAAATTAGAAATAATTTAGTACCCAAATTCACTAATCTAGATAATTCATTAGGAACCTACGATCATCAGTACAAACACAGATAATATTGAACAGATCTTTATGTCCCTAGATGTTTACTTAATTTTGTATCCTAATTTGGCACCAACCGTCTTCAAATTCTACGACGAAATTTTTATTATTTCTTACTTTTCAGTGCAAATTTTTGAAGTCGGTACACTTTTTTTAAAAGGTTTATATATTCATCATACCTTTCATACATGCACGGCGATTGTGTGTACTTTTAACATTGTCATCGATATATTTTTTATCATATATACGAACAAAAGGTTAATTGGTTAAAGTTCTAGTACTTTTAGCCCCTGGCCCTTTCTTAAGCACCCTATTTTTAAAATTAAAATGTCCACCTGAAAAATGTAGTTTTATGATAATGAAAAAAGCATTTCTCAAATTAATGTAGTGGTTTTTAAGTTTACTTACAAGAAAACAAACCCACATCTCTCTTTATAATTAGTACCTCACGGATGCCTCTCGGCTTTCAAGAATCATGCTAATAATCCCTAAGGAACCTACCCAGAGAAAAGGAAGACTATGGAGGTAGAACTTTAAAATAATGTATCCCATATCTTTTTGCCTGAAAATGTAAGAAAGTAAAAGTTTTAAGTTTTTTTTAAAGTTTATATTTAATTTTAAATTTATATTTATATTGTTATGTGTAAATAATTAAATAAATACTAAAAAAAAGTAAAAACATATTTAAAATACTTCGTTTGTAATTTTATAATATAATATATATTATATACAGGCTGTAACATCGAGATGGGTCAGTATGAATCCTAATATCCAGTATGGCTCCGAAACTATAAGAGATAGCAAAATGTGTTCTAAGGAAACATGTCGTCGATTTTAGAGATAAAAAAGATAGATTTTTAAAAGAAAACAAACGGTCATTTTTATTACGATATTGATTGTGTAGGTTATAAGGAGTTTGAAAATGGAATGTAAACTTTTAGTTTCCCAGGCCGAACTGCAATTGTTTGAAAAAAATAGACTTATTTATGTATTTTGTAAAAGACGCCATCTGTTAGAGATCACTTGAACTAACGGTGCGATATTTTCGCACGAGTCATCTAGTCATATTTATTACAAAAAATTACACAAACTTATGTCAACATTATATTGTAAACTAGCGGGCCCGGCAGACGTTGTCCTTCCCAAACGTTGGCTTGCCTGCTATTTACTTTCCTTCGTCCGTGGAAAACAACTACCACTACCACTATCACTACCACTACTACTACCACTACCACTACCACTACCACTACTAAGCTACCTCCTCACCAATTTTCAGCCAAATCGGTACAGCCGTTCTTGAGTTATAAATAACCTAACTAACCTACCTGGCCTACCGACTCTGGAATTAACACATTTCCGTAGTAGAAAGTATAATACAGCGCCAACTATTGACGTTTGTAAATACATTTTAGTAGGTACACATGTAAAAATCAAGATGACGCCACATATTCACAATTAAATTTTTTAATTTTAGCTACCCCTAATCCAACCCCTACCACTATCCTATGTCCGTCTCCTGGCTCTAAGCTACCTCCCCACCAATTTTCAGCAAAATCGGTACAGCCGCTCTTTAGTTATAAATGGTGTAACTAACACGACTTTCTTTTATATATATAGATAATTAAGTGATACTGCAGTCAAGCTGTAAAACAGTTTTGCAGGACTATTTATTAAATTATATGAAAAGTTGTATGAAATAATAGTAATAAATAAATACATTTTAAAAAATATCTCCTTAAATATGTTTGCACAATTTTCGAAATAATATTTTATTTCTAATGAACAATACAGCTAAAGTTTCTTTTATTGACACTATTTATTTAAAAAATAGTTATTTCAGAAACGAAAAGGACGTTGAATCTAAAAATCGTAATCCCACAACTAATGAGGTAGTTTAATGAATATTTGATATGGGAAATACCTCCACCCTCGTAAAGTAACACGCACCTTGTTACGCATTTTGAAACTTTCAGCCCAATTAACAACTTCTAACTGTAATCTAAGTTTGGCTAACTTAATACAAACTAGTTATTAAATATACTTAATTATTTATTTTCTAATGCCTCCAGAACTAAGGTTTAGTTAACGGGTTGATGACTTCTTACAGTTTCCTAAGTTCAACAATTTATTGTATTTTATATTCAAAGAGATCTTAGAGGCCCGATGTGACAGTTCTCACAAGGGATGTTCGCCTTTCAATACGTAACAAAATTGGTCGCGCCAGCTTCTGTTTTCGCGATTGTCTTGTGGGATTAGGATTGTTTCGAGTACCGGCCCCCCCGCGCCCGCATATTTGGTAGGCGGAGCTCCGCATGATTTGATTGTGTTATCATTACGTGGAGTGTCGAGTCGAGCTCGCTACGCACCTCGTTCTGACTCCAGCGTCAGCCGCGCATATCACCTACCCGCAACCGTAGCCGTTTAGCCGCTATCATTCACGCATCATCATACACTTCGCGCCTACAAGGGGAATTACTGATAATCGACGGGAAAGATTTCAGGTGAGTCGTATTTGCTTGATAGTTGCGAGTCAAGAGCTGGTGTTAGGTTAATCATCGCTTAATCACATTCCTACGGCGTATATCTAAGCAGTCAGTGGTATTAACGTAATAACCTAAATACAGTCCACACAGCACGGTATTGGCCGTAACAAAAATAATCGATTTGAAATCCTTTGAGTATATAATCGAAAAATGTATCGTTTTATCAAAAGGAATCGATAGAGTATTGTCTTGAAATGACGGCCCGGATTCAATTCCTGCTCGTTACAAAAAAAAATGCTAAGCCCCAATTCTCTTCAAGAATATGTGATTTAATCGTCTCCTCGTGCTTCGAAGGGCACGTAAATATCTATCTAAATAAAAAAAATACAAAAATTATAAAGAAATGACACATCTAGGTGCAGCAACAGTCTTGCCACCTGTTCTGTTCAATATGGACAACCTGGCAAAAATGGTGACTGGTCACACTGCAAGGTTAAGGCTGTGAAGGTGTGTGTGTCTTTATATTGAATTTTACTTTTATATTTTTTATTTTGATAATCTTAAATCTTTAATCATCATCATCATCATCATCATCAACCTTTTAAGATCCACTGCTGGATCATGGTCTCCCTCTAGCGCACCATTTTAATGGTGCTCATTGAGAGGAATTGCCATAGTCACCACGCTTGGCAGGCGTGTTGGTGACCGGACGCCGGCTTTACGTGCCCTCCGAAGCACGAGGAGTCGATTTAAGCACATATTCTTAAAGAAAATTGGTGCTTAGCATTTTGGCAGCGAGTAGGAATCGAACCCGGGACCTCCCGGTTTCAAGTCCACCGTCCTACCAATTAGGATATCGACTACCTAAATCTTTTTAATTTAAATTAAATCTTGATTTTAAATTAAATCTTTATGTTTTAATTTAATTAATGCGATTTAATTTTGGTCCATTATTACCATAGATCGGTTACGTTCTATTCTTCTTCTTCTATTCTTTAATTGTCAATTCTTGTTTGTTTACAACTTAGGTTATAACAGAGAAATTACATGTATTCGCCTATCTAATAATTTTGACAGCTGTCAAATCGGGCTTCATAAATCCCTTTGATTATAATAAGGTTGGATTCCACATCCGGTCATGGCGACATACGCACGCGTTTTCGTCGTGGCGTGATGTGGAATCCAGTTTAATCCTGTTCGCGCTGTGATGGTTGTGATTAATCAGTGATTAGTAAGACATATCACGGTCGGCGGGATTATCTTAAATACCGATTTATCGGCTATATACACTATAAAGGCTATAATACTTGACATTGGCAAATCACCGATGAACATTGGTGGAGCCATAATAAAAAAGAAGAAGAAGAATAATAAGGTTGAGATTCCACGTCACGCCTTTGTGAATAACGCACGTGCCCGCCAAGACGTGATGGGGAATCCAGTTTAATCCTGTCCGTGCTGTGATGGTTGTGATTAGTCGACGACTAATAAGACATATTACGATCGGCGGGATTATCTTAAATACCGATTAATCGGCTTTAAACACTAAAGGCAATACTTGACATTCGCAAATCACCGATGAACATTGGTGGAGCCATAATAAGAGAAATTTAAGATTTACGAATAAGAAGTTCAGTTGCATAATGGTATAAGTTTCTTTAAATTAATGCAATCATTACCATGACATAGTCGGGTGCAATATGCCATTAGAAACTTATATTATTTTTTATAATTAACTTTACGATATAGGTGTAGATCCTTAACGCTGCTTAACCACTATTAACTATTGACACTACTACTAGACTATGACTTTACTTATTTGACTTTTTCTTTTTTTACAGAATATTCGCTGGCGAGGGTGCGTTTAAACGCAACTGTGATGTGTCGTTTACTATGCAGTGGAGTGGTCTGTCCTTTATATGCGTAGCGCTGTTCTGCTTGGATGCCGTCTCAGGTTAGTTGATAAAGATTTCAATTTACAAAAAAACTTGGTCCTGACCGAGAATTACCGGCCAGAGATGCGCTGCCAAAAATGCCCGACCCAGGCATATGTATAAACCAGTACACGAATTCCGGACCGAGTTGTGGAAATCGCGAATCCATAAGATTTCCCCCTACCAAAAATCGTTCAACGCGCCTAAAGAAGTTTTCTCTTGAGTGGCTTCATATAATTTAAACGATAGGTTATGCTGAAATGTTTTTAAATAATTGTCTGTATGTTTATTCCAGTCCCCTTATTACGTATCTAGAAGTGTTGGTAACCGTCTACAGATTAGTAATGTATGATAGATGAGAAGAGCGAGTGTACACGGTACATTCACTTTCGGCCTGTCATATTTACTAATCTGTGGACGCGGCGGTTACCAACGCGTTTTGTTAGCAACCGAGTTACTTAATATGGGATCAGAAAAGGCTGTATTGATTATTATGAAACTTTTAGCTATCTGCTCTATGGTTCATTTCACTCAATGAACAGGGTTTCAAAGAACCTATGTAGCATAAAGTAGGTACAGATGGGCTCCCCCTTTCGCCAATTTTCAGCTCTTTGACCAATGAAACTGACCATTAGAGCAGTAATAAATTACCTTAGGTTTCGTTGGTATCGTTTTGTGTCGCGAGTCAGAGCTCTAGAAAAATAGTTAATTGTGATGTTTTAAATGGGAAAGGCGATCTAGGACGTCTCATTCCCACAGTGTTATCATTAATTATAATTATTATGTTTGTGTTTTAGCATAATTTTCATATAACGTAAAAGCCGTTGCGACAATAAAACGACCAAAAATAGAGTGGTCTTAATTACTCAAAGACGAGTAGTGATTACATAATAATGAAATCTCCTTAAAATTATGATCTATTGAAAAATGGTGGAACCGTTATTAACTTTCATCCCCAAATTATGGTATTGGGTTCATGCAAAAATCCCATAAAAGCACTTACAGTTTTTCCCGAAATTTTCAATTTTTCTTTGCATATAGACTATGACGAACATTTTTAAAAAAATGAGCCTAATGGGTCCGGCTGTTCGCATTTAATTTTTATTTATATAAATCACAAACTAACTTATCGGGAGCATCTTCCAACGCAGTATTTTTTGACATAGATTGTAACGTCATTCTCTTTCCAAATACCACTAATATATTTATATAAAACACAAAAAATGTTTTTACCTGTCTGTTATAGACTTTGAAACCATATAACCGATGTGCCCCAAACCATTTGAAAGGCAATAATGAGAAGATGGTTTTAGAATAAAAAATTAAACGAAAACTAAAAAAAACACTTTTCCCATACAAAAAATTTCAACCTCATCAAAGGGTGGCTTTACTCGCAAATACATTAAAAACATTAGTGTAGAATTTTCTAAGAAATATGCCTAAAGACGGTATCTATCATCCAAAAACGGGGTAAGATGGATAAATTATAACCATCGCTTTTATAAATGCTTACGAAACAAGGTGTATTAAATGAAAATATTGCCCTTTGCAAACAAGATAAATCGTCTAAGAAGTTAAAAGCTGATTAAAATTTAAGAGATTTCAGTAATTATGATTTGTATTACCAAAATGTGGATGAAATATAAAATTCATGAATCATTTTCAGTCTTTGATGTTATGGTAATTAATATAAACTAATTAACTAAATAAATACCGGCCAAGTCCGAGTCGGACTCGCACACGAAGGATTCCGTGCACTCAATAGTAAGGCCGATTTAGACGTTACGAGTGTTTAGTAGAGTGCGTAGGTGGCACTCGAATGCCAGTGCATTAGTAGGTTTCCAGTGACGTTTATACTTCTTCCAGTAGATTGCCATTTTGTAGGCCAAAACACACATAACTCTCCTTGTCAACTTGTGCAAGTTACCTGACCGTTTAGACTACAGCGAGTAGCGAGTCAGGAACGCGCGGGGGGTTGAGCGGGCGCGGGAGGGTGTCACTTAAAACAAAAATAAAAAGCGATTCTATTTGATTCTAGTTGAAAGGCGAGTGGAACGTACTAGTACGAGTACTGGAAACTACCGTTTACATGTTTCAACTAATGTACTATCCTAACGCACTCTACTAACCACTAGAACCGTCTAAATCGGCCTTTACGCACTAAAGTGAGATCAAGTTTGACGCCCCTGTATGGCGCAGGAACAAAATATTAGCGCAAGTCCGACTCAAACTTGGTCGGTTTTTATTATTTGTTGCTTTACTTATGAGTATGCATTATAGTTATACTAGTTAGATGTTTGTATGTATTGCCATTATTGCCATTATTAATATCGAGCAAAAAACGCTGAATAAAACACGTTTCTTGTATGTGGACCCCTTTAATATTTAACTTTATTTTATTTTTATTATTCGATGTTGATAGAAATACACACTCTGTGAAAATTTCAAGTGTCTACCTATTACGGTTCAAAAAATACAGCCTTGTGACAGACGAACGGACGGACAGCGAAGCCTCAGTAATAAGGTTTCCGTTGTTACCCTTTGGGTGCGGAACCCTAAAAATGTATTAAGCGTTCCATGACTTCAATGGAAAAGATAAATATGACATTCTATAAAACATGCGAATGTACAGCATTCTTTTCTTCCTTTTCCAAACAATCAATCGATTAGGTACAATAAAAGTAAAATCTTCATATGACGTAGGTACTGCTGTATCAGCCCCAGATGTTGTAGTACTAATTATATTTACTGGACACAAACTTCGTTGTTGTTCCGCGTGACGGCAGCCATTATCGCGGAAATATGATCTGACAGATCAGATAAAAACACCACTGTTCAGAAATAAATACTTATAGACTGTACCTGAAAATCGTAAAAAGAGGATATTTTTACATAGATATTGTAAATAATCTTGTAAACGTGATTAATTTTATTAATTTGTATCATTAGTTATTATGTGTTTTGGCATGCGAATTTAGAAAGCATTATAGTGCGATACTATGCAGGGCCGAATTTACCCTTACCGGGGTAAGCCAGCCTATTGTGCAAATCATACATTTTAAAGCATTCGATTACGCAAAAAAAACCTGATTACTATGCAAGTAGGTATATGAACTGTAAAGTATAAGCATCGATATGAACATATCCAAAAGTTGTTAGCGTAAACTGTCTTTCTGTCTGTCGTCTGTTGTCCGGGCTAATCATTGAAACGGCTGAACTGATTTTTACGGGATTTTCAGATGCCTGAAAATATTTAGGATTTAGTATAGGATTTAAAAATATGCAGCTAGTCTCTAATCAAGTTCCAAGTCACACTATATACATCGCAGGTACTTATTAGATATCTACCAAATAGAAATATTTATTTCGCAGAGCCACTGCATCTGCCGGGAGATTACCGGTCCGGCGTCCACAGAAGCCGACGTAGCGCAGACGACAAAGACAGTCTCGCGTTATCCAGAGAAATATTTAGGAACATTACCAAGCAACTCCGAGACAATATCAAGAATGAGGGGTCCATTGAAAAGTCTGAACATTTGTTACAAAGTTAGTGTTGCATTTTGCTTTCTGTGTTACTTTAGCTACAACTACCATCTTGATTTTAATATTAGGTAGTTTTTGCTACATAAGCAGTTCTAATATTATAGGCACACCTAGATGTTTCAAATACTTTTATAAGATAAAAAATATATAAAGCAATAACAAGGAATGGACGACCAAGACGAACTTTCATTCATCAAATATCTGATGTCTTTAAAAAAGGTCAACGTAGTACTAAAAATAGACGTCCATGAATGAAACGATGGATGGATGTGGATGAAGGAAGAGAAGTATGCAAAGATCGAGAGAAGTGGCCTTCCATACTTTCTGCCTACCCCTTTGAGAAACAGGAGTGAAGGTATGTATGTACGCCCCTATATCGATATCCAGTATATTTTAAACAATTGTACTGACAGACAAACGTAACGTTTCTTTAAGAAAATCCACACAAAGAAATTAAAATAATTAAAATAATGAAAGTGGAAATGCAAAGGCTGAGAGCCTGTCAGGATAATCCAGACTTCGATTCTAAATGGCTAATCTAATTTTGACAAAACTCTCGTTTCATCTTATTCCAAAAGTGTTTTTTTTATTTCTGCCGTTCACTAAATATTATTTAAAAAAATCTGTCTGTCTGTGACCTTTTCACGCAAAAAATACTGAACGGATTTTGTAACCATCACTATTAGACAGGTTTATTCACCGGGAAGGTTTACAAGTATTAAACATAATACCTATTCACTCTTATTAATAAACTCGAAGTAGTGACGTAGTAACTAAATTGTATTTCGTCTCCGTCTAACAAATCTGCAATTCATTATGCTATAGACGGAGACGAAATACAGTTTAGTTAATACGTCGCTACTTCGAGTTTATTAATAAGAGTGCTAATGTGTAGGAACTGAGCAAGAACAGTATAAGTGAAGTTTTCATGTCGTTTTCTGTCTAATCCGTCAGAGATATAACATTATATAGGAAATAATTGTGCAGAATAAAATTATTTACAAAAAAATCCTCGGGATATATATGTATCTCTAATAGACAAGTAATATACGAGTAAGCGTATTTATGTAGTTATTCAAATTGTTATAAACCCATATTGAAATTAGAGGCTTTTCCATCTAAATATATATCTCAACAGAACTAGCCACTCGTTAGGTATAGCCTCACAAATACCATCGGCTAAACGAGGGAGACTTGGTCTTCCGCTGGGTACCCTGGAACCGTAACACGGTTTCGGGAGCTGAACCCGTGAGTGAAGAAAGAAAAAAAAAAGAAAAAAAATTTAAACCGTGCGAGTAATATTATAAATACGAAAATGTGCTTGTTTGTTTGTTTTTCTTTCACGTCAAAACAGAGAGAGTAAGGACTCGACGTGTTTTTTTTAAGATAGTTGAAAAGTTGGAGCGTGACAAGGCTACTTTTTATCCCGAAAACTCTACCTACGGGATAAATTCTTATATCATATTTTAAAAATTTCCACGGGCAAAGCCGAAGCGGGACGCTAATAATAAATAATTGATGTTTACTACCTACTATAACATGATATTAAACTGTTTTTTAGATAAGGTAGAAGATAATCGTCACTATGGGTATCATCACCACGAGCACCACTGGGGTCCATATTTTGAAGGTGAAATGGGACAAAGTGGGGCAGAAGGTACCATACAAGTGACAGCACACGTCGGATCCGAAGCTTTGCTCAGTTGCAGAGTCGGAATGCTCAAAGACAAAACGGTAATTACATTAATTGCTTAAATTAATTAGGCAAATTGTCAATATTAATAGGACAAATAATTTGATAGATAATGTTAGCAAATTAGACTTAGAAAATTGCATGCTTAGGTAATTTGTATGGAAAGAAAGGATGAGAAAATTATTGGGAAAATTATTTTTGAAAACAGTGAGAAACGTTTGTACGAAAATCATTTTTTAACGTAACATATTCAATGAAGTACGAGAAGTGAATAATGATGTATAAAAAATATCTGAATTTTTACATAGTTTGTAGGCTGCATTCATTCCATGTTAGAAAATTAAATACAATACACGTAAATCGCGGAGTTCAAATACCAAAACAAATGTTGAATATTGTTTGATAGCCTCCTCTAATGATAAGAGGGCTGACTCCTTCATCATTCAACGAATCAGCCTCAGTATTCTTGCTAGTCATCCACGAAGCATAATAATTTCGTAACTTTGAACTTTGAGATATTTTTTATTAGTGTGTATTAATAAATGTAGATAATAGTACACTGTAATACAAGGGTGCTATGTTGGTCATTACGTACGAGGCGGTATTTTCAGCGCGAGCCACTAGGCGCTAATAAGACAGCTGAGTATGTATTGACCAATGCACACGCTTTTCATACGACGTTTTTCAACACACTTGCGAGGAAAAAAATAAACTTCATGGAGTCAAATTTACGTATTCTTCGCCACTTGAAGTCGATATTTTTAATAATTAACCACAACACGGCGAAAATGTTATCAAATATTTATGGAAATGTTTTGTTTTTACCACGTGACAGATAAGGCACGGATAACTTCGCCAAACAGCCAATAAAGTCGTGATTTAAAAATAAAAACTGTATTATGCGGTTAAATTAAGAATGCTTTGTGGACACACATACAATTTGCAATCTAGTACGAATTTAACTTCATTGGGTTTTATTATAACTCTTGTGCTGTAATATAAAGAAAAAGCACGCGTGTTAAATATATGGGATTGTGAGTCTAAAATTGAGGTAATAAGACTCACGTTACGAGCAAGTGTGTTGAAAAATAATTTAAAAAATATAATGAACTTATTTAATGAATATGTTATATAAATAGGAAATGTAGCCAGCGTTCTTGGCACTATGCCATTAGGGCGAGACCTTTTCGACCTTTAATTAATTAAGCTCCTAGATATTTTACTTGGTTTTTATTTTAAGTTTTTTTATATAATATGATTTAAGATGCACAAACTTAAAATACTTAATTATAAATCAAATTTTGTTTACCTTTAAAAATAGAATAAATAAATATAATTTGAAAAATTAACTCTCAACATTTATAACCTGATAAATGTTGAGAGTGCTGTTTAAGCTGAAACTTTATGAAACCAAACCACTAGTGAGCTATAAAAAGATTTTCCGGGAATTTATTGCGGAGTAACTGGGTGGTTATGGCCGTATTTTTATTAATTACTTTCATATTAAATTAAAACAAAAATATTTTATCAAATAATGTGCTTCGGCGGCCGAGTGGTTAAGACGTCTGGTATTAACGATTTTTTTTATTTAAAACTTATGTACACACAAATACCATCTGCTAAACGAGGGAGATTTGGTCTTCCGCTGGGTACCCTGGAACCGTAACATGGTTTTGGGAGCTGTAAAAACCCGTGAAGAAAAAAAAACAAATAATACTACTAAAATATGTGGTGACATAACTATTAAAACAGAAATCTGTTATTACTTGACCAAATAGGATAGTCTATTTCTTTCTATGATTTTGAGACCATTGACATTGGTTAAGTAGCCTAAAATATCTTTGGCAAATTTAGGGTACCTACGTTCTGTAAAAAGAGAGATTTGACCTTGACATTGATCTCTGACTGCCCCGATTCAGGCATGGACATGCATAATTAATTATCCCAAATCAATTTGTGTGTGACCCAATCCAAACTGAGACTTAGTAGATTTTATTTCCCAATCGTAGCCTATATAACATCACAGAATACAAAATTCTGACTTTCTAACTAATATTATAAATGCGAAAGATGGATTGACGTGATTTTTGAAGTTGTACTTCATTAGGCGCGTTATGAAAAAATTATGAGAGTGAAATTTTACGATGCAACAAAAATCGACAGTATGAAGTTGCAGAGAGTGAAATTTCGACAGGATGAACTTGCCGAGAGTGAAATTTTACTATGCGAGCGCACGTAGCAAGCCTTTTTTCAGTTATAATAAAATTTAATTTAATTTAATTTTTAAAATTTAATTATTTCATTGAATTCAGGTTTTAGCAACCGTATTTATAATTACGCAATTTTATTTCCATTAATAAACTTATTTGTATTATGCCAAAAAGTACAACTTTTAAAGTAGGCCACACATTGGTCCGGCATCACACCTAAAATTTTCCATTCCGGCCCCTGGATGATTTAGGCGGACCGTTCGTTACAAGAATTGGACGAGTCTGTGGTCGATTTCGGTGGACCGTACGGATACGCGCCGGGGATTGGACGAATGTGTGGACACCTTAACGCGCACCAATTTTGCACAGAGATAGTAAAGGCCGGAGTGTGACATAGGTTATTTTAGCCTCGTAATCCTTCGGGATTAATCTTATGTAAAAAACTACTACAAATAAAAGCTTTGCCAAAAAGCTGAAACTATTACCAATTTGGTTATTCTAACCAAGAGAATATCCGAGAAGATAATTTGATTTTTTATTTTCTAGGTCATGTGGTTGCGACGAACATCAGATTCAGCCCAACTATTAACCGTGGGCCTCGCTCCATACGCCGGAGACAATCGCATTGCTGTGAAATTTCAGTATCCAAATAATTGGAGACTTAGTATCAACCCAGTAAAGAGAGGCGATGTGGGATTGTACATGTGCCAAATTTCAACGCATCCGCCTCGAGCGATCCTCGCTAATTTAACTGTATTACGTAAGTCAACAATATTTTTGTTTATTTTAAAAATATTCTTTCGTACTTTGCCAAATTGCTGACTCTTTTATAATTCTCTTTTTATTGTGTATTTTCTTGTAACACAATAGCGTGAATGTTATGATATTATGTCATCAATACTGTGGTTAAAAAGCTCATGCATTCGAAAATGGTTTTAGAGAAAAAGGAAAACTAATAAAACTTTCCCATACAAAAATTTTCAACCTCATCAAAGGTGGCGTTATTCGCAAATAAATTAAAAACATTAGTGTGAAATTTGTATATAATTGTTTCCCCGTGCGAAGTCGGGGCAAGCCGCTAGTTTTATATAAATGTTTTATAAAAAAATATCTACCTACAAAACAAATCATAAAATTGTAATCAGAAACTGTGTAGGCATTTTCTTTATTCATTACTCTATGTGTAAAAAAACTTCGTTTATCCTAAAAACTCTAAATAATACACAATAGAAATTTTAATTTGTTTATAAATGTACTTAAAAAACTTGAAAACTACTGGGCATATTTGAAAAATAATTTCACACGAAGATTTTGTTTTGTTAAAATAAAATTATAGCTCAAAATGTCGGGTAAGATATAGCAAAATTTAAAATGCATCCTTATGTTCTCGAATTCAAAAATGTTCACGGGCGATGCCGGTGCAATAAGCTGGTTATAAATGAGCATGGAGCAGTAAGGCATCTGTGATTAAAAAAAAATCTTCAGACTTTGATCTAGTAGCTATATTGAAACTAGCTATTACATGCAGCTCAGCTGTAGGAAATTGAATTTAGTTTGTAGACACATGGCAGGGGATCTGAGAAGGTTTTATTCACGTGATAATCAGGGCGAAAAAGTGTGGATGAGAAAATCTATTAGAAAACTTTTAGACAGGAGCCCCCGTGCACAGTGGTCCGGTTTCAGATTCGAAATAAAAGGAAAAAAAATTATGCTCAGTGCAAATGCTTTTCATGTCATCCTATGGGGGTATTAGTACTAATTACATTTAAAGGCAACTCTGACGAATAAAGTGTGTCCTGTCGCTAAATCTGACGGGTCTGAATTTTAAACCCGTTTTAACGCGATAATCAGGGCGAATGAAAGTTATCATATGTAAAAGTATTACATGTCGTTATAATTATTATATAAATATCTGACGGATATACCTATGTGGATACTTTTGGAAAATCTGATGGTATTTTAATTACGAAATTTATCAATTATTGACTTTGACCCACTTCCCGTTATTGAATCGAGCTGAAATCTTGCATACACCTTTGGTTCTAATGAGAATGCATTATAATGTTTAAAAAAAATCTGTATGACCAATATTTAATGACTGAAATTTGACCCACTTCCCGTTATCCAATTGAGTTGAAATGTTGCATACATCTTTGTTTCAAATAATAATGCATTGTAGTATAAAAATAAAACTAATTTATTTTTAATTTTGTGTAATTAAAATGTAATGACTGAAATCTGACACACTTCCTGTTATTCAATCGATCTGAACTTTAGAATGCAACTTTGGTTTCATAGACAATGCAATAAAGTAAATATCATGTTATTCTATAAATCCAAAACGTTGGATGCTCCAAGTTGGCGGCTGGTCCTGAATATCGCGTTAAAAAGAGTCCAAATTTAGACCCGTCAGATTTAGTGACAGGCCACATTTTCATCTTAAGGTCAGATTTGCCTTTAAATGTAATTATGGATCAACCCCCATAGGATGACATGAAAATCATTTGCGCTCAACATCAAGTTTTTTTTCCTTCTATTTTGAATCTGATAATGGATTCCAGATAGATTTTTGGTAATCTCCCATCAACCCCTATCCACACCGCTATCACTTTTTCGCCCTGATTATCACGTGAATATCGTATCGGATCGCATTCGAACACGTTTCCACTAATGATATATTTCAATTACCAATCTAAAAGTATACTATAACGTAGGTTAATTTGAAAAGTTACAACTAAAACCAATTTAGGCTGTTCTACAAATTAATTGACGACGAAATTGATGACAGTGGGTAATTACCATGTATCATAATATTCTTTTAATACTTTGGTGAAATTAGTTTTAGTTAGGTAACTATACCTTAAATTTGTGTTTATTTCATACATACATACCTACATACATAAAAGGCACGCCTGTTTCGCAGAGTGGTAGGCAGAGACCACGGATTTCCACTTGCTACTATCTTGACATAATATCTCCTTTGCTTCATTCACTTTCATCACATTCTTCATGCTTGCTCGTCAGTTTAGGGTACTACTGACGTGACGCTTCCGATTTGATCTGCATACGTCTACTGAGCTCTTCTCTTTCCAACTGTCCCTTTTACACTTGCCTCGTATATGTCGTTCGTTATTCTTCTTGCATGCATCGTTTATACATGCCCAAACCATATCAGCATTCCTTTCTTAATTTTTGTCTCATATCTACTGCATTCACTCGAGTTTGGTGTTTGTTCTGCTACACCCAACTTTGATTACCATATATTAGTGTCGGTACTGCTCATAAAGGTGTGTGCCAATTCACTCTGTTTTCAGCATTCACTCTACTCTCAATATCTTCATGTTTCCCATCTCTAGAAAACAAAGTCCCCAGGTATATAAAATCTTCCACGTGTTCTTCTTATATTGCATAATTACTTAATTAATGTTGTACTTATTTAAAGCTTAAGTTACCAAATTAACTAAATTTAATTTAGGATCTTCATATTTTACGAGTTACCCATAAGCCAATTTTCAGAAGGACTACGTATAGGTACCGGGACGGTTCTTGAGTGGTGGTCGTTAGATGTGTAGAACACAATTTTTGGGTCTCCTTGACGGTATGAGGTATTAATTTTAATTTCACCAGCAGTAAAAAGCAATCGTAAAAACAAACACCAATAAATCAATTATAATAAATATACAAGTTATATTGCACTCGAATTACATATGCGCAAACATTCCCCCACTTTTTCGGCGAGCGCTCAAGAACCGTCCTGGTACCTGTACCTTACAATTTTCGAAGTAAGAGAAGTCGTTTAAAGTACTTACTGTTCTTAGCTTTCTGGTTCAAGGAATGAACCCGGCTTTAAATCTTTGATGAATTATAATAACAGATAGTTTTATTTTCAGCCCCAGTACTTACAATCAATGATGACCAAACCCACGAGGTGAAAGACAGATTTTACAAAGCTGGAAGTTCTATCAACTTAAAATGTGCAGTATCAGAAGACTTCATATTCTCGATACCAACAAATTCACCTACAACCACAACTCCTATACCTAAAACAACTCCTATGACAACTACAACTGAGCTGACTACGAAAACTAGCACAGTTTTCAACAGAATAGATTTAGTTTTAAATAAAAGTTGGAGCGTCGAAACAACTACAATAACGTCGACTGTAAGCATAAGCACAACTACCAAAAAACCTCCAGAGGCAAATGTTACAACTCTAATAACTACAATTGCCCCAACAACGGCTCCAGTGAAAAACAATGTGTTCGGGTTAATGTGGAAGAAACAGGGAAGAGATTTTTTCGATAGGGTAACCTTTCGCAATTTGAGGTAAGAATGCTTGCTTTATTTATTAACAAAGGTTCTACCTTCATGACCGTACAGTCGTGGACATAAGCCGATTTGTTTTTTTATTTGCGAATTGTTTTCCTATTTTTTTTAAATAAACAACTGTTAAAAACCTAATACAGTACAAAATATTAAATTTTTAGCATTGAAAAATATATATTATTTAGAAGTATAAATAAAAGTGAAATTAAATAAGACTAAACATTATAATTATGTTACTTTAATTATTTTCACGGTGGCTGAATAATTAAATAAATAATTAATGTTAGTCTTAGAAACGCTTTTTAAGTTATTAGACACAAAAAATTCCCCAATATACTCTCTGAACATGTTATCGAAATTCATTTAGTTGTTTCTGCAGAACATCCAGACAGACAAAAATGCAAGTTTAGGTACTAGGAGGACAAAAATAAATAGAGCTCTAATAGATTTATAACTAACACATCTTAATAATAATATCCCCATTTGTACTGCATTGTATTGATTTAAGGTTTTCTTTGAATTTGATTCCTACGGATACGCCAAATAAGGAATAATTTATGACACATCGGCTTGGCTATCCGCCTACAACTGATGAATAGTTAAGTAACGTCCGTTGTTTGAAACCATGAACCTTTTATTATCATTAACTAATTTTAGAATATTGACCGCGTGAAAATGGAAATGAATTTACAATGTCTTTCTCCGCCAACTTATTTAATATTGACTAAGCTTTATTTGCTTTACTAGAATTTGGAATGAAATCTGCTGATATTTAAGCATAAATAACAGTTTTTTAGAATTTTTGTCTGGCTGTTTTGTCTAGAATAAGTTGTCCGAAATTTATTTTTTTATTAATTTAAAGATACGCAAAGTTTATAGTTTCATTATAATAAGTCTATAGTTTTTTCACTCTCTTTAGGAATAGATATGCCAAAATCTGTAAATGTTTTTCTATTTAATTTTGACACCTTTAAATTTTTTATCTACTCTTATAACGTAAAATCTCTATTACAAAATCGAATTATACTTTATAATGATATGTTTTATTTACACGCGTCTCTAATATGTCAAACTTCGATACTTTAATGTATTATAATACCGAAGTTTTCATACAAAAACGATATCGTGATGTTGTTTTTTTTTTAAATGCAGGAAGGGTAAAGGATATGTATAATGCAGCCACATTAAACTCTATGAAAATATCGACACTCCTATGTGGGAGACACTTGACAGTTAACGCGCATGCGCAGAAAGTAGGTAACCGCGATTTGTCGCCAATTTGTCGATTAAGAAAAATATCTTGGTTCATTTTGTTTTGTACTGTTGCATGGGATTAGATAAAGTAGTGTACGAACGGGCACATAACTTGGAATTAAAACACTCGTTCGGCTGCGCCTCATTTTTTTAAATTCCACTTGTGTTTTAATTACCCCTATTATGATCCCGTATCATAAACTACTATTACTTTATTCTTAGTCTATGTCAGCTAAATAACATATCATGACGTGTTGTAACCTCTGATTGTAGATTTATAACGATTTAGATAAGATATTATTTTATAATTCAACAAAAAAAATTGTCAGGTGTCGTTTTTAAGTTAACTTTGCCTTTTTTGATTAGTTTTCCAATGGATGGTCCTTCGAGCCGGATAGCTCTTTAGATGAACGAACGACGCAATATAATATTACGTCACTACGAATTGAGAGGTTTTTGATAGAATGTACCTAATTTATTTGATATTTCAAAAAGGGTATTTTCCATATTATGATTCTACTTTGTCCAGTTATTTGATACTAACAAACGTTTTTGACCATACCGCTGAAACATTAATTCCATTAGCGGTGAAAATTATCGAGGCGAATAACTGATTGACAGAGAACCGAATAGTTCCAAACCCGTGTATTCAACAGCTTCTCTATTTATAGTTGAACTACCTAATTGTGAATTAAATGGTTATTTTGACCAGCTTGATAAATTCTGCTAAGAAAAAACAAATATATTTTTAAGTTGTTAATAGAAAATATTTAACACTCGTGTAATTAATTATTATGTAAATATAAAGTTTTAAACACAGTGGTACAGAATCTTCCATATTAATAAAAATGGTGTATTTTTAGTAATAGGAAAATAGTTATTATGTTTTTTTTATATTTGAAATGAATGAATAAAAAGGCAAATTTAAAGTTTTGTTTTCCAACAATAAATGAACTGATTTTCTTGACAACAAATAATTAAATCCTTAAAATAATATTTCGTCGAAATCGGTACATTTTCATTGAAATATTACGCAAAGTAGACCTTAGTTTCAAAGTTCCTGAAAACTAGTGAACAAACATGAAAAAATTTTATTAATTCGGAAAAATACACATTTGTGCGTCGGTGGCCGAGTGGATAAGACGTCTGGTGTTAACTAGACAGACCCCGGGTTCGATCCCAGATCCCGGCCATGTACCAATGTGTTTTTTTTTTAACTAAAAACTTATGTACATAATCCGACAAACCACACTTAGAGGCTTTTCCATCTAAACATATATCTCAACAGAACTAGCCACTCGTTAGGTATAGCCTCACAAATACCATCGGCTAAACGGAACCGTAACACGGTTTCGGGAGCTGAACCCGTGAAGAAAGAAAAAAAAAATACACATTGAATGAAAAAGAAATCATCAAAATCGGTTTACAACAGGGCGAAGATACCAATGTACAAATACACAAAAATACTCACCATATTAAGATCCTTTCTTTTAAAGTTTTTTATAAAGAAAATTCATATAATATTTAATTTCAGCGCAACGATCAGTGTAGCGTCCGCATCACAGAATGATTCGGGGACTTATACTTGTAGTCTTCAAAATCATTCTAGAGTCACTATTAACGTTCATGTACTAATTGGTAAGTGATATTTAATTTTTCGTACTATCATGTATAACTCGTGCAGATAAAGAATAAGATTAAAAATGACCGCTTTTCTATCTATTTTATCAATCTGTGGCGGCACATCGCGTCGATAGATGTCGCATCGTTACTGTATCACAATATTTAAATTGACACCTGTATCGCCCTATGAATATATTTAATAGATTGGCATATACATAAGCAACTTTCAAACGACACGCGTTGGGGAGTATTCCTATTATAGCCGTTGGATTGTTGTATGTAGCCATTTCTATATGCGAAAGTAACTCTGTCTGTCTGTCAGTTACACTTTCATGGCTAAACCACTGAACCGATTTTGATGAAATTTGATAAGAGTAATGGATTGAACCCCAAGCTACCCCTAAGGAGGTATAATAGGGATTGAAAGTAAGTATTGGCCCAACGGGCGAAGCCGCTGCCAACAGATAGGTCATAAATGTATAACATATCTGAATTGTCTGGGATATAGTTATTAGTTATGCCATGTTTTTTTGGCGTGTTACCTGTTTCCCACATTAGTATGGACAATAAGTCAATATTTTTAAGTAGGTGGCAACATTATTGTCAACTTCGACATTTGCTTCTGTCTACTGAATTATAAATATTACAGAGGGCTACTAATAATATATAATTATGATTTTTTTTGTTCATAGGTGAAAATCAAGCAGCAGTTCATCACGATACTTGGAATAAAGGAGCTTTATTTTGGAGACAAACTCCTATAATAATTTCAATAACAGCTATAATTTTAATGATATCATAAACTCAGTACTTATTTAACATCAATATTTTTGTTATTTTTACAAAAATAATTTATGTGTTATTTTGTTTGTTAATATGAAAATATGTCTATTTCTATTTATTTCTTTAATATTACTTATAGAAATTATTGTATACGTTTTAATAGTTGTTGTTAAAAATAAAGGGATCATATAAATGAAATATAAAAATTGGAAAATTTATATTTCTTTAAAATTAAGAATATAATATAAAGTTTAATTTAAATATTATTGAGTTGTAATTGTTTCAGAAACAACTTTACAACTTTCCTAATCTGTGATTAGAGTTGTTAAGAGAAAATTGTTAACTTTCGTGTAATTAATTATTATGTAAATATAAAATAAAAAGTTTGAAATATTGTGGTACAGAATTTTCCTTGTTAATAAAATAATAATTTTTCATACATACTTCGAATGTGAAAATAATTTAATTTTATGGTTTTTTTTAGTTTGAAATTAATGAAAATTTTGCATTGAATAATTAAAAATGTAAATTGTATTATTACCTATATTTTAGGTTAGATAATCCTATGTATATTGTAAATCTATGAGTAGGTATTGTTATAAGATTAATTATTTAAATTTTATTTAAAATTCAATAGTTCAACTACATCAGTAAATATTTTTTCAATTAAAATTAATACAAATTAAAAAAAAATGTTTATATATTTTACATTTGGATTACAAAATTGTAAGTATACAAATATTCAACAAAATAATATAAACTGGTATTCATTAATCATTCATTGGAAAATGTAAAATGACTTGAATAAATAAATTCAAAAAAGCTCTTTGTCTTTCATAATTCCCATTTCGATTAGGATAATTTTATGTATTTTTCCAATCCCAAAATCATTTCATTTCACCAATATTGAAATATTCTTTATAAAAATAAATGGGTGGACGCACTATAGAAGCGAAGTCACTTTTTACTACTATACTGTATTAAAATTATCGATAGATATAAAAATTGAAGTACACAATGCCGATAAGATGCCGCCTTAATGACGTCACTTCCATCTCATGATAGCTCAGCTTCAAAAATAAACAAGTGCTTCCTAATGCAAGCCAAATACATTATGTCAATCATCAGTCAAATATAAATTTCGTCCATATTCTGACACAAAAAAATCTTCACGGGTTGCCTTATAGGTCCCGGGAACCGTTGCCGGCCCCAGGGTAGCCAGCGGAAGACAAAGTCTCCCTCGCTTAGCTGAAGATTTTTTGAGGCTATACCTAACGAGTGGCCAGCTCTGTTGAGGTCTCTTTGTACGGTTTGTCGGATACTGGTCATAGATTTTTTATTATAAAAACCCATTGGTACATGATCGGATGACACGTGATAAGTGAGCCGTTCTTGCAAAGCCTATTATACTGCGTTGAACCACTGACAGAATTATTTATTGTAGATTATCTGCCATAATATATAATATGCTTTTGTACAGGCAATAATCCGCGAAATGTTTTATGTGATACTTGGGATATTTTTTTCATGTTACACCGGTACGTGCCCTCCGAAGCACGAGATAAACCACACATCACTAGAACTTACAAAATACTAGAAACTTGTATTAAATTGCCATTTGTCTTTGTCTTGTGTTCTATAATTTTTAATCTAGAAATAATATTATCGCTGATCATAAATCGAGATACAAGCCTGGAGGCATAATAACCACTACCTTTTCACACAAAAACTATTTGAAGGGATTTTGTTTACGAGTATTATTTATCATGTTTAGGAGCTGAGCATTTACAGTATTTAAATGAATCAAGTCGAGAAAAATGTTAGCCCCTGCGAGTTTTCATGTTTTTCTGGCTAATCTGTCAGAAATATAACAAAATGTATGAAGGAATTGTGTAGAATAATATTATCTCTAATAGATAAGTTGTTATAAGCGTATATTTATGTTGGTATTCAAATTGTTGTAAATCCATATTGTAAACGAGCGAAGCCAGGGGCGGGATCGCTATACTATGACGATATATTTTAATTCTTTTATAAATTACTAACTCTTCTGATGAACTCTCGACTTTGTATAACTTATTCGATATTCAAAAAGTTACTAAACTTTTATTGCCTAATTTGCATTTTATCTTATTGTTAGCCTAGACTTATTTTATAGGATCTATTTTTTCTATTATAAACTTTTTCGTTTAATCTTTACTAAGAGCCAAAAAAGCTGAGCACCAATTTTCTTTGAGAAAACGTGCTTTGATTGACTTGTCGGGCTTCAATCGCCCTAACCATTTTGCTATCAACTACGAAATTTTTTGTACAGTATGTAGAGTGATGTTAAATTTAAAATCGTTTGGGAATAAATGGCTCATTATTATTATGTAGACTCTACCTCGTTTCAGCACATAAGTGCATAATAGTTTCAAAAAATAACGAAATTATGCAAAATCTAAAAATGTGTATCGATTGCCGTATGTGTGACAAGGTCTCAGAGCAGGCCACATGGTTTCCCACATCGGTCATACCAATGAGTTCTTAAAATAATATACAAAGAATCCCACAAACTGTGTTAAGAGTCTAAAAGTTCAAAAGATCATACAGGTCACTGCAATAGTTAGTTCATGCAATAGCGTGCTAAATGTGGAATAAGGAATGACTTGTAAAGGTAATTAAAACATAAATAGAAGCAAAATCCGAATTTCAAGCTAATTGTAAATACATAGTAAGCCCCATCTTACTTATAAAACAATTAAATGCATGTTCGTTGGTAGGCGCATCACCTGAGAACGGCTGTACCGATTTGCTTATTTTTTTTAAATGTTCGTAATAGTCCAAATCAGATTTTTAGGGAAAGTATAATTGGAAATATTCCCCGAATATTGGGGAAAGAACTGAAATCTATATGATTTTTGTATGAATTATAGGGGATGAAACTTAATATAAAGCTAGTTAAAAATAGAAATAGAAGCTATATCCGAATTTCAAGGTAATTGTAAATACAGTAGCCCATTGAAGATATAAATACACAATACCTGTAATTAATAATAAGATTTGTTCCTTTGTTCGCTGGAAAAGCTTTCGTGTAATTGGTCTTCTCACACAATGGGAAATACAGGGTAAGTAATACCTAACGCTGAAATAAAAGTGCGTTTGTTTATTTGTTTGTTTGTCCTTCATCTATCTCTCTATCTACCATCACGCCTTTCATCCCAAGAGGGGTATGCAGAGACAATCGCATGTTATTTGTTACGATCCTGACATATCTCTTACGCTTCTTTTATATTAATCATACCTTTCATACATGTTCTATAGATCAATACATTTTTATATGTTCAATAAAAGTACACCGGTCGTCTTCTGCCATCGTTTCCTTTCACTTCAGCCATATAACATTATAAACCTTGAATAAGTCAATCGTAAACTATGTTTGTCCTTCATTCATATTAAAACGTCCCTAAGCAATTGCGATATGGCTCAAAAGAAAGTTGAAGAAGGCCTATATCCTACTCATAGGAATAAGTCGTTGCCGATATCAGGTACATCAGCTACATAAATACAACTGACTTAAACGGTGCCTGATTAATCAAAGAGATTTGGTTTTATACTTGTTGTTTAGAATGTCTAGTAATGTGTTAGTAATATATGACACGAAAAAAAATTTAACTGATTCCTAATTATTTATTTATTTATATAATATATATTTACATAGCTTCCGTATTAAGCCAGAATTTTCAGACCATATTTTTACTTCCAAAAACCACTTAGATGATATTTTACTTTGTTCAATGAATACTTTCCGCGCTCTCGAGGAAGTCATCTCTACTAAAATGCATTTTCAATGAACTTAAACAACAAATGCTGCCAGATGCTGTCAGTTGCTAAAAGCAATGCTCTTATTATTATGAAACAATATTGGTTTTTTAAAGATCTTGTCAATATCATAAATAAAATAACGAAGCCTCTTTTCCTAAAGCATTAAACATCCTATGCTACGAATATAAAATGTATAACATGAAATCGTCGGTGGCCGAGTGGTTAGACATCTGGTATTAACTAGGCAGACCACGGGTTCGATCCCGGATCCCGGCCATGTATCAATGGGTTTTTTAATTAAAAACTTATGTACATAATCCGACAAACCAAAATATACCTCAACAGAACTAGCCACTCGTTAGGTATAGCCTCACAAATACCATCGGCTAAACGAGGGAGACTTAGTCTTCCGCTGGGTACCCTGGAATCGTAACACGGTTTCGGGGGTTGTAAGTGAAGAAAGAAAAAAATACATGAAATTTTGTAAATAAATTACGGCAAGCCTGTCGTTGAACTTAAGAGAAATAATTTGTATGGGGATATTCTATTCCCAATTTCTCTGTAAATAATAAGAGCTATTTCACTTAGATATATTGAATAAGTAACTATATGCTAAATTATAGTGACACAGGTGGATTATTTAGATAGAAATTGGGAATAGTTTATACCAGAAAAATTATGGATCTATGCTCCTATGAGCCTTAATAGACCTAAAGCTGACTTCTTCGTAAGGTAGGTAACTGGTTTTATCAAAAGGTAACCCGTCGGCTCTCTGTCAAATAAGATTGTGTGATGCCCCGCATACCGCTTCCCTTTGGAACCTAACCACCTACCAGTCTGAAATTTTATATGGAGCATGCAAAAAAGCAGACACTTATCGTAGGCCAGTCTGTCTACACTTTTTGGACCTAGACCATTATACAGTAAACGAAGATAAGTAAAAAAAAATCGGAAATTGGTCATAGAATTCAATGTAATACTTTTAAAACAACTTATATTAGGGGTCTTATAGAAAATGGCGGCCAAAGTTGGTGAGAAACACTTTATTTTGTTTTAAAAAAAAAGTTTTGTACAAAAGTTGTGGTACTATTTATTTCAGATCGATCTAGCCCGTCCGGTATCTAAAAATTGTAAAATAAATTGTTTATTTAAAAAAATAACTGTTAAAAACGCCCGTATCTCTTTGAAAAAAAAATATACCAAATATGTCAGTGGTTTTAAAAAAATTGCATTTAATTCTACCGAAAATTTCCACTTTTTTACATATCATCGTTTGCTGTATAATGGTTACGGAAAATTAAAATTGCGCTCAAAATAGACAAGACTGTAAAGCAGACGGGCTCGATAAAATCGGACACAGCTTTTTGTAAATGACGACTGCACGTGGCCTCCGAAGCAAGAGTTCTTAAAGAAAATTAGTGCTTAGCCTTTTTCACTTTAGGATTGGTCTCGGGTATGACCACTATTTCCAATTAAAGACACATATATTTTTTTATAAAAATGAGCAAAGTAAAGTGTATCTAGTGTGGTTCAACTTCTGAAAAGGGAATCATTGCCGTATCGTGCATGTACTTATTGTATTCTACGTCGAGTTTCCACGTAGACATATCAAGACGGTGTCAAAACTTTTCCTTTTAAAGTCAGGATTTCGTTTATATTATGTACGAGACACGTACGCTTGTTTTGTTCCAAAAAGTCGAAATATTTGTTCAACGTGAACAGGAGAAAGCGGTATGTCAATATATTATTAATCATATTATTTTAGGGACATTTTCAGTTACATTTCTGTCCGTCCGTTCGTCTGTCACAGGGCTGTATCTTTTGAACCGTAATAGGTAGATACTTGAAATTTTCACAGAGTGTGTATTACTATGGCCGCTATAACATAAAATAATAACATACTTCAATCTTAAGTAAAACAACAAACAATTAAAATCGGCCATGTGTGAGTAGGTCTCGCGCTAATTAATTCCGCAGCTAATGCATTCTATACAGTGTCCAGAGTCCAACTAGCACTTGGCCGGTTTTAATATTATTTATAATTTTACCACGTAATTCTCTCATTTATGTACTGATTAAAATTATATTTATTTTTCATTTGATAATATAAATCATGAAAAACCTTAGGATAGAACTTTCGTTATTATAGGTTTTACGTAAATTGCATCATATAGTAGAAAATATATCAAGAGTTTTTGAACTATTGCTTCAAAATTGTAGATGAGATAATATCATTTGAATTATCATGAAAATTACTGCAATGTTTTTTTTCTGGCCTTTCTTCAATAGGAAACGTGTGGCCACATTCTAGCACACACAAGGCAGAAGAAAAATATACGCACACATTCATCGTTATCTCTAGTCCGCTTCTACGTGAGAAGAAATTGCGATCGGATAGTTCTCGTTCAATTTACTTCGAATGCGTTTTATAGTATTTATAGTGGATGAAACAATGGTGTCCGCTTAAGGAATCTAACAATACATTCTGAAGAGAAATTGCACGAAAAGTCTGTTTTTTTAAGAGCTTAGCCATATGTCCACATAAAATAAGATAGGTGGCAACTCCGTCGCTTTAGGCTTATTGGGAAATAAATTGTAATTTATAATACCTACTTATTATAACGAAAATCTTATTTCGCGCTTCTTTTAAAAATAATAAATATCGATCTGTCTATCTATATATCATCATGCCTTTTATCCCAAGAGTGGTTAAGACGTCTAGTATTATCCAGGCCGATCACGGATTCGACCCCGGATACCGGAAATGTACCCAATGTGTTTTTTATAATAAAAAACGTATGTACATAATCCGACAAACCACACTTAGAGGCTTTTCCATATAAATATACCTCAACAGATCACTCGTTAGGTATAGCCTCACAAATACCATCGGCTAAACGAGCGAGGCTTGGTCTTCCGCTAGGTACCCTGGAAACGTAACCGGAGCTGTAAGGCAACCCGTGAAGAAAGAAAAAAAGGGGGTTAGGCAGAGACAATCGAATGTCATTTGTTACGATCCTGACATACCTCTTTTCCTTCTTTAATATTCATCGTACCTTTCATACATCGAAGTCACAACAATAAATACCTACTTTGAATAAAAAATATAACAACGAGCTGTTGTCATTATGGGCACCTTGCTAAATGTGGACAATGCCTATATACCCCTCTTTGTATAAAAGCCGCAAATTGCTATTGAACTAATATAGTTTTTGTGGCCAAAAAAGTTACATAAACGAATTTTCTATATTCAAGCTCCATTTTAATAAAACGGAAACTGCATGTCAATTCGCTTCTAACTAAATTACTCCATATCGATTTTCATGCTGTGAGCACGACCGTCTAGTCATTTTATGTGGTTAGGCTTAAACCTTCAATTAAATGAACTTAAATGTGACGACATAATGAACTAATAGACAAAGTACAGTGGGTTAGTAGCCTAGTGGACGGGTAGTAAGATTCAATAATATGTTAATAAAGCCGCCTAATGTCGGTCCAGCTAGCATAAGTCCCGCATATTACCGCACAATCCTATTTTTTCCAATATTAATTAAAATATGGCTAACTATTCGACCCTAAATGTCTTCCACACTGCACGCTTGGTACCTTCTGCTAGACAACAAACGAGGCTCTGGCGGCCGAGCAATGACGGTATAACCATACAGCATACAGCAACTGGCTGGAAGAAGCTGCAGCGAGCCTGAAGACATAAATAGTTTTAAAATTTCTGGTGCAGAAGGCAAGGAGAAACCATTGCACTATTCTTCTCAAGAAAGTTAACCATGGCGAGTCAATACAAGGTGCGTCACGCTGTGGACCGCCATGGTTGACTACGACTGATCTGTCAAAAGCACTAGAAGAAGATGGCTAACTTCAATGACATATTCGCAATAGGTTTTATTTGTGTTCACGGCCTTCATTATATATTTAACTATTTCTGATAATGATACATAATATCTGATTTTCCGTTCAAGAGTCAAGTGATAATAAACACTTGTTAATGTAAACCTTAAAGTGGATCGATACTATGCAAGTATAAACTGCGTAAGTAACGCTGTGAGCAAATCCAAAAGTTGTTGGCAAATATCTTCGATCAATATGAAGGAAAAAGATGGAGTAATACGCTCTGCCCATACGCATACGCCACTCTTCGTCCCGCTCTTTCGTTCCTCTTTCCGCACTTTTATTCCTTTCGCACGATGTCACGCGTGTTTGTACGGTAAAGCGGTTAGATGCTGAATCTTTTTTTATATTGGTCGAAGGCAACCATTGATTAATCTTGTTGCCTATTTAGAACCTTCAGGCCATCCAAGCCTCTATATTTCTATAATATTTATCATCATCTGAAAAATGCATAAATAAGTTTCTATGAAACACCTGCCAACACCTGTACACTTCGTGACGAGCACTCTATTATATTACTAGCTTTCCGTCTTTGTCCGTTGAAATTTTTATATGTTGTCGTTTTTGGTTACTGCTCCACTCCTTTGGGTCGTATAATAACCTTTGCTTAGACTGGAATACAAACTCTACAGCTTTTCTTTCTTCACGGGTTACCTTACAGTTCCCGAAACCATGTTGAGCCTCCAGGGCACCCAGCGGAAGACCAGTCCCCTTGTTTAGCCGATGGTATTTATGAGGCTAAACCTAACGAGTGGCCAGTTCTGTTGAAGTTTATTTAGATGGAAAAGCCTCTAAGTGTCGTTTAAGATAATACCTAAACTTTTATTTATCGAAGACAATAATAGGATCATAATTCATTGGCTGTGGCATAATTACCTTCCGATAAAAACATTTGTCGTAAACATTTAAAATACAAACAGTAACAATTTCACAAAGTAGCCATCAGGGAATAAGCTACAATATTAGAAGCACTAAATTCAGTTAAATTTACTGCAACGCCCGAAGAAGAACCGAGATAACTATTTTATTTCCTCCTTAAAATGTTCTTAAACGATCAAGACATTGTTCTCTTGTTGCTTAAACAAAGCATCCTTTGTTGGAACAATTTAAGTATTGCAATTGAAAGTGTGAGCCAATTTAGTTTGTGAAATGGTAATCTGACTTTTGAAATGTTTTTGAAATCTTTTCTGTTTGCTAATGGGGAACATTTTAATTATATTATGAGATGAACTGAAGATTTGCATAGGAACATATTTTTCAATACACTTGCTAGTAAAGTGGCTCTTATTATGACCGTTATCTGACCCACAAAGTATTTAATTACAGTTTAATGTTTATGTCTATACTAATATCATAAAGAGGTAAATTTTGTAAGTTTGGATGTAGGGGGTAATCTCTCAAAACTACTGAATCGATTCTAAAAATTCTGAGTAATATAGGCTTGATTTTATTTTCTTCAAAAATATCCAGTGGCGAACCCGGGGGCGGAAAGATATTGCTACATAAAAAGGCAAAGAGTTAGGCCACCAGACTTCTTTATAATCTGTGCCTTAAAGCACACACCTTCACGGCCTTTACACCCTGCGGTGTGGCCAGTGACACCACTAGCAGTGTACACTTTTCGCCAGTTGTCAATATTGAACAGAACAGGTGGCAAGCCTGTTGCTGCACTCAATGGACCTAGATTTCTTTACACTTCTTTAACAGACGTAAATATATGTTATTTTTAGAAGGAGTGCGGCTTCTCATCCGAAAAATATTATTATTTGTTATTAAAAAAATAATTTACAGCCTCGGCACTGTATATTTTACTCAAAGCCTCATGCGGAAACCGAATCGACATATGTCTGAAAAAATAACAGTCTGTGCTTTTATAGTGCCAATCAATAGGGCCAATCATAATAATAAAAAATATCTAAGTAACATGCAAGGAGCACCTTGAAATCTTTGATCGCGTCAGTTCGATTCCTGAAAAGCGTTTCTACAAAAAAATTTGAATGCAGTTTTACTTTATTTAAAAATAAGGAAATATTTACTTTGTGTAAAAATTGCTTTTTAAGGTCCTTTCCCTCTAGTGTCAGTCTTTTTTATATTTTTAGGGATAAAAAGTCCGCCCAAAAATGGATAGACAATTCTAGAAAGGGCCGTATTATTTTTATATAAATAGTTTCACAGACGTCACTCTCTATTCAGCGTTACAGGGTAGCTGAAGAGCGAATTCCTGTTCGAGGGTCAGTAAAAAATAATGTTCAAATGCCCTCACAAAAGGAAAAAGAATTTCGTTTTAGATTTAGCGGTCCCTTCTCAGGCGTGTCGCGGCCGCGACGGAGTGATCTGTCCAACATGTTGATAAATTATTTACTAGGATTACATTTGAAACTGAAATGCGATTGCAGCTGATGTTTTTAACACTTTTATTAAAATATAGGTACTATTTATATAAATTTTGTATTTTTATATTTAATAGATCCAGCGGGAAAACGGCCAATGACACAAGTATGATGTACGCATAGAGTACTAAGCCTATGGAGGGGCCATAGACGGGCTCCCCCTTTCGCCAATTTTTGGTCTTTTGACCAGGTAAACTGACCAGATGCGCAGTAATAAGTTACCTTAGATTTCGTTAGTACCTATCGTTTTGTGTCGCGAGACAGAGCTTTAGGAAAATAGTTAATTGTGATGTTTTAAATGGGAAAGGCGATCTAGGACGTCAAACTTGCGGAAACATAGTGTTTCCAATCATTAATTATAATTATTATGTTTGTATTTTAACATAATCATCATATAACGTAAAATCCGTTGCGATAATAAAACGACAGAAAAATACAGTGGTACAGGGGCTAGTACTAGACGTTTTTTTTTGAGAATTATGAAATGAAAAAGAAATAGTCAGAGATCAAAAATCATAAAACTCTCAAAAACTTTCAAAACTATTGATAAATAAAAATGTGTTCCGTTTCATATAATAAAAGATCTTGATTATTTGCACCCTAGATTAACAAAAAGTGTAAACGTTTAACGTCGATTTTCCCACCACGATTATGCCTACAGGCCGCCATTGATGTTCATCCGGCCCTGCTGCTCCGTAGCCAGAAATTTTGGTGTCTCTAGTATATTACGGTATTACTGTACGCGATAGGGCCTGTTCCGCAGCAGTAGGGAACGAGAGACCGCAGGGTACGGGTAGGTGGCTCGAACTCCGAAGACTCGAAGAAAATGAAAACGCTTCTTGTTTGGTTTCACATGGAACACACGGTGGCCACTTGACGGCGGGGCTCTTCTCGGTGTTCGCTGGAGGTCCTCTTGCCACGAGATCTTGACGCCGACTGTGTCTAAGCACCCGGCCGACCTCTATTATATGCACGATCTATTGTCGGACCGGGGCCGCGGCAAGAGTACCTCCCACGCGCGCGCGTCGACCAATCAGAGCCCACCGCCCAGTGAAACACCGCATGTTTTATCGTTTATTTATCATTTAAAGCACACAATTTATATATACAAAGGATATTCACATATAAACACAAGTTATAGGTTACAATAAAACAACATACAATAATATACAACAACTTTCAGAAAATACAAATGTTCAACAAAATATCGCGTGATATTGGGCCAATCGCTGTGGACTCTTTTGTCCGACCAATGAACACGGATGGCGTGATATTGTTCCCTATTGGGGATTGGTTGGAACTCGATAACCAATCTCGTGCGGTTTCTTTCCACGAATGGAAGTTCGACTATCTCTCAGGTCGAATCCAGTATTCTGGCTTTATGAAATACCTAAATCTCTTTATTTAGGCACTAAATGACAAGTTTCAAATATACAATACAAGCAAACATAATACAAGCAAATACTATACAAGTACACAATATTATAATGAACAGCAACAATTATTTACATATACAACAAGTTCAACTGACGGCTTTGATGGAAGACAAGAGTGCCGTGTTCGTGTAGTGATACATCTGGGATGAGTTTATGATGCGCTTGCTTCTATGTTAGGCTTATACCTCTAAATGAATCCTAGTTACGTTCAATTAGCGCAACATATCCTCACCCCTCCATACAGACATATTATTTCGGCCTACATTGTAGATCTAACCTTTCGACCTAAAGGCCTTATGCCACAGCAGCGTGGGTACCGCATTCCAGGCACTGGGCTAAGGGCAGACTAGTAAATCGTACAATCCGCGCGCCGCTGGTCCTATCGCTCCGTCACAGACAGACGACGTGCGATTGGCCGGCGGGCGCGCGCTAGAGGCTCTCGCAAACCTACTCCGAGGTGTGAGCTTGCCTCGGGGTGCCTACCCCGCTCCAGTGCAACGCAGTGCACTCGTACACCTCGGCCTACGTCTACGCATACCGTTTAATGTCTATATTTCACTTTGGCGTTTTCCGCCTTTAACACAATTCACTATGATTTTTAGCACTTTCACTACACTCTGTCGCGAACAATTACCTATATAATAACAAAAGTCTAGAGCTGAATTTCAGAAGTGCTAAAACAGAAGATTTTGCGCCCCTCCTGTAGGCGCAATAACGTCAAGATGCAGAAAAAGAGCCCGTCTTCAAGTACCAAGTAGTAACACGAGAACTCAATTGAAATTAAGCACCAATTTTCTTTAAGAAATCTAACTAAAATCTAGATATATCATGAATCCGGATCTAGGTACTTAAGTAGCCCAAGCACTGGTCCGTTATCTCACAGAAAATTTTCGGTCCGGCCGCTGTATAATCGAGATTGAAGACAGACCACACATTAGCAATGTGTAAAGTATGAGCACTCATTCATACTTTTTGTAGAAAATACTGGCTGTATGTTTTAATACTGGCAACTAATCTTTTGGACAGAGTTTCAAATAATTAAAAACTATATTTGAAGCTCTGTAGAATTCGAGACTGAGGGAGTCCGGCATCAGCAACGCTGGAATGATGTAAAATAGGACTCACTGAAATATATATATTAATATAAAAACCTACTCTTATCATTGATGTCGCCTTAAAACCCGTTATATGGTGGAGGCGCCGGGTAGTATATATTCGATTGATAATATTGTATTGATCGTGTATATATATTTAAAATACGGTATTTACGTGATATAAAAAATAATTTAATAATATATCATAGTATAGTGTATATTCGGGATTAGTGTAAAATCGCGAGTGTACCAAGAGAAGAAGAAGAAGGTATACCCAGATTGCAGTTTTGTGGAGACAAGAAGCTGTTACGGAGTTGTTGGAACTTGAAGTATAATTCGACAGAAAAAATAATAAGAAACAAGAGGATAATATATAAAGCTAAGTGGTTTGAAATTAATAAAATGTCCTCAACATCGAGATACGACGGAATCTCGACTTCCTTTGAAAATTTTTTGACCCAATTTTCAACACTAAGTGCCTTGAATTCATGGACTGATGAAACTAAAGCTCTCATCATTATAAACTATTTAACAGGCCCAGCTCTTAATTTTTTTAAAACTAATTGTGATGCTTCTACGACTTATAATGAAGTTTTACAAGTATTAAAGGAAGAATTCAGCACACAGACTGATTATGCCGCTCAATTTTATACATCAAGGCAAAATCAAGGTGAAAGCACTTTAGATTTCATATATCGAATGACTCTATTAGCAAAGAAAGCCGAAATTACGAATGAGTCAATTATTATTAAACAAATATTATCCACATTGTCCTTTTATAATAAGCGGAAATTTGGTACGCAATTGTTTACCACCTTAAAAGATTTTAAAAATGCGGCCAAACAAGAATATGAGATTTTTAATTCTCAGTCACAACACTTATCATTGCCTTTAAAAATACAAACGGTTGGCGATAAGGACACTTGTACACATACTTGCTCGCGGGGTGATTTCCGTGACGAGACCCAAAATGCACCAATTGTGCATTTCGAAAGTCAATTCAGTGATCGACGGGCACCAACTGATGTTTTTTCAACACCAGTTACGTCTGGACCCTCACGTAGGTTCCCACCGCCAATACGCCCTATGGAACCCATGTCTTCTGCTGGAAGAGGAAATAATTTCTCGACGCCCACTCAGAGACCGACGTTTCAAAACTCTGAGAAAAGAGACTCATCAATGGTCGCTCAGCAGCCAACGCATGGATATGCCTTGCGAAATAGACAACATCCATCTCAAGATGTAAGGCAACAGCACCCAAATGCTCGACGGCACTAGACACCGGGACTATGCTAGCCGCCGAGGAAATTGAAGGTCCCTCTATTTCGTCTCTGACACCTTTTATTGAAGTGAAGATACACGGAATTACTACGTGTGCTTTACTGGACAGCGGTGCCAGCGTCTCCGTGATCTCCGAGAAGTTGTTTTTTTAAATATTAGATAAAGTAGATATTGGTTCATGTCAATTAAATAATAATAAAGTGCCCTATGTGCGTGTCGCCAATGGCAAATTTCTTGAAACAACGTTTTCATTAATATTAAAGCTTTCTGTGTCAAATTTATTACTAGAAAATAGGTTTATTGTAGTTAAAAATATAACTTCAGATATTATTTTAGGGTATAACTTTATCAGAAGGTATGGAATAACAATGGATTTCAGAAGTAATAATGTATTATTTCCTGATTTAGGTCCTATATCTTTTATGAACAAATTACGAACAGATGAGTATGAAGAGTTACCATATTTATCTGAATCTGATAATTATGATAAATCTTTAAATTGTGCTATGCCTTTAAATAAAAATTTAAATTCTATTTCTTGTCCAGAGAATATTAATGAATCTCTAGATATTTCAAGAATTTTTTTTATAGAATGTAGCAATAATTTTTTTTTTTTTTTTTTATTATATAATTTATATTATATTATTATATATATATATATATATATATATATTATATAAAAAAAAAAAAATTAATGATTTGTGTGAATATAGAAATGAAGTTACTTTTGATAAACATGAGATAGAGTCCAGTGTAATTTCAGAAGTTGAAATTAACACTATGGATGCTATTCCCGTACATAAGGCTCCATATAGGTTGTCGTACGAGCAGCATCGTTTATTACGCGAACATGTAGATAAAATGTTGTTGAATAATATTATTTGTGAATCGCGAATTCCTTACTCTTCACCAGCCAAACTCGTTAAAAATTCTGATGATTCTTGTTATTTTGCTGATTTAGATGTAAATTCGGGTTATTGGCAGATTCCTTTTAAAGAAGGTATAGGATAGGTCATTCATGTGCTCGTAATTTGATTCATCATCATAAGTCGATGAAACCTTGTAAGTTACGGATTTGATGATACAAATAAAATATCATCACGTTTATTTTATTTATTTCACAGGATTTGGTCTGTCATAACATTGTTATGTCATATTTTCTGACGGTCAAATAAAATGACACATTATTTTTGAAACCTACTACAGGTGAAGGTATCAAAAGTATACATCCTCTAATATTTTTTTTATGTAGATATAATTTTTTTTGGTAAGTTGTCATAGTTGACAATGACAATTACTTGTGTCTTATGAATATGACATTCTTGTCTATAAATTTTTTTTTCAATAGTTTTGTCATTTTAATTTTTCTTACTCTATGACTTTGACGTGATTATATTCTCTTTGACTTTGATAAAGAGTAAAGTCAAATGTCAATATTGATTGCTCTGTGATTGTCTTGTCAATATTGATTATTTATTGAAGTTATTAAATTGGAATTTTATTATAATTGTAATTTAATAGTTATAGTTTATTAACTGTTATTTATGCACAATAATTAATGGTATAAATTCTAAATTTATTTTAATTGATTTTAAGTATTAATTTTCATATACTAATAGTAGTATATAGTCATACTAATTTGTAAACAAATTACAATTTATTTGGATATATCTTAATATTGTGATGTCTTTGATAGGATAATAGCTTATTGTAGGGTTCATTTGATGGGGTTTTATGATATTCTAGTAAAACTTTATGGGATAGCTTCCATATTTATTTAAAACTCCAATATGAAGATATTTCATGGAGGGAGTAATATCTTAGCTCTACTTAAACATGGTTGGCATTTTATTCCCGGGGGTGGTAAGGTAATTTTATATGATATAGAGTAGGTAAGATTATCCTAATTGTTGATATTGAGATAGGTATTGAGAGTGAACTTCTATATTGACTATTTAATAGTTTGTTTCTTTTTAAGTTATCCTTTATAAAATAGGTTACTACAACTGTTTCTTAGAAAGAATATCAGTCATATATTGATACTTACTTCTTATAGTCTAATTAAATATATTTGTTGGATGTGAATTAACATTAGTAATTTTCAGATTCTTTTTAAATAAAATGATGACTGATGTTCTACCATACTGCTGATGCAGCATTTGCAGGTCCATGCAGCCTATACAGCCTTGGGGTTGTCAGCTGTTATACAACTAGTGCGCGTGTGTTTTTTATTTATAGTTAGGATTTAAATTTTTTTTTCAAATTTTAAAAATATTTTATTCTTTTGGTTTAAAGTAGGTTGACCTAACAATCAGTATGATCAATATTTTTTGACTGGTTTTGATTGATTAGGATTAAAATAACTTGAACCATTTTCAATTATTTTATTTAATTGTCTTTCTTTTTATTAATTTTTCTTTAATAATAATTGGTGTAATGGTTTGTTATCTTAATCGGTTATTAGTAGTAACTTCTGATATTGGGTCATAATTGATGTAAACTGTTCCAGTCTTAGGTAGGTTAGATCTTTTTATAGTTTTTGTAAGCTTCAGTTTCGAACGAGTTCTAAACTTTTTTCGTAGAAGGGGGGATGTAAAGTATGAGCACTCATTCATACTTTTTGTAGAAAATACTGGCTGTATGTTTTAATACTGGCAACTAATCTTTTGGACAGAGTTTCAAATAATTAAAAACTATATTTGAAGCTCTGTAGAATTCGAGACTGAGGGAGTCCGGCATCAGCAACGCTGGAATGATGTAAAATAGGACTCACTGAAATATATATATTAATATAAAAACCTACTCTTATCATTGATGTCGCCTTAAAACCCGTTATACAATGTAAATCATACGATCTAGATCACATGCAATTCACTCACCCACACAGACACACAAGATTCGATTAAACAAATGCGTGTGGATGTGTGTGTGTGTGTGTGTGTGTTCCGGTCATCGAAATCAACCACAAATACAACGATTTGAAAACGGATGGTGGGCGCGATAAGAATCCACAACATTTCAAAATTTTAACACCCTAATTTTATTATCCTATATGAAAGTAGGTGAAAAATTAAGGTACCCGTATTTTTTGCTTTTCTAAAATTTTAACTTTAACACTCTTAAATTAATTTTTATTGCATTTTTAGAAAAAGCCGATAACGGCTAAAAGTATCAGGTGTCTATGCGTATTCTGTATTAAAAAAAAAGAAATGACATGAGCTGCGTGCGTTCGTTCGTTTCATTCGTTCAATAGTTCGTTCATGGTCCTTTTGTTTCATTCATTATTGTTTATTTTTAGTTTATTAATTTAAAAATAAATTTTATTCACTTTCATCAACAAAGATTGGTAGAGAAGCACGTAAAGTAAATTCCCTTGTATCTATTCTATTCTATTTTTCGTGTTATGGCTCCCCTTGTATCCTGTTTTGTTTTTACAACTACAACTAATACTTTTTATTGCCAGTTACCTTTGGAGGCAGAGAGTATAATAGCTTTGAACCGTACTCGTTACACAGTGTAGTTTTATAAAAATATCTCATAAACCAATGAATAAAAAAAAATTAAATATGTGTATCGTGTTAAGCAAAGGAAGATCTCCAAACGGATTTTTAATTTTGGTACTTAACGAAAAATGAAATGTTGTGAATTGGACGAGTCTGTGGTCGATTTCGGTGGACCGTACGGCGACCGGCCGGGGATTAGACGAATGTGTGGCCACCTTAAGAGCTATTGAGAATTTCTAACCTCCTTTAAATTAATAACAATGCGACATGCAGATTTCTCATGTGACAAAGTGTTAGGACCACTTTAAATACAATATTAAGGGTAGGTAAATATATATGTTATTCTTTTACCTTTGTACATTTTTAAACAAATAAATTTGAATTTGAAGATTAGCGTTCATTTAGAGCCACACGATCTAAGAAACTAACCTAAGACGAAGTAAAATCAGTTTAATTTATTGGAACTTTGTCCGTAAGTTTAGTACGTAAGTTTTATCAATATGATATTACCAATTTTCAAATTGAAATTTGATAATATCGACCGGATACAGAGCAGACGTTGGAAAACTCATCTGATGATTTTTTTCTTTCCCTAAAAACTTTATTCAGACTATTACGAACATTTAATTACGCTTTCCGCTCACTTAATACATGGGCAATATATTTCGATGTCCATAATTATGAAACCAAAAGCAGATTCTTAGTCTAAACCGACTATGAGCCCTGAAAGTTTCATTAAGACGCTGGATATAGCCAAAGACCTTGAGAGATGGCACCGCCCCCACGCGGGTACACATACACACCAAACGACGTGGCTGCCACTAATAATATAGCATCAGGCTGCAGCCGGTACTGTCGGTACACGAGCGCTTACGCACACACGCGTGCAGTGCGTACATAAAATCTCGAAAATGAGAATAAAGGAACTTGCTGAAAATTTGATTAAATAAACCTTTTAAAAAAAAGTGCACCGACTTCAAAAATTTGCACTGAAAAGTAAGAAATAATAAATATTTCGTCGTAGAATTTGAAGACGGTTGGTGCCAAATTAGGATACAAAACTAAGTAAATATCTAAGAAGATAAAGATCTGTTCAATATTATCTATGTTTGTATGTACTGATGATCGTAGGTTCCTAATGAATTGTCTATATTAGTGAATTTGGGAACTAAATTGTTTCTAATTTGGCACCAACCGTCTTCAAATTCTACGACGAAATATTTATTATTTCTTACTTTTCAGTGCAAATTTTTGAAGTCGGTGCACTTTTTTTCAAAGGTTTATTTTACCCTTTTAAGTGATTTTGCTGCCTTGAGAGACAAATAATAACGCAACTAAAAAAATATTGATGGTAAATTAAAAAAAAAATACCCCTGTGGATGTGATTTGAACCATGTGCTTGTGCATCCTATGCACCCCATTACATATAACCGCTAGACCATCGTCACGAAAATTGACAACTTCGTGTCAATAGCAACCGTTGCTAAGGCTTTTTCTGATACATAATTTCAGCCGTAAACAGAAATTAATTACTGAATTTCTGAAAAACTACTGAACCGATTTTCGTCATATGTCTGTGAGATAATGTCGAAAAATTATTATGTCTTGAAAAAAATAAGTTGTCAAAAACGGTACATATTTTATCGAGATATCAAGAAAAATGTACTTATAAAGTCAGTTTTTTCAAAATTTCTGAAAAACTAATGAACCAATTTTTATGAGATAAAAATGGGACCAATCCGGAAGAATTATCTGTCGATTAAAAAAGAAACCATCAAAATCGGTTCACAATTGGCGGAGTTATCGATGTACATACATACATAAAAAAAAAACGGTCCGAATTGAGAACCTTCTCCTTCTTTTTTTGGAAGTCGGTTAAAAATAGAACAGTATTACGATAGTATATTGCTAGAATTCTGTCAAAAAATCAGAATCATTGCATGCATTTTAGTACTGTTTCTAGACAGTAAAATATTTTTTTAGAGGTACATTCGTAATTTTTTTCTATCGAATCAATATAGTTGTATTATGTTTTGAACACAGTATCTTAATAACGCGTAACCCCAAGAATATCATATATTTTTTTGATTATGGTCACTGCAGTGGATCATGTACCTTTACGCATCATAAAACTCGCATTTAGCTCTATACATCCTCTTAATAGTAGTTTATGAAACGGGTTCATAATAGGGGTAATTAAAACTTAAGTGGAATTTTAAAAAATGAGAATTTTTTTAATAGCATCCACGAGTGTTTTAGTTCCAAGTTATGTGCCCGTTCATACACTACTTTATCTAATCCCATGCAATAGTATAAAAACAAATTGAACCAAGATATTTTTCCTAATCGACAAATTGGCGGCATGCGCGTTAACTGTCGAGTGACTCGCACATGCGCGTGTCGATATCTTCATAGAGTTTAATGTGGCTGTATATGACATATCCCCCCCTACCCTTTCTGCATTTAAAAAAAAAAAACAAAACATAACGATATCGTTTTTTATGTAAACTTCAGTACTGAAATACATTACAGTATCGAAGTTTGACATATTACAGACGCGTGTAGAAATAAGCGAGCTAGAATCAACATTAACATTCATTCCATATAAAATGTAGGTCAAAATTGAAGGTTACAAGAACAAATCTCCGCCTCTTCAGTTATTGGCAGCAATTTTCAGTAATGTTGAGTTTTAGTACAACAGGCTTTCAGAGCGCGGTGTGCATTTTAATAAGGACCGAATGAGACAAAGACCAGAGGTTTCTATTCATTTCGACAATTTCTTTCGATCGGGGCGAGAAAGAAAAGCTCACATTTTCTTTGAATTCTTTTAATAGGGGCTTTGCTTATTTTTCAAGATTTTGTGTGCAGTTCCCTAGGTTGGCATTGTTTGTACAGATTATATTTCAAAAGCGATTTTTTTATGTCTAATCAAAACAAACACCATTACGGTCTTTATACCTTGCGGTGTGTCCAGTAACATTTTCTAATTTAACCAAGTTGTCAATATTGGAATAGGTATGGCTAGCCTGTCGCTGCATTTAAATTTATTTATTTAAATAACCTAGATCAGTCTTTTTTTTTGGTGCCATCCGAAACTTACAAAATATCTATATTCATCCTTCTCCAAATAAACTCAAAAGTTTTTCTTCATAATTCAAAATTGGGATGGGTTGCCTTACAGCTCCCGAAATCTGTTATTTAGCCGATGGTATTTATAAGACTATATATACCTAACGAGTGGCCAGTTCTGTTAAGGTATATTTAGATCTATCCTATAAGTGGTTTGTCGGATTATGCACCTACATAAGTTAACGATACATTAAAAAAAAAAAAAAAAAGTTAACGCATTGGTTCATGGCCGGAATCGAACTGTGGTTCGCCTAGTTATTACAAGACGTCTTAACCACTCGGTCATCGACGCACCTTTTTAAACTGTGTTTTAAGAATGGACTGTTCTAAGGCCCATACAAACTTTGATAAAATAAAAAAATTACATGCTTTAATTTAGTTTCTGTTCTTGAGTGATTTGTGCATCCGCGAAACACATAAGATGGCATTTTAATTTATTAAACGTCTATAAATTTATGATTTCACTCAGGGGTACGACAGCGTTGACGAATGCGACAGACAATCTATGAGACCGCGGACTCGTAAATTAGGTGGCACAAAAAGTGATGGTCACATATCTATCTATCTATTTTAAATTTATTTAATCAAAGCATAAAAGTTAAAATAGGTTATGTTTAATATGGGCAGGCAACTCACTAAAAGTGGACATTGCCATTTGCCACCAGTAAGTCAGGTTAATGTCATAGTACTTTATAAAATAGATGAGCCTATCCTAACATAATAATGTAGATCAAGAAACGTAAATTGTACAATTCATCATTCGTCAAATATATAATCAAAGTTAAAAAGAGAGAATAAAATAATTAAATTTTCTAGATTCCAGAGAAACAACGCGAAGGGCGAGATCGAACGCGACTAGAATTTGTGATTGAATTAATAGGAGACGTTCTGACTCAGTACTACCATAGATAAATATTTGGTAAGCGTTTATCAATTAATTTGACCCCTAAATCTTATATTTTTACAGGAACAGACAAATGTCTGAAAATGGACCCTTTTGCTGGAGTCTCTGGCAATGATACTGATAAAGGCTGGTGGCTGCAATAGCCTTTCGCCTTCGATAGCGGGCGACGCGACGCCCCCGCGGTGCGATGGTTCAATTTAAACTAGTTTATCTAGACACGCGGCGATAAACTAGCCAATCAAATGTTGAGATTCAATAGATCGTAAGTTATTTGCTTTGTGTAAATAATTCGACTATTCAAGTTTAAAAAGTCGTATTTTTAAATAGCAAACATTGTTGTAGCAGAAAAAAACGAGAAATTTTGTTTTAAATTTTCTTAAGAATGTTATACGTTCTAATAAATAAATTTCAGGATTGACTACAGAACTTGGCACCCATTTAGATCTCAAATCTTTTGGCGGTGGAGCCGACAACCACACCATAATTATCATAATATTGAACTTGGCTCCCATTTTCACATTTTTGTTTTTGGTGGGATACAGATATTACTGAGGTTAAGTTGCATGTCAACTTACTTAAGATAACAGCTGGTGTAGTTCCATGAGCCCTTTGCAGGAATTCTCTGGCAATGATACTTGATGTCTGATGACAATACTTGTTGTTGCGACGCGACCGATTTTGTGCCGGTATGGTGAGAACTAACTGCGAGCATTATGCACTCGCAAGCGGATATTCAAGACAATTCATTTATAATAATAATGTCTACTTTTAATTATTTACACATGACAATATAAAATCGACTGATCATCTCTTCTTGTGACAAGAGGTTGGGCTCCTTCCTCGCCCAACGAATCAGCATCGCGATTCAGCGGGGAAATGAATATACCACTATTCCATGCGGACCTGGTTTATTTAGTTATTTTAATGTTAAGATTAGATTTAAGGTATATCTATCTATCTATATTACGCCTTTTATCCCAAGATATACGTCCCGACAAACCTCTTTCGCTTCTTTTATATTTATCATACCTTTCATACATGCTCGGCGATCAATACATTTTTTATATGTTCAATAAAGGTACACCTAGGTCATCTTCTGCCAGCATTTCCTTTCACTTCAGCCATATAAACCTTTTTAGTCAATCTTTCATCCTTCAATCTTACCAAAAAACTGTGTGTATGTGTGCGTATAATTTTAAAAACAACAGAATTTTGTGGCAGAATGTTAGTCACGTATTTGTTATTTCTCAAGAGCACCCTTACTATAATATATTCAAGATAGATTCCTCTCTTTATCATGTTGGAAAAGAGTTTATATTTCTTGCACAACTTTCTACATTCGCATTCATAGAGCATAAAAGGTCCTAAACAGTTTAGTGAAATATGCAAGCAGATATACTTTCACATATTTTTCACATTTTGGGCTCCTGAGACAGGCCCTACGTGTACCTGAATGAAAATATAAGTCACTCTCATGGAATTAAATACTTAACGAATTGAGTTATCCATATAATTATTAAAATTAAATGTTAAGAACGGTTGTACCGATTTAGCATTTTTTTTAATGTTCGTAACAGTCTGAATAAGGTTTTTAAGTGAAAGAAAAATTGAAAATGTTGCCCGGAAAATTGGAAAAATTCATGAAGAGCTGAAAGTTATTTTCAAGACCATAATAGGGAATGAAAATGAATATGAGCACCATGGCCGAAGTAGTGTGAGTTTGTTAGTTATGAAGCTACATATTTCAAATTTGTTAAAACAAAACTTTTTTTCTTTATTAAAAAGTTGGACAGATCTTTAAAAATATTTAATTTACCTAAATAACAAATAATATATATCTACATACGAAGTTTAATATATTAAAAATTAAAAATTAAACACAGGGAACCCCATGAGTAGCTCTCTATTCATGAATATGTAGTGATACATACTCATAAGTAGAAAACCTTCTCGAAATCACTGTCCTGCGGTAAAGTGCCAAGAAGGCTAGCAGCGATAAACAAAAGTTAGAATTATATAAAATATATCCGCATTTCTAAAATTATCCAGGCATATTTTTAATAATAAAATAAAAAAAAATGTTGATTGTAGGCAATGTTTAACATACACTCAAAGCTAGGTACCTACACAATGTACGAAAGGTATGATTAATATAAAAGAAGCGAAAGTGGTATACCAGGATCGTACTAAATGGTATTCGATTGTCTCTGCTCACTCATTTTAATAAACGGCTTGATGATAGATGACTTTTTGCAATAAAATATAGTATGGCCTTCATACTCGCCCCAGTAAATGCTAACTAGAATCTGGATACGCGATAAAGAAACAGAAAAATACATGAAACAGAAGTTTGGCGGAAACTCTCTAGAAAAATAACCAAAAAGTATATAATAACAGGAAACTGAAATAGAGAGAATGTTTTCAAAGGATTTTCTCGGGCTTAGAATTTCTCTTAATTACGCACCTGGGCATTACTATTTATTTTAGGTATAATGCTTTCTGTAATATTCAATAAATTATTTTATACCTACTACACATGCTCGGAAAATACTTATTTCGTATTAAGGTACTTACTCCTTCAGAGACGGGGCAGAAAATATGTCATTACTCAATTTAATTTTGAGCGTCTCCCTCCCCCCGTATCTCTAAAACTACTGAGTCTAAAATTTTTGCTCATAGTTTAGGAAAACCTAAACGAACCGTCTCCACGCGAGTTCAACTCGCTCTTGGCCAATTTTTTTTAATGATATCAAAAATACTTTTTCTGTAGATTCTGTTCTATCTAAAGATATATACTATGTAGACGTATTATGTGAACAATCTATTATGTAAAAGAAATACCTTAGCAGCCTTTTGAGTTTTTTAGCTCGTTAAATATAGTGAGATCTTATGTGGTAGCAAGTCTAGAATTTCACTGATTACTCAACTCCATACAACTTTAGTTAGAGGAACTATATTTTGCCACTTGGCAACTACGCTAACTTGTCTTAAAGTAATGGCAGATTTTTGAGCTTTCATTCTGTAATCAGATTGAAAACTCAGCACAAGTTTTTCAGTGTTATAGAAAAGCGCTCGGTTATTTTAATTTATTCCTTACAATAACCATCGCCAGTATATTTAAATCAGGATTTACATCACCATGTAAAAGACACATAACTCTTGTAAAATATACTTTAATAAATATACTCAAGCAACAAACGCTGGGAACTCTGTCAGTAATGCAAATTAATAGAGGTGCCTCTGTCCTGACATGTCCCAAGAAAATAGGATTATGGAACAAAGCTTTACAGTCTTTGTTTACATTATTTCGTATATAGTAAATGTAATTTATTATTTGATAATATTAATACTTTTTAATAAAAAAGGTATAGTCAGTCATGGGGACTGCAGACAGAAGTAAAAATTTAAAACTATGAATAACAGTGGTTTCTAATTTATAACGTATAATAACGCCATCTAGTGTGCGCCTAAAGAAGTTTTTATTAAAAGAATTGCCGGCCAGAAATGCGCAGCAAAAATGCCCGACCCAGGCATACGTGCAAGCCAGTACACGAATTCCTGCCCGGACATTCTCGCACCGGGCAATCCATGGTCGGCATTTGTGCCAAGAACTTGTCGCGAATCCATAAGATGTCCCCGTATATACCAAAATTAGTTCAACGCGCCTAAATTTGCGCATTTCCACTTCAAATATACGTGTAGAATGGTATGCTGTAGGTATTAGCCAGTCACCTATTAAATATATTTTTATTTCAAAGATTAAATAATCTTGGGAAAGTAATGTGAATATTTTTGTAATTTCTTCATAATAAATGTTCAAAGATTTACTGACAGACGACAAATGAGTTGAGAATTTTGCAGAAAATATAAAACTTATCTTAGTTTTTACTGCCTATCTATATATATACCTATCATCACGCCTTTTATCCCAAGAGGGGTAGGCAGAAACAATCGAATGACATTTGTTACGATAAACCTCTTTCGCTTCTTTTATATTCATCACACCTTTCATACATGCTCGGCGATTGTGTGTACTTTTAATATTTCCATCGATCAAAACATATTTTTTATATGTTCAATAAGAGTACACCTAGGGCATCCTCTGCCTGTTTCCTTTCACTTCAGCCATCTAAACCTTTTTAGTCAATCTTTCATCCTTCATTCTAGTCACAACATCATCATGAAGAGTCCTCCAAAGCACACGTTAGTTATCAGATCAGTCCTTTAATGCAGTATACTTCAGCACAGGTTTATTAATTACGCGGAATACAGTTACTACGGCCTACGAAATAAAGACAGACCATGCGGCTGGTAGGTACAGTAAAACCACGGAATGTTTTCTCCTAAGCTCCTGTAAACTTATTTCTGCGAGCGACTAGCTCTTGGCCAGTTATTTAACTTTAGCAGCTCATTATTGCGAATGTAGTTATAAATGAACTTAAAAGTATCAAGTTACAGTTAGTTAATTATCAGATGAAGTGTAGCTACTAATGCGGGTAGAATATATTGTATACGAGAGACAAGAGGTGTGTGGTTGACGGGTCGCTTCAGGAATGCAAATTAATTGGCGCGCAACATGCAACGTTGGCCGCATCCGACCACTCTAAGTGTTATAATTAAAACCGCCTACAAACTACTTTGTGAAGTACAAAATTTGAGTTTCAGAAACATTCTTGTAGTAAAATTGTGTGTAACAAAATCACGCCTAATATTAGCTTAGAGGCTTTTCTATCTACAGAACCAGCCACTCGTTAGGTATAGCCTCACAAATACCATCGGCGTAAAAAGACTTGGTCTGTTACGGATTCGGGAGCTGTAAGGCAACCCGTGAAGAAAGAAAAAAAAAACACACTTTCACATTTGTCACATTATGTACTATAACAACCTGCATGCATGGCGGTGTTAGAAGCCTAGATTTGTCTTCTTCTTCTTCTTTTGTGTCTGTCCACTGCTGGACGTAGGTCATCAACATTGCGCCACTTCTCCCTATCCTCCGCAGTTCTCCTCCACGCTCACCCTCTCTCATCACGATGTCGTTACTCCATGTCGCTGGTGGTCTGCCAACACTTCTATGGCCTATTCTAGGACTTCACACAGTAACCTTTGACGTCCATCTACCATCGTTTGACCACTTCAGTGTCGCATGTCAATGTCCATCACTCTTTTTTGTCTAGTTGAGATCAATTTAAAACATTTTCTGTTTTTACAGGTCACAGGTTCATTGAGTGCAGTAACAGGCTTGCCACGTATTTTGTGAAATATGGACAACTGGCAAAAAATGTAAAGCATTAACCATTTGACTAATGTATTGAATGTTTTGTGTTGGGAATATTGTTAATTAGCAAAGTCTAAGTTAGTTTATATGAATGTCATGTAAAACTCGTGTTTTCGATAGATTGCGTCACTAGCCTCGATGAGAATACTATTGCTTCATAACTTTGTGGTATATAGTGAAAGTTGTTACCCAATTAATTCAGTTTCAAGTTTCAGTTATCAATCAAATATCAACAGTTTAAAAAGTAACTATATCAAGTATAAAATTATTATAAAACAGTGTGGTAACAAGTATAACAGTTAAATCAAAAATAGTGGTTTTATATATGAGTGAACCTATTCTTTTAGAAATTCTGATAAAACTTGCTCCATAACGGCGGAATAAATTCGATCAAAATTAGTAAGCTATATTAACAAAAATTAATGTTCATTGAGAACGGCTAGACCGATTTGGCTATTTGTTTTAATGTTGTGATGCTTTTTATTTTTGTATGAACTTAAGACCATAATAGGGTATGAAAGTTAGTACAGGTTCCACGGGCGAAGCCGGGGCAGAAAGCTTGTGTTAAATAAAATTAATTGAATACAAATGTAAAGGTAAATATAACGTAAGCGTTCTTCAACCATTAATTTTAGTCATTTTCCGTGACACTGAAGGGCTCACTGACTTGTAAAAGAGAGCGAGTGGCCTATTTACAAAATAAACGATTTTAATTCTAATTTATTTATTCAAATAAAATACACAATTTTACAGTGGGTCTAGATATGTTTTCTCCTTGCAGATTATCTGTGACATCCAAGGGATTTTAAACTAAGGTATTTTTGAATTTCAAAATGTTTTAATGGATATCATATGTGATAATGCAAGTCAATTCAGTGTAATTGAGTATATTTTGCGTGCAGTGTTTACGGGTTGCTAAAATATCATGCGAAAACCCAGTAGATTTAGAAATTAAAACATTATGAATTCGTTTCCAAGATTCACCCATATTATGTTTCTAGAAATTGACAAGTAGTTAATTAAAGAGTTTTAAATTTTAAAATTTAATCCCAACTTTAAAATTAAATATTACAAAAATGTAACAGATACCCAACTAGAATGTCGACACCGCACAAATAATTTGACAGTGATTGCTTCATTTCATTGTTATATTTTTTCCCTTAACTGGCAAATTCAGCGTATTTTTTTCTTTTTATTCTCCATCCTCATTCCTTTTGTGTGACGTCGATTATTTTCTCGAGACCACACCGAAGATAACGATCTCTCTTTCACAACGCCTATCCTCATTTCCAGAAGATGCCTTTATTTTAATTCCAGACATTTCTCAAGAGTATTTTTAAGAACATTAACAGGTTTAATGTAACTTATGTATATAATTGCTGCAAATCAACGTCTATTTCTTTTAAGGCTTTCTATGCGAGAAAGATTTATTGAGGTTTTGAAATGAGCGAAGTTAAAAAACTGTAATAATTCACTCAGTTTTAAGAGACAGTTAGAAATTTCCTTTACTTTAATATATTAACCTTTCACTTACTTTGCACCAATGATATGAGAACAACATTACCTACCTATTATTTTAACTAAAAATAGATCCAAAACATGAAATCGATACAGTAGCTTATTTAATTTTCCCACCGACTTACCAATTTGAGGAAATAGAGATATAAAAGTACGGTCATTGGTCCCGATGATGTTTCTATCTATAAGGTTTTTTATTTGATGGCATAATAATGACGTAAAAAACTAATTTTCATCTAAATATATAAAACTGTCGTGTCGCTGACTGACAATCAACGCACTGCCTAAACCACTGAAGATATAAATATGAAAATTTGAAGATTGCACAATGAAAGGATTTTTCTAAAATCAATCCCTAGGGAGATGAAATTGGGTGTAAACTTTGTATTTCTAACAGAACGTGTACGAAGTCGCTGACAACCGCTAGTTAAAAATATATCTATTATTAAAATATGTGTTGCCGATAGAGCGAAGAGTAGACAATATATGGATATTTGGATCCAATTAAGAAAAGAGAAATCATTATGAAACGACTGTATAGTATGAGCAAGGAAATACAAGGACATTATGAACAAAACAATATATATAATAGTTAATTGGTTGTGCTCAAACCAAATGAGCCCAAACTCGATGGGGTTCCGTCGTTTCGTTACATAGTTACTGTGGTCACCTTCCGGCTCCATCATCAGATCAGATCGATGGTACCACATTATTATATTGTCATCCGATTACATACACTTGCAAAGTCTCAAATCGATACGACAATTTAGAAGATAGTTAAATTTGACTTTAAAGACATAGTTCGTTACAGGTGAAGTGTAAAATGAATTTAAGTTTAAATGCACTCAAACAATAATTGAAAGAAAATAAATGCTAATACAAAATTTAAATAGAATGACTTAAAACCGTACATATTTGAAAAGCCTACCTAAATGTTTCGTTCCCACTAAGAAAATCTCTGTAACCCACAAACCTCAATTACCCTCAAGCTCAAGACGTTACTATTAACATGCCACTTGCATTGTTTGGCCATTCCAGACATCTTATTCTACACGCCGCTTTAACCGCATGAATAAATTACATCCCATTTATAGGAGTTTGATTAAGTGACGTTGTATTCTCGTTGATCGAAAGATGTAACGCTATTTTATTTATGTCTGTTGAAAAAGTGCTAACTATCTATCTATCTATCTATCATCACGCCATTTTATCCCAAGAGGGGTAGGCAGAGACAATCGAATGACATTTGTTACGATCCTGACATACCTCTTTTGCTGCTTTTATATTCATCATACCTTTCATACAATGACATGTTCGGCGATTGTGTGTACTTTTAATCCTTAGGAAAATAAAAATTATTGGTGAAAACTATGTTATTTATAATGTATCATAATCACTTTGCGATATAATAAAAAACGTAAGTAACAAAGTTTATATTTTGCGAGTTGATCATCTTAAACCAAAAAGACGGCAAGAGAAAAGATGAACTTTCTTTTTCTTCACGTGTTGCCATACGGCTTCCAAAAATGTGTTTTCGAAAGTGTGCAGCGAAATACAATTGAATTAAATAATAAATATATTAGGAAGACATAATATCTTTCGATTTCATATTTATGTTGTTTTTCACTTCTTCAGTCAGAATATGTCAGAATCCGAGTTAAGTAGCTTATTTCATTTTTATAAAGTAGAGTTATTAATTAAACAAAAATCTTAAAAGTAGTATTACACTAGCTTGAAGCTGGAAATTAAAAAATAAAATTAAAAGGAAAGGATAAGAAAAGTCACGTAGTGTCGCCAACAGCTGTGTTAGTGAAGAAAAAATCTTTAAAGACAATACTGCAGAAAGACACTTTGCAATTTTAATTTGCCATTTAAAATAATAAAGAAGTTAACCTAGAATTATCATACATATTTTATGTTCAAACCATTCACAACCTCCTTGCATGTAAAGGCGAAATATGTGAGAATATTGACGTTGCCTGGTTCTCCGGATGCTGTCAACATCTCAATCGAGGGCGGCTTCTGCTTTCATTTTTGTCACTTCTGCAATTTAATCTTCGACTAAAAGGTTGTTCACTTACCGTCGTTACCGCGCCTTCGCAGGCCTCATCGGACACGACAGTTCCCACATCCTGGATATGCGCGGCCTGGGCTGTCAAATTATGAAGACGTATCTATGACATTTTAAATGTCAAATTAAAACAAAATTACATTATTATATTATATGATAATTTATATCACATCACCTCATTAGTGGCACAACTTTAGCTACCACAATACAAATTAATCTTCCCCAAATCTCAGCCGACTGTGAAATGCTACTTACATCGCGCCGACATAAACAGAGTCACAGAATTCTCATTAGAGCTTTCAGAATATTTGAGAATACGCGAAAAGTTTTAAACTCGAGTGCGTAATGAAGGAACTTGCTGAAACTGTAACTTGCACTAATGTAACCATGATTTCTTTCCTATATTTAATAAATACCTCATTTAGCCCAGTTACGGTCTGTTAAGGTATTTTAAGACCGAAAAGCCTCAAGCTACAAAAAAGTGTTTTTTTGTACACAGACTAAATACATATAAATTGCAACCGTTTTGTATCGAAAAGAGTGGCTGCTGCGGCCCTATTCTCTAACTATGGTTTTTAAAACCTATCAACACTGATGTCGATGGCATGTCGTTCTACATTGAAACCACCTCGAAACCACATACAAAACTTTCGTATCAAACAGAAAACCATAGTAAAAACGACATAGACATTTTGACAGAGGCTTAGTGAATGCCAAAACAAGAAATTGTCGACTCGATAAATACATCGAGTCGATAACCACAATAAAACCATAGATAGAGAATAGGGCCGCAGTTGTCATTTAGTGATTTTGCAGTGATATTATTAAATCATGCATATTTCCACGGGCAAAGCGTAGGTAGAAATCTAATAGTACTAACATCACAGAAGGGGTAAACAAAGCCATCTGCTACTATATTTCGCCTCCTTTATACCTATTCTCCTATTCATCAATCTTGCGTGTTTTGAGTAAAATAAAATTGATAAAAACCATAATATGTTGAAATGGTTTACGACTTATGGATTTAACTTAAAATCGTTTGAAAAACTGTTAAATAAGTTACGATTCTTGATAAGTCTTAATTCATTCTACAGCAACTCAAAGATTGAACAATGTATTAATGGTGGATGCAAGACTAAATAAATAACTAAAAAAAATGATATACCTATAAATGTAGGTACCTACCTAAATTAATTTTAAATTTTAATATATGTCTATATAATATGTTTGATATGTTTACTGCATGCAAATTTGAAAGAAAGTATATAATTATGGTTAAAAATTGTAACAAGAAATAAAGGTTTTTTAATATTTATTTATTTAAAGTCCTAGTTTTTGCTTTCTAAAATATGGTGCATATAATTATAAGGGTTAAACAGAGAAATTTGAGACTTTGTTATGAAGGAATTGGTAATTCATTGCTTAGCTTGTGCTTACTTTCTCGCGTATTATCCAAAGTATTGGCTCGAGTTACTGTAATCTCAGAGATTTATCGACGATAAACTTTTACAATAGAAAATGTGGAATTCAACAGCACAGAGCTTTTCGTTTTTATTGCCTATAAACAAAGTCATTGACTTTTGTGTTTTGGTTACGAGTTATATCTACTGAAACGAAGCCATGTTTAAATGAAATGGAAACCTTCTAAAGTTAACTGTGTATGTGTGGTTAGAGCTTTAAAGAGGCCCAGGGGTGAAATTTCTCCTCTCCTCAATAAGCCACTAATTACTGAATATCATGCCTCAGACGCATACAACCTAGGGTCATTCAAGCGAAACGTAAAAGGCATCTCTAGTGAAAATGACGATTGGGAGTTGCTTAGTAGTTGCTTTCACCACTTTAGCTGAATACCAGGCAGGGTAGAGTCATTTGCTTGTCTTACAATAAGAAAAATCAGAAAACCGGCCAAATTCAGACCAAGTGTGACGTCCCTGTATGCCGCAGAAGCAAATTAGCGCGAGTCCGTTTCACACTTGGCCGGTTTTATTATTTTTTAACATCTTTGCGATTTTAGTCCCAACAATAGTCGAATTTCTACCCTTCTAGTCGTATAATAAATTATCACCGCCGCGCCTCCTACCCAGGTCAAAGATTTTTCAGCGTGTTTTGTATGGAAATTTCGGAATCATATATATTTTCAAAAGGAACGAGAAAGCAAAACATCTACAATGAAAGTAAAAATACATTTTATTTATGAGGTTATTTTTAGTATTGTAAAGGAAATCTTGGAAGTATTAAGTCTTAATGTATATACATACAGATATACCTATAAATGTATCGTCGCGTCGTGACTGTTTCTTTGATTGCAAAAAGTAAATTCGAAAAGAATTGGACCAATTTGAGAAATGCTTTTACTGTCATATAGCTATATTTAAATAAGAATATAACCACATCTAATGATAAAAAAAAACGCTTCAAGTGTGCCTATAAAATTTGAAAAGTTCTCGATTTCTCCAGAATCCCATCATCAGAACCTTATCTGATGACCACTGGACCACCTGGAAAGTATACCTACCCTTTCAAAAAAATAATCCAAATCGGTCCAGGTGTCTTCAAGTAATCAGGGAAAAAAATAAAGATTACGACAAATTGAGAACCTCCTCCTTTTTTGAAGTCGGTTAAAAAGAACTTCCATAAGATGTAGAAAAATAGACGTCTTTTTAATATTTAAAAAAATTCAGGAAAGTAAAAAGCAAATTAAATATAATTAAGTACCCATTATTAAAAGGTTTAAATCACGTAGTTTTAAAGTTATGTCTAGTTTTAATGTTTCAAGTCATGGGTTAATAATCTTTATCTACTCTTATATCGCAAAATCTCTATTACAAAATCGAATTACACTTCATAATGATATGTTTTATATACACGCGTCTGTAATATGTCAAACTTGTTTTCATACAAAAACGATATCGTAATGTTTTGTTTTTTTTTTAAATGCAGAAAGGGTTGAGGATATGTCTTATACAGCCACATTAAACTCTATGAAAATATCGACACGCGCATGTGAGAGTCACTTGACAGTTAACGCGCATGCGCAGTAGGTTACAGCAGTTTGCCGCCAATTTGTCGATTAAGAAATTGGTCAATTAATTAAAATGCCTATTGCATGGGATTAGATAAAGTAGTGTATGAACGGGCACATAACTTGGAATTAAAACACTCGTGGATGCTATTAAAAAATCCTCTTGTGTTTTAATTACCCCTATTATGATTCTGTATCATAAACTACTATTAATTATCTAATAGGCTTTATCTTTGGTACAAATGGCACAGGAAATTCTAGTTTTGAGGCAAATGTTATTTATTTATGCTGTTGTCACTTGAAAAACAAAGAGAAGTTGACCTTAATAAAGCCTCGAAAAATCCGTGAACCAAAGTTTACACTAATGTTGTTATTATCTTATGCCATATTAAACTATTCCACAAAATTCTAGAGATTTTATGTACAAATCTTTATTTATTAGAAAGGAAACGAATAGACAGAGTTTATGCATAAAACATTTGCGGCTTGTAACTCCCGGGTCGCGGGATATTTGACGAATAGGTTAGCAACGGAATAAAGTTGGTTATTTTGTGAAGCTTTTTAACATTAACTTCCATTGTATGGAATGGTTATACGTTCCATACGTTGTTTGTACTGAAATATTTTCAATTTGGGCTAGTGTTCAGTTCAAATGCTGCTTTTGGAAAAACATTTTCTTTTACATTTAATACAATACCTCTATATTTATGAATAATGTTAAAATTAAATACTATTTTAATAAAGTATTTGAATGCCACAATTTTACAAAATAAAATAATTTTAACTTTATATTACACTAGATCTAGATGACCCATGCGAAAACTTCGCACCGTTAGTTCAACTGAGCTCTAACAGATGACGTCTTTTACAAAATACATACTTAAATTAGTCCAATTTTAAAATAGATATTTCATTTTTTATTGGTTTAATTATTTTTCGTCATCAATGGGACTACGGAAAAAAACGGTGTACTGGAATAAAAAGAAAAATATATTTTTGTTATTTTTTGAGACCACAAAATAACCGAGAAGTAAAAGTTGGCGATTTTGAGAGTCCCAAATGCATTGGTAACTAGAGAAATGGAATGACCTCAGATTTTTAAAACTAAAACTAAACCTAAACATATATATTTAAGAAATAACATCTCTAGTTTCAGTCAACTCGCTAAATGTGGACATTGCTATCTCGGTAATAAATCTATGATGGTGAGTTTTTTAGCGCAATTAAATATATTACAGGACGGGTAAAACGCGGGATGTGCCTTGTCAAATCTAAGAATATTCGCGAATAAATAATTTTCGTACAAAACATTATGTACAATTTCCGCGACATTTCGACCAATTAGTGTTTTACGAAAATAGCAAAATTGCTTCTAATACTAAAAGCTACTTAATGCTTTTAAGGTTGTCGCCTGGAGTCTTTTCCCCTTGTTTCTTGGATTGCGGACGAGGCGCTAACCGCACCAGAGATTTATGACGGCGCGGCGTCTCTTAAAAATGTTCAACCCACCTAACTACGCCATTGAGGCACAGATTCGTTTTCCTGGTGACATATTTCTTTTTACAATTCTGTACAATTCCTTTCCTGTTTTATTTGCATAATTAAAATATAAAACATTCTGAAATAAAAATAAAATAGGTCTACGTGGAATTATTCCTCGCTGTGACCGTTAGGCTAGGAGCCAGTCCTTTTGTCACCAGAGAAGGCTTTCAGGCATTTTATTTTTGATGTAAAATTTTGACGTAATTCTGAGATAAAACTAGACCGCACATCGTACCAATGGCTCCATATTGAAAGAGTATCATATAAAGCATAGACTCTCATCTGTGGAACAGACTCGAATACTCAAGTTATTCGGCCATATCTCGCAATGAAGATTCAATGGAGCGTCGAGTGGTACAAGGTCACCCACGAACCGCAAGAGCCACGACCACTCTGTCATTCAGTCCGCTATACGGTCCGCCGAAATCGACCACAGACTCGTCCAATTCTTGTACCGAACGGTCCGCTATCCGTTTTCAGATCGTTGTATATGTGATTGATATCGATGGCCGGAACTACCTGTCACATATTGTGTTGTCTGTGTGAGTTAGTGAATTGCATATCATCTAAATTGTATGATTTACATCGCTAATGTGTGGCCTGTATTCAATCTCATTCATACGGCGGCCGGTACGAACATTTTCGGTGAGATACCGGACCAGTGCGACCAGACCTATCCAATGAATATAATAACACGAGAATGCAATAAAACTCAAAGTTGTTTGTTCGCATTTTATAATGTACTAGACTTTTCGCCCTAGGCATCGCCCGTGGATATATTCGAACAATATAAAAAATAGCCTATGTCACTCAGGGATATCGTAGATTGCTGTTAATGAAATCATTTTTATAATCGGCACAGTTATAGCTTTTCCGCCCCCGGCTCCGCCCGTGTATATATTCGAACAATATAGAATAATACTATATGTCACTTAGCGATATCGTAGTTTTCTATATGTAAAATAATTTTTAGAATCGGTTCTTTTGAGTTTATTCATTACAAATAAAAAATCAAATTTTACCTCTTTAAAATATTTATAGTGATAGACAATTATAATAGATACCCAAAATAATATTTGTTAATGGAAAAGGCGTCTTCATAATTTAGGTAAAATTCAAGCTATATGCAACTTTATGATGACAACCTTTTCATTCCGGCTACAGTTTCTACACAAAACGGTACAAACGAAGTAGTATTTTCTATTTTGTCGTTTCGTAGAGTCGGCCATCTGTTTCCCTAATGTATCTCATGTAGTCCAAACTCGAAGCCAGGGGAAAAAATAATAATTCCATCTGGTCTCTTGCAGTTGAAATATATACAGAGTATATTGTTTTTTTTTAATAATACTGTTTTGATTCATGAAATTTCTTCTGGGACGCCCTCTGTCATATTTGTGCTGTAGGTACCTATATGTTTTCGTAAATCTCTTGCGATCTTTCTTTCCATACAAATCTTGGTTCCAAACTCTCAAATAATTCCTTGATAAATATTTTATATTGATACTAGCGACCCACCCCGAACCCGTTGATACAATAGGGAACATTTACATAATTGGTTACTGCCCTGCTCCTAAAAGCCGTACCTTGATGTTTTATACACAAAAACTTTCCATGTGAATCTGTATAATCTACCTATTAGTGAAAACCGTATCAAAATTGGTCCAGTAGTTTCTGAGCACAAACAAACAGACAGATCTACCTACATCCATTTTTAGGGTTCTACGCCCAAAGGGTGCCAACGGAAGCCCTATTACTAAGCTTCCCGCGCTGTCTGTCCGTCTGTCACAGGGCTGTATCTTTTGAACCGTAATAGGTAGACACTTGAAATATTCACAGAATATAGTATTAATATTGCATCTATAACATATAAAAATAAAAATCATATTAAAATTAAATTGGGTCCCCATACAAGAAACCTCTTATAATTGCAATACATTCAAACTACCACAGTGTAGCTGTAATTAATAAAAACCGGCCAAGTGTGAGTCGGACTCGAATAATTATTTTACTGAATTGTTTTTTTTTAAAATGCGTTAAATATTGTACGGTGGTACAGAACCGTTCTTGCACTTGACCGGTTTTTTATTATATAATTATACAGAATCAAAACGCCTAGAAATATATGTATTTAATTAACTGGTATATAACCCTTGAAAGCCTTTCATACCTTGCGTGTACATTTTAAATATTAAATTAGAAAAACGTAAAGCTTGTTTGTATTTTATTGTCACTCAAATATTCCGCCGACCCACATTTCGAGCCGCGTATTATTAAAAGACAATTTACAACCTTTCCCTCGCCGATCGTTAGACTAAATCCAACCACCGTATGAGAAAATAACATAAAATTTCACATACCTATTGCTAAAACTGAAGTTTTGTTGAAAATGTTAAACACTTTTTCCAGCGGAAGACATAATATAATTGAGATTTAATCAGGCTCTTTTTGTATGCTGCTGAACCGCAGTTAACGGTCTCATAGCGTAACGAAATGACACTTATCTCTCATGTCCTCCAAAACAAGCCTTTTCCAAATCCGTTCACCCGTTACAACTATATCATCCAAACAACATAGAAACATTTTTCAAGTGCGCTCTCGACAAACTCTTCAATTCATTTCTGCCTCAAAACATATTGTATGCAACTTTTATTATGCTCTAGTTAATAATATCTAAGCATTTTCAATTATTGTGGATACTTCAGTTTTTGAGGACCTACAATTTTAAACATTTGTGGGTTTGCAGTGCTTCGAAGCACGAGAAGCCGATTGGAGCACTGTATAGTGAAAACTGTGTATAACGTAAATAATAACGCCATGTAGCGAGCATTTCAAATATAAAGGTTTTTTTTTCTTTACGGGTTGCCTTACAACTCCCGAAACCATGTTACGGTTCCAGGGTACCCAGCGGAAGACCAAGGTTTCCCTCGTTTAGCTGATGGTATTTGTGAGGCTATAGTTACCAGTTCTGTTGAGGTGTGTTTAGATGGAAAAGCCTCTAAGCGTGGTTTGTCGGTTATATACTCGTACTACATAGGAATTTTTATGTTCTTCGCTGAATGTATATTTTCGCAAGATATGATGCGTCTATGTTTCATTTTCTCTAATATAATAAGGCAAAGAGAGATAATACACATAACCTTCTGTTGAGGTATATTTTAGATGGAAAAGTCTCTAAGTGTGGTTTGTCGGATTATGTACATAAGTCGGGATCCGGGATCGAACCATAAGGTGTCTGTCATTGATAATAGGGTCTAGCTCGGTCTAGTTCAGCGGATAGATAGCGCTGCTATATAGCTGTTCCACGGGCATTGTTCTAAAAGCATGTCGGTGACGCGAGCCTATTATAATTATTGTCTCCTACCAAAAATCATTCAACGCGCCTAAAGAAGTTTTCACTTGCAAAATGTCAATCCATGATTTAAAAATAATTATCTATTTTTTTCATGTGATGTATCTTGTGGATATTTAAATAATATTGTTTGTTTATTCTTCTATCACGTTGAAACTGAGCAAAGTAACGGTTTTTTCAACTAAATATACCTCAACAGAACTGGCCACTCGTTAGGTATAGCCTCACAAACACCATCGGCTATACGAGGGAGAATTTGTCTTTCGCTGGGTATCCTGGAATCGTAACACGGTTTTGGGAGCTATAGGGCAACCCGTAAAGAAAAAAAATCTATTAAATTATCTATTTATAAAATGTCTGTCTGTCTACATACGATAAATACGAATACAAAAAAATCATCAAACCGTTGGGTTGCTCAGTTTCAAAGTGAATAAGTTGACGATGATTATACTATATATCTGTCGCAGCCAAATGGTTAAAACAGCCACTCAATTGGATGGCTAGGCCGTTCGTTAAATGAATTATGATATCTTAACGTTTAATTATTATATTAAAAAGGTAAATAGTAAAGCCAGAAAGCTAATTTATATATTTAAAAAACTAAGACATGTTGCAGATTATAAACTATTAAAGACAATTTATTTTGCACTAGCATATTCACTTTTGACATATTGCATTTCTATCTGGGGAGCAGCACCTAAAACCATACTAATAGAACTTGAGCGAACACACAGAGCTTTACTAAAGGTTATGCTTTTTAAACCATATCGGTATCCAACAACAGATTTATATAGGGAGGGTCAACTTTTGAGCGTTCGACAGATGTACCTTAAAGTTGTGTTAATAAATAAACATAAACAATTACTGAGGGACAATTTGATCATCGGACCAGTACATAAAAGAAAACAATATTTTGTTTGCATAACGGCTCCTTGCAGAACAGCATTTGCGCAGCGACATCTCAGTTTCGTTGAGAGTTGTATGTATAATAAAATCAATAGAATATTGAATCTGACCGGTCAATCTGTGGGACAGTTTAAGGAAACAATCCAGAGATGGCTACCGAGTCTTGATTATAGACAGACTGAACAATTTATGGAGCTTCAAAAATAAAGTAATAAACATAAAATACCTAAGTACTTAAGTAAAACATGTTTTATTCTTGAATAATCAAAGTATAAAGATAATTTTAAAATTTATTAATACCCATTATAAAAAATCATTTAATATAAATAGCATTATATAAAACAGTACCTCTCACAAACATACTACCCGACTTTATTTATTTAATATAAATAAAACGTGCCATTTCAAAATGACTGCACTATAGTGGCATTGAATAGAAGTTTGTATAGGTTTCGGAGATTGAGGGTAGGTTTACAAACCTTGGCTGTTGTTTCTGTTGCAAAGGTGTTTTAAATATGTTTTCTTTTATTTTTTTCTCATTAAGGTGTGATTGTGTTTGTTTATGTATATTATGTATGTACCTAGTTGTAAGTTATTATATATGCATAATGTTTACAAGTGTTTTGTTTTTGGTTTGTTGCAATACAGGTACTGACCTAGTGTGACACCAGGAGCTCACAATAATTTTGTAAAATTTTTTATGTAAATAAAGTTTTAAAGTTTAAAGTTTTAAAGTTTAAAGTTTTAAATGTGTTGGCTGGTTGAAAGCCAGCTCTTTAGAAACGGCTGAACCAAAAGCCGCCAGGTTATTTAAAATTTAGTTCCTTATTTTGCCACTATAGCGCTAACAGTCTCTAACAAATATGACTTTTTTTTTACTTTAAATAATACGATTACAACGAACAACCAAGAGGCTGCGACGTTCAGCCCTTATGTTAAACGTTTCTTTCAACTGTTTGGCTAAGCATCCTTTAGCCATTCAATTGAATGCCGCCATTTAATGAATATATCTATCTATCTATCATCACGCCTTTCATCCCAAGATTGTTTTTTTTTTGATGAAATTTTTATTTTTAATGAAATGCCTAGCCATCCAATTGAGTGGCTGATTTAACCATTTGGCGGCGACATATCCACAAGATACTTCAAAGTACACCAGGATATTTACATACGTACATCTAAAATTAATTGAAACTTCTCCAACACTCATGCATATCAATTAGTTCGATAGTAATGTATGCTAAGAAGCGATACGGAGCCCGTACAAGGATTCTAAACCATTCTTCAAACTGAATTAATGTAAAACATCGATATCGTGTACGTGTTCCTATGTAAATAAGATAAATCAGGCGTTTACAATTTCATTAATGTATTCTTAATGGCTTAGTGGGCATAGTATGGATTTTAACTTACAGGTTTGATGTCCGTTGTGGAATCGGTAATAATTTTATCGGACCAGAAGACTCCCTCTTTTAGCCATTGGTATTTGTGAGGCTATAGGTACCTAACGTGTGACCAGTTCTGTTGAGGTGTGTTTAGATGGAAAAGCCTCTAAGTGTGGTTTGTCGGATTATATACTCGTACATAGGAATTTTTATGTTCTTCGCTGAATGTATGTCTTCGCAAGATATGATGCGTCTATGTTTCATTTTCTCTAATATAATACGGCAAAGAGAGATAATACACATAATATATAAACTATTCTTCAACTAGGTTTTGTTTAGGAAGGCGGTAAGTAATTACATTACCACGAAAGGTCTAATCAATCAATTCAAAATTCGAGCCAAATATTTCTCTAGAAAGAGGTCAAACACAACTTATCCATTATTCCGACCGATGTGTTTTCATAATAACTCACCTCCGTCGTTACAGGTTGTTCTTACTTCTTACTTGTTTCAGTTCAAACTTCTAAAGCTGCGTTATAATCGTAACAGAGTTTGAAATTTCAATTTTATTTAAAACTTGCTTTCTGCTTGGTACCGCGCTGCTACCACGCCAATTTCCATACAAACGGAAAAAACGTTTTACTACCCCTAAATACCTATTGTCTAATTTTAGCGAAATTTTAGTATGATATTTACATAGTGATCAAATCGTAATTTGAGGTGTCTAACTTTTGAGCTAAAACTTGCTAACTTAGTTTTTAGGGTTGCGTAAAAGGGTAAAAACGGAAACCCTATTACTAAGGCTCCGCTGTCTGTCCATCCGTCTGTCACCAGGCTGTATCTCATGAACCGTGATAGTTAGACAGTTGAAATTTTCAAACAAATGATGTATTTCTGTTGCCGCTATAACAACATATACTAAAAAATTAATATTTATGGGGGCTCCCATAAAACAAACGTGATTTTTTTGCATGTTTTTGCTCGATATTGATAACGGCAACAGGTAGACGCTTGAAATATTCACAGAATATTTAGTTATATATTCACTTTAAAAAAAATTAAATTAAAATAAAATTAATATTTAAGGGGGGCTCCCATACAACAAACGTGTTTTTTTTTTTTGCCGTTTTTATAGATAATGGTACGGAACCGTTCGTGCGCGAGTCCGACTCGCACTTGGCCAGTCTTTCACTATGTCAATCCTCCACAGCCTTATTACTAAATGTCGCGTCTCCAACTCATCAGCTTCTCCTCAATTATCTTCCTCCATCGGCTGCGGTTCTCTACCGGAAATAGAGGTCTCCAGATTTTCGGACAAGTGATCACCACAAGCTTTTCCAAGTCGTTGCCCTCTCTTCGTGCAATGTGTTAGAAATACTGCAGAACTTATCTCATGCACACAGTGAAGATCAGTGGCTAAGACCTGATGTTCAGCTCTGACAGTATGGACACATTTGTCCGACGACGTGCAGTCCAAGGTATCCACAGCATATATACGGTGCCAATACATGTCAATAACATACTGAAATTTAGTTAAAATTACATAATATTTAGGGGCAGTAAATCGTTTTCTTCATTTGTATGAAAACAACAGGTAGCTTTCTAAGTCTAAAAAATCATCAAAATCCAATACTTAACCGTTTCGGAGTTCAGCTGCTAAAATCTTCTAAAATTCTTTTAATATTTTCTAAAATCACAGACATACACTTTAATATAATTAATATCAGTGGCTATTCAAAATGAATTTACGGGAGGAAGCTAAATTTTTTAAATAAATTTGCTAATATTTTCATTTGGTAAATAAATTATTAACCCTTTGGATTCATCCCTCTCAAGAAATAGCCAAAATATTTGGAATGTTATTTCGTTTCCCCCGTACATATTTTTAACTTATGTTTATTCCTAATGCATAACAAAAAAGAAAAGCGTAGATAAAGGTTTCTAAAATTACCAGTGTCCCTGGTCACTCCACAGGGAATACCTACATGCCGTGATTTTGCATTGCATCTTTTTTTAAGACTACCTATTCTATGAAGTTTAAGTTAAAAGTTCAAATCTAAAATTAAGAAATCGTTTATTGGAATATCAAGAATTTAATTATAGCTACTTTTCCAGATTAATAAAAGAAAATTATACTTTCATGGAGTTCCGACGAAAGGAATGCTATTAAATGACCAATACCTACCTATAACCACTTTCAACTTTATTATGAAGAAGGATTTTCTTTGTGTTTGATTGACGTGAATATATGTTTTGAAAATTATTATAATCTATATAATGGATGTTGGATATCTGTTTGTTTGTGCCTTATAGACTCAAAAACTACAGGACCTATTTTGATACGGTTTTCACTAATAGATAGACTGATTGACAAGAAATGTTTATGTGTATTACATCACGCTACGTCTTTTGGGAGAGAGCAGTAACCAAAAATATTATTCGAAAAAAATATTAAAATTACACGGGGACCCATTTTTATATGTTCAATAAAAATAAAGCCATATAAATCTGTTTAGTCAATCTTTCATCCTTCATTTTTTCAACGTGACCAAACCAGCGTAAACTACTTTCACATTACATTTTAGTCCCAACATTATCTTTCACTCCGCATTCTTCTCTAATGACATCGTTCCGGATTCTGTCAATACACTTTATTTCACATAAATATATTTATTTATATACCTAGGTTTATAAGTTCAAGCAATTTTCAAGAACCTTTATAAACTTTTTGAAATCAATTTTAAAGTAGCCTGCTGTGGACTTTGAACGAACAGAGAAGCCTGGCAATATTGTTTTGCATTCGTAACCTACGTTAAACAAAACATCCGAGTTGTCTATATTAAACATAACAGGTTGCAAGCCTGCAATGTCGTTGCACTTATGGACCTAGATTTTTTAAATTAACATAATATTTACCTTATGAAACAATGTGCCATACAAACATTTGTGAGTAAGGGTCCTTCCTCTACAAGGTTGTGATTACATTAGCAAAAAATAAATTATGATATTAAGGTCATTCATACAGCTAACTGCTAAGTGCCATACCCTCATTAAGTTACTTGCTCCGAGTCTTAGCGCCATTACTGAAATTACTATCCACCTAAAAGCACTATTAAGCCACGAGATACTGTGACAAATAATTATTTGAGAAAGAAATCTAGAAAAAAAGTTGTAGAAGCCTCTGACAGATAATTATCTACCCATGTGAAAATAGTGTATCGAAATAATCGCCATTTGGCTGTATATAGGAACCCTTGACGCCCCTTTTTAACCGACTTCAAAAAACAAAGAATTCTTCTTATAACTTAGGATAATATTATATTGAAGCCTAAAGTCTGACTTGGATAGTTGTTGGATACAAATTATATTATAGACTTCGCAAGTTCTAAAGCTGTAAGTTCTTATTTTATTCTTCCGTAAATTTGGCTTGCTGGTAAAAACTAGCCATCTAATATAAATGTTTTCATTGGTACTTAATAATAATTCGTATATGAGAACTAGCCAAGTCCGACCTTAAGTTATAAAAAGAAATTATATTTTAAGTTGTTATAAAATATTTTATGTTGTTATAAATAAATTTCAGGTCTCAATGGTCACTTGGCACCCATTTAGATCTCACTTCTTTTGTCGTTGAAGTCAACAACCAAGGCATATATCATAATATAGAACTTGGCTCCCATTTTCACATTTATGTTTTTGGTGGGATATTAGTTACAGCTAGGGTTAGGCCTAGAATTGAGAGAACGAGGTTGTTGCCGTCGCACTTCGGCATTTAAATACGAATACTTAGCTCCTAAACGACTGTGCAGTACATTAAACTGCAAAAAAATGCAAACTTTGTAAAAAACGATAATTTTTTTTTTCAGTGATTTTTTTTATAATTTTAAAATCCAAGTACGATGTTAATTCTCTGTGTCGAGGTATAACATACTTAAATATAACTGAAATCGGAAACTTGAACCTTTTTTCCCTGTCCGCTTCACGTGAAATTGCTTAGTAAATCTTAAGAAAATGTTATAAAACGTAGCTTGAACGAAAATTATAGTGGTTAGATAGTTTTTCTTGTAAACTCGCGCAAGTAAGATCAGTTATGACAGTATCAGCCAATATCAGACAAGCTTCGCCAAATCCGCTGTTTGACAAAGCCTTTAGTTATTTTATTTCAGCACCCATAAAGCGGCCTTTGAACTGCATATGTTTTCATATCTAAATATTTTCTGTCTGAACCTAAACACATAGTTATGGGGTTAAACGAGACATAATATTGAATAAATAGAATATACTTGGAGTTAGGTCACGTACTAACACTAAATTTTGCTTGCCTCTTGGTATGCGTCGTTTTCATTATGATTCGTTATCTTGAGCCTGTCTAGAAATCTAGCCCCCTTAAAAATATATCCATGCATGCGGAGCCGGGGGTAAAAGGCATTTTCATAATGTTAATTAAAAGTTTATTTGATATTTCATATGATATTTTATATGGTTATTCTTCTTTTATTATGGCTGCACCAATGTTAATCGGTGATTTGCCAATGTCAAGTATTATAGCCGGTATCTAAGATGATACCGCCGTGATATGTCCTATAAATCACTGACTAATCACAACTATCACAGCGCGGGCGGGAATATACTGGATTCCTCATAATGTCACGGCGGGACGCGTGCGTTGGTCGCCATGGCTTGACGTAGAATCCTATATGGTTATTTCGTGGTACGGGAAGATGTCAAATTAATTAATTATTCTACTCTAGATTATACCGCATCTAAATAAAATTGCCTCAGCTATTATTGCAATTTTAATATCAATTAGTTTAAAATAAATATTGACATAAAATGTTTTAAAAATACGATTATTTTTTGTGATTTATTTGTTTATTTATAAATTATATTTCTTTCAAAATCTGACGCAGTACAATACAATTCTGTAGGAATAATGGGTTAGCTTTTAACAATAAACCTAGTAGCGTAAAAGTTGGTTGCGGAGTTTCGGGTCAAGTATCGTTTCGCTTGAGTACGCACTCATTCTACACTTTGCACCTTCCATTTTTGCTGCTTTTATAAAGTAACTTAATTTTAAATAACTGCAAAATGTGATTATTTCTTGGAGTTGTTAGACTTTGTGGTTAATCAAAAAATATTTTACTTAGTAGACAAGAAAAAAAAATTGGGAGTTCATCATCATCATCTTCAACCTTTTTTTAAGATCCACTGCCGGATCATGGTCATCAAAGAAACAATCATGAATATCCGAACTATTTATAGACCAAAACAAGAAATAAAGAAATAAAAATCATAACTTAAAATAAAAGTTTTGAATATAAAAAGTTAATCTATATATAAAAGAAAGTCGTGTCTAGCGCACATAGGCAGTCGATAGCCTAATTGGCAGGACGGTAGACTTGAAACCGGAGGTCCCGGGTTCGATTCCTACTCGCTGCCAAAATGCTAAGCACCAATTTTCTTTAAGAATATGTGCTTAAATCGACTCCTCGTGCTTCGGAGGGTACGTAAAGCTGGCTTCCGGTCACCAACCCGCCTGCCAAGAGGGGTGAGGTGACTATGGCCACTAAAATTGGGAGTTACTTCGAAATATTCACCAAATTAATTCTAAGTATGTATGACGGTTATCCAAAAAGTTTAAAACGATTATTAATGCTTCAGTACCTATCGTTTAAATATAAAATATACCAGGAAAATATAATCAGTAAATATTTAAAAAAAAATGTTAGACTGGATCTCTAATAGCGCAACTCGCTCTTGACCGTTATTTACAATAAGTCGATCGAAGCAAGTGTTCTCTACGAGTAGTAATAAACAAAGCAGACTAGCGCGGAATATAAATTAAGTTACAATTTATCAATAATATGTAATAGAGCCTTCTTGCATTCCCCGAATTCTAACAATTACAAGGGTACACGTCCTGCCATTTGTCATACGAAAACTGACGGCAACTCCGCTATCTGTTCTATATTAGAAAATCTAGAGATGGCATCAATTTGGGGCTCCTTAGTCAAAATAACTAAAACGGAACCCTTATAATTCCCACTCGTTCCAAACAAAAATTCTAAGCATCAATTTTCTTTAAGAATATGTGCTTTAATGGACTCCTCGTGCTTCGGACTGCACGTAAAGTCGGCGAACGCACTTCTTTTAAAAATAACAGATATTTACTTCTGTTAAAGAAATGACACATCTGAGTACATAAAGTGCAGCAACAGGTTTGTAAACTATCAAAAAGTGGACACTGTTACTAGTGTATCTGGACACACAGCAATGCCATGAAGGTGATGTGTATTTTGTATAATTTCGCTATCATTTCATCGGTTCTGATTTTTTTATGTGAAACACATCTATTGGCGCGCCTTGGGGGTAAGACCGACTCGTATGTCGTGATGGAAAACTGCGTCATGCCCCCTCTCCCCCGCCGCCCTCTACTCCCTTGTGTGTGCGTGGCGCTTATACTTCGTTGCATTTTCGTGTGAGTGTGTGTACTGCGTGCGCCTCTCTATCGGGCGTCCGGTGACGGCCACTTTTTTATGCTATAGTTAAAGATGTTAAAGACACGTACCTAATGAAGACATGAAGGCTATTGGGACGTCATGATGTGATGTCAAACAATTTTTGGAAGATCCATAAAGAAACCAATGATGTTCACCGATGGAAATCACCAAAACTATAATAAATAGGTAGGTACTAAAAAAAAATCGAATACCCTTGATTCCGTTAATTTCTTACCGCATCTCGATTCAGCGGGTAAATTCAACTATTATTCTTGCTACTATTCCACGCGGACCTGCTTTATTTAGATATTTTTAATATTTATATTTGTAAATAATTAAATGAATAATTAATAAAAAAACTAAAGTCTGGGATTTGTAAATAATTAAATGAATAATTAATAAAAAAACTAAAGTCTGGGTCTTAGTGTGATGTTATATAGCCTATAACTTTATTCAAGAATTGGCCATGCTACATATTTATAATATACTTTTTTTATAATTTGTTTTGAAAATATAGCCCATTTTAAGAAACTAATTTCGATATTTTTGTTTTTTATCCATTGCGTCTATTTTTAATATATTTTACAAATTTTACCCGCGAAAAGTAAACGTGACGTCACAAGAATTTAGAACAGGATTATAATCTTGGCCACTACACATAAAAAGTGACAGTCAATCAAATTAACGTCAAGCAAACGTCAGTCAAGGTCGACTAACCTAAAAATTACTCTTGTTTATATACTCGTGTTTATATTTATTTAAATTGAATAGTTTTTTACAATGGCAAGTAAATAGTGTTTCATCCCGTCATGTCCTAATAACAAAGAAAATAATTACACGTAAAATATAATTTATAAAGATGTCATTCAAAGATTGACGATTGCCCTTTTTTGTAGGCAAAGGTATCATTTTTTCATACTGCTTAAGATGACGTCATACATCGGTCAAATTAAGGTTATTGTTTGTTATTGAATATCTTAAAAAGTATAGACTTAATTTAAAATCTGATAAATAGAAATTGTACTGAAAGCTTATATCTCGAAACGGTTTCGAGATCTTCGTTTCTGTTCAAAAAGTTAGCATGGCCAATTGGGCTATCAAATGCTAAAAGATTTTCATATGCAAACAAACAAACAAACATTTCATCTTAATATAGATAGATTCAGTAAAAACACTTGGGCCGTATTATAAACTTCTAAATTTCACGTCGCGCGTCGTAGGGCAATTATGTAGACCTCCAATTTCTCTGCGCGCTAGCAAAATTAAATGATATAGAATTTCTCACTTATTTCTGTTAACAAAATCAAAATTGTATATTTACTTTTCACTTGTTTACACTAAATTTTTATGCAATCATACAAGCATAATATATGGTTGTTAATTACGAACATCAAAGCAAACATTGTTTTAATATACCACACAGTATAGTTGACATTTAATTAGTATCTGGTTTCATTATCATTTCATAAATTTATATTGCAATCTTTGTCCGTTTTAAATTAGATTGGAAACAGAAACGCACCGTGATAGCACATTACACAAGGTTCACATTTAGCTAGTTGTCTAATTGTCTATGTTTGCCATAACTAAGTAATGGCAATGATAGAGTAAATGAGAACGAAGGAAGCACAAGAACATTAAAAAGCACTACTGAAACGATGTGGAAAGTTAATTCACTGTTATTAAACTTTCAGGACATAGTCTGCAAGACTTATGCTTTTTTTTATTCGTAATATTATTATCATAGCAAGAAGTAGCTATGTTCACTAAAAGGAACAAAAAGCTAGTTCTTCAATAAAATTTGTGGTTAGCATTTGTAGCTCGAATGCATTTTATAGTGATATAAAGTGTATTGACCGCATCCGGAACGATGTCATTAGAGAAGAATGCGAAGTGAAAGATGATGTTGCGACTAAAATGAAGAAAAGTAATTACGATGGTACACGTTGAAAGATTGACTAAAAAGGTTTATATGGCTGAAGTGAAAGGAAATGCTGGCAGAGAACGACCTATGTGTACTTTTTATGAACATATCAAAAATGTTTTGATCGATGGAAATATTAAAAGTACACACAATCGCCGAGCATATATATGAAAGGTATGATGAATATAAAAGAAGCTAAAAGATCTGTCAGAATCGTAATAAATGCCATTCAATTGTCTCTGCTTACCCCTCTTGATAAAAGGCGTGATGATACATAGATAGATAGATAGGAGAAGAACATTATTTGTAAAATAATTTATATCTGAAAAAGTAACAGTGGTTAAGCTACTATTAAAGTAGGTACAGCTAAGAACGGTATATCCTCAAAAAATTGAGTGACTACAGAGGGATTTCAGAATAGGGCCTGAGCATATGTATGAATTCCCAATGAAGGATGTTCACAACACATAGATATTACAGTATTGAGGTGTACCAGTATTTTGCCGTCTCGAATTTTCTTATTCAGTGATCTTGAGCGACACATGAGAGTATCGTGCATGTCTTATTAGGTAGGACTTTGACATAATAAACGTGCTTGAAATATAGATTTTTTCCCCGCTGTTCTGACTGTTCCATTACTAGGAGCGAAAACTTAGAGGCTCCATAGTCCATATCCATAATTTTTCTGGCATAAAGTATTCCCAATTTCTCTGTAAATAATCCACCTGTGTCACTGTAACTTAGCAAATAGTTACTTATTCAATACATAAGTGGTAAGCTGTTATTTTTTCAATTGGTTTTATTGAATAGGAAATATGGGTGGTTAAACTTTGCTTCCGTTTTCTTTTTCATAATACATATCACAAAGCTGTTAATTTTTTTAACTTACATCGCATTTTTTGTAGCTTATTGACAATTCAAAATAATATTTATTTTATGATTTTTCAAAATGATAGCTATTTCACTTAGATATATTTAATAAGTAACTATACCTATGCTAAATGACAGTGACACAGGTGGATTATTTACAGAGAAATTGTGAATAGTTTATCCTCATACAAATTATGGATATACCTAGGACTCAAAGCATAATTTAAATTTGAATTTGAAGACGGTTGGTGCCAAATTAGGCTACAAAATTAAAATAGATTCTAAAGAAGATCTGTTCAATGTTATCTATGTTTGCAATTTCTAATTTGGCAACAATCATTTTTAAAATCAACGATGAAACGAAATATTAATTACTTCTTGCTTTTCAATTAACATTGTTTGAAATCGGTATATTTTAAAAAAAGTTAATTGATATTTCCCTGTTAAATGATGTTGTTGTTAATAACATCCTCAAATAATAAATTGCCTTAAAAATCAGTTTTTTTCGTAATGTCTGTAAAACTACTTAGCCAATTTTCACCAAAACAAGAATTTTCGAAATCGATTTATAAGTGACGGAGTTCTGAGGTAACAAACATAAGCATAACTTCCGGTGAGCCGATTTAAATAAAATAAAACTATTATGTAACGTGAATGATGTGTGGAAGGGGCTTCAAAAACAAACAAACGGACAGAAGACCCAGAAATTTCCTTAATTGTAGGTAGGTAAAGTCGGCGTGAAAAGCATGTATAATTTTGAGAACTTTATTAAAGAGGACTTATTGTTCATATCGAAAATCTTTAGCATATGTAGCGAGTTCATAAATGAAAGCAAGTTTTTGTAATGAAAAAAAAATTTTCTAAAAATCTGAAAATTTAGTCCATTTATTATTTATTGTAATTATTGTGCAAATGTCAAAATGTAGCTAATCACTACCATTATAATGACATTATTCATCAAAGTCCCACGCCCATGACGACATGAAAACTCGCTGGGGCTAACTTTTTCCAGACTTAATTCACTTATACTGTTAATACACAGCTCATAAACATGATAGATCCAAGTTAAATACTCGTAAACCTTCGCTGTGAATCAACCTATCTAATAGTGAAAACCGCAACAAAATCCGTTCAGTAGTTTTTGCGTGAAAAGGTTGTGAAGGAAGGAACAGACAGACAGACAGATGCGGTACGGGACTTTGTTTTATAATTTATATAGTGATAGTGAATTAATAGTGATTATGTATTGTGTAAGTATAAAAAAATTGTAAAACGATAGGTATTGTAACCGATTAATTATAATAAAAGGCATAAGGTTTCTGCAACACAAATCCAATGTAACGTGAAATCGAAAAAAAATGGAAATTGATTTCATAGTCTGTTGATTTCATTATTGTTCTGTTTACCAAGTATGTCAATAATAATCTTTATATATTTTTTTATGACTTTTTTAGATTCATACACAATTTTGTTTTTATTTTATTAAAGTCTAGCAGTTGCCCGCGTTGTCTTAGGAATATAATGTTTACATTTACATTTCACCCCCTTAGGGGTTGATTTTCGAAAAATCCTTTCTTAGTGCACCTCTGCACTCCCTAATGAATATACAATCAAATTTTCGTATTTGTATATGCAGTGGTTTAGACTGTGCGTTAATTGTCAGTCGGGTAACACGACGATTTTATATATTCAGACCAGCTTTTTAAATGTTAGGCACCAGTTCTAATAGTTTTTTTAATGTGTAACATCTTTCCTCTCGCTTTCCTGCAATTTGTGTGAGTGATTTCGTGAAAAGGGACGGAAGTGTGTAACAGTAAGACGTCGAAGCACGCGCTATTTGATTTGACGGTGGTAGATTTGGCCGTCAGATGGTACCAACCCATTTTCCGAGAGGTTGGTACTGTCAGTCACAGAATGACGAGAATGAGAAAGGGAAATAGAGCCAATTTCTCAATAAACGGGCTATATAACGCAAAAACTTTTTTTTCAAATAGGACTGGTTTTTCCTGAGAACTCTTCAGCTTTATCATATTAGTATAAAAGTATAGATATTTAGTCTAAAATTTAGTTTTCATTCCCAACATACACAGAGCAAGTGGGAAGTAAAGTTTGTTTGTGAAATTCATCGTTGGCTTCACGAGACACAGTTGTCGGATAAAGTCTCTTTTGGGAAAAACTTCGTTTGAAACAAGCTTAGGAATTAGGTTAACGAAGCTTACGAACTGAGGCGTAGGTATATTGCGTTGTTTATTTTAATATATGTTTGACATTGTATGCTTAATGAAGCGTTAATGTTCTTTGTCATTTTAAAGTTTTTAAATAATTAGCTGAGTATAAAAACATTAAGTATATGTCAGTACCAGTTTGCTTATTCAACAAAATTCAACGATATTTATGAAATTCTAAAAAGATTGTAGACGTTTTATTTTTAAGCGTCTTAAAATAAAATAAATAAAAATAGACCTGTGCGAAAAATTCGCACTGTTAGTTCAAGTGATCTCCAACAGATGACGTCTTATACAAATTACATACATTGGTTTAATTTTAAAAGAAACATTAAAATTTGATTATTTTTCTTCATTAGAGGGGAAAATTAAGAGATATATGGCCGGCAAAAAACACTTTGCTAAATAATATTTATAGATATTATATTTTCTATTTTACATATCACTGGATATATGTATGTATGTATGTAGGTTTGCATATAACTTTGCAGCACTTCATGTTTTTATTTTTGAACATAATATCAATCATGTTTATCTATATAAATAATCAGCCCTCGGCTTCGTCCGTGGATATTTCCGAACAAAATTAAATATAGCCTATAAAATAAAATATAAGATAAAATAAATAAATAAAATTTAAAACCTACCTACAACCCACACACGCTAAAAATATAAATAAAATATTTATTCTAGGAATTATATTTATTCCGACGACTGCCCTAGAGTGCCGAGAACACTAATTGCGTTACCTCTGAATTTCTAGCGCAACGCGTCTCATAAAGAAAGCCTTAGATCTGCGATTATTAGGTATATCAAAGATTAGCTTTTTCCTACGGCTTCACCCATGTGGAAATATAATATACCTACGTTAACGCCTGCGAGAGAAAATAGCAATGTTTGGTAAAGTTGCTATTCTTAGTAGGCGCTTTTTTACATCATAAAAATTGGTCTCCACTAAAAGCCCTTTGAAAGATATGTTTTAATCGGATGAGTAGTTTCGGATATTTCTTTCTACATCCAAACTTACAAACTCTTTATAATATTAGTAGATAGATTCAAGTTATAGGTATATACATTCAGGTATATTTAGATGTAAAAACTTCTAAGTGTATTTTGTCGGATTATGTATGTAAGTTTTCAATTATAAAAAACCCATTGCTACATGGTCGGGTTCCGGGATCGAACCCGTGGTCTGCCAAGTTAATACCAGACGTCTTATTATCTCTCTCTTCTCGTATGTCTTCTGTGTTAATATTCAAAAATTAAATTATCGAAGCATAAGAAATACAAAATTACCTACTATAAAAGTAGGCACAAAGTTTCCACTTTGAAGAAAATTAGAAATTATGTTACGGTATCTGAAACCAAAACGACTTTTTTTTTAATTTGCGATCTGTTATTTGGAGATGTTCCTTTGATTTTGTGCTCCAATAAATTTATATTCGTATATAAACATAAAGATGTCTTTCAAGGTACAAGTTTATTATTCAGTGTTTATTTTCAGAGCAATATTTAGTTTTTATAAACATTAATTGTACTACTTTTGTTTCTGGCTACAAACAATTCACAATAAAATACTGGTATTCGAACCCAGTATATTTTGTTTCCTATTTAAGATCACAACCACTAGGCTAACCTGTCCTATATAAAGAGCTTTCCGCTAGTAATAAATTATCATTCGCTATTCACGCTAGATCAAATTACTTTCTCAATAATTGGAAACATCAACATTTTTTTTTATTAACAATGAAATTTAACAATCAACAAAAATAAACACACCACGGCCTTAATGCACTGCGTCGTGGCCAGAGACACTAGTAACAACGTCCTCATTTTGGTCCATATTAAACAGATGTCAGTTCTGTCGCTTCATTCCTTTTTTGAAGAATTTTATTCCTTCATGTAAAATAGGTTGTTAGAACTCACAAGATCTTTCACTTTCACCAAAAAAAAATACCAGGTACTAAATATTAATTTCGTTATTTTGCGCTGTCCAATATATTATTTTCGTAACAATGACCTTAAATATCACTATCAATATTATCACTACATATTATAAAACAAAGTCCCCTGCCGCATCTGCAGGGCCGGATTTACCCTTAGTGCCGCCCTGGGGCACTGTGAAAAGTTATTAAATCCTACATAAAAAAAATTAAATAAATAAAATGAAACATTATTCTTTTTATTATTAATGGGATAAATAAACGTTAAATGGGCAAATATTTTCAACACAGTCACACTTTTTAAAGCAGTTTCTATAACGCGAAATAAAATTCTCTCTCAGAATTTTGCCGCCCCCTGGAAATTTGCCGCCCTGGGCACTGGCCCCTGTGGCCCCTAGTGTAAATCCAGGCCTGCGCGTCTGCCTGTACGTGACATTTTCACTATTATTGCGGTTCTTACTATTACATAAATTGATGCACGGAAGGTTAACGAGTATTAACATGGACTTATCATGTTTAGGAGCTGAGCATTTATATTATAAGTGAATCAAGTAGGACAAAGTTAGCCACAGTTAGTGTTCATAGCGTATGTTGTCTATTCTGTCTGAGATATAACAAAATGATGTAATATAATATAATTGTGTAAAATAATATGATCTACAAAAAATTGTAAAGCATATATCTATCTCTACCAAGTCTCCCTCGTTTAGCCGATAGTATGTGTGAGGCTATATAGCCTAACGAGTGGCCAGTTCTGTTTAGGTATATTTAGATGGAAAAGCCTTCCTACATGTTTTGTCGGATTATATACATAAGTTTTTAATTAAAAACCCATTGGTACATGGCCGAGATTCGGGATCGAACCTGTGGTCTGCCTAGTTAATACCAGACGTCTTAACCACTCGGCCACCGACGCACAAATTGTTGTAAACCCATATTCTACCCGTTCGAAGCTGGGAGCGAGGTAGCTTATACTTATACCTATCTGATATTTTTTTAAAGTGCTGGCACCGCCATAAGCCTACGAAATATTGATGGAAAATTTTCCTTGTTTCTATATATACCTATAATTGTTAATACTTAACACCTAACAACATAATTATGATGCAAATTTCTAACACTGACATTGAATTTTCGGTTAGCGCCCTGTAATTTCTAGGCCTCAATTAATAAACGCCCTTCGCGTGAATATATTTGAATAATTCACTTTGCTAGAATCTAACTCGAAATAATTTACAACCGCCAATGAGAACTATTTACGGAAATTACATCGAAAATCCACCTAATCCAGGCTAAAGACTTCGGGGTGTTAGAAAGTTTGCTGATTCTATGTATGTTAATGTTATGTTAGATTTGAAGCCGGATAAAATATAAATCCAAAAGTAAAAGTTATATTAGGAGGATTTCTAAATTTTAGCTTTATAATCCTAGGAAAACAAAGAGCTTTCCGCCCCCGACTTTGTCCGTATTTTCGAATAAAATTAAATAAAAAAATCCTAGAAACCGATTGCAGCGCTACCTACCGGGTCTAATTATTTCTAATGGAATCTAAACCATCCAGGGACCCACTCAAACACACACAAAACATGTTATCTAAATCAGCCCGGCCTTTTAGGAGGACTTCAGTGACATACACACGTACAAAATGTATTATAAAATAATTATATTTTTAGTTCTTTTTGTGTGTGTTTGAGTGGGTCCCTGGGTGGTTTAGATTCACAATTGGACCCGGTAGCGGGCGCTGCGATCGGGTTCTAGGATTATTTTATTCATACGGGCGAACAGCTAGTACATAATATATTCAACAAAGCTTTTTTTTATTTAAACAAAACCTTTAACCACCAAAAACCAAATTATTGTTTCTTCTTGTTGAGTGCGCACTGCGCATCATGAAGCCCTTACATTTTTAAATTTCAAATGTATTCAATTAAAGCCACAATGACAGACGAACATCCACTTCATGGAAACCGGGTCCCAGATAAATTTTTGTGAATTTTCTAGACGACAACTAATCACATACAGTCTAGTATTCGACGGCTACTAAAAGCGTGGTCCCTGGTCCTTCTGTCTATAATAGTCGCTCGCAGGCTAGGTGAGAAACAAGGCGTGACTTAAAACATCAAACGCTCAAGTTCATTGCCGGTTGTCAGCCTCTCAACCATAAAGAAATATATAGATTAAAATATTCATTAGCCTTGGAAGTTTTTGAAATATGACATAAGAATTTATCTCTAAGTATTTCAGGGATAAAAAATGGCCTATGTTACTATCCAGGTTTTCAACCATCCGTCCAAATCATGTCCATTGCTCTATTTTGACGTGAAAGAAGTCCTTCAAGCAAAGAAACGTTTATATATTAAGTTGCAATTTGTCTATAAGTATGAAGAACTCACTGAAAAGCCTAAAAACATTTCAACTTCTAACCTCTTACAATTTACTTGTAGTTTCCACTAGACATGGAGATTTCACACTTCCATCTAATTAAGTTGCTGCAGTCACCAAGTGGCTATGAATCTCTACATCACTTGCAGTAAGGACTGTTAATTTGTGCGCATCTCGCATTTCCTTTTAATGCATATTCATGAATACAAGTGAATTATTCTCCGGTTTAGCAGCCACTGTGCAGCGTTTAGCTACTCAAATAAGGAGGGATCTTGTAAGTTAGTACATTTTGAATTTGAATTAACACCTTTTCGGACCCTGAGGTCTTTTAAATTACTAAATGTAGGTAGCATTTGTGTCCATGCCTGGTCTTAAACTACTTTGGTTAGTCTATGAATGCGCGTGATATAAGTTTTATTATCTATCTATCTATCTTCACGCATTTTATCCCAATAGGGGTAGGCAGAGACAATCGAATGTCATTTGTTACGATCCTCACATACCTCTTTCGCTTCTTTTATAATCATCATACCTTTCATACATGCTCGGCGATTGTGTGTACTTTCAATATTTCCATCGATCAATAGATTTTTAATAATATAAAATATAAAGTTTTATTAAAATCTTCAATCAAATCAATCATTTCAATATCGATTTTTTATATAAATGCAACACAAATTAAAGTAAAAAAAAAATACCGCTTGGTGTCTATAAGTTTTTTGTCCATTTACAATACCTAATGGTTTTTAATCTAAAGTGAAAATATGTTTCAAATTACAAAACTTTTTCCATCTAGCACAAGAAACTTACGTCGTTTTAAAAGCTCCTTAATTGAACTTTTATTTTTAATTTAGGTTCTCTATCAAAGTTTTGAAGGTAAATGTCCATTACAAAAGCACTTATAAATATTTAAGCTTTCATTGGAATTTCAAACGATTTTGAGGCTATTAAATTTTGGAGCTTAGGTGTCATGTACAAAATCAATTTTCCTATAGATTACATTCACACACAACTGTTTCCCATTAGATAGAGCGTTCCATATATGGTTAATCTTCTTCTTCTTCCTCAGCCTGTGCGTCCACTGCTGGACGTTCTTAGCAGTTCTCTCTATCCTCAGGAGTTCTCCTCCAAGCTCTATAACCCTCTCTTTTTACTATGTCGTCACTCCATCTCGTTGGTGGTCTGCCGACACTTCTGTGACATATTCTAGGTCTCCACTCAGTAACCCTTGACGTCCATCTCCCATCATGTCTTCGAGCTACGTGGTGCCCATCTCCACTTCAGTGTCGCAATTCTATTTCCAATGTCCACCAATTTGTTATCTCTCTTATTTGAACATTGGGTACTCGACCACTGAGGGAGATCCCGAGCATCCTACGCTCTATAGACCTTGCCATAGACATTGCCATCTTCATCTTCTGAACAACCTAATTTATCAGGACCTTGTTTGTTCTCATTTCTAACCTATGACTTGTTATTTTACGAAAACTTTGAAGAATTCGATTTTTTTACTTAAATGGGGATAGAACTTTGGATCTCCGGTTCCATTACATCGAGCTATCGACGCTTTTCCTTTAATATTCATGCAAAGTCCAATTTAACAGTTCGCTACATTTGTCAAAGTTTAATATTTATGGCAACCACAGTTCAATCGGTGAAAAGTTATGAATATATTTCCATCACAGTTTTATTCCAAAAAAATCACATTAGTTTTTTGTTGTTAGTAGGTTGAATGAATTTATACATTCATTTAAATTACAAAAGCCAAGTGCGAGACGGACTCGCTCATTAAGGGTCCACCTTCGAGGTTTATTTTAATCGAGGTCATTTGGATTTTCCTGTAAACTATATGAATGTAACCTATATTACCTATTTTTTCCAAACATTAGGATAAAGCGCGATTTTTTTTAGATAGCCCCAAAATTAACCTTCAAAATCTAAATTCGTTTATTTCATTTTACGCTATTGGTAGGTACGTAACACGTTTTTGGGAGCTTTAAGGCAACCTGTGAAGAAAGAAAAGAAAAAAATTTACGTCCGTCTAACTCTGTATAAGTAATTAAGTACCAATTATTTCGTACAGTAGATTCGGAGTAAACATAAAGTGAAATGTGACAGACGGACAGACAGACAAGAGAGTGATCCTAAAATGGTTCCGTTTTTTCGTCGGATGTACGGAACCCTGAAAACTGAGAAAATGTATTTCAATGCGAGGGCAAAACTTACACAGCAATCTGCTAAGTATCCATCAGCCACCCAAAGTGTCCGATAAAATTGGTAAGATTGCAGCACAATTTGTAGTTTTCTTAGAACGTTCTAGTTGCAACAAAAATCTCGTTTTCTTTTGACTCGTTAAGTACGATTGCATGGCGTGACCACAGAGTAATCATTGGTTGAGAGGAGTTTAGTTTACTAACTAAATTATTTCCAGTTGCCGCCCGTAGCTACGTTAGTAAGCACGTTCAAAATTATTAGAAAATAAAAAAAAATAGTTAACGTTCATCTTCGAACATACTGTCTTGTTAATAAATCAAGACAGTATATTATGAAGGTCAGGGTTTCCATAAGTTAGTATAAAATATGTAATAGTCTTTGATTCACTCCATGCAGATCTCGTCCCTCTATCCCTTTTTCGCTTCGCACCCGCACTGCTCGCAAAGGATATATGTTGCATTCACGCACAGTCGACAACGTTCTGCATAAAAACGAAAAAGTGCAGCGACTCGTTCCTGTATCATCGCATTATCAAAAACTGGGACAAACTTCCCACGCCGGTCATTCCCGACTCCTACAACCTGGGGTCCTTCAAGCGAAGCGTCAAAGAGCATCTCTATGGGCGCGACTGGCGGACTATATTATGTTCTGCCAGACGCGAGCCTTCATGGACCAACCACCTTCGTTTAAGAACATACAATATGGTAGCCATGATCAAATTTCAAGGCTATTGTATAAAGCCCTCATTATTATTATTATATGAGATTAGGGATATTTCAGTATTATAAGGATCTGTATCATTGCAGCCAAAATAGGCTTATTGTAATCTCCCTTTTTTAGTGTCAAAGTTTACTGCAGATATTTTGCAGAATAGGTATTCCCTTCAGGAATTTCAGCAGTCGTTTTGCAGTGATTGTTTGTACTGCAGCTGGTTTCAATACAATATGTTCTCCCAGGTGAGTATATCTTTTCCGCATGATAGGTCCACATTCACACAGTCCACAGGTTTTAGATTCGATATATGACTGTTCAATTTGCAGTGTCCAGTAAGAATTTTGGTGATGATATGAAAATTGGTTCGACTGAGTGAGTTAAGTTCATTCTGTATGGCTCGTCTGTGAGGCAGTCATTACTCTGTGGCGCGCTCTACGAATTGCATTTTTAGGTCTCAATTACACGGGATTTCTGTCGGATAAACGTTAGTATCTAGATTACTACAAACTTATTTAACAGGATAAAAGCAGTCCTGAGCTGTACAACCGTTAAGGACGTTTTTACGGAAACTGGTAAAATGTTGAGTTTCTGCAGAATTTTCTTAAATTTTAAAAATACCTAAAGATACACTAAATATGTATCTATAGAAAGATTAGAAAGTAATAAACGTATTTTTTTAATAAATAATTGGCACGCAATAAACTCATATTTCCTTACTCTCATACCGCGAAAACAATGAAACCAGAATGAGTAACTACATAACTTTCATCAATCATATAAATAAAATGATACCATAGAGTACTAAACCTATGGAGGGGCCATAGACGGGCTCCTCCTTTCGCCAATTTTTCCCCCTTTGACCAGTTATACTGGTGCGCAGTAATAAGTTACCTTAGATTTCGTTGGTATCGTTTTGTGTCGCGAGACAGAGCTCTAGGAAAATAGTTAATTGTGATGTTTTAAACGGGAAAGGCGATCTAGGGCGTCAAACTTAGTGTTTCCAATCTTTAATTATAATTATTATTTTTGTATTTTAACATAATCATCATATAACGTAAAATCCGTTGCGACTATAAAACGACAGAAAAATACAGTGGTACAGGGGCTAGTACTAGACGTTTACCTCCCCCCCGCCAAAAGTGGCAGAAAAAATTGTTCGGTGATTTAAACGCTTCACGTCTCCTTTGGTAAATACTCAAAGCATGATACAGCAAATATATTAAATATTTTATGTTCTTGATAAATAACTCAAAATAATTTCAACAAGTCTCGGAATCTTTTTCAATAATTTTGTGTTATTTTCGTAAATTTATATAACGCTTAATGTATATGAAATAAGGTTTAAATTACTTTGAAGATTTACTTATTTGTGTCTTGTAGTAGTTGTCTCAATATCTAGAGAGTGATTTCTGCTGCATTTTCATAAAGCATGGTCTTAGCGTAGAATAATCTAAATCCTGCTAAAGTTAGAAAAAACTCGAAAGCTTGTTTTGAATTGAAATTAATAATTAAATAATGCTAGAATATTTTAAGTGATAAACTATAGCGAGTTCAACGATTCAGACAAAGCCACTAAAAACATCTAGACAAATATAAATAGTTCCCGTATTTACATTAACGGCAAACTATTTGGCGAATCACTGCTTTAATCAAAAACTTTCCTTTCTGCAACCCAAGTGCGCGCAAGAGACAAATTGCATCTACATACCGAAAAAGTTTAATTTGGTGCAATATACCGCATATTCTTTATTCAAGAAGAATATAAAAAAATAATTGCTATCTATATTTTGTATGTATTTAAACATAACAGCACCAAATTTTATCATCTAACTCCATTTATACTTTATGGAGTTCTACTATATAGGCGATTTTTTTTATTAAGGATACGCCTCATAACTTTTGTCCCATACAAAACGGACTTCAGCAATGCAAGTATTGTACAAAACTTATTAAAAGTAGCAAGTTCTAGTTAATGGATCCTTAAAGTATATGAAATTATCCATCCTAAATATGTAAAAAAAATTACAATATCAGCTACACCTAGGTTTCATGAAGCCCTGAAAGTCATAAATTTCACGCATATTTTCAACTGACTTAGCGATTTGTGTTCGCGACGAAGTGATCAGTGACCGTGAAAGTGAAATAGAATTCGAAAATGAATCAGTGAATTAATGTCTCATAGTGCCAGTGCTTAAAATAGTGAAACATAGACTATCAATATAGAGTTTAGACATAGGCCTAAGTGAGCGAGTGCACTGCGTTGCGCGAGGGCGGGGGTAGACCCCCAAGGCAAGCTCGCACCGCGAGCTATGTCAACCCGTAGGCTCGAAAGGCATCCGCTGACCAATACCCGTTGTCTGTCTAAGACGGAGAGATTGTTGCAGCGACTGGCATAGATTCGTATTTCCTCTGAAAAGGTATAGCTTCAGACGAAAATTGATTCGGAATATTGTACTGTATAACTTGTTTACAGATTGGAACGGCAACTAACTTGCCATTTGTACCTAATGTTATTATTCGGAATTACACATGTGTAAACTTACCTCGCTTACCACGAGGCGGTCGAAGGGTTCGTTCGACCATGCTATCGTTAGGGACTATGTCCCTAAAATAATGTATATTGATGTGAAATAGTATTTAACACTACTTGACTATTCTTGAGGGCCTGATCAACTCCCAAGGATAAACTTATGACTACTTGACTATCGACGTGTTCGCCTCCTTCGGGAACGCACCACCCGGAGGAGCTCTCCAAACTCATAATCGGAGTTTGATGGTTACCATGTCCTTGGGGCGTGAAGGTTCCACCAGGGAACGACTGACTTGACTTGTTCGCCTCCTTCGGGAACGCCCCGCCCGAAGGAGCTTTACAAACTCATATTCGGAGTTTGCCAAACTCATATTCGGAGTTTGAAGAAGACCATGACCTTTGGCATGAGGGTTCCAAATGGGGAACCTCCAAACTCATATTCGGAGTTTGATGGAAATCATGTCCTCGAGACATGTAGGTGCAAAGGGAGCAGTCAAACTCATAATCGGAGTTTGCCAAACTCATATTCGGAGTTTGATAGAAGCCACGTCCTCTTGGCAGGAGAGTTCCACAAGGGAACCTCCCAAACTCATATTCGGAGTTTAGAGGACACAATCATATTTGTTGATGTGAGTCTTTCGTCGTGAAATAGTTTGAGATCACTCGAACCGAGCCTTACAACCTCGGTTTCACCTAATAGAAGGGTAAAAGCGTCAAAGGGATATAGTAATGATTGATGCATATATATTACTCATGTTCGGATTTAATATATAGTTTGGCGAGGATTGATGCATATATATTGCTCATGTTCGGATTTAATATATAGTTTGGCGAGGATTGATGCATATATATTGCTCATGTTCGGATTTAATATATAGTTTGGCGAGGATTGATGCATATATATTGCTCATGTTCGGATTTAATATGGCGATGATTGATGCATATATATTACTCATGTTCGGATTAATATGTAAAGCCTAATGATGTTACATACATATGTTTACATTATTTATATTTGGATTATCGTGTACAGCTCAACGAGACTTATGTGTTTATAACCCTGTATTTAATATAATATTTATAAGACTTGTTTGTATTTAAATCTGTGGAGTTTCTTGCCATTTCTTCTCCACAGATATAATTTCCGAAATGGTGGTAAACTCATGTATGTTTGTTTAAAATAATAATAAACGATTCTATACCCGTTGTGTTTCACTGAGCGAACTGTGCTCTGATTGGTTGACGTTGACCGCGTGGGAGGTTCTTGTTGTCGCGGCGACGTTCCGTGCGCTGCCCGCTATATAATGGCGAGCAAACGGAGCGATCGTCAGTAAAGGCAGCATCCCTACGCAAGACCTGGACGGCCAAAACCGGGACTGAATGACCGGACATCGTCCATGCCGAATTTGAGTGTAGAGGTGGGGAGGTCGCTCCCGGGGGACTTGACGGAAGTGGTTCCGTTTCCGCCCGCCCCCCCTCCGCTCCTCATTCACGAGTATACTACGTACGCGCCACCACGTGCGGCAATGGAGCCGCCGGCACTGTTGGCAGCCTACCTACCGCCGACAGACTACACGCAACCCACACAAAGGACATATGATGCGCCTGAAATCCTGCAAAGGTTTTTTGAGGGCCCGACTCCGACACCGGACTACAGGGACATTATACAAGATGTCCCAGAAGAGACCCAGTACATGGAGCTGGAGACCGAAACCTTGAAAAGAGGTAGAGAGGAAGACGAGGAAGACGTCAGAGAGGGATACCGAGATCCCAGGCGCCCCAACCTGGGCCCATCCCCTACTCGACCCCCCCCGGGAGGGGCCCTGAGCCCGCCTCTACATACCTCAACAAGGGCGACAACACCGACCTACAGCGAGGTGATGAGATCCCCACCCCCGACCACCACCCAATACATGACAGCTACAACTGATCAGCCTGCCCCCCCCCCAGCCCCTGGAGTTCGAAATGGGGCCACAGCCACGCAGACGACCAAAATCCCTCCGTTTGAGGTCGATGTTTTAGAAGATTGGCCGCTGCACATGCGCAGACTCTATGAAAAGATAGGACACGCCCCGCAAGCGCACCCGAAGGGTAGAGGGTTGAGGTTCACTCCCAAGTCCGCAGCCGAATTTAGAGCAGTACAATCGTACTTCATTCAGGCTGCGGAAATAGATCCCTCAATAAAGCTAGGTCATACCTACACACTGGCGAGCGAAAAACCCCACAAAGTGGCAATAAGGGGCTTGCCGTTCAATACCAACCCAGATCAAATTGCCACAGCTCTAGAAGAGACAGTGGGAATAAGACCAACACACCTAAGAAACATCCCACCTAAAAAAGGACGAAATCACTCCATATTTTATATACAATTCCCACACCTAGACCCGGAGACGCTGAGACGACTCTACAACGTCCAGGAGCTGCTCTACCTCCCGGGTATAGTGGTCCGCGAGTGGAAGAGGTCCCCTGCGCCGCCGCAGTGTCACCGTTGCCAGTTGTTCGGCCATGCGTCGAGCAATTGCTACAGGGAGATACGGTGCCTGCGCTGTGCAGGAAATCACCCGGCCAGCCAATGTATTAAAGATACCCAACTCCGATGCGCCAACTGCGGCAAAGCTCATACAGCCAACGACATTAAATGTCCAATCCTCAGAAGAGAGGCAAGAAAGAGAGGAGTCGCAATCCCTTCCAAGCCACCGCAGAAACCCACCACCGTAGCAGTTCAGAACAAGGATCTGATCAAGAAACCACCAGACTCTACACTACTCCCACCCCCCTTTTTGGAGTCGGAACCGCACCAAACCCAAAATCTGATGGCGCGGGCTAACGACCCGACCCCCCGCGGCGAGACTCTACCACAGAACAAGCGCCGCAAGAGGGGAAAGAGAAAAAAGAAAAATAACCCCAAACCACCAGACGCTCTCCCCCAAGCCAAGACGGCTGACGGAATACAAGGCTTACCCAGGACTAAGGCTGCAGAATACCAAAAAACAGCAGCTCTACATTTCCAGTCGGCTACTGCACCAGCGACGGTACCAGCGACGACGCACCTCCGCCCCCCGGCCGAATATGCAGACCGAGAGGAAAGCATAATCTACCGACCCCCCCCCGGAAGGGCACCTCACCCCACCGACGACTTCAAAAACGTTGCGGTGGAGCTACTCAAGGCTCTGGCCGAGGGAGTGGATATGCGTCGAGCAGCCATGATGGCAATAAGTGCCCTCCTAGACGCGGCCGACAGGTGGGCACCGAAGACTTTACCAAAGACTCTACACTAAGACTACTGTACTGGAACCCCGGGGGCATCCGGGGACGCAACCAAGAGCTGCGAACTCTCGCCCACGAGCACGACGCGCACGTCGTCTTGTTGGGCGAGACTAAGCTCTCCGCAAGTGTGGGGCTCCGCGTGCCTGGTTACTTCGTGTACCGCAAAGACGAGACTTCGCCGGCCGGGATGCCCTACCGCGGCACGGCGGTTCTCGTCAGACGCGATATCGTGCACGAGGAGCTGGACACGGCGGAGCCCAACTCTACCCACGTCTCCGGAGTGAGGCTTTTTCTCCCGAACGAGGAGCTTCGCGTCTTCGCCGCATATCGTTCACCGAACGATAGGCTAGACGCGAAGGATATCCGCGCGCTCCTTCATGCAGAATCGCCCACAATCATTGTGGGCGACCTCAACGCCAAACATCCGGCTTGGGGCTCCCTGACAACTAACACTGCAGGTAGAGTTCTGCATAGGGACGCCGAACACCGCGGGTACGAGGTCATCGGCCCCGAATCACCAACCCACATCCCCACCAACCCCGACTATCGGGCAGAGGTGCTGGATGTGGCAATTGTCCATGGCGTGAGAGCGCCAATACACGTCGAGCCTCTCTACGACATGGACACAAACCACCTTCCATTGTTGGTAGTCGTGGGAATCGCCCCTACGAGGCGAGCTCTTCCCACGACTAGATTCAGGACCGACTGGCAGGCGTACGGAGAAGCACTCCGCGATTACGACCTGCCAGGACCTCTCTCCTCTTCGGAAGAAGTCGAGGCGGCGGCAAACCACTTGGCGGACGCCATCAAGGCCGCGAAAGCGAGTGCCACCAAGGAGGTGCCCGCCAGCGTCCAAAACAGGAACGAACTTCCCTTACACCTAAGGAATAAACTCCGCCTGAAGCGTGCTCTACACCGCCGCTGGACCCACTCACGCTGCCCTGCGGCGAAAACTGAGCTGAACAGGGTGGCGGAGGGGCTCCGGCGCGAGATTGCCGACTTCAGGGGAGATTCCTGGGTGAAGTTCTTGGAGGACGTTGGCGAAGAGGAGAGCTTAACCTCCCTCTACCGCCTCACGAAGAGCCTCACAAATGCCCCCAGTCCAGTGTACCCACTGATCGACACCGACGGGAGACGCCGAGCTGGCGCGGAGGATCGCGCGAGGATCCAAGCAGACCACCTCGAGTCACAATTCCGGCCGTTTCCCGTCCAGAACTCCGATCACAATGCAGAAGTGCTGCGTGAAGTAGGGGAATTCCTGAGTTTGGCGGCGCCACCCCTCCCCGGCAAATTCTTCGTCTCGCCAGCTGAGGTGCGAAAGATTACAATGCACCTAAAGACGAAGAAGGCCCCGGGGATGGATGGCATCACCAACTCAGACTTGGCGCGCTTACCTCGACGGCCGATGGTCGCGATAGCGCGCCTATGCAATGGAGTACTCCGCACCGGACACTTCCCGACCACCTGGAAGTCCGGAAAAGTGATAGTTCTACCTAAACCTGGCAAGGATCGCCGATTACCTTCAAGTTACCGGCCCATCACCCTGCTATCGAGCCTCTCTAAGTTGTTCGAGAGAGTGTTCCTCCGACGACTAAAACCTTATGTCGACCTGAGACCGGAGCAATTCGGTTTCAGGGAGGGACACTCGACTACTCTGCAACTTACGAGAGTGCTACATCACCTGGCGTCGGAGCGCAACAGGGGCCGCTGCTCTGTCGGTGTCTTTCTCGATATAGAGAAAGCATTCGACAGAGTGTGGCACAGCGGACTCTTGTACAAGCTCCAGAAGACGCCAATACCACCGATGGCTATCAGGGTGGTGGCGTCCTTCTTGGAGGGGCGCACGTTCCTTGTCAGCGTGGAGGGGAAACTCTCTCCACTAAGGACTATCACAGCAGGGGTACCCCAGGGCAGTTGCCTCTCTCCCCTACTTTACGCAGTCTTCACTAACGACATACCAACACTGGGACCATCGCTAGGATGCGAAGAGGAGTCGATGCTGGCCCTCTTTGCGGACGACAGCGCCTACATCACATCTTCCGTGAATCCCAGGCATGCAGCACGGAAGATGCCTACATGGCTGGACGACTGGAGGATGGCGGTCAACGTCGGCAAGACGACGGCTCTGACCACCACCTCGAGAAGACTCCCTCCCCCGCTGCGACTGAGAGGTCAAGTCGTGGAGTGGAGGAAAACCATCAAGTACCTGGGGTGCCAGATAGACGGGAGGCTGAGCATGCGCGCCATGGCATCTTATGCGATTAATAGCGCTAAGATGGCCGGCGCCATGCTCCGCCCTGCCTTACGATCTTCTCTGCCACTCCGGGTCAAGCTTTTAATCTACAAGCTGTACATCCGCTCCCGACTGACCTACGCCTCGCCGGCGTGGTATAGTCTTCTCTCCGCCCAGCCAAGACACCTAATCCAGGTCCAGCAGAACAAGGCGCTGCGCGCGATAACCCGCGCGCCCTGGTTCGTCCGCAACGAGACCATTCGCAGGGACCTCCAGATCACCTACGTCGAGGAGTTCGTAGTCGACATGGCGCGTCGAATGTTCGATCGCGCTGATAACAGTCGACACGAGCACCTCCGTGGGATCGCCCCTGCGATTGGAAGGCCGCTCGACGGCTACCATCTCCCTAGGGAGCTGGTAGCGCCTCTCGCCTGGTCCTTGGAGGGACTAGACGTGGTCCCAGTGTAGACCAACTTTTTACTGATTGACTTGACTTTACTTTACTTTGTCTAACAAGAAAGAGAATTAAAAAAAAAAAAAAAAAAAAAAAAAAAAAATGAAATAAAAAAAAAAAAAAACTATTCTCTTCTTTTTCTACTTTTGTGTGCCCATCTAATATTAATGGAAAAAAAAAAAAAAAAAATGTATATACAACAACACCCTAGGTGGCTATGGCCACCCTGGCCCAAGGGCCTAAAGAAGATACCGGGGGGTCGACGCCCCCCTGAGACTCGCAGGTGCAACGGGGGCTACCCCAGCGCCTCCCAGCCCGAGCCTACGGCTCGGGCAGGAAGACCCATGATGATGATGATGGCGATCGTCAGTCTGCGTCAAGATCTCGCGACAAGAGGACCTCCCAGCAACCAAGAAGAGCTCAGCCGTCCAGTGGCCGCCCGGGCTAGATTGAAGTTACATCGTGCAGTTTCAATAGTCTCCCAGTTTCCCAGTCTACCTACCTACCCTACCTTGATAGTCAGTTCCCTGGGTCTCGCGCTCTCTACTGCTGCAGAGCAGACCGCCGGAACAATTTGATTTCTAATATTTACTAATGTATTTTTTTTACATATTGAGTAAAATAATTTCACATACTTTATGAATCCATTAACTAATTCTTTAATAAACATAAAAATAACATAAACTTTCTATTTTTTTTTGTACAATGCTTGAATTGTTGAAGTCCATTTTGTGTATTTTTAACCGACTTCCAAAAAAAGAGGGAGAAGGTTCTCAATTCGGACCGTATGTTTTTTTTATGAAAAGTAAGAAATAATAAAAATTTCGTCGTAGAATTTGGTGCCAAATTAGAAATAATTTAGTACCCAAATTCACTAATCTAGATAATTAATTAGGAACCTACGATCATCAGTACAAACAGAGATAATATTGAACAGATATTTATGTCCTTAGATGTTTACTTAATTTTGTATCCTAATTTGGCACCAACCGTCTTCAAATTCTACGACGAAATTTTTATTATTTGTTACTTTTCAGTGCAAATTTTTGAAGTTGGTACACTTTTTTTAAAAGGTTTTATTGTACCGATTTTGTTTAGAAATTTTCTGTCTCTATTTATTTCTTTCGCTCGGATAGGGTGAAAGAGATGCAAAATTCGAACACGTGCGTTTTTAGTTGGTTGCGCGACCATTTTATAATTTTTTTATGTATATATTTACATGGTTGGTTACATAAAAATTATGTAAGTCAATTTTGTACTGATTTCGACGTTTTCCATTTTGTTTGCTAATATTTCTTAAAATCGTTCATTTTTACAATCTTTTATTTCTAGGGTCCATCATCAGGTCTTCCACGACAACAAATTTTCCATTTTTCAATATCAAAATGTATGGTTTAGCCGTTAACACGTAACAAACGAGCAGACAGAGTTACTTTCGTTTATATACTATTAAATATGAATTTAAAACAATTCTTTTTTTTGTTTTAGTTTTGTTTTTTCTTTCTATATCTTTTGAAATTTGCATATCTTGTTTTGAATTTACTATGTAGGTATAAACAATATTTTTGGATAACGTCCCTGACCATAATATGACTGTTATTTTTTTAATATGTATCTATGTTGTAGTAATGTTTGTTGTATGGTTGTTTGTTGTCCAGAATTAAAAAAAAACTCAATTCGAGCAATTGGTTTTTGGAGCAAATGCTTTCGAGCAATTTTCGAGCAGCCCGCAAAATTGATGTTACCTTTTATTCCTTTGACTACATGAAAAACAATTTTCGTTCAAAATATTTATTTAAATCTAAATTATATATAGAAGATAGTATCTTTATTTTTTCAGATTGTTTAATACAATGGTGGAAAGTTAGAGGTGTGGGATTCATTGAATTTAAAAGCTCAATATCTCGCAAAATATTTACATAACTAAAAAGTTACTTAAGGTCACCCACACAATGGAGATACGTAAAATAATATTATTAATAACTCAGTTCTATATACAGTAGAACTTATATAAAGTATACAGTATATATACCCTTAATTTTTTTTATATTAATATTTCACTAATTAAAATATTTTCATTTCTATCTAGTATGTTTACAACACATTTTGAAAGTTTTGCCGACAGACGAGAAAATGACGTCATCATTTTGGTTTGTGTTTGGTCGTTTGTGATAAAAGTAGTACCACGGTCCTTAACTTGCCCTGTGGCACTACCAGTAATACAAATGAGTTTAGTAATGGAGCAGAATAGCTATTTTATCTCAATGATGACGTAATTTTATCGTCTGTCGGTAAAGCTTTTAAAAACCTATTGCATAGAAAATAAAATTATTCAAATTAGTTTCTTAAAATAACAAACAAATTATGTACTTTAGTTTTTACTGTACTATAGGTACTTACCGAATTCTATTTAGGTTTTCATGGGACTGCACTGTGTTTCATCACCACATATGGAACGATGCCGCGATGGCAGAGTTAAAAACCTATGTCATAATAATAATATGGACGAACGAACTTTTTTATAATTTTTTACTTTTTACTACGGAACCCTAAAAACCACATTTGTGATCATTTGTGCCCATTAGACATAGTAAGTAAATCCAATTCCGAACTACTCAGGTATAAATTGCAAATTATTCAAATGTAGTTACGTTCTATGCCTCCGTCTTCCGTAGTCTCATCAGACAAAACACAATTTAGAGCCTTAAGGCACTTATGCTCTCCATACGTTTTGATACATGGAATTGGTTCCATCGCATATATTATTCGCATTTCATAACCACTCGCAATTTGTGTGCAGACAATAAGACTAATCTGTTATTTTCTCGTGATGAATTTAAGCCTTTGTTTTAATAATGAAGCGAATATGGCTGTTTCCCACGGATGTGCCTGTCAAAAAATGGAGTTGCTGCTTCTCCGTTGTCCTCAATTTAGGGTGATAGTATGTTTACAAAATATACATAGTAAAACGATAGTTTAAAATAAAGTAATGTAGTTGACGAAGGTAATGTTTATATCACTGAATAATTTAAACAGTGCAATATCATTTTTATACGAAATTCATAGTCAAGATCTATAATAATTACCTTCCCTCATCCTTTTTGCTAATAAAATTTTATACAAGGTAATGTATAAATAAATATAACGTGCTAGGTTTGCCGCCTGATATCCTGGCATGGCTATAAATTTAATCTTCCAAAATAGAGCTAAAATCGACGTACGCGCAGAAACTTACTTTATAAATTTTGTTTTACTTCTTAGACAAGACGTTATTTTTCATTTTATTTATACATTACCTTAAAAAAATATATTTTTTATTAGGAAAAAGGATGACGGAATGTAGACCTTATCAGGGATCTTAAGGTGCCCACTCATTCGTCCAATCGCCGACCGCACGACGAAATCGACCACAGACTCGTCTAACTCTTGTGCGCGCGGCCCACCATCCGTTTTCAAATCGTTGTATTTGTGGTTGATTTCGATAGCCGGTACGATCTGTCACACACACACACACATCCACATTCTTTGTTTAATCGAATCTTGTGTGTCTGTGTGGGTGAGTGAATAACATGTGATTTAGAACGTATGATTTACATTTCTAATGTGTGGCCTGTGTTCAATCTCGATCATACGGCGGCCGGACCGAACATTTTCTGTGAGATACCGGACCAGTGCGTACTAACATAAATTTAATTTATTTCAATGTGCATTTAAATACAAGGCACTATAACATTTAATACTTGAAATATAACTACGTGGAATTTGTTCTAGACACATGGCACAAAATTATCGTTTCCTCTCGAAATTATTACCTATGTCAAACAGTGTCAATTTTATTTAAATCGAGTAGCATATGAGAAAAGTTATTTAAACAAAATTCAATTTCAATAAAATTGTCGCTACTGTCGCTATCGCAATAACATTGAAATTTAAGTCACGAGTGGGTAATTGAGTGTAATAAATCCTATAATTATTATAATTCTAACAAAATGAAATCAATTTAATACAAATTAAACGATTGCGATTTCATTTGAACCAAAGGGAAGTAAAACAGAGCCCACCCAACACAATGTGAATGATCCCAAAGATTTTATGAAGCGGGAGGCTTTTAATTTATTTTTAGTACTCACAAACGCGGAGTACGCAATTTGCATACTTACTTAATTACTAAACAAATGTACGTGTGAAGATTAAAGTACCTATACGTAAACTCACCTGTTGTGAAGTCTGATCTGACTAACATGATTTAACATTTCCTGTCATACATTTTTTTTCTCCTAAAGTAACCCACGCACTGGTCCGGTATCTCACCGAAAATTTTCGGTCCGGCCAGCCGTATGATCGAGATTGAACACAGGCCACACATTAGCGATGTAAATCATACGATTTAGATCACATGCAATTCACTCACACACACAGACACACAAGATTCGAATAAACAAAGTGTCAAACATCCGTGTGTGTGTGTGACAGATCGTTCCGGCCATCGAAATCCACCACAAATACAACGATTTGAAAACGGATGGCAGACCGTACATTACAAGAATCGGACGAGTCTGTGATCTATTTCGGCGATCCGTATGGCGGCGCGCCGGCGATTGGACGAATGAGTGGGCACTTTTAGAGACGGTGTTGTCTTTATCTTGTGGTTTGTAAACTTCATGTCATGCCGAACAACGTACCCGTCCCGCCGTGACGTGATGGGGAATCCAGTTTAATCCCGTCCGCGATCACGGTCGGCGAGATCATCTTAATTATTCGGCTTTATACTTGGCTATAATACTTGACATTGGCAAATCACCGATTAACATTGGTGGAGCTATAATAAAAGAAGAATAATATGATATTAAACAATTTGATTTATTTGAATGGTTATATATGTGTAAACCTTCTTTACAACTATTTAATTTTAATATCTACACAATACCATGGAATACATAAAGATAATTATTTATTAATATTATGCGAGATAATGAGCTTTTAAATTCAATGAATCCCACACCTCTAACTTTCCACCATTGTATTAAACAATCTGAAAAAATAAAGATGCTATCTATCATCACGCCTTACATCCCAAGAGGGTTAGGCAGAGACAATCGAATGCCATTTGTTACGATCCTGACATATCTCTTTTGCTTCTTTTATATTCATCATACCTTTCATACATGCTCGACGATTGTGTGTACTTTTAATATTTCCATCGATCAACATATTTTTTATATGTTCAATAAAAGTACATCTAGGTCGTCCTCTGCCAGCATTTCCTTTCACTTCAGCCATATAAACATTTTTATATGTTTTGCCAACCATCACTCCTGATACACAATTTATTGTGGAACATTTTATTCTACATAATTCTTTCCTACATCATTTTGTTATATCTCTGACGGATTAGATAGCATAAGCCATGCAAACGCGATGGGGCTTACTTTTCCCCCGATATTATTCACTAATACTGTTAATACTCAACTCCAAAAATGGTAGGTCCATGTTTAATACTGCATGAAAAAGGCATCAATATCCGTACAGTGGTGTTTGCGTAAAAAGCCACAGACAGTAGACAGATTGTGAAGTGATAAAGAACTTTCTAATTGACATGTTTTAATTTTTTAACAAGTTACCCTAAATCGAAAACCATTTCGAGGTTTTCGTATATCTAACACCGTACATATTTATTTTTTTATTATTTTTTTTTCGAATTATTTGAAAAAACCTCGGGGTGTGGTAAATTAGGAAGCATACTTAATGAACCTTTGCGCGTTCTATAATGTAAAAAATAAAAGCTGTCACTTTCTCTGTCAGGCAAGTATCCAGTCAAAGTGTTGCCATCCGGTCATGGCGACATACGCACGCGTTTTCGTCGTGGCGTGATGTGGAATCCAGTTTAATCCTGTTCGCGCTGTGATGGTTGTGATTAATCAGTGATTAATAAGACATATCACGGTCGGCGGGATTATCTTAAATACCGATTTATCGGCTGTAAACACTATAAAGGCTATAATACTTGACATTGGCAAATCACCGATAAACATTGGTGGAGCCATAATAGAAAAGAAGAAGAAGAAGAAGCAAATTATACTATAGAACAAAACATGAACGGAAACGGAAATGAACGGATCTTATTTTCGAGCTGGAGGGTTCAATTTTGTGGAAAATTAAGTAACAATTACGAGATTTGAGATACTCGTAACAATATAATAATAACACCAACCAAAGTGTAATACAGTATATATAAAAATTCAACAACAACACAGACTAATAGGAACAAACTTTTTTTTTTATTTGTATGGGCTAAGGTAAATGCGGTATGCTTCCTTAATCTATATTTTTGAACAAATATTTTTTTTAATATTTTTAGGTGACTTAAAGTAAAAATTTTGAAAAAAGAAAAAATATGTGTCTCCTTGTTTTGTAAGTACTTTCTAAGGAGCATAAAAAATATTGGGTTAACATTTTGATTGAAATCTTGTGAATTACAAATGTTTAGAGGTATTATTAACATTGTTATTTCACAATTAGACGGTCTACTCTTCGTGAAATTAATAATTAAAGTTGGCCTTTACAAGTTACTTGGTTCTACTAGATCTCGTAGGAGTTGCAAAAATACTGAAAATATTATTCCAAACAAAACAAACTGTATCGTCGATGTTTCATTCCCATACATATTCAAGAGTAACGAAAGAGAGTTAATTTACATAGAATTGCAAAGTGAAAGCAAATATAACTTTTGATTTGTAGGTTAGATATCGAATGAAACGTTTACTTTTCAGGATTTATACTTTTTAATAAATCTGAAATATCTTTGTTCTTTTCATATACAAAATTTCATCCAAATCCGTCAACCACTGAGTAAAAAAACACGACTTTCTAAAGGCCTGGCATGTAAAAGGTGGAAACTGTGGATGTATTCAGATCATGTGTTTGTTTGTCTGTTTGCCATTCTTCGACGTGATTTTTTGCATAGAGATTAGGTACTTGAAGGCCTAGAGAGTGGCATAAGGATTATACTTTGTATCCCGGAATTCGTACGAGGTAAATTCTTTTCACGTTTCAAACATTTCCACAGGTGAATCCAGGGCGGATAGCTAGTGAAAATAAAAAATCAGTGACCCAAAAAAAATAATTTCAAATTAAAAATAAAATCAAAACAAAACAAAAGTGTGAAAGAGAAATTAAGATTTCTCAAAAATCTCACAAACCCTGATAGTTAGACAGTTGAAATTTTCACAGATGAAGTATTTCTGTTGCCTCTATAACAACAAATACTAAAAAACAGAATAAAATAAATATTTAAGGGGTCTTCCATACAACAATTTTTTTACCGTTTTTATAGATAATGGCGCGAACCCGACTCGCACTTGGCCGGTTTTTTTTATTTTTAGCCTCAGTTTGAAAAATTTAGGCTGATTCGGTTATTTTGAATTCTGAGTCAGTAGCACATATTTATCTATAAATTTCAAATTACATATTGTACCCGTGTAAAGCCGGAGGCGGGTTGCTAGTTCAAAATGAAAGTTAATTTAATATGACAAAAGAGTTTTAGTGCTGGGCCATGAAAACATTTCGCTACTATTCGACAAATAAAAGTTATTCCATTGAATAGTAGAAAATAACTGAGCGTATAAAAACTTTTGAATATGCATGACCATCAATGTGGACCTCTGACTCATGAAATGTTTGGAGATGAAAAATTTAAAAGGTTTTACATAATTTTTCGTTGGATTTTACTAACTCTTTGATTCTGTAATTTACTACCACATAAAGCGGTATCAAATATTCATATTGCCATGTGAATAAATTTAAAAGGGGCTTAAAAAATTGGCTAATACTTTGTAATGAATTTATAGCTTTTTTTTCATTTTAATCTAAATTAATCTGTGCTAGACAAATAACATTAAAATAAACACACCATATTACGGCCTTTATACCTTGTGGTGTCACCAGAGATACTAGTAACAGTGTCTTCATTTAGCCCGTTGCCCAAATTATAATGTCAAAAATGCAGCAATAAGTAGAAATATGGCAATATTATAAGGAGATACACACAATCGCTGAGCATGTATTAAAGCTATGATGAATATAAAAGAAGCGAAAGAGGTATGTCAGGATTGTAGCAAATGGCATTCAATTGTCTCTGCCTACCCCTATTGGGATAAAAGGCGTGATGATAGCTAGATAGAAATATTTAATTTTTGATTTAGGTAAAATCTGTCGCATTATTTTCGTATTATAAATTTAAAAAAAATGTTGAATGAACCGGTTTGATACAACTCCTATAATTAAATGATAAAAAATTTGTTCGCCGGAATGTTGATAAAATATGCTACAAAATATTGGAAAATAGAGAGTATAAAGTCCATTAAAAGATCAAGTTATTGTGTTCAACAACCACACGGGCGAAACTCGAGGAAAAGTTATTAATTATATATATCAGTAGCGAATAAAACCGAACAATAGGTACATTGGGGAAAAACTTGAAGAACAGTAGTAAAAACTTTTGTAATTTACTTTATGAGCAAAACTAACTTCTCTAATGAACTTTACTAAGGTGTATTTAGGTTAAACTAGCACATAACTGAAATCCTGATAAGAACAACTAAGAATTGATGGACTATCCAGAAGAGTTGTTTTTCGAAAAAAAATGCTATTTTTCGGTTTAGGTAACAAACATTTTTTATTTTTTTAAATTAACATGCTTTTATTAGTTTGACCTGTAACAATGTGTATGTAAACAAATCTTGGAAGTCGAATTTAACCAACTTCTAATTATCGTATCGATTTGGCGCTTTGCAAGTGTATGTAATATATAAAATAATTTGGTACCATCGATCAGATCTGATGATGGAGCCAGGAAGTGGATAGTGGAATTCTATAACGAAACGACGTAATCCCCTCGAGTTTGGGCTCGTTTGATTTGTCTTCATAAGTACTCTGGTCCTAGATGATCTCCAGGGTCCTGATGATGGAGACTGAAGGTGGCCACAGGAACTTTGTAACGAATCGACGTAAACTCATTGAGTTTGGGCTGACAAAAGCATTTTTTATAAACCATTAATTTTATTAATATACAGTTTGGTAGTAATATGCTACCTAAAAGGGAAAAGAGTTTTCATGTAAAACAGAAAATTATGTTTTACGCAAAATAATTACTTTTTAATAATACAGCTTTAATATTAATTAATAAAAAAATATCTAATTATACACATCTCTTAACAAAGTATAGACCGCCAGACCTGTGCCTATAGCGAGGTGGTAATGTTTTCCGTCATTTTTACGACCGTTTTTCTTACTTGCTCTGTGCCCGTTTGTACAAAAATGAAAATACATTGAATTATTTGAAACAATATTTTTATTGGAATTATAAAAATATGTAACTTCTGTAAGTTTTTTCAGTGACAACAGAATCTACTATAGTACTACATCGAAGGTTGAGAATTATACACATCTCTTAACAAAGTATAGACCGCCAGACCTGTAGCTAGGTGGTAATGTTTTCCGTCATTTTTACGACCGTTTTTCTTACTTGCTCTGTGCCCGTTTGTACAAAAATGAAAATACATTGAATTATCTGAAACAATATTTTTATTGGAATTATAAAAATATGTAACTTCTGTAAGTTTTTTCAGTGACAACAGAATCGACTATAGTACTACATCGAAGGTTGAGAATTATACACATCTCTTAACAAAGTATAGACCGCCAGACCTGTAGCTAGGTGGTAATGTTTTCCGTCATTTTTACGACCGTTTTTCTTACTTGCTCTGTGCCCGTTTGTACAAAAATGAAAATACATTGAATTATCTGAAACAATATTTTTATTGGAATTATAAAAATATGTAACTTCTGTAAGTTTTTTCAGTGACAACAGAATCTACTATAGTACTACATCGAAGGTTGAGAATCTCACAATAAGCTTTTTCCTCGCGACCTAAACAAATATTTGAAAAGAATTTTGATGATGTCCTGGATTTGTGTGCTTAAGAGCTGAATAAGGAAATTTCTTGGGTTTCATTTGAATTACATACTCTCCCTGGTAAAGTCCGTCCGTGTATAAAATAAAGAATTTAAACAATGTCATTATTTAAAGGCGGAATTTCATAAAGAGAGTTTCTCAATTCGGCTGCAATTTTTTTTTATTTGGATGCTATTTTTTTGTTGTAGGGAGTATTTTTTCATGAGAATTGATTTAGTAGATTTTCATGGACATTGAAAAATAATAGACTCCTATTATTTGATTTTACTGGAGCTTCGTAAAGTCTCATGTTAGCTTTTCCTTAGAAAAACTTTCATCATGATACAATTTCAGATTATGTCTATACTGCGTTGAAATGACATCTACCGAGAAAAAGCCTTCAAATTACTGTAATTTATGTCAGCCGATCTTTTTAGGATCTTACCTGTCTAACTTTTCTAATCGTCCAAAATGTTAATAAGAAATTTATTTAAAAAAATGTATAGTCTTTCCAAAAAATGCACCTGTTTGGAAATAAAATAAAATAAATTGAATCTAAATTAAATACAAGAAAATTAAAATTTAAACATTATTGTCCTTATTATTGTCCTATTGAGTACTTATTTTTACATTATTGTCCAAACATTTAGTACAAAATAAAATTAAGTCAATCATATCCATGTATTTTCAAAATTACCTACCATTTTAATTTAACAACCAGTGTTTTAGATAAAGCAATATATTTAATTGGAATATTTATACATACGATTGAGCGTATAATATTTTTCTTTTTGAAGCTCATGATGGTTGCGATGAGTTTTCTTCATAGAAAATTAAATTCCTGTGCGAGCACTCAGCAAATGAATGCTCCTATATTTATGAGCTGTTTCAGGCACTCAGCAGAGCACAGGTTCTGTGTTCCTTAATGTTAAGTACTAAAGTTCCATTTTTCATACTATCCTAGCTTCTACTTACGGATTATATCGTACAATTAAAGAATCAATGCAATTTACTAATAACACCTTAAATTACCCATAATTTATGTCCAAAAGATTAATGCAATGGTAACTGTGACACGAAATAAACTTTTAGAAACTTTTATTTTACTTTACTTAAAATATTTCTTCAAGTTTAAAAGGGTATTTATTTAAATTGATATACTACATAAATAAAGAAAGTAGTTTCTGAGACATCTTATTTATGCCAAAGAGGCTGCGTGGCTCGACGAGTGGAAATAACATCTTAAGTATTTTTGTATCAACTTTTCTTATATTTATTACAAAACGGTATGCTCTTGTTTTTTGCAGAAAAAATAACTTTTCAGACAGGCTTTATTATCTTAAAAAAAACATTTCCATCAGACACAAATCCAAAACAAATAGTAAAACCACGATGACAATGGCCAATTATTTTTAGAAGAAGTGACGAGGTCGCCTTCTTTACATGCTCTCCGAAGCTCAAGCAAGGTAGAACAAGTCATTATTTTGCATATTGACCATAGCAACAAAATTTTTTTTTAAATATTTTTAACTGTCTTCACGGCTAGACTGGTGAGTCTGTAACAGTTACAGTGTCCACTTTTTGCCAGTTGTCTATATTAAACAGAACAGGTGACAAGCTTATCTAGACGTGTCACTTTTTTTAACAAACGTAAGTGACTGTTATTCTTAGAATTTTACGTACTCTGCTCTGCAACACTAACATTTATGACACGAGTGAGATTTCATGAAATATTTTGATTCCACGTCATGCCAGGGCGAACAACGCACGCGACCGCCGTGACGTGATGGGGAATCCAGTTTAATCCCGTCCGCGCCGTGATAATTGTGATTAGTCGTTGATTAATAAGACAAATCACAGTCGGCGGGAACATCCTTGCTACCGATTTATCGGTTTTTGTTACTGTGACGTCTATAATACTTGACATTGGCAAATCATCGATTAACATTGATGGAGTCATTATAAAATAAGATGAAGAAGAGATAAAATATTTCATTGATCATTTTGATTATGCTATTTATCAATTTTCATTTTTCATCCATCCAAAAAGTTTATGATGTCTATTTAACTAACTTTACAAAAGCGGCCTTTTTTGAAGTCTCTAAATAAAAGGGATTCTCCAAAACAAATGAGGGTACTTTGTAAATGCATAGATATGAACAAAGACGTGCAATTTATATCCGACAGCTCATATCTCAGCCCGTACGGTATACGGGTTTGCCTTAATTGTCTAACCTACATTTTTTCTAGGCTTTTCGTCTAAGTTTTCTTTTACTTTCATATTTAAAAAAAAAATGGTAGAGCCTTGGCTTGAAACATATATATAATATTAATCGAATTATCGTGCTTCGGAGGGCACATAACGTAACGTCCGTACGTTTTCTTCACGGGTTGCCTTACAGCTCCCGAAACCGTGTTACGGTCCCAGGCTACCCAGCGGAAGACCAAGTCTCTTTTTTCGCCGATGGTATTTGCGAGTCTATACCTAACGAGTGGCAAGTTCCGTTTGCCACTATTATTGGTACCTATATCTGGCCACATCACAAGATATAAGGGTGTCTCATATTTAAACAATAATTTTTTTTATAATATTTTAAAGATGTAAAGTTTGGATGTACTCTGAAACTACTAATCCGATTCTGAAAATTCTTTCACTAATACAAAGCTACATTATCCCTGAGTGATATAAGCTATATCCTATTTTGGTTCAAAAATATCCAAGGGCGAAGCCGGGGGTGGAAAGCTAGTCCATAACAAAATGAAATATTTTGCCAATGTCAAGCCGATTGATCTTCATGCAAGAATATAATTTTATTGGTGCCACATTCTGGTGTATTTTTTGTAGACCATTACAGAGTTTATGTGGCCACCTTTCGGCTCCATCATCAGGACCCTGTAAAGACAAATTAAACGAGTCCAAACTCGATGGGGTTACGTCATCAGATCAGATCGATGGTACCAAATTATTGTATTGTCATCCAAATAACATACACTTGCAAAGCCTCAAATTGATACGACAATTAGAATTTGGTTAAATTCGATTTCCAATATTTGTTTATACATAGTTAGTTACAGATGAAACTAATGTAATATAGAATAAAAACAGTCAACCATTATTTTAATCAATATTTATACATCACATATACTTTCAATGTAGTTTTTCCGACCTATTTTCTTGATGTTTCTGAATTTTTTAGTCATATCTTTTTCTGAAGGCGAGAAAAATGTTCTAAAAATGTATCTAGATTTCTTCAATATGAACAGATCGGCGTCCAATGATAAAATCACAAAATCATTTCAGTTTTTAGGGCCGTAGTGACTTGGTTACTTTTTTATTTCTGCTCGTCAGCAAATTTCGGCCTCATAGTTTTTTTTTTAAATGAAAACTTCTTTATGAGCGTTTTTTGGTATGGAAAAATCTTATGCGTTCGCGTCACCGCGTCACCGACATACTAATGTTAACAGTATATCTGTAGCTATGAGTATGAAGTGTGCGCTTGGCGAGCAGTGAATTTTTTTTTCTCTTCACGGGTTGCCTTGCAGCTCCCGAACCCGTGTTATCGGTCCCAGGGTTCCCAGCGGAAGACTGTTACTTCATAGTTTCAAGTTTTCACTTCTGTCGGCTGTCCCATTTTATTTACTACCACTGCCTGTGTTGAGTCTATGAGTGAGTCTATTGCTACGTGATGTGAGCCAATATTTAGATGATTTTGACGTGTCTCTTGAAGATCCCAAGGCAGGGAACACAGAAGGTCATTTCGACATAATAAATAAGCACATATTCACATACCTTTAGTTACGGTTATAATAGTATGAGCAAAACAAGTATTCGAGGACAAAGCTTAAGAATGACAAACGAGCGCTTGTCAGCAAATTCTGTAAAGAGACTACTGAAGGAAACGAGACAATTTTAGACAGTAATTTATCAACAAAATATAATAATATTAGAATTTAATTGAAGACAAAATACTAAAAAACTTACAAAATACTTTTCTACTTGAAAAAAGGAGGTGACACCCATGATGGTGAAATAAGTTTGTATGGAAAATCGTATTCCCTGCGTGTATCAACTTGAAACGTGGTTCAAATATAATAAAACACGTGTTATAGTAGTTTTAAAGGGGTGCAACAAGCTGTTGAAGTTTGTGTATATCTATATATATATATCCCTTAATTTTATTTTTGAACCCCGTAATTGCCCCCAGAGTCAGATGTTCCTGGGTATCTGATATTCCAGTCCTCCGTGAAAATGTTTGGAATGCGAAACACTTAAGGGTTGTTTTAAAAAAAATCGGTTTTACATATATATATATCTTTACGGATTTACATAAATTACGTCGCTATTCCTAACACAACGCGTACGAAGTCGCAGGCAACTGCTATCATTTTTACACTGGCCATATTATAGGATTATGTGTTTGTTTGTTTGTTTGTATTTTAGCAATAAATTATAAATCTGGTGACTTGGAAGTCCTAGAAGTCCACCAATAGAGATAGAAAAAGTAACACTCTTTGTCCAGATAATTTTTGTCAATATTCCTAATTCTACGCGGACGGAGTCGTGGGCAAAAGTTTATAAATGTTATATAAATTAAGAACCACTGTTGTTGTAGTAAAATCTTTTGAAGCGAAAATTTCTTTAGGCTCGATGAGCGTTTTTTTGTAGGGGGAAATCTTATGGGTTCGCGGCACGAAATTTTTTCGGCACAAGACCATGGATTGCCCGGCCCAAGTATGTGAGGGCAGTAGAATATCTTTTGTCGGCAGTCCCCATAACTGCCTATGCTTTTTCATTTTATATAAACCATTTACCAATTTGAACTAGATATTTTCTCCAAATTTTTAAAAAGATGCTTCAGCGAGTTTTTGATTACATTCAGTCTATTTAAAAATTGAGATGTAAACCAACGTTTTGTTCAGGTACAACGGAAGGCATTAGTTCATTTTGTAAAGTGAAAGGAGATAAATTGATTTGTAGCTTCGTATTTTTTAACAAAGAAAGAAAATGTTTTTACAGAAAAAAGAATAAGGTTTTAAAGACATTACGAAGCTTTTGGGTCATACCTATTACCTTAATACAATTTAATGGTTTTTTGCGTTTTTTTATACACACTTCAGATCAGAAGTTTTTAAAATACATATAGGTATAAATCTTCTTCTTTTATTGAGGCTCCACCATTGTTAATCAATGATTTGTCAATGTCAAGTATTATATTCCTTACAGTATCAATATGCCGATTAATCGGTATTAAAATGATCCAGACTAATCACAACTATCAAAGCGCGGGCGGGATTCAACCGGACTCCCCATCATGCCACGACGGAAAGCGTTCGTCGCCATGACATAGAATCTTCTATAATAATATTAAGCGTTCCGTACTAAAAATCTGAAAGAAACAAAAGTACCCTCGGATTCAAGCAGAGTAAATTGCTTTCTATTTTGCTATATTAAAAACTGGTCAAGTGCCTGTTGGGCCACACAGAGTGTACGGTTCCGTAGTCTTCTCCAACCCAGGATGTTGCAATTTGCTATGTTTATTTTTTTGTTTTTTGCTTGTTTTATTTTTTATTTCGGATTTATTATGTGTCTCGGTACCCGTAATATATTTCATTGAAAGTATTAACTAAGTGCAGTATTCTAGATTTTTCAGATTGTTTGTACTTTTATTTAAAAGTTACGGGGGTGGGACCACTTTGGAGCTTAATATCCCATAACAAAACTTAATATAAAAAAATGGTTAATGAAACATCATTATCACAAAAGAAACATGAATGTTTTATTGCTTTAAAATTAAGATCTCTAACAGGAGTATGTATATAAGGTAGGTATATATACCTAACATTATCAAAGGATAGGGAAATGGCTTTCAGACAATCTCTTCGAAACCGACTGGAAAATATTATATGCATAGACATGACGAATATAACATGCGATATTTATGGGTATATTTATTATGCAGGGAACAGTTTTTTTCTCGAGATCTTGAGATCTTCGGCTGTTGCTACCATGGAGACTTTTGATCGCCATGTCTTGGGGAATATTTTCCAGTAGGTTTCCCTATCAAAAAGTGCGGGGTCCTTTGGTTTGGAACTGTAGACCTATACTAGATTTTTTTTTAAATACTTGGACGGACGGACGGGCTGGACTGGGCGATCTTATAATCATACTAATATTATAAACGAGAAAGTTCGTGAGGATGGATGAATATTTGTTACTCCTTCATGCAATATTATGTTTATACATCAGAATAGCACAATAGGCTATAATAAAAAAATTGTCCGCGGTAGCATATATCTGTAGCAGAATAGCACATTAAAATATGACATTTATCTATTCTATATAATTCAAGTGTTTTTCTCCCAGAATAAATTGGATTATGCTATTCTGCATACGAACGAAATAAGTTTAATGAATCGTTTCTGTGTCGCACTATCAAAAAGTGTAACGAACTTCCGGCGTCGGTATTTCCTGCTTCCTACAACCTAAGCACCTTCAAACGAAGCGTGAAAAAGCATCTATATGGGCGGGACTGGGGGACTATATTAGTTCTGCACTAATACAAAACAAATCTAAATTTTAATTTGGGCGTCGGTGGTCAATTGGATAAAACGTCGGCTCACAACTGAGAAGTCGCGGGTGCAATCCCCACACCCGACCATGTACCAAAAATCTATGTACAGTATCCGACAAACCGACAAAGAGGTTTTCCGTCTACATCCCTTAACAGAGCTGGCCACTCATTAGATATAGCCTCAAAAAATCTTCGGCTAAGTGAGGAAGACCTTGTCTTCCGCTGGGTACCCTGGGGCCGGCAACGGTTCCCGGGAGCTTTAAGGCAACCCGTGAAGATTTCTTTTTTTTAAATTTTAATTTCAATATAACATAATAAATCACTGAAAAACTAATTTCAGTAAAGTATTTTACGCTGTTACGCGTCAAAATACTTTTACTGAACCGCACGACCCCTAATATGAATAAAATGAACCCCGTTCCCTCATTCCTAGCACGCAACGCCTACAAATAACTCAACTCATTCATAAAAAAATCGGAAATGCCATCAAAACGTCATACTCGGTAAAAGCATCACAATCCATGGGATTGTCGTTTCATAAAGAGGCCATTTGAGTTCCATTGTTAAGGCGCTGTTCCCTTATCACGTACGACTCAATCCTCATACGTGACTGGTATACAGACCACATTGAAGTGAATATCTATCAACAGAACAGCTCTTTAGGGGCATGAAATAAATCACTGAAGAATGAAAGTGCCTTTAGGAATTCTAACTTTGATGTCACACGAGGGACAATGCCCGATTTCTACCATATGGACAGTGTTCCAAATTATCTTTTGATTTTAATTTAAAATTTAAAAAAGACATAGCCAGTCATGGGGATTGCCGATAGAAGTGAAATCTTAAAACTATGAATAACAGTGGTTTTTAATTTATAAGCAGTTATATAAAGTATAAGAAGATTTCACTTAAAAAAAATCTCTGTCTGGTCAGAGAAAAATGCTCGGACATTTTCGGGCCGGCCAATCCATAAGATCAATCAACGCACCTAAAGAAGTTTTCACTTCTAAAACCGTCAGATTTTATATAATGTAGGTGCAATTGGCTAAATGTGACCGTGAATACTATGTTGGTGTATTTTAGGTGGTTGATATCAATTATACATATTTTTTTATAAAACTACTTTGAAACTTCCCGCTATGTTTTAAATATTATGTCACATTAAAATACAATTGTTTTCATTACATAATAATTTGCCTTTTACAAAAAAAAATACCGACTTCAAAAATGATGCACTATAAAAAAACTTACTATAAAAAAACGCAAATCGCTTCAAGTGTGCCTATAAAATTTGAAGAGTTCTCGATTTCTCCAGGATCCCATCATCAGGTTCTGACCTGATGACCATGGGACCACCTGGAAAGTATACCCTTACAAACAAAAAAAATCCATATTGGTCCAGGCGTCTTCAAGTATACATACATAAAATGTCGGAGAACATACACAAAAAAAAGATTCCGTCGAATTGAGAACCTCCTCCTTTTTATAAAGTTGGTTAAAAAAGAAGGTATTCGTAGATAGTAGTAGGTACAAAAATTATTAATAACTAAATAATAGATTTAATAATTTTATTGGTGTTTTTTATTAGTTTAAACCTGAACCTAAACAAGCCGGGCCAAATCTCTACTATATATAACACGATATGAATATAATGCATGATTCGATATCTTTTATTTCATACGAAGTTTCCGCCCCGGCTTCGCCCATGGAGCCCATATTAACTTTAATCCCCTATTATGGTCTTGAGTTCATACAGAAATCCCATAGAAAAAAGCACTTTAAGTTTTTCCTGAATTTTCCAACTTTTCCAATTTTTCTTTCCCTAAAAACCTTATTCAGGCTATAACGAACATAAAATACGAAGATACGTAACTTTGAATTTATTAACCCGCCATCTCTCGCCGAAGCAAACGAAACATTTCTTCGTAATGCTACGAATTTCGTAGCCCGTAGCTGGCTGCTACGGCGAATAATAGTACCAATATATTCCAAAAGATGGCAGTTTTATTATATTTCAGATTGCGCTATCTGTTGTTAATCATGTGTACTATATACACAGTATTTATTTTATAATTTTACTAAAGTAGTGGAAAACTTACAAGGATCTGTTACCTACCGTTTTGTAAATATAGATGGCACTATGTATATTAAAATTATCTAATAGTATTTTGTTGTCAAACAAACAAGTTGTCTGTTCCAATTTCGAACCCTTTTTGAAACCCACCGACCAGTGGTTTGTAAATACTAGCCTTCGGTGGACATTTTGGAAATGTGACATTGAGGATGTATTCCGAAGGATTTCGGGGATAAAAAGTCGATCTTCGGCCTTCGACCTATCCCTGTGTAAAAACACGTTGATTTATTGCTACGATATGGCATGAAAGAAGGGCAAATGAACACACTTTCGCATTTATAATAAAAAGGATACAAAATTAACTAAACATCTAAGAAGATAAAGATCTGTTCAATATTATCTATTATCTAATTTGGCACCAACCGTCTTCAAATTCTACAACGAAATATTTATTATTTCTTACTTTTCAGTGCAAATTTTTGAAGTCGGTTCACTTTTTTTTAAAGGTTTATATTTTTTACCCTTGTAGTTTCCCCGTGAGACAGAGGTTCAAAAATGCATATATTTGGTGGGTGCAGGTTATGTCATCGAATCTCATGACATCGGAATTCATGTCATAAATTCACTTGACAAAAATGCAGTAAACTTAAATACACGATATATAAAGACTCAAAAGTGAAAAGGTACGGTTCATCGAAAACTCATTTATAAAAAAATCGAAGCAAAATGGGGTTAATCAAAAAAAATATACAAAACAGCGAAAATTCTCATACAATTTCAAAATGAAAAAAGTCTCGAAAAATTTAGGTACACGACTATTCCACGCCTCGGGTGACCAGTCTGGCTCTTACTTCGCTCAAAAGATCAGTTTTAAGTAACGCAGCCAGTGTTTTGGGAACCATGCCACAGGGAGGGATTCTTGAAGATGTAGGTATTTTTTTTATAATTTGTGTAATTTAAAAATATTATTTATTTATATATTATTGTATATTTGTGTTATGTTGTAAAAATTTAAATAAAAATGAAAAATATATATGTAGTTATAAGTTATTTAAAAAAATATCAAAATAAAATAGGTTAGGTTAGCGAAGAGCGCAGCGACGAGCGTGGTTCGGATGGTGTTAAAGTGGTGTTAAATAAAGCGCGAGCCGTTCGAGCGCAGCGAAATAGTCGCCGGCGAAGCGCTGGAAATCTTAAATAAGAAATCTATCTAATGTAATAGAAATAGAAATCAAACATTGAAATTTATTAGAAAGTGACTTTTGCAAATTGATACTTTGTTATACATAACATTTGAGGTTTTTAAAATAAAGTTTTTGCGTCTTGATCATTTATAGATACGATTCGATGTCTTCAGTAGGTATTTTTAAAATATTTTTTTTATTAATGATTTCCGATGAATCGTGCCATTTTGAATTCAGATTTTTAGTAATGGCTTTCGATGCAAATTGCGATACAAATTCGCCATAGTCAACTTATTACCCCGTTGCACCCCTACTTATGGTTGTTTAAAACTCATTCCTAGGTCACCTTCTATGTCCTCTAGCTAAGGTTCAAGTACATCCTACCAATACTACATTTTACCCATATAAATTTCATCACCCCGTTTCACCACTCTTTAGGGTTGTTTTTAAAAATCCTAAAACACGTGTTTTATTATTTGTATTGTAGAGTAATTGTACCAAGTTTCAAGTTGATACACGCAGGGAATATAATTTCCATACATAGGTTGACACATTTCACCCCCTTAGGGATTGAATTTCAAATGCTTCTTCCATATTCCCAATATACATCTAAGAAAGAACCTCTGTACAAAATTACAGCTTTCTAGGTCCAAGGGTTTTGGCTAGGCGTTGATGAGTCAGTGAGTCAGGACTTTTCTTTTTTACATATACTAGCTGTGCCTTGCGGTTGTAGCCGCGTTAATGGTTACTGTTGTGATTAGTAATTAAAACTCCTTTATTACGTTAAGTATCTCTTTAATTCGTGACTCGTCAATAATACATCTGATGATTTCTATATCTACCCACACACACTTTAAACATCATTGTCCCCACCACAATGTACTTGATGCGAGCACACATACAACATCTCTTTCCTCCTTATTAATCATAAAAAAATAAAACAACAAAAGAAAAAAAAAAACAAATTAATACTACATATATAGCCGATATAAGACTGCTATAAAACAAAACCTAAAACTAAAAAAAAAAAACAAAATAACACTATATACTGAAAAAAAAATTAATCTAATATTTAATATGTATATGAGTATAGGGTACTCCTAGGGTTTATACCGGTTAGGTGGTTTGACTTGCCTGCCGGATCGTGTAATATACGGACTATTTATATTGGTAGCTGGCCTAGGGGGTGGTGGTACAGGAGTGCATGACCCACTGGCTGATTGTTGTGGGATTGTTTCATCCCACGGCGGCGTACTTTTATTTCTGAAATGCATTAACTGTTGTCTATTTCTACGATACCGCGTTCCGTTCTCTCTCTGAACCCAGTAGGAGCGTGGCTCTGCAGCTGGGGAGATGACATGAGCGGGGACCCATTCCCCTCTATCACGCATACGTACCGGTTCACCATCATTAAGTGCCCTTAAGGGACGTGTACCACGATTATAGTTTTCCGTCATTTTTTCGGTGCGACTATTTCGTTCTCTACGTAATTTCGCCATGTCCGGGGTTTTAGGTAAAAGTTTTATCTTACTGACCGGCAACTTATCATTTAACCGCCTGCTCATTAATAACTGAGCTGGAGAATAGCTTTCTCCTGATATTTGTGTGTTTCGATAATTCAATAAGGCCAAATAAGGATCTGTGCCCTCATCGTGTGCTTTAACTAATATATTTTTTATTGTTTGAACATTCCGTTCCGCGAGACCGTTAGAACGCGGATATAGTGGCGAGCTCGTCACGTGACTGAACTCCCACAAATTAGCGAATTTTTTAAATTCCTCCGATGTGTATGATCTTGCATTATCTGATATTAATATATCTGGTATACCAAACCTAGCGAACATACATTTTATGTTATTTATAATAGTAACGCTTAACAAATTAGGTATTTTAGCAATTTCGACAAATTTAGAGTAATAATCTACAACTAGCAAGTAATAATGACTATTTATCTCGAAAATGTCGGTGGCAAGTACTTGCCACGCTCGGTCCGGCACGGGATACGGCTGAGACGGCTCGCGCCGGTTAGCAACCCGGCGCCGCTGGCACGTCTCACACCCGCTAACAACGTTCTCGATGTCCGTCGACATGCCCGGCCAGTACACCACGTCTCGAGCGCGCCTTTTACATTTCTCTATACCCTGGTGGCCTTCGTGTATACGGTCTAAAATGTTTTTTCTTATCGACTTTGGTATGACCACTCGTCCACTTCTGTACATGACTCCGTTTGCCTCGTATAGTTCCTCCTTGAAAGACCAGTAAGGTTTAGCTTCGGGACTAACTAAGTATTTTGTTTGAGGCCACCCTTTATAATAATATTGTTTGACGATGCTCAAACTGGCATCCACCTCTGTTTCTTGTCTGACCCACTCCAGCTTATCTTTTGTAAAATTTACAGATTCACTCAAGAAATTAACATGTACTTCTACTTTATCAGCTATGTCTTCTTGTACCGGCCGCTCGACGGCCGCGCGCGACAACGCATCCGCTATGAACATATTTTTACCGGGCACATATTCTATATTTAGTGTATACTTCTGTAATCGTAATAACATACGCTGTAACCTAGCCGGAGTCTCGTTTAGACTTTTCTTAAATATAGTCTCCAGAGGCTTATGATCACTCTCCACTGTGACCTTGTCGTGCCCGTATATATACTGGTGGAATCTAGTGCATGCAAACACGATCGCGAGCAATTCCTTCTCTATTTGCGCCCAGCGCGTCTCCGCAGACGTGAGCGTGCGCGCAGCATAGCCCACCGGACGGCCCTCTTGCAGCAGGCACGCTCCCAGTCCGGTCGCGCTCGCGTCCACCGTCAAGGTGACCGGCGCCTGCGGCGAGTAGTACCGCAACACGGGCGCGCGCACTACACTCGACTTTAGCACCTCGAAGGTTCGTCGATGCTCCTCACACCACTCCCACTCGCGGTCCTTCTTGATAAGTTCTCTTAGTGGTGCCGACACGTCAGAATAATTAGGAACAAAACGTGATAAATAATTAACTAAACCTAAAAAACGCTGGACTTCTTTCTTTGTAGTCGGCGTCGGTATGTTTTTTATAGCGCTAATTTTAGAATCATCGGGCTTCATTCCAAACTCAGAAAAAATATGCCCTAAATATTTTATTTCAGTTTTATAAAATTCACACTTGTCCTTATTAAATTTTATATTATACACCCTGGCACGCTTTAATACTTCCATCAATCTTTGGTCGTGTTCTTCTTTATTTTTTCCATAAACTAACAAATCATCAATAAAAATCTCAACTCCGCTCATTTTAAAAATTTTATACATCTCGTTATGAAATACTTCTGGAGCGCACGATATACCGAAAGGTAATCTTAAATATCTATAACGACCGAATGGAGTCGAAAACGTACATAATTTTGAACTAGCTTCGTCTAAGGGCACCATCCAAAACCCGTTTTTTGCATCCAATTTGCTAAAATATTTAGCTCCCACTAGATCGGCCGCTATCTCATCTAAAGTTGGAAGTTGAAAGTGACTTCTCTTAATCGCTTTATTTAGATTTCTAGGATCGAGACAGAGGCGCAACCTACCGTCAGGCCGCACCGCCATCACTACGCTCGACACCCAGTCCGTGGGACCATCCTCACGCACCACCACTCCCAGTCGTTCCATTCGACCCAATTCTGCCTGTAATCCTTCACGAAGTTTCATAGGTATTTTACGTGTCGCGTTCACTACGGGAGGTACCGATCTATCTATCGTTATACTATATTCGGTAGGCAAGCGACCCAGTCCGTCAAAAATATCACTGAACTCATCTATAAAAGATTTATTTCTGTAATTGACATTATTAATTTGAACAATTCTTTTTATTAAGTTTAACTTAGAACATGCAACTCGGCCTAATAAGTTGCTACACTTTATATCTAGTATAAATATTTTTTGTTTCAGTTTACAATTTGCTTTACTTAGTACAACTTCTACATAACCTTTGACTGGCAGTCGCCGTCTACTGACCTCCCTCAATACAAACGGACAAGCGCGCAATAACTTGTCATCAAAACCTACCGACTTATAACTTTGATATGACATAATACATGCGTCTGCTCCGGTGTCTAATTTAAATAATACAGGCCTACCGTTTACAGAGATGGACTCGTACCACACGGCTGTATCATCACTATCCTCGCCCACGGCGCCCACCAGCAGCTCGCGGCACTCCTCCTGTCCACTGGAGCTCGTCTCACCGTCGTCACAAACCTCGCGGGCAAGTCGGGGCTGATCGCGCCCGCGCCTGCCGTCACGTCTCTGTCTACCACTACAACACCTAGCAAAGTGACCCCGCCGGCCACATATATAGCACTGCACTGAGAACGCAGGACACTTATATCTATTATGCACGCTAGAACACTTAGCACAACGCAGCCCTCTCGGGCTCCACCTGTTGGCGGTCGCGGCGCGAGCGTCCGGGCGCGCCGCTCTCGCCTCCTCTAGCGCACCGGGCCCGGGCGCCTCTCCGCGAGCTCCGGCAACGTCCCCCGCCTGGTGTGCTGCCAGCTCCGCCGCGCGGCCCCAACTGATCGCCTCGTCCAGCTCCAGGTCTCGCTGTCTGAGCAGACGCTGCCTCAGCTGAGAATCTTTGATCCCTCGGATTATTTGAGTTAATATGAGGCTCTTCCTTAACTCACCAAATTCACATGTTTTACTTTTTATTCTTAATTTCGCTAGGTACTCCTCAAAATTCTCATTAATTTGTAGTGTTTCAAAGAATATATGTCGTTCGTAATTAATATTTCGTTCAGGATCACATCTACTTGCAAATTTTTTAACTAGGATACTGTAAATATTTTTCTCTTTGTTTGTAAATTCCAATTCTTCGAATATCTCCCGTCCATATTTTCCAATGACGTGAAGAAATAATGCACATTTCTCTCTGTCCGGCGCCCCATCTTTGCCGGATGCTACCAGATAATAATCGAAGGAAGACTTCCACTCGTTCCAATCTGCAGCCAAGTTGCTACTTCTTAGCATCGGTGTCGGCTGTTGCAGCGATAGCATCGCCACACTTGCCACCGCCGACGTCTCTTCCGATTTTGACATTTTGATGCACAAACTAACTAATTACTATTTACTGTTAACCCCACACCTGACACCATGTTGTGATTAGTAATTAAAACTCCTTTATTACGTTAAGTATCTCTTTAATTCGTGACTCGTCAATAATACATCTGATGATTTCTATATCTACCCACACACACTTTAAACATCATTGTCCCCACCACAATGTACTTGATGCGAGCACACATACAACAGTTACTGTTCCACCCCTTTGGGTTGTGGCATGATGTTAAATAGCCTAGACCTTCCTTAAAAATTGGGCTATCATAGTTTTTTTAATCAGACTGGTAGTTCCAGAGTAATCTCTGTTCTCGTTCAAACAAATTCTTCAGCTTAATTATTATTATAGATAATAATGTATAATTATACCTCAACAGAACTAGCCACTCGTTAGGTATAACCTCACAAATACCATCGGCTAAACGAGGGAGACTTGGTCTTCCGCTGGGTACCCTGGAACCGTAACACGGTTTCGGGAGCTGTAAGGCAACCCGTGAAGAAAGAAAGAAAGAAAATATATAATTATAGAAGAAGATGAAACTAAGCACCAGGAGAAAGTAAACAAACATTTGGGTTGTTGCAACATTTTTCATAGAATTTAGTGAACTATTTAAACTCCATAATATTATATTTTAACAATTAAAATACGGAACCCTCACTGGGCAGAATTCGCACTTGATCTATTAATAATAATATGAGTCGTGTTCATGCTGTCAAACCCATTCCACGCCACATGTTCTGTAAAGGCTTTAGAAGGTTTATATTAGAAAAAATCTGTTCAAAAATAGTCTGCTGTTCGCGATCAACTGATATGTTCACGGTTTTTATGAAAAAGCTTATGATCGACCTTCTAGGGATATAGGACTTGATGTCACTTCTTGTCTGAAGAGGGTTGTTTTGAAGCTCCATTCAATAAGATTATTGGCTTTTCACCCCGGTTTGGCCGTGGATTTTTTTAAATGTAACATAAATAGTAGCCTATATCAACAAAGACCTTCTTGTGCAAAATACACATCGCTCTGTTGCTCTGATTTAATGTGAAAGTAATTCTGTGTGTGGACCTCATTTGTGGGGACCTCTCGGTTGTAAGAAAAATATTTTCTGCCATTTTACTCCCTGCAGGGAAAAAATACCAAAAATATATATAGATATATAAAAAAACTACAGTGAGTAAAAATTGAGAGTAATTTGCCCAAAACTATTCACTCATTTTCTGCCAGCTGGTAGGAGAGGTTTTTTTTTATTTATTTTTTCTAAATCGGCTCAGTGGCGTATCGACAAGCGCTGGACCCCTACTCGTCTACAAGAATTTGTAGAGGTGGGCTCAGACTACACGAAAAAGAGGTTTTCTGCCGGCAAGTGCTTACAACCTCTGTCTCCATCTCTTAAATAAAAATTATTACTTTCGTAATTCAACTCCTTGAAACCTTAATGAGACGATGCCTACTATTTTTGCTGGAAATTTCATCAATATTTGTTTAGTCGTTTTAAACCCTAATAAATAATCTATAATGTAATAAAAAACCGGCCAAGTGCGAGTCGGAATCGCAAACTCAATAGTATGCACCAAGGTCAAGCCAAGTTTGACGCCCCTGTATGGCGCAGGAACAAATTAGCACGAGTCCGACTCACACTTGGCTGGTTTTTATTATTTGTTGTTTTAGAGTATGTATTATAGTTACCTATACTATAAACGTTTGTATGGATTGCCATTATTAAGATCGAGCAAAAAACCCCGAAAAAAACACGTTTTTTGTATAGTGTTTTTTTTGAAACGGTTAAAAGTGACAGACGGACGGACAGCGGAGCCTTAGTAAGTATAGGGTTTCCGTTTGCACCCTTTGGATACTGAACCCTAAAAATGAAATGTTGTTTGTAAGCGCATCACTTGAGAACGCGTGGACCGATTTGGTTAATTTTTGTTCATAATTGTCCGCATCAGGCTTAAAGGAAAAGAAAAGTTAAAAAATTTGCCTATGAGATTTTTGTATAAACTAAGTTAATATGGGCTCCATGACGGGGCGGAAAGCTAGTATATAAAACTGGCCAAGTACAAGTCGGACTCGCGCACGAAGGGTTCCGTACCATTATCTATAAAAACGGGGGGAAAAAAGACGTTTGTTGTATGGGAGCCCCCCTTAAATAATAATTTTATTTTTATAATATAATAACTAAATATTCTGTGAATATTTCAAGCGTCTACCTGTTGTCATTATCAATCTCGAGCAAAAACAAGCAAAATAAATCACGTTTGTTGTATGGGAGACCCCTTAAATATTTATTTTATTCTGTTTTTTAGAACTTGTTGTTATAGCGGCAACAGAAATACATCATCTGTGAAAACAAATGTCTAACTATCACGGTTCATGAGATACAGCCTGGTGAAAGACGGATGGACGGATGGACGGACAGTGGAGCCTTATTAATAGGGTCCCTTTGGGTACGGAACCCTAAAAAGATAATGGAAATTCTAATAACTAAATAGATACCTGCTTAAAATATATATATATATCAAAGTTACTTTTAAAATTACATACAGACTTTTAAATAAATTTACCTGCACAAACAAAATAAAATTATCTGTTGTTTAGACTGTTTTTGTTATAAAACTGAAAGCCTGCTCCACAAAGTCGTTCGGCGAGATAGCCGAGACCCACGTCCACGAATATGCCCTCTACACTCTCGACTCTCGTGTCACTCATTTGATTACTCGAGTTTGATCAAGATGGATTTAGAAACTGCTGCCGCACGCAATCATTTGTATCATTGTGTATTATAAACTATTATCACATGTAGGTAATATAGAGGTGTCATCAATATAATCTATGTAAAATAGAGACTGGATATTACTAGTGATTTACCGACCATGGATTTGGCCGACTAACAACTAATCGACCATATAATGACCGCCTATTTTCCGACTAGTCGCTGACTATGAAAGTGGCTAAAAGTGTGCTTAACCGATTAGTCGCCGACTATTTAGTCAATAGATACAATAGATTCCGTATCTGTACTATCATGTGCAGAGTCGATTATTTTTTTATAATTTTTGGTCCAATGGTCTTAATAAAATAGCTCAAAATTTGCAAAAAAATATCGTTCCCCCTCCCCCTGTTTCCTTTGTCTTTAAAGTAAAAATTCTGATTTTAATATAGTCGCAAATTATCAGTAATCTGCAGCTATTTTGAAAAATTGGTACGGGACCATAATGCGTACTCGCTCTAAGCCGATTCCCTTGACTCGTTTCAACAAACCGGTAACTAGGCGAGACTCTGCGAGACTAGACGAGGCCGCACGAGGGAACTCCACACTCTCATGTTAGGCAACAAACATTCGTTATGTCTCGGCTAGCGTGTGGAGCGTCCTTTGGGTTTTCAGTACAAAAACCAAATCTAATTAAAAATGTTTTGTATACATGCCTTTAATTAAAAAACTTAATAATTCTATCTCAAACTGTTCCGAAATTATAATGATAATTTCTAATTCTACGAAGACGAAGTTAACTATTTCAAGAAAATTATAACCCTACATTTGCAAAAAAAATAATCTACATAAATGTGATAATTACTACTTATCTATTAGAGAGAGATATATTCTACGGCGAACTTTTGTAGTTCATTTTGTTCTATACAATTATTTCCTACATCATTTCGTTCTCTGATATGGACGACAGCATGCATACTATACGCCATGCAATATCGCTGGGGCTCACTTTTTCCCAGACATGATTAACATATAGCTACTGTTATTGCTTAGCTCCTAAATATGATACCTGCAAACCTTCCCGGTGAAAATCGCACTAAATCCGTTCAGTAGTTTTTGCGTGAAAAGGGTGCAGATAGCTAGACAGACAGATGCGACGCGGCATTTTGTTTTATAATATTATGTATGTATATATTTTCTCTGTCAGTTTTTATAATCAAGGGAATATCCCGAATAATATAAGTTTTTAAACTATTTCGATTAAAGTTTTTATATGATATAAACTTTAGGGACCAAATAATTGAGTATATTTTTTGGAAGTTTTGCTAACAATGTAAGTTGTTCAATGTTACAATACCTTTCTTATGTCTTACCAAAGGCATGGTATATAAATAATACATAACCGGATCCCAACCATGTACCAATGGGTTTTTAATTAAAAACTTATGTACATAATCCGACAAACCACACTTAGAGGCTTTTCTATCTAAATATACCTCAACAGAACTGGCTACTCGTTAGGCTAGCCTTACAAATACCATCGGCTAAACGAGGGAGACTTGGTCTTCCGCTGGGTACCCTGGAACCGTAACACGGTTTCGGGAGCTGTAAGCCAACCCGTGCAGAAAAAAAAGATATCTTATTTTTTCTTTAATTGTGTAACATCTTAGCACTTGCTGTGTGGTATAAATTTGTAGGTAGTAATTTCATGAAATGAGATGGATGGATTGCGTAACCGGAAGTGAATAAATTCAAATTAATAGAATAGATTAGGATAAAGGATGGATAGAATAAAGGATCGTAGCAAATGGCATTAGATTGGGATAAAAGGCGTGATGGTAGAGATATATATGAATATTCTAATTTTTAAGACTTTTTATTCCCGAGAGACGTTCAATCGCAATTGACAAATTGTTGCGTTATTAACCATCGCAATTGATGTAGTCTTTGTTCTCAGTTTATTACCGAAACGATTGCCAATCGCACAGCGAAACCACAATTGGGTACTTGAATTACATTTGCTTTCCATCACGTAGATGTGATTGACAATCGCTTCAATTGGCCTTTTAAATGATAAATTTCCATGCCCATGACGATAAATTGTCAATTGCAATATTGATCGTCTCGCGCTTCTCATTCACCCCATTCTATTATCTTATCCATATGGACAACACAATATTTTTTATCTTCGAAATGAAAGTTTTATTTTGTTTTAAAATTTAGCTTAGATATTGTAATCATTTTCAAATCACCGCAGATACCTAATAGGAAATAGTAAAATGAAAATAAAAAAGGCAAGTGCGACAAACTTAAAACTTATTATAACGCCATCCAGCGCGAACCGAACCGAGAATTGAGGACCAGAAATGCACAGCCAAAAATGCCCGACCCTGGCATACGTGGAAGCCAGAACACGAATTCCTGCATTCCGGCATTTGTGCCGAGAGCATGTCGCAAAACCATAAGATTTCCCCCTAACAAAAATCGCTCAACCCGGCAAAATTTTGAGTTCAATAAATAATAAAGAACCACTATTCCTTAGAAAATTAAGTATGTATTTTCATTAAGGACAACAGTAAAAATTGTTCCACACGACCGCCTGTCGTAATCCAATCAACTTGTTCCCTTGAAATTGGATCTACGCGTAGAAAACTTGGGTTCAACCTACGCACGCAATATTGTTCACAAGATCATTCTAGGTTCCACCATTTTTTTTATTTTAACATTCCTACTAGATTTTCTTTCGTGATTCCCAGTGATTGATTGAAAGGCGGCACTGCTAGACACTATGCTTTCCTAATTTATTTGGGCTCTAATTCAATAAAGGGTATATGGTTGATTTATTTCTCGAATACCTTAATTTCCTAAAAAATATCAGTGATCTAGATTTCTAGTTCTAGTTCTGGTAGTAGACGTTCAAAAAATTACAAAAGTTACTTAGGACTGCATATTTTACGATCTGCACATGCCAACGAAATATTAATTACTAAATTTGGGTATAAGAAAATTAGTATTATTCCCTATATATTTATGGAATACAGAGTGTTCAAAAATTCCGGAAACCCATAGGCGTATTTAGCTATATCAGAGAGAATTTTGTAGGCCACACATTGGTCCGGCATCGCACCGATAATATCCCATTCCAGCCGCCGGATGACCTAGCGAACCGTTCGTTACAAGAATTGGACGAGTCTGTGGTCGGTTTCGGTGGACCAGGCCGGGGATTGGAAATTCGTGTGGCCACCTTAAGTTTCCATGAAATATGTTCCCAATTAAAGTTTCTCAATTCATTGTGATGTTTCTTTCGGTCACAAAAATCCCTACCCCAGGGGTGACCCCGCTTTAACTCAGAAATTTTAAATGGCAACCCCGATTTTTTAAATTTCTCGAATGAAAAAGGGGTAGGGGTAGGGGTAGGGGTAGGGGTAGGGGTAGGGGTAGGGGTAGGGGTAGGGGTAGGGTATATTTTATTTTGTTCATATATCCACGGGCGAAGCCGGGGGCGGAATGCTAGTCAATTTATAAACTAAAATACCTTCTATTTCTCATGATTTCAAACGTAAATAAAAGCGAAATGTTCATTGCAAAGCACTCTAGATTTTTTTCTCCAAAAATAACTAAATCAATTTTCTTACCTTAATAAGTAAAAAATATTAGTTAAAACATGCTAGTCACGAATTGGTTGTAAAAGCTGAAACTCCGAGATTTTTAACTTTTTAATGTAAAGAATTTAAACTTTCCTGCTTCAAAGTATTTTCACAGGTAAAATTGAATCGTACTCAGTTGACTAACACTAGACCATTTAAAATAGGAAGAGGACGCTTCTTGAACCGAAGCAGTATAAAATAATAATTACAGGTTTAGCCTAGTGGTTCTGTTGACTGTCCTGGGATCGAAACCCAACGCCAAGCTACTATGCTTATGTTAAACATTATGATATTCTATATAGCTGAGGGGATCGTTTGGGGCCAAATCAATATCTATTTCTACATGAATTTAATATAATGGAATAATGGAATTTCCATGAAACTTAGCAGTTGCCTTTGTGTCTTCTGTATGCCAAGATCCTTCAGCAGCATCATTAATAAGCGTTAAGATTTCTATCATTTGTTGACGCATTGTGTAAGTCAGTAAGATAAAACTGTAAATTTGATGAGATTAAAGTTAGTGCAAAATCTTGATTACGTTTGCCACTGAGTGATGTTTATTGGTGTGTAACATCTTTCCTCTCATTATTCAATCTGTGGGAGTGATTTTGTAAAAAGGGACGGAATAGTGTAACAGTGGTAGGCCCTCAGATGGTACCAACCCATTTTCCAAGACGTTGGTACTGTCAGCCAACAGTGTGGGCATGTGTGTGACGAGAAAGAGAAAGGGAAAGGGAAAAAGAGAAGGAGGAGTAAGGTGCACTTAACCTACAGCCTAGTAAGTAAGCCTATAAAGTGTTAATGTTCTCAATATATAATGTTAATGTTGCTTATTATCATTTTATTCAACACAATTTCTTCTTATGTCGTTTTGTTATATTTGGGACGGATTAGACTGTATATGCGCAGGAGCAAATTTTTTTATTGACTTAAATCACTTATACTGTTAATGCTCAGCTCCTAAATATGATCTGTTCATGTTTTCACGTAACCTATCTAATTGTGAAAACCGCAACAAAACCCGTTCAGTAGATTTTGCGTGAAAAGGTCATGGACAGACAGACGATCATATCTAATACGATTCTTAAGTTAAACAATTCCAAAATCAAATATATTATTATGGTTTAGCAATTGCTTAACGTTAATAATCTACTTAAAAATTGTTACTTAATTAGGTAATTAATTTATTAACCACAGATTATCCACGCGAAATTAAAAGTTTGATGTGTTATTATCACTTTTCAGCATCTACCTTTTAATTATAGAACAAGTACTTTAATTTTTTGATGCTTGAAATTATTTCTTATACGTGGTAATGAGAGGAAATGAAAATCAAATACAATTTATTATTTAAAAAAACTTTACAACACAAATGAATTTATGAAACATAAATTATTTGTTAATACTTATTTTGCTATTTTTTATAAATAAAAAAATTGAGTTCATTACATCTGTTAAAGGACCTGCTCTTTTGTTTTCTATTCTAAATATTTATCACATAACAATATAAAAACCTTAAATCTAATCTAAACATTAAAAATAACTAAAGGAGGAAGGAGCCAGCCCTCTTGTCACCATAAAAGATCACCAGTCGAGGGCATATAATTATCTTTAATAAACTTTTTAGCATTAAAATTTGATCCCCACGGACGTATAGTTTCTACACCAAACAATATATTGAACTATATTTGCGATCTTTTTGCATACAACGAATATAATAAATATCTATGTAGGGTAACCGCGATAATTTTTGCACTATGAAATATATTGCCAGATTTTTTTCACGATTAAATAGATTTATTCACGAGGAAGGTTTATGGGCACAAAAATGGGATCCGTTTGACAAAATAATATCATATGTGTTCAAGAAAGAAGAAGAGTAGTAGTAATAAACGTGTTTATAATTTAAAATTACGTGTTATGTGCACATGTATACAAATTAAGACTTGTTAACCGGTTCTCAATTAGTCGGAATCTTTTATGGTTTTTGTTTATGTATGTTCCCCGATTACTTGAAGACGCCTGGACCGATTTGGATATTATTTTTCTGTTTAAAAGGGTATACTTCCCAGGTGGGCCCATTGTCATCAGGTCAGGATCTGATGATGGGATCCTAGAGAAATCGAGAACTCTTCAAATTTTATAGGCACACTTTAATTGTTCATTTTGAAGTTTGTACACTTTTTTTAAAAGGCATTTATTATTTACCTTAATTTTTTGCTCGACCGGGGATTCAATCCATAAAATAATAACCAACCTAACGACCAGGACATTTCGACATTTTTTCATTCACTTAGTATAAGTTTAAGGCGGGGTGATTTATGTTAGAGATTTGGATAAAGAAAAATGTCCGACCGCTTTTTTGGTGAACCAATAAATCGTTATTTTTGACGGTTTTTTTATTTATCAGAAAACTGTGACCGTAATGAAAAATGTAGACCATAATTTTTTTTTTTTTTTTTTTTTTTTTTTTGCTGTTTTAGTAAACCTTAAACTATATTAATAATAATAAATATAATAAATAATAAAATAAAAATAACCGTCCGGGCTACACTCCGGTTTGGCCAAAGAGGTCTTGCCCGAGTGGCATGGTACCTAAGACGCTGGCTGCGTTCCCTCGCTGTATGGTGATGCTGATTTTTTGAGCTAGGAACGAGCCAGCCCTTATATCTTCTGACGCGGTTATTAACTTAGGAGTTATTTTTTTCAAAAATGATTTTGCCGCCGGACCCCATGGACCTAAGGTTTCAACGGCAAACGGCACAAAAATGTATTCTTTCATTAAAGTCTCATATTTGTGCCGTTTGTTGTTTTCTGCGGTTAAAGCTGCCGCCCCTGCTCCTGTTGCCGTTCCCTTGAGGTGTGACGGGGCCAAAGTATCTACGCACGTTGCGTCCCATATGAGAGCTCGGCCCCTTTCCCAGGGGATTAGTGTTATGCCGTCTGGCCTCTTGCCATCCTCGCGACTAATTCCAGTTGGTTCTAGCATGGTTGGTATGTTGAGGGTGGCTAGAGACCTTTTAATTAACGAATTTAAGGTGGCGTGGCGGCTTATTCTTCCTGCGCTTTTAGAACACGAGAGTCCATGGAGTCCGAATTTGTCGACACTCATACCGCACGGGCATTGATGGGGGTGACAAATCGGTGTACCTAATCGTATGCCTATTGCAATCCTGAAGCTATTGTTATCAAGGAGTGTACCTAAGTTGATGGATGGAATGGCATGAAGCCACTGGCCGGATTCTTTTTGAGAAACTGCTAGCAGACGTGCACGGTCTCTGTCATTAGTATAATTTACTATTAAAGATTTATGGATTATTTCTATTAACGGGGTATCCCAAAGTTTTTGTTTGTATTTTTCCATTGGGATATCTTGATCGGGGCATATTACTTGCCACGCTTCCTTTGCTTCTGTGGAATGTAATATTTTTGGTAAGTTTTGATTTGAAATTTTTTGACAGAGATCGTCCACACTATGTATTGATGAAAGGAAAGCGGGTAAAGCTACACTAGAAATTTTTCGGATGCCTGTGCCACCATATTTTACAGGGAGAGTTGCTTGGTCCCAGGAGGTATGGTCTAATGAAATGTTAAGAATTTTTTCTGTGGCGTTTTTTAAACAGGCATCCATGTTTTCCAAAATTTCACGATATTTCCATATCGGGCTCGATCTAATAATATATGTAAATTTTGGGACGAAAAGGCAGTATTTTAGAATTGTAAATGCAATATGTGAATTGAGAAGGCCCAGTCTATCCGTGTGATTTTTAAAAATTTCAATTTTTTTGTTCAAAAGAGGTTTAATGGCGTCTGAATGGATTGGGGCACCTAGAAGGAAAAGTGATTCGGGTTTTATTATTTTAATAGTGGGGGCTATATTTTCAAATATTTCAATGATCCTTTCACTTTCGTTGGAATTAGTGTTTGTTATATATAATTCGCATTTCGATAAATTTAGCTCTAAACCAATTTTCTTGAAATTTTCTACAATTTTAATAAAATCATTTATGACATTATTGACTTTTCCTCCTATGGTTCCATCATCTAAATACCAAACGTTAAATTTTGATTTTAATTTAGATATTATTTGGTGAATACCTAGACTGAATAGGGCTGGTCCCAGAGGGTCGCCTTGTTGGACGCCTACTGATGAATCTATTGTGTCATTCTCATAGATTAATTTTGAATTAGTACTATAACATTGCCAAATATATGGGTGACCATAATTCAATAATAGACAATCCATATTTTATGGTCATTGCTCAAAATAGCTAGAACTTAAAGGGAATCTTTTCTTACGAAATATGAATGTATTTTTTAAATGAAAGAGCTCGTTATCCTATCCGAAAGTTCTCACGTTCAATGGTACGGAACCCTCTCAAGTTCAACTCGGCCTTAGCCAATTTTTTTTGTCAATCCTGTTCGATAAAGTCTTATAAAGTATTCCCTTTTTGCCCATATTTTAAGTACATGCCATTTGAAAAATGTCATTACATAAAAAACATTTCCTTTCACTTCAGCCATATAAACCTTTTTAGTCAATCTTTCATCCTTCATTCATTCAACGTGTCCAAACCAGCGTAAACTACTTTTCTTCATTTTAGTCACAACATCATCTTTTACACCGCATTCTTCTCTAATGTCATCGTTCCGGATGCGGTCAATACGTTTTATATCACACATTCTACGTAAAGACCGTATGCATTTATTTTACTTTCATGCTTCTTATTCCATACCCAAGTCTCGCTTTCATAAGTAAGTGATGGAACTAAAACTGCATTATGTATGTTCATTTTACTTTTAGTTGTACTGGCAGAGGACGACCTAGATGTACTTTTATTGATCATATAAAAAATATGTTGATCGATGGAAATATTAAAAGTACACACAATCGCCGAGCATGTATGAAAGGTATGATGAATATAAAAGAAGCAAAAGAGATATGTCAGGATCGTAACAAATGGCATTCGATTGTCTCTGCCTACCCCTCTTGGGATTAAAGGCGTGATGATAGATAGATAGATAGATAGATACATAAAAAACACTGCTACCAAGTCCTATATATTTTGTCCTGTAAAAACACCTGTATTTCTCCTTTAATTAAAACAAAAGTATTGTAATTTCTAACGGAACCCTAAAGTTTTTTGATAAAACAGGAATGATGTAGCTTTACAATAGTAAAATTTATTCAAATCGGTTAGTAGACTTCGAAACAAACAAACAAGCTAACAAATAAAACTCAAAATGTTTAATTTCAATCCATATTCTTTAGGACAATGTGATGATTTCCCAATGCGTGCACGACATTTTTTTCTTTCTACAAGGGTTACCTTACATCTAGCTCCCGTAACCGTGTTACGGTTCCAGGGTACCCAGAGGAAGACCAAGTCTCCCTCGTTTAGCCGATGGTATTGGTGAGGCTTATATCTAACGAGTGGCTAGTTCTGTTGAGATATATTTAGATGGAAAAGCCTCTAAGTGTGGTTTGACGTAATCCGTGTACATAAGCACGATTCTAAACAAACTTATATTCAAATTCGTCTAGCTTTTACATAACTTTTATTCTTAAAATATGAATAAAATTTTACTACCTACCGAATATTATTTAAACAAAAATTGAGAAATGTAGGTCATAGGCGAGTGTGTAGCTAAGGAATGTTAACTTAGTGAAAAAACAGCTAATATCAATAACGTGTTTTATTACATCCGCGTTAAAAGCTCTTTCGAAGGACATAAAAATACATTTTAATATTCGGTCACACATTTTACGCCCCAGTCTATATTCAGTATTAAGTAGATCATAATATTTTATTTTCCATTCACCTGGTAGGGACGATTTTTTCAAGTGAAACTACTTAGGCGGCGATTCGATAATAATTTATTGGACGAGAATTGGGAGTGCGCGTCACGTTTAGGCACATTTCGTTACATGAGAGAGAAAAAAGATAAAACTTAGAGAGAAAGAAAGAGAACTATACATTGTATATCTAAAACCTCTTGTACACAGTCGACCATTAGGCCCAGACTGGTGGCCCCATGCGAGGCCATTGTGTCGCCTTTTTTAAGAAGTTTCACTTCTATCACGTTTTATTTATTTATTTAAAAAGGTCTATTGACAGTTGTGGACTTCGTGGGTGCACAACTATTTATAGACAGACACAACATGCAAACAAAATATAAAACAATGAACAACACAACGCTAAAACTATTATACATCTAAACTTAATTTGCTTATGGTGCCAATTGAATCTATGTTAATATCCACTGATATACTGCTTATGTTGACCATCTTACAAAAGCGGGAAATTGGAGAATTGGATCCCAAAACCGTCGCAGAGGAGATACCAAAGGTGTAATTTGGTTGCGAGCGTATCTTGCAAATCAGTTCCAGGAGTTGAGAACAATCGGTTTGGCCCTCGAGTAATTTGGAAATAAAAATAAAATCAAACATATTCCCTCTATTTCTCAGTTACACGATAAATACTCAGATTAGAAAATATGGACAACTAGCTAAATGTGGCCATTGTTAGGCATTTATTTTTGATGGAATTTACTAGAGATCTACTCGAATCATTGATTAGTCTCGCTTGCTCTCACGCGACCAATTTTATTAATCTAAGAGCTGATTTGAACCCGGCCAAACCTGTTAATTTAGTTTACATTCCAAAAAAAATTAATTTATTTATTTCCTCATTCATGAGAACGTCATACGTTATAATGGTAAAAGGCAAAAATGGTAAAAACGTTGTGGAAGGATGTGCTTTAGTCTGATTTTGAAACCAAAAGTACCGGATCCACTTCTCAGTCGAGCAAAAAATTTACCTATTATAGGACTTCTCGTGATTGAAAAGGCTCGTATGACCCGTGTACGCGCTTCTACTGAAAATAATCGATAGATGTTTCTAGTGACAGCAGCCTTAATGCAGCAACAGGCTTGCCACCTGTTCTAATTAAAATTAGGAAAATTACAAGTATTGCCTCAATTACCAAACGTTGGATTCCGCGTCATGTCATGGCGATCAAAGAAATCCAATTTAATCCCCTCCGCGCTGTGATAGTTGTGATTAGTCAGTGATTAATAGGGCATATCACAGTCGACGGGAACATCTTACCTACGGCTTATTGTTACTATAACGTCTATAATACTTGACATTGGCGGAATCATCAAAAACTTAGGAGCCTTATTGAAAAAAAAAATTGATTAGAAATACCAAACGTCATGCATATTCATAGTTTCACTTGTAACAAATAAATACAATTCCAAATGTATAAAAGCTCAATTTTTTCAGGTCCATAGAGAAAAGGTCAGTGAGTTCGTAATATTTACGTCGGTAGCAATAAAACAGGCGATGTTAACAAAATACAGAAGGTACTGCAATAAAGGTTTGATTTGTTTTTCGCTTTATTGGTTCCCTGTTACATTACAGAAGAAAATATTTTACCAAGTCCTTAGCTTATACCTGTCTGAGGGTTTATACCTACTTATTTATTTATTAGAAAGAGAAACGTTTTTTTTCCTAATTACGAACTTCTATTACAGAATTAAACTTCCGTACATGTTATTATTGAAGCAATCTTATGTAATAAACCAAAGGTAAAAAATATACATTCTATAATGTCCAAATAATACAGAAGACAAGAGTGATGGACATTGGAACTGGAGATGGGCAGGACACTTAGCTCGAAGACACGATGGTAGATGGACGTCAAGGGTTACTGAGTGGAGACCTATAATGGGCCATAGAAGTGTTGACAGACCCCCAGCGAGATGGAGTGACGACCTCGTGAAGAGAGAAGGTAGAGCGTGGAGGAGAACTGTGGAGGATATGGAGAAGTGGCGCAATGCTGAGTGGACGGACACAGGCTGAAGAATAAGATATACATTCTAAGTAACAATATGAATTACTCACCAATATGTGCAGATGGAGCAGAAACGATTTACCTACCTTGAATAGAGACGTCCTGAAAAAATTAATAACACTTAAATAATTTTTCATTATTTTACCGAAATAAAGGAAGAAAATACAAATTCCGGTACGTAGTAAATTAAATATTAAACTATGATTTATAATGCGTTTAGTCAAAGATTTCGTATTTAACTTCATGCGTGGTGTTAGAAAGACTATTTCAAGTTTACAATAAAAGAAATACGCACCGATTCAGTATCCTGTAATTGTTCAACGCGTACACATCACTCATTGCACGTACACACAATATTTTCACATAAATTTTATAGTATCATATTTATTAAATTTCACATTACAGTAAGCAGAGCCCGCGGTCCCCCACGTCCATTAGCATCATTTACCCTTATACTTACTGACCACAAGTTTTATTTCACAAATTAATTTTCACTTTTACAAACTGTGAAATTATGCACACGGTAACGTGTCAGCGAAAAATTAAACAATGTTGAGGGTAGTACTAAATTACAAGTCTATTGAGGAATGATCGAGAATGAAAAGGGTAGGTAGTTTTTTTTATTCAACCCGGTGTGTATTTTGTTATCCCTATTAATATAAATGCGAATTTAAGTTTGTTTGTTACGCTTTCACGCAAAAACTACTTAACCGATCTTCATGAAATTTTGCACATATATTCTTGGAGGTATTAGAAGTAACATAGGATACTTTTTATTATCACGGCATGACGACGGGAACGGGGTGGGCAGTGTATGAAGTGTATATGTTTGCCAACATATTGAAATTAGAAGTCGTGGGAAACAGCTATCAAATATAAAGTAAAGAATGTGTCAAATCAAAATCTTCTTAAAAAGGAACTCTTTATACAGCCAAAGAGATCGAATATTATTCATTTCGGTCAGCTACAATGGACAACATTTCATTTTTTTAATCACCCATTTTTATTACTTTAATTAAAAATATATTAAAAAATAAGTTACACGTATTTTTCTATTTTATTTTTGGTTGAGTTTTTATATTTTTAATTTAATTATGAATTTTTATAAATTATGAGGACTTATAAACTAAAAACCATAGCTAGGACTAAAATTAAGAAATATAAACTGTCACCCAAAGAAAGTGACAGATAGTGTCAGTCAAGCCACAGAGTATACGTTATAGAAATGCAAAGAGTATAATATACCGTGTTAAAAATAGGTGTTGCCGTAGCCGGAACTCAAATCGCCTACAACATTATTCATAATGTATATAATAATACTAGCTTTTGTCCGCGGTTTCACTCGTAAATATATTTCCTGTGATAGCCCATTCGAAACTAGCAAAACTTCCAAAAAAATATTATATATAAGAAGTATTTTTATAATTATATTTAAAGAATAATTATTAATTTAGCTTTAAATGGAATAAAAATGGGTAAAATTAATAGAGGGCAACACCTGAGTTCAATAACTAACAACTCTGCCAACAGACATTAGTATTTTTAATTAGAGGGTTAGCACAGATTAGGGCACCTATTAATCCTTAATTTTCATTATTTCAGTATTTTTAAAATAACTCGAAAATTAAAGGATATAAAAAATAAAAAAAATGAAAAATAAGCTTTCTAGCATGTAATCTCCAAACGGTTTTCGAATTTTGGTACCTTACGAAAAATGAAATGTTGTCCATTAGATACGAATTATAGGGTAGCTATATTTTATTTTGTTCGTAAATGTCCACGGGCGAAGCCGGGGGCGGAATGCTAGTATTTATATACTTACAGATATCCGCCGATATCTCCGCCAGTTGTATACAGATTTATATGCTTTTCTTTTTTATTCGACAGAGTGATTTTACGTTCATTTGTTTTTCATGAAAATTAGTTTTTCCTTTTCAATCAAATAATATCGCGATGAAATTGTAAGTATTTTTTTATTAAATAAATTTGATATCCAGGTAGATAATAACGTTCGTTTTATAAATAAAGTTATAAAACTGCAATTGTAAATCAAAAACTTTGTCCAGAGAGAATTTAAAAGAGGTAATTTTCTCATTTATCGTTTTCAAGATGCCACTCATAGCCAGTGGATAAAGATTTCATTAATCTAGACTGCATTGGTGCAATTTTCTAAATTAAATGAAAACAGTCTTTGTAGGTCTCAATTAGTTCATTCTGAAAGTAAAACAAATGTTTTTATCTACTCTTATATCGCATAGTATCTATTACAAAATCGAATTATACTTCATAATGATATGTTTTATTTACACGCGTCTGTAATATGTCAAACTTCGATGCTGTAATGTATTACAGTACCGAAGTTTTCATACAAAAACGATATCGGAATGTTTTGTTTTTTTTTTAAATGCAGAAAGGGTAGAGGATGTGTCTTATACTGTAGGTAGGTAACCGCGGTTTGCCGCCAATTTGTCGATTAAGAAAAATATCTTGGTTCAATTTGTTTTGTGCTATTGCATAGGATTAGATAAACTAGTGTATGAACGGGCACATAACTTGGAATTAAAACACTCGTGTTTTAATTACCCCTATTATGATCCCGTATCATAAAGTACTATTATTGCATGGACGTAAAAAAGGAGAGGACGGATCGCCGCTAAGACAAAAGTGAAGCAACCAAATTATGCCAGTTTCATTGTAAATACGAGCCTCACGCACACATTCTCATTCGGTTATGCTGATCAGCCGCCATTAAGAAAATAAAAAACAATGCTGTCTTGTGTAGTAAAATTATGCAAAAACAACTCCATTACTCATAAAAAATCTCATGGAATCACATTTGATAGGTAAGTTAGTAATTTACCACTTATTCTACAATTTAAAGATATATTAGAGATAAATAAAATCGGTAGCACTCCATGCACGCTTGGTGCTTCACTTTTGTCTTAGCGGCGATCCGTCCTCTACTTTTTTACGTACATGTATTATTGTATATTTTTTGTATATCATTGTATCTTATATAAATAACAATTAAATGCTGTTCGTTGATAAGCGCATCACTTGAGAACCGCTGGACCGATTTGACTTTTTTTAATATTCGTAATAGTCAGAATAAGGTTTTTAGGGAAATAAAACTTCGAAAAATTGCCCGGAACATTGGAAAATTTGAAATTGGTTTTTTGTATGAACTCAAGACCATAATAGGTGATGAGTGTTAATATGGGCTCCACGACGAAGCTAGTTACAAAATAAAACAGTATTGCAACATCCTGGAACATCCTGGATAGGAGCAGATGCTACAAAACCCTTTTCTATTACGTGACTTGGCAAGTTTATTTACTTACACAATGTGTCCGAAGTATGTCATCTAGGTACTGCCTGTCTTACCTCCTACGTCATTTCATGGCGACCAACGCAAGCGTCCCATGATGGGGAATCCAGTTTAATCCCGTCCGCTCTGTGATAGTTGTGATTAGTCAGTGATTAATAGGGCATATCACAGTCGGCGGGATCATTTTAAATACCGATTAATCGGCTTTATACGCTACGAGCATTCCGCCCCCGGCTTCGCCCGTGGATATTTACGAACAAAATAAAATATACCCTACCCTCTACCCCTACCCTCTACCCCTACCCTCTACCCCTACCCTCTACCTCTACCACTACACTACCTCTATATCATCAATAGTTTTCGCAGCGCACGCGATGTAAGTAATTTCTTAGGTCAGTTTTTTACACCTTGGGTTACATTATTGGAGTTTTAGTAAGGATCTCAAATTTTTTTGAAAATAGAATATAGCCTATGTCACTCAGGGTGAATGTAGCTTTCCAATGGTGAAATAATTTTTGAAATCGGCACAGTAGTTTTTGAGTTTATTCATTACAAACATACACACACACACAAAAATACAAATCTATCCTCTTTATAATATTAGTATAGATAAACTATACTTGACATTGGCAAATCATCAATTACCATTGGCTACCATCCCATAATAAAAGAAGAAGAAGAAGATTATGTCTTAGCAGTGACATGAAACTCTAGTCCAGTCCCGTTGTCTCTGCGTGTCCTCTTGTCTATCAGGTGTAATATTTTTAAAAGAATTTGCCGCATTATATAAATTAACAGTCTTGAAAGTTCACTATTATTCAAGTTAAAAATACCTCTTTCAGTGGAAGCGTGAAATTACTCGATGCTCCGTATTTCCTGTTTCAATTTATTTCTTGAACGTTGAGGGCGAAGTGGAATATTCTTTCGTTCCACAAATTTCTAGCAAACTTCTTTTTACGCACAATTAGTGCAAATTAGAACATGAAACATCCGACCAATACTAATTTAGGCTCCATGTTTTTAGCTAACTTTCTTCTGACTTAATTAAGGCACTTTAGGCGCGACACGAACATT